>OZ038481.1:132441480-132461480 GCA_964036315.1 Acanthosepion esculentum | reverse complement strand
CGTTTCGATCTTAGCTAGAGGAAACCGGACGTCTAGCCACACTGATTAGCTGCGAAACAGTCTGTCTGTGGATGACAAAAGATTATATATATATATTATGAAATGGACAAAGTCCGACAATTATTTAAAGACATTTTTTTATGTTTAACATTGTTTTTATAGATGTAAGTATTTAAGTAAATGCTCTGTTTATAATAAACGGTATTAAATAACATTTACCGGCCTGAATGTCCGAGAAATTTTCATAGAAAATTCGAGGACGAATATTTTCTATGAAAATTTCTCGGACATTCAGGCCGGTAAATGTTATTTAATACTGTTTATTATAAACAGAGCATTTACTTAAATACTTACATCTATAAAAACAATGTTAAACATAAAAAATGGCCATATATATATATATATATATATATATATATATATATATATATATATATCAATTCTTTAAGGAGAAGGAATGTCTGTTGGGTCTCGGTACGAACTTGTGTTGCTGTCTAATAATTCTATCCTCTAATATTTTAGACAACGGGCAAAAATTTAAATAAATTTAAATTTTTTAAATATGTTTGTCCGCGATTGAGCTCTTCAGAATGAAGAACTATAACTAATAACCGTTTAGCATCTTTATTGGTTTGCTTTCTCATCGGTACAGATATATATATATATATATATATATATATATATATATATATATATATATATATATATATATATATATATGTCGTATTTCGTATAGAGAAAAAACGTTAAAATTACCTTACTTTCTGTCGTGCGACGATGGCCTAAGGGTAAGATATCTGACTGATGTCAATTTAACCGGCAATCGAACGTCTAGCCACACTGAGGAGCTGTGATACAGCGAAATAGTCTGTCTGTGGATGACTATATATATATATATATATATATATATATATATATATATATTTATATAAAACTGCAAGGAAATGTTAAATTCAAAATTATATGTATATATATATATATATATATATTTTTATATAAAACTGCAAGGAAATGTTTAATTCAAAATTATATATATATATATATATATATATATATATATATATATATATATATATATATATATATGTATTATGAAATGGACAAAGTCCGACAATTATTTAATGTAATTTTTATGTTTAACATTGTTTTTATAGATATAAGTATTTAAGTAAATGCTTCCGTGATATTTATCACAGGAAATATACTGAAATATTTGTTAGATTTTTAAATAAAGATAAAAAAAATGTAAATGGAATAATTTTTAATTGTATATTTAGAACTAATGATTTGAAAAAAAATATAATAGTTAAAGTTACATTTAGTTTATATTTTAACATAGAAATGTGCAGGTTATATAACGGTTATCGGCTCTTAAAGAAAAATCATCGTTCCCAGTACGAATTCCAGCAAAGTTCATTGTGTTCACTTTCGGAAAGGTATGAATCTATCTCCCCACATCTATAAGATAAATAATAGGGTAGACTGGCCACTCTAGCTATAGTTGGCAACCAGCTTAGGAGCAGGGAAACTCATAATTGTCTGTGATGCATGTAACTTGTATACTCTTATCAGATGATGTGAATGTCGGACTTAATATATTTTTACCCCAGCGTCACTTTTTTTGGACGGCACTCAATAATAATAATAATAATAATAATAATAATAATAACGAGATAAATATGAAAGAGACATTTTAGGAAGAAGCAGAAAAAAATCGACTTAAATATGATAAAAAAAACAAGAATGGTGAAAATACGATAGAAAAAGGTAGCATTTATTTAATAAGCTTTAAGTTCGTGATTTGAAAATGATGAAGCAAAAACTGTTTTTTGATTATAACATATGAAAGTTGGAAGTACTCAAAAATGTTCAGTCTCCTCATCGGTAAATAGAAACACTTCAGCTTTGGTTGGCAAACTATCTAGAAATAGTGACTGAATAAAAACGCCCAACTCCATCAGGCTGGGCTATCGTCAAGATGTGTCGGCCCTTAAAAATGCAAGGGATTTAAATTAAGTCATATGAGATGCGGAAGTTGAAATAGGGTCTACATTTTTTGTTTGTTTGTTTTCTTTTATCGATTAATTCGTCTTCTAGAGCTTATCACCTCTTTGCAGGTTATTTAAAGACAGAAAATATTTTTAGATTTTAAGAATTTTTGGTGCTGGTTGGGAATAATAATTAAAATTCACAATGGTATTTGCGATTAAGTGAATATAACGAACCTAAACCGATTAACAATTCCAAGACATTATCTATTACACATCGGCGCATCTAAGTTTACAGCACCTGTTATTGCCAAGTGGACACCCATCTAGGTACTGATCATACTCGACGTTGCTTAACTTCGGTGGTCGTACGGGAACCGGAGTTTGAACGTGACGTGTCCGTGAACATTCTTTACGCTTAAATAAAGTCAGGTTTACACTGTACTTGCATTTCTTGTGAAGTGTTGTCAATCAGTTCCATATTATTCGAACCTTGTAACAAAGACGGTAATATAACATTTCTAGAATCCTTTGCCATTTCAAGTTTTAACTTAGATGTTCTTAAAGTTCCACCCTTGATTGCTATTATCTGTTAAATTAGCCTTCCGGCTTTGAGAACAGTGGTAGAATCTCACTATAGTCGAGGTAACTTATTGACGTTATCAGCCCTGGTTCCAAGCCTGAGGCACCTTCAGATAAAGGTTGCAAAACATTCCACGGATTGATCCAACGTTGTGAGTGAAAATGGATAGTCCGAATTGCTTGAAGGCCGTCGATGTTTGTGCTAGGACAGCGTCAATAGTTATCGTCACTGAGGGTTGGGGCGTACTGGCATTGTTCATATTTTCGATGACACCTGGTGATGCACATACAATTTTGAAAATTATAATTATTCTTACCATTTAATAGTTCACTTTAAGACTCCTCACCTTATTTGAAAACCTATTGCTGCCTGGTTTAAGCATAATAAGACGTATTTGTTACAAGGACATAAAACTATTTAATAAGTGTTGTCAATCATCAAAAGAAAAATATTCAAATGTAACAACTATTACAGGACATAGAAGTTATTAAACAATATTAATACATAGTTTGTGTTTAGCAAGAAAAAGACGAAGTACTTTTATATTATTAATAAATTAAGAAAGACATTCTCTATTCATGTAAGCCGTGTTATCAAAAGTGAAGTCAGTATTCGCTGTAGTGATTGCATTTAAAATGATTCTCGAAGTAGGAAAAAAAAGGAATAATTGTGGCTCTATTTTCTATTGATTGCATTTCAACCAAGGAAACGTAGACAAAGATTCACAGCTGAATTTATCAGTGCCCACCGAATTTACTTTTATTCCACTCCAGACTACAGTCAGCCATTTTCTGCATTAACAAAGTAAATATTTCTAGAGGGATGAAAAATGGAAAAAATCATTTAAACATGAATTTTGCAGGTTTTATATGTTTGGAAATGGAAAATCATTAGAAAGGGACTGTCAATGGGCAAAACTCAAAGGAAGCACTGTTAACAGAATAGGACTATTACATCTGTAATGTAAATTAATTGCTAATTACTTCCTGCCAAAATACACTGAAAATTAAAAGGATTTTTAGTAATCAGAATTTAGTTGATTTTGTTTAGTCGCAGTGTTAAGACAACCCGATTACCTCCCCTGTCGGAAAGACTCTTCAGTTACGCTCAATAAAGATATTTTAGGCTGAACTAGACTCCGAGTTTTCATTACAATTGATTAAACCTAATTATGGACAAATACCTTAAACCAGAATGTCTCAACTTGGACTCTACAGACCCATCTTTTACTGACGCCTGGGAATAAAGGAAATAATTATTCGAAAGATTATTGCTTGCACTGGAAAACAGTTCATCCATTCCTATTACTGATACGGATAGACTTAATCTGATAATTCAACTCGTTTCCATATTCGTATATACCAATATTCCTCACTGCAAAACTTACCAGAGTGTCATGGTCATTTTGGATGGGATTTTTGTGAAGAGACGAAACATTATCTTTGCCCGCCATGTATTAGCAACTACCCGCCAATCGTCTGAAGAAGGGTTGGAATAGTATCTTCAGCGCTTAAAATATTAAGTCGATACAGCGTCTTTCAAGCGACGACAGCAAATCAAGCAAAGGAGGAATTTATTAAAGACTCCTTTATAAATGGATTATAATCAAACCCTATCCGTCAAAGATTGCTGAAAAATAAACAATTAGATTTAGAGGCACTTAACTTTGAGATGGCAAAAAATAATCTTGTTCATACCTACAAGCAAGTGCTGCACAGGTTGCACTAAGAACTCACACTCATACTAGTCCACCAGTTCAAAGGACACAAACAGGAGGGGGGAAAGACAGACTTCCTCGTTTATGTCCACCTCCCTCCCCCAGTTCAAAATCCTCTCTATCCAGAAGATACTGCATACATTACTAGTGCTGCAACCAGACGAAAATTACTTTTGTTGCCAGACTACACCTCTGTTCGTGTTGCACAGCCAGAGAAACTAAATGCCACAAGTGCGGGAAGAAGGGACATTTCTCTAAGGTTTGTCGATCAAGGTTTTTTTTCGCCTGGTTCGAATGCTCCTATTGTGACTAGTATCGCAAACCCTGAATGTCTTCCAAAGGCTATATTAACGGCGAAAATAAACGCGGTAGAAATGAATGCTCTAGTTGACACAGGAAGCTCAGAGTTTTATTAGCGCTGATATTGCAAAAAGAAATAGATTTATAATCGTACATTGCAATAGTCAGGTGGCCATTGCGAATGCTTCCCTATCTTCGCAGATTAGAGGATACATTTTGGCCGGCCTAGATTTGAATCGAACTAACTAAACTAACACCAAATTTTTCGTGATACGATGTCATACGACTTTCACAAACAACATATTCTAGTATTAATCTCTCTTTTGGACGCCCTAGACCGGCGTTGAACATCCGTCCCTTGGTACTATAAATGTACAACACCGCTCTTTTTTTTTTCGAAAAATTAACTAAAATCTGTAAACCAGTGTCCACCAAATCTCTAAAATATATTCTTGAAGACAAAACATTTATTCAAGCAGAAATAACAAGACTGTTAAGAGAAGGAATAATCGAAGAAAGATTACCATGGAAGGAACAGTTATTAATAACGTCCTATGATAATAAAAATGGATGGTCATAGACTATTCCAAAACTATAAATAGGTACGCCCTCCTGGATGCAGATATTTACTTGACACCCCCCCCCCCCCCACTAAGTCAGGTTGGGACACAAGGTCGGTTCTTAACGTGGGGACCCGAGTGTTTTCACCCGGGCCGCTGGTCTTGGCTGGTCATGGCTAGTCATAGCTGGTCTTAGCTTGTCCAAGCTAGTCTTGGCTTGTCATAGCTGGTCCAGGCTGGAGCCGGTCCAAGCTAGTCGTAGCCATGATACCACCAGCGTAGGGACGAATCCCTACACCAAGCAAGTATCGAGTGAAGCTCTCAGCCAGAAGGCCGACCAAGCGAGCGATCTACGAACAGATACTACGCTTTGATCCGGGCCTCCAGGCCGAGCAGCTCCTCGCCCTCCTGGATGCATACCCTGTACCACGTATTGACGAGATCGCCAAATACAGAATATTTAGCACGTTAGACCTAAGGAGTGCTTATCAACAAGTAGCTATAGATGCTAAACATGAAGACTTATACGACTTTTGATGCTTGCGGACGACATTATCAGTTCCGACGGATTCCGTTTGGGATCACTAACGGGGCTTCCAGTTTTCAGAGGGTTCTCGATAAAATAATTCTAGAAGAAAAATTATAAGGCGCCTTTTCATAGATAGTATGACACTGTGCGGCCATGACTGGGCCGACCACACCCGTAACCTAAAACGGTTTTGGCGGCTGTCAAGAAATATAATCTAACACTCAACCATGACAAAAGTTTTTGTGCGCTGACATCCATCAGATTATTTTGATATATTGTGGGCAAAGGAATCATGAAGCCGGACCCTGAGCGCCTAATACCGCTGCTAAAACTACCTATTCCCAACACCATAAACGCGCCGTGCGACGAACCATGGGCATGTTCGCTCATTATTCTCAATGGATACCTTCCTTTTCTGAAAAATTACACCCACTTACGAAAATTACCAAATTTCTTTTACTTTCTACTGCCGTTACAGCTTTTGAGGGGTTAAAAAGAGATATTGCCAACTCAGCCTTCGCTTTGGTGAATTCTGACATTCCCCTAGAAATAGATACCGATGCTTCCGACCACGCCATAGCTGCCGCTTTAAGGCAATCCGGGTGTCCTATAGCGTTCTTCTCCAGAACATTTTCCAAATCTGAGCGTAGACATTCAGCTGTCAACAAAAAGAGGCTTATGCCATAGTCGAGGCGTTAACAAAAGGCAACATTTCTTAACGTTAAATGCTTAAAGTTAATCACTCTTTGTTTTTTTAATCAGTCTTTTTTATGTTTAATCCCAAGACATCAAGAAAAATAAAAAATAAAAAGATAGCGAGATGGAGAGTAGAGTTTTCCTACTTTTTGTTTCAGGTTTTCTATCAGTCGGGAAAGGAAAATGCAACAGAGGACGTGCTGTCAAGAGTGTGTGGATCAATAAACAACACCAAAGATCTACAAAAAGTTCATAAGGAACTCTCCCATCCAGGCATCACGAGGATGCTGTATGTGGTTCGAAACCGGAATTTGCCCTTTTCAGTTGAGGACGTGAAATGAATAACAAACGGTTGTCAGATTTGTGCTCGAATAAAAACAAGGTTCCACAGACCAGAACCGGGAACCATAATAAAAGCTACACAGCCATTTGATAGACTAAGTGCGGATTTTAAGTTCCTTTTGTATCTAAATCCAGAAACAATTATCTACTAACTCTCGTTGACGAGTACTCACGATTACCTTTTGCCTTTCCCTGTCGACATATAAGTTCAACAACGGTCATAGGCTGTCTTTACTCATTTTTCTCAATATTCGGAGCGCCAGCTTATATTCACAGAGATCGCGAGACCTCTTTCATGCCCGACCAACTAAGGAAATTCCTATCTGAACAGGGAGTTGCAGTAAGCCGGACTACCCCATACAACCCTCAAGAGAATGGGAAAAAGTGAGAGATATAATGACATAATAGGGAAAACCATACAGTTAGCATTTGAAAACTAAAACTAGGCACTGGAAAGACACCATAACCGAGGCTCTGTACGATAAAAGAACACTATTGCGTAAAGAACGAATGCAACACCTCACGAAAGAGTTTTTAAATTTCCAAGTCGAATTTCCGCTGAGATCTCCCTTCCTTGGTTGATCTCACAGCCAAGTACTGTATTACTTAGAAATCATGTTCGACAAAGCAAGTATGATTCTCCTGTGAGTAAGGTGGAACTGCTCGAGGCGAACCCACTCTCTGCGCGCATCCAGCACACCGACGGGAGACAATCGAACGTATCCCTCAAAGATTTGGCCCCTGTCGGCAAGTTATCAAATCAGAGGGAGGAGCAGCTATCCCCTGAAGCAATATATCCCCCTCTTGTTAGTAACGACGACACAGTGCCATTGGACTCTCCTGAGGAACAAGTCCCCGATAGTGACGATTCAGAGAACGACACCAGAATAGCTCCCTCAAAATGGAAGGATACTACCACACACTCTGATAATCAGCTTTCAGAATCAGTGTCTCACTCCAAAAAGAAGACAAAAACAATATGAGATGGAATACTTCTGTTCCTGTAACACCTGAAAGCCCATATACATTACCACAGAGACGATCCCAGAGAATTGTCAAGAAACCCAGTTACCTGGATGATATTGCGCCGGACAAGGAGAAATCAAAGCCGAGGAGAATGAGTTAAGACAACTCGATTACCTCCCCTGTCTTATGATTTGTATAAATAAGTCACGCCATCTTAGCCAAAACGGCAAAGCCTCTTCAGTTTATGTTCAGTAAAGACACACATTAAGCCGGACTAAACCCCGAGTTTTCATTACAGCGGCATATCAACCCCATATGGTTTATTTAATGCCGAAATCTATATATTTTGAATACAGTTTTGTGGCTTCAACTACAGATAAAATGTATTGTTGGTCATTTCGCTATAAAATGCATTGTTGGTCATTTTGCTATAAAAGGTATTGTTGCTCATTTTCCTATAAAATGTATTGTTGGTCATTTTGCTGTAAAATGTATTGTTGGCCATTTTACTATAAAAGGCATTGTTGGTCATTTTGCTATGAAAGGTATTGTCGGTCATTTTCTATAAAAGGTATCGTTAGTCATTTTGCAATAAAAGGTATTGTTGGTCATTTTGCTATAAAATGTATTTTTGGCCATTTTGCTATAAAATGTATTGTTGGTCATCTTACGATAAAATGTATTGTTGGTCATTTTACGATAAAATGTATTGTTTGTAATTCTACTATTTTTGTGACGTACGGTTGCCGTTAATAATTAAGTATAACTGAAGACTTCAATATTAACATAAAACAGTATTTAATTACAAACGCAAATAAATACTTAACATGAACAAATTAAAAGTCAACCAAAGATAATTAACCATTTCAGTGAATACCTTGTTTAGCAGCCTGGCTTGGCTTAACTTCCGGTAAATCCTAAATCAAAACCCAAATCATCGACGCATAATAATTCACACTAATTCAACTGGATAGTTCCACTCAATAATCACTGCTGTCAGTATGCTGGTGAAAAACATATATTCATAAGTCCTGAGCGTCACGCTCGAACCTACGTGTCGGTAGACACTTATTTACATCCTATATGACAACTATAAAATGTATTGCTGGTCATTCCATTATAAAATATGTACTGTTCTTTTTTTTTGTTATTAAAAAATGTTTTGCTGGTAAATTTATTATAAGAATGTGTTTTTATACTTTCATAGTGTTTTGTTTTTGTTTGGGAGTTCACTGTTTGCCCCATAGCTGGGACCCTAGCAGGTGCTACCACCCCGGGTCATGGTGGACCTGGGAACAACAGCAGTTAAGATATAGTCCCACGCTCCTCTACCGATCAGAAGCTTTGCTGCCGGATGTAGTTTTGTAGTCTTTCCCAGGAATCAATAATCAGAAAGTAATGCAATCGTTATTGACAGAAAACAACTAAAATATATACTAAAATATATACTAAAATATATGCTAAAATATATACTAAAATACAAGGTAACCAAAAACGTTCTGTCCGTTTTTAAAGGAAAAAAGAAAACTCTTCACATTATGTGTAACTTATATTTAGTCTTCGAAGTAATCGCCATCGGCATCCAGCACCTTCTGCCAACGTGTCTCCAGCTGTTCAATGCCCTTGCGGTAGAACTCGGGGGGGGGGGTGACGCAAAGAAGTCCGTGAGGGCTTTGCGCAAGTCTGCTTCATTGGTGAAGGATTTCCCACGAAGATGATTCTCTAGGGAGTGGAAGAGGTGGTAATCGCATGGCGCAAGTTCAGGTGAATAAGGTGGATGGCACAAAGTCTCCCACCCAAGTTGCTGTATGGTATCCCTGACCACTAGCGCAACATGCGGCCTGGCGTTGTCATGGAGGAAAAGCACATCTTTGCGATTCACCAGTGTTGGCTCCTTCTGGCGCAATGCCTGTTGCACACGTTTCAATTGCTGTGAGTATAGGCCTCCAGTTACCGTTTGGCCCGTTGGTAGCAGTTCATAATGAACCATTTGACGACCTGTCCACCAGACACAAAGCATAATCTTGCGTGGGTGCATAGGCGCTCTTGTGGTGTGAGGGACAGCATCCTGAGGAGACAACCAATGTCTGGAACGCTTGGGAGTTTCGTACAAACCCACTTTTCATCACCGGTAAGCACTCGATTGAATAAGGATGCGGTACGGTGGCGAGAAAGCAGCGATACTTGTGGACCTCCAACAGCGTTTGCGGAACCCACTTTCTCAGTTTGTACGTCTTACCTAGGCGGTGCAGGTGAAGTCTAACTGTTTCATCGGAAACGTTGAACTGTCTTGCAAGTTCACCACACGTTAGACTACTGTCCCCTTCAATGGCTGCCTTCAGGACTCTGTCATTCAAGACCTGTGGTCGTCCACTGCGAGGATCACCATAGAGAGGCAAATCTCCCGACTTGAATTTTCGAAACCAACACCTTGCAGTACGTTCATCTACAGCACTATCCCCAAACGCTTGACATATGCGGCGACTTGATGCAGCTGCTGATAAGCTCACTTTGAAGTCGTAAAGCAAACAGCCCCGAAAGCGATCACTAGACACTTCCATCCTTCTTACAGCTGTCCGGCTTATAACTGATGGCCGGGCACGGTGCGCGTGTTTTTTATAACGTCTGATGTTCCTGCTTCCGGCTGTCCAAATTTGAAAAAAATTGCTACACACATTTCGTATATATTTCAACTTCATTCAATGACTAATCAAAAAACGGACAGAACATTTTTGGCTACCTTGTATATACTAAAATATATTATATCGTTAATGTTGTACCAATAAATGCACTGTAAATAATTTCCCTATTGAAATTAAATTCCTTTTAAAATAATTCATTGTAAATTATTTTACGATATAAAGAATTCAAATGTTTTTTTTTGTTTTTACATCGTTTTACTATAAAATGATGTGTTAATAATTTTATTAGAGAAAAACAATGTAAATAAATGTCGCGGGAGATTCTTTACGGGAGAATAAGTAAGAGATTTCTTTTTTCTAGAATAAATAAACTATTTCTTTTCTAGATAAATTCTGTTTACTCAGCAAACTTTCTTTGGAGGCCACTCCGAGAGATAATTATCAAAGAGCAGAAGAATTTCTATATTTTCCTATATTCACATATTATTTTAATACAAATATTTGCCACCGCTATTTATGCTATTGGGAGTCGGGGCCTTCTATGAAATTTAAAGCACAAGAAAATAGAATTCTAATTCTTTCTCAGGTCGTACTTAGGGAATTTCACAAGTCTACGTCGAGCAATTACTCTGATTCTGGTGCAACGTCTGGGTGATGTTAATTGGGGGGGGGGCGTTGGACATTAACAAATGACGTCACTTCCTGGAGAAATATAAAATGACTTTATAGAATATCGAATACATTTAAAATTAAATTATTTGAATTTGAATGTAGTAATTGCCATTCAATAATTCTGGCCATTTTCCAAACTGGATTACATGCAGTTGGTTCTGAATGTAAGTATATATGACACACATACGAAGGTCTGTTAATAAACAGGACAACAGTTTATAAAGAATAATAATACAGAGAATCTCGTCTTGAATGTTTTGTACAGTCAAGACCACTGTATTTGGAAATGGATAACAGTCAGTTAAAAAAAAAGATTCAGCCAAATAGCTACCTGAATCGCAGAATAACGGCTATGAGAACAAGTTGGAATAGAAACCCTACTTAAAACAGAGCATGACTTTCAATCAGTCAGCAGTAATGTGCATTTTCATTGAAGAAGGTGAAATATCCTTAGTAAGTCATATTGATAAAATAAACAGATATGGATTTGAAATAAATAGATTAAACTCGCAGTCATAGCCAGCTGGTCGATAAGAAAAAGCGTTCAATTAGAATGGAGCAAAAACAGCATCATGTTTAGATGTAACAGAGTCTATATTCTTCAATTACTTTAAAGTACAAAACATTTTGAATTAACGCAGTTACTGATGTAACACAAGTAATCTGTATTTATTCACTCGAAGTTAGCCAAGTACATGAAGGGGAAAACAAGTAACATGAAGACCTACTTCAACCCACGATTATTTTGGAGTTTTTGACATTGAATTTGTCAGTGTGCTACCAGGGATGTAAAAGAGGATACATTTATAAAGCAATTGTTAAGTTTAATCAAAATTGGTTGAAATATCAATGAAAAATAGGAAAGAAACCAGTAAAAATCGCCATTTTTCGCTATTTACGATGGACTCAGTTACCGTGTTAAATGACTGTTAAACAATCAACTTACTACTGGCTACAATTGAGTGAAGTTCGTATCAGATTGCTTGAAAATTGAGGGAGTTTTTAAAAATTTGTGTTGAAATCTATTTGTGTTGAAATCGATTTTTCATTTTGCGCTAAACGCAGTGGCGTAGAAATAAAAAAAATGAGGTATCGTTGAGCTCGTCCTGGTGCACGTAACCTACATACCGAGTTTGAACGAAATCGGAGGAAAAATATTGAAGTTGTCGCTTATTGACCGGCTTTATCGATTATTGATTTTTTTTTTAAATATTCGATTTTTTTACGCTAGGAACCTATCTCTCATATTGTACAATGTATGTGCCAAGTTTGGTCAAAATCGGTTGGATGGATCTCTAGTGAAAAGGCATCAGACAGACAAACACACACACAAACACAAAGACATCCTCTGTTTTATATACAGAGATCATGCGTTAATAATTTTATTAGAGAAAGCACTGTAAATAATTTTACTATAAAAATATAATTTTACTACACTGACACTGTAAAAGATTTTTAAATGAATGAAAATATAAATGAATTTACTTAAGAATAACTGTAAAGGAATTTATTACAGATATTAATTTATTACTGATTTTGCTATAGGAATGTAAATAAATATAAGTCGGTATAGTGGCTAAGATAGTTGCGTCGTTTCTACCTGGATTCAACGTCGGTGTTCGAGCCAAAGTAAAAATCTGAAAGATTGGCGCACCACATTATTTCTTCTAACTAGAAGGTCTTGTGTCAAACATAAAATAGTTGCTTATTCAATACTGGTTTTTCAATTTGTTTATTGATTTATTCGTTTTCTACAGCTTATGAACCCCTTGCAGGTTATTTAAAGCCAGAAAATGTTTTTAAATTGTATGAATTTCTCTTCTTTATTTTTTTTTAATTTTTTAATTTTTTGGTGGGGGATAATATTGATTTAGTGGTACAAGTTTTACTAATTAATATTTAGCTGGGGGATAAGAAGTGGATAAGTACATTTCCCAAGGGAATTTGCGTGTAAGTGAATATAAAGAACCGAACTTGAATTGGAACTCGGTAATTGTGAACCATTATCCACTACACCACCCGCATATCCATCCAAGCTTACAGTAGCTGTTTGATTTTCAAAACAAATAAAGAGAAAAATCCAAAAATCCTTCAGTACCGCCACTTGGAATATTGGCACAATACAATCTTTCTTGTCTCAATCACTCGAGAATTTACTACCAGTTTCAAAGGTCCGTACTTGAACCCAGATTTCGAACAATGATTTTCAAAGAATAGAGATTTTTTCCCACTTGGACGCAACACAGTATTTTTTAAACCTATTTTTTCCCAACTTTATTGGGTCATCCTCAGCTTAATAAATATCAATCAAATGAATTTGTCTTTCTGTGAATAAGTTTCCGAAAAAAACATAAAACCAATAACTAGTAATGGAGCGAAAACGCCGTCCGTGATTCTGCGTGTGTGTGAGAGAGAGAGAGAGAAAGACAGAGAGAGAGAGAGAAGGGGGAGAGAGAATTTTTTCTGCATAACACGAGTGGAGATGTCACAGAGAAAACGACATATTTCGTGATCTGCGACAGGCGAAGATCCCTACACAAAACTCTGTCATCACCAAGCAAGAATTTCAATAAATCACAAGTGTAATTCATAGAAATATTCCGATGATGTGTTGTTCCCATTCCCCGAATATTTATGAAGAAATATTTTATTTATTCATTTTTTTTAAGTGAATGACATTTTTTCCACAGCGTTCCCTAAGTGCCCGCCCTAAATCCGAACGTCCTTACATCTGTGTGACTGTCAGTCAGCTACGTCTCTGTGTGCGCCTATATTTTGCAGGTATTGGGTTGTCTTTGCCATGTGCCCGCCAGCGTGTGTGGCTTTGTGCTTGGATGTGTTTACTTAAAATATGTGTGTCCGCCGGTGGCAAAGTTTTTATAGGATACGTTCAGTGTGTGCGCAAACGCCAAATACTGTGAATGTCGTGCGAGCAATAATACAAATTGCGAGTATAGCGCATCGATAAGACAACAGACTGCTGGCTGCTTAATCTCAGATTTTTATTCAGGTGCGGATCGCAGTAATGATTTTTTTTTCATTATTATATACTAGTTTTCAAAAACTATGATAAATTTGGTATCTAAAAATTAAAATCTTCACTCAGAAAATAAATCTGAATTTCAGAAAAAACGCAAGTGTATAAAAATATGAAAAGAATAAAAATCGAAATTTTTAAGCAAGAACTTATATTCAGTGATTTAATTAACCGACATGAATTTTGTCGATTTGACTTTCTTCTTTTGATGTGCCATGTCCTTTCAGGGCGTAGGTTATCATGGCTCTCCACAACTTCCTATCCTTTGTATCTCTTAGTAATGCTTGTCTCCTTACTATCCCTCTCAGTAATCTGTTCTGTTAACACAAACACATTATTTTACTCGCTGTTTAAGTTTTGTTCATTTGGCTCTCGACGTGTCCTGCGTGCATCAGATTCTCCAAGCCCTCTTCCCTAATTATATGCATCAGAAATTTCAACTCTTTCTGAGTCAAAGTATAAGTCCTTTTTGTTTTTATTTCCCCTTAAAACTTCCTTATTACTCACATTCCCATGGTATTCTCAGCATCTTTCTGTAGAACCACATCTATATTGTCTCAAATCTCGTCTTCATCTGTTAGGAAAATTGTTACTGCTATAGATTGATATTTCGTAAGAGTTTAGCATTTTTACTTGGGAGGAACAGTTTTGGCAATTTATTTTTATAAATGCCTGCTTCAGAAATATTACTGTTTGATGATCTGAGTATATCCATAATGGTTTTGGAAGTGTTTGTGACTATTTTAAGATTATTTAGATGGGATAGGTTGTTCTGGATAGTGGACGTGACAGAGTTGGTCGGTAGTATTTGTTTTCATGTAAATTATTATTATTATTATTATTATTATTATTATTATTATTATTATTATTATTATTATTATTATTATATGATTATGTTATTTTTGTTTCGGTTGTATATTTTGTATGCCTTTCTTAAAATCGATAAAAACAAAGCAATTTTATTATCTATAACTCTGAGAATAGTTATTAATATTTCAAATTTAGTTTAGTTTTGACCCCCAGATTAATTTCAATTCATAGATAAATGGACAATTATTTTTAATTATATTGTACGCATTAAATATATTTTTAAATTATGCCATCATTATTTGACGGGTTGGGAAATCTAGTAATCATGATAAAGAAAACGAGAACTTTTTGTAAAGTTTTTTACGTGATCTCCCGTGAAAATTCCAATAATAACATTAATTCAAGAATACTGAGGAGGGTGCTGGAATATAAAGAATACATGTTACATGATGT
Source organism: Acanthosepion esculentum (assembly GCA_964036315.1). Lineage (NCBI taxonomy): Eukaryota > Metazoa > Mollusca > Cephalopoda > Sepiida > Sepiidae > Acanthosepion > Acanthosepion esculentum. The sequence continues at coordinate 132,446,185 of OZ038481.1, read as the reverse complement.
TAGCAGCCAGATTCTACCAGCGTAAAATTCCATATAATAATTATTCTTCCCAAAGTTCCAAAAATGGAATTGAAGTGAGCAAACATCTTTTTGCTGAATTAATATACTATAAATATTATTTGATTTTTTTTTATTTATTCAATTATTGCAGAAATACGAAACAATGTACATTATTTGGAGTATTGTCCTCATCTTTGTTGCAAAATTCTTCAGGTAATTAAAATATCGAACATTTATTTCGCTCACTGGAGTAGACTGTTCTAGTTCCACGTTTAATATTACAGTTTGAGGATCTGAGGATCCTGCTAATTTGCCTCTGCCTTAAGCGGGTATTGAACTCGCACTCTTTGGGTTCTGTCACTGAATCTAACTAACGCCTTCATCCACTGCACCATGTGTCCGTCAGGACATCTGTGTTTGAATTTCTGGGTATTATAAACCTAATGTCTTCAGAAACCATTTTTACCAGTCCTCATATTGCTATTTTTGCTGTTATCAATACATGTTTTTACCGGAGCTCATATTGCAAATTTTGTTGTTATTCTCGAACGAGAACAGTCTACCCCAGTGAGCGAAATAAAGGGTTCAGTTCGACATTCCAACTACCTGATGAAGTTCGGAGCGTACAACGGCCGAAACGTTGTAATAAATATGGCGACAAAGATGAGGACAATAGTCTGAATAATGTAAATATTGTACATAATACCTCATCTCAGAAATATAGACAGATGCTGAAAGGCCGAAACATTGTAATTAATATGGCGACAAAGATGAAGACAATAGTCTGAATAATGTAAATAGTGTACATAATACTTCATCTCAGAAATATAAACAGATACTGAAGGGCCGAAACGTTGTAATAAATATGGCGACAAAGATGAGGACAATAGTCTGAATAATGTAAATATTGTACATAATACCTCGTCTCAGAAATATAGACAGATGCAAAATAATGTATTCAAAAATTCAGATTGAAAAATTTATAAATAAAAGAAATCCGAAATATTAGATGAAATCAAAATAAAGTAAAACTCTTCTTCAGCAACGGTATGATTTTTCTATCTGAGCACAAGAAAATCTTTCTCCGTTGTAGACGATTATGGCTCTCCACAACTTCCCTTCTTTTTAATATCCGTATACTGTAGTATTACTGTATGGAATATAGTGGAATTCTTTCTATTGCTTTCTCTACCAGGTTAGATTTCAGTATTTTAGATCCGAATCTGCCCTGCACATTAACCAAAGCTGGAAGAGAAGACATACATTCATGCCCTTTCCACGGCCATAGTGTGAAGTGAAAACAGACTGTTTAAACCCGAATTTGAAACCAGTTCAACAATCCCACATTTGCGCTTTTAAATATTCAACTACCCGAAATCGATTACACAAACTTCCACAAATAAATCAAGAGGCTTATACGCATAGAAATTCCAATTCCAATAATTAATAATGTCAGTAAATCGCTCATGTTTTTGCCAAAATAACTGCGTTTTTCCTACAGAAATGTAAAAATGGACATTCTTTGAACTAAGTTATTTTCTACAAAGATATCTTCATCGCTGGACCATTTTGAAAAGGAGCCGCCCATACTTTCCTTCTTATGTAATTATCTGGATTATTGTATTCATATGAAGATCTTTATATCAAAAGAAAGAGCCATTTTGCTAGTAGCTGAGATAGTTGCATCTCTTAGCACAGGTCAGTGCTGTAGAGTAGATAAAAGCTGTGATTTCGAATATTGATTTTCAATGCACGCAACTCTTTGCATATTTACTCATTTCTTTTTGATTCCTTTCTTAATAAGCTACCATCAGTAAAAAGGATACTAGATTCAAAAATTATTTTACTGGATTTGATTCTGATTGAGTATCACAGAGGTAAATATTAAGTTCTGCTTGCAGGCTTACATCGTTCTGTGTTTCGCACTAAACCCGAAGATTGTTCCTCAGGTTAATGTAAAATCAGTAACTTCGTGTAATTTCTATATTTTGCAATCGACCTCCCCTATTTTGAAGAATGGTACAGCCCAAATTTCCTAACCACGTCTTGCTTTGTTGAAAACGAATGTGAGTAAATAACTATAAACAATGGATCCAAAGTAAAAACCAGTTTTATTCGCTCGCTCGTTATTTGCCAGAGCGCCACATAGTTCAGTCGGTAGAGCATCTAGACTTTTAATGATTATCTAGAAAAAAATCATTATTTGGAATCAAAGAAATCCATCTATCCACTACGCCACTGGTGAATAAAAGGAGAAATCAACTCTTCAGTAGAAACAGAATATAACTGCTAACAATGAAAGCAGCAGCAATGATGATGACTGTGAGGAGGAGGCTCATCATCATCATCATATCTGCCCTAATCCTAGTATCAACTGACAGTAAATAAGAGGTGTTGTCTTTGGAATGCATAAAAAATCCATCCAAGGATTGCAACAAAGAAGAAAAAAAACGGATTGATTCGTAAATTGAAATCGTTGCAGTCATCGCTTTGCCAGTGGAAGAGGAAGTAAAAACCAATTGAGTACGAAAATAGGTCATAATAATAATAATAATAATGAAAACTAAGCAAAAAGCTTTCGCTGGTAATAAACAATCATGTTTAGACAAAACGCATGAGCTGAAAAATAATCAGTATTTTGCAGAAATCATATATTAAGTATATCACCCAATGATATAAGCACAAATCAGAGGGCTGTCCAGAAGGATGAACTAATTAAAATTCATTGTGTCTTTGAAATTCAAATAAATCGTCCAATCTATTATCTTTTATTAAAGATGTCGATGTTTTTTGTTATTCTAAGTAATTTGTACGCCTTACCATCCATTTTTATTCCTTAAGTACATTACACATTGTTTCTCCTTGCATCTTTTGTCTTCGATGACCTGCGAGTTTTAAATTCACTAGGCACTCTTTCTTTACGTCCATGTGACGTTTAACCACCGGTTCTTGTTCGATCACAGAAGTTAAGCAACGTCGAGTCAGATCACTACTTAGAGGGGAGACTGTTTGGGAATACCAGGTGATGTAAACTTGGAAGTGGGGTGGTGTACTGGATAATGGATCGAAATTGGAAAACGGAGAGCAGAGGTTCAATTCCAGTCACGTACGTTATATTAAGGTATTGACTTACGCGCAAATACCCTTCGTAGAACTAGGGAGAGATGTGGCGTAGGCAAAGTGTGTGGGACCTGTGTGTTCTTTATATGCATTTTAGGATGCAGGCTTTTAAGTTATAATTGTTTTTAGTTAACTTTCAATTCCCTATGACCAATATCGTGCATGAATATATTTGTACTCTCGGAGATTGTTCCTCTATAAATAAAAAACACAAACACTTTTTATATAAGATATACCACAACCACACACTCACGGGGACTCACCTGTCATCTATTGGACCATAAACTCATCAGACAACACATTAATAATCCGCATAAGGAATCATAATAACATTAAACGGCTAAACACAAACAATACCAATATAAGAGTAAAATAAAAACAGACTTGTGATCCTTGAAGCAATACTCATATAGCAAAAACAGCCATCAACAAACAAAAACAATTATAACAAAAAATCCCGACGTGGTGTAATGATTAACAAGTCTGTCACGCTAAATCATTTACGACTGAGTAGAGAATTTGATCCTCACTGGATGCTCCATATTTTCGGCCTTGTGCCAAAATAAAGCTTCATTTTGTAAATCGCTATAACTTAAAAACCCGCATCGTAAAATGTATATAAAACACACGTCACAACACGTCTACGTCACAACACTATAATAATAATAATAATAATAATAATGATAATGATAATAATAATAATAATAATAGTAGTAGTAGTAGTAGTTGTAGTAATAGTAATAATAATAATAGTAAAGCCTTTGACAGTGTTCCACATTCTTGGATCCTTAAGACTTTGGAAATGTACAAAGTCTCCCCTGTGGTATTAAATTTCCTTAAGCACAGCATGGGAATGTGGAACACCAAACTATACCTTAGTCACACCAGGGGCATTGCCATATCCAACCGACTAAATATCCGACGTGGAATCTTTCAAGGAGACTCTTTGTCTCCCCTTCTGTTTTGTTTGTCCTTACTCACCCTTACGCATGAACTGAACAACAGTAGCTATGGCTACAAAATAAATAACAACATATTCAATCACCTACTATACATGGATGATCTCAAACTCTTTGCCAAAGACGACAATGGGTTGAAGGGCCTACTTAATATTGTAAAATACTTTAGTGACGACATATGCATGAGCTTCGGATTAGATAAATGTGCTAAAGTAACATTTAAGAAAGGTAGAATTTTAGAAGCACCCTTAATAGATTTAGATTTTGCCACGAAGATTAGAGAATTGGAGCATGGTGAAGCTTATAAGTACCTAGGAATTAGTGAGGGAGATGGCATACAACACTCCCAAATGAAAGAGAAGGTAAGAAAGGAGTACTACAGGCGTGTACGCCTGGTACTAAATACCGAGCTAAACTCAAAAAAACGAATATCAGCTATAAACACCTTAGCTGTTCCTGTGGTGCAATACAGCTTTAATGTACTTACCTGGACCATAGCTGAAATTAAGCGAATGGACGCCAAAACGAGAAAGCTCCTCACTTGCTACCGCATGCATCATCCCAAAGCTGATATTGATCGCCTGTATGTGCCCAGATCCGAAGGAGGCAGAGGACTAGTTCAACTA
>OZ038481.1:132353980-132436480 GCA_964036315.1 Acanthosepion esculentum | reverse complement strand
TCCTGGGAACCAGCGATAGCAGCTCATCGGGGCAATTACCATGGAAGTATTTGCAAAAGAGACAGAGAGAGGCGACGGTGCGTCTGTGAGAGAGAGACTGCAGACGAGAAGTCAGATCAGGGCCAATTACATTGCATACCCATCTCTGGATCTTATCAAGAACCTTGAGGCAAGCAGAAGTGGCACCAGACCATATATGGCAGCAATACTCCATGCAAGGGCGGATGGTTGATTTGTAAATTTGGAGAATCGATTCCGCGGAAAAATTTCCTGGCCCGGCACAGGGAGCCAACTTTCCTTGCGGTGGATGAAGCAATTGACTCAATGTATTTGTTCCATCTCAGGTCAGCAGACAGCGTGAGACCGAGCAGCCGCAGAGAGGAGCTCTCGAGAAGTTGAGCTTCATACATTCTAATGGGATGCAGGGAAGGATCATTGTGGTGATTTGTTTTGGAGGCATTAAAGTTAACCAGGCAATTAATGCCCCAGTTCACAACCGATTGAAGTTCCTTTTCGAGACTAACGGCCAGGTTAATTTTGTCAGCGACACTAGATTTGGTTTTGAGGCAGGAGTAGATTTTTGTTTTAATCCGCCGAAGCCGACGGTTTTTCGGCCGTGACGTGGGCAGAGGGAATTGGGCACAGCCTGCATCATAATGTGGCCTAAGGGTTGCCCACCGGAGGTGACTGCAGGGACACCTTTCCATGCGCGACATGGCACTACAGACACCCCGATATTATACAATTGTTGATCAGAGCAGCCGCTCAAGACGCTACGCAAGAGTTAGGGCTCCTAACTACCAGTCGGAAACTGCAACCAGGGAACTGTTAAAACAAATGTTTTCAAAGACTTGCATGGAAACACACATTCACACTTTCACATACACACACACACACTCAAAATCATACACACACACAAAATCATACACACACACACACACACACACACCTCCTTCGTCCCTTTTCTATATAAATTGATATAGTTAGCTTCGGGAGTAGACTTTTCTGTTCGGCCATTAAATACTCTTTAAGAATCTCATCATGGTTAGAAAGCTATTCTCGCAAAACCTTTTTTTCTATTACTCAGTACAAGGCCCAAGAACCACTCAATGTAGAGATTTAACAAATGAGGCTATTGGAAATAGATAACATTTGATCCCAAACTGGAAGAAGTTAAGATTTTTGTGATCAGGGAAGCATCCTCTTGGGAGTCGGTTCAGCAAAGTAGCTGTTCTTGGGAAGAAGCGGTTCGAATGCAATACGAAAAGAACGAGGATGATTCAACCCTCTGAGTTTGATCCTCACTAGGTGCTCTGTACTTTACACCATATATAACCGACGCTTACTAAATAATAACTTATCTGACGTATCCCTTAAACTAATGACTTTGTGCCAGACTAAAAAGTTAGCTCGTGGTTTTAATAAACGTCCTGTAGAAACATGAGCTAGTGGAGTATTTTCGATTCCTATTAGAGCCCTTACAGTTTAGTCTTGTGCCCAACTAAATCAAGCTTAGTAAATATTTATACACGTATGTTCGTGAACGTGTATTTAAGTTTGTAAACAAAATCTAACTGAGCTGAAAGACACTCAACCATACAAAAAGAGAGGCAGGTTGAATTTCGAGAGAAATTAATGAAATCAAGACATGTTAAAATCACTAAGCCGATCAAAGTGTTTACAAGAAGAAAAACAACAATTAAATGACAATACATGGCATTATTTAAAAAGACAGCTGTGATGAATGTCTTGAATAAGTGACCACAAGTGACGAATTTAATAGAAAGCTTTGGCATAAGATTACCCAACAATGACAATCAAAGATTGATTTTTTCATCAACTCAGACTAAAATACTTCACTTATTATTTTATATTATTTTATTTGCTTTTGAAAATTATTAGAAAAAGGACAAAGATTTTAAGAAAAATAAATTAAGCCTAATTTTTTTGTGCTCCATTAGAATTTTAAATTAACCTGGATTGAGTTGTTGATGAACTGTTGCAATTTATTTATGCAACTTAGATTAGGTTTTATGTAAAAACACACATATATATGCATGTCAGAGCCCCACAAATAATATTACAAAAAAAAAACAAAAAACAATTATTTGATAGATCGTCAAATGTTAATGGAAATGTATCACTGTTAGCTCTTCGGTGTGGATGTGTAGATGGTACAATGTATAACAGCTCGGAACGAGAACTCAAGAGATCCGAGTTCGAATTCCAGTCAAATTCGTTACTTCACTCGTAAGCAAATAACCTTTAGAAAGGTATGAATCCATCAATTATCCCACCATCTAAGGGTTAAATAGTAAGAACAGTCATTATCTCCAAATATCTTTTATGCAATATTCACTCGCTATATGTAAAAAGAATTATGCTTACACTTCGAAAACTATATTCGGCTTTAAATAACATAAAAAGTGGAGATAAACCGTAACAAATCAATCAATCTCGAATAAAATAAAATAAAATTCCAGTATTTGTGGAAAAGTTGGATATGTAATCCTTCAAAGACGTTCTCTTGCGAAAAGTATTTTGTCATATTAACTGGCACAAATCTATAAGTGAGCGGATCTTCCACATAAAAACTTACCCCGCTTGTTTAGAATTATTCCACGACAAAACATAACTCATCAGTATTTACACCGTTTAATTCACTTCAGCAAAAAGACCACATAAGCAGAGCATAGTGTGGAATGAATCTATATTCATAAGAAGTGACTGTGAGTCAAAAGGTGCAACAACGACACCAAAGCGAGGTCTGAAAAATTGTTTTTATCGGATTTGAGGGATTTGGTGAAAATAATGTGAAGTGAGTTCATATATATATATATATATATATATATATATATATATATATATATATATATATATATATATATATATATTGTTGTTGCACCTTTTGACTCACAGTCACTTCTTATGAATATAGGTTCATTCCTCACTATGCTCTGCTTATGTGGTATATATAGATGGAGAGAAATAGAGAGAGATAATGATATGAAGAGATAGATTGATAGAAAAAGAGATGGAAAGAGAGAAAGAAACACAGATAGAGATAGAGACAACGTGATAGATAGATAGATAGATAGATAGATAGATAGATAGATAGATAGATAGATAGATATCTGTGAAAAGACAGAGTGACAGAAAGGGGTGAGTCAGAGTGAGAAAGACAGATTGATAAAGAAGCAGACAAAGAGAGAAAGAGAGAGAGAGAGAGATTGATATATGTGAGCAGACTGTGATATATAGATAGAGAGAGTGTGTGTGAGATAGGGGAAGTTAGAGAGAGAGATAAATGTAGTGTGTTAGATAGAAAGATACGGATAAATATGGAGGGATAGAGAGATTGATAGAGTGAGAAAGAGAGAATAAACATAGAGATGTGAACAGACTGTGATTATATATATATATATATATATATATATATATATATATATATATATATATAAAGAGAGAGAGAGGGGGAGAGTCAGATAGAGATATATAGATAGATAGACATATGTGAAAAGAATAAGATAACAGATACATATTTAGATAAAGTGAGAAAGATAGATTGATAGTGAGAGAAAGAGACATTCAGATTCATATAAAGATAGATAGATAGATAGATAGATAGAAGGTATTAGTCTTAGATAAGTTGGATATCAATACACTGAGGGAGATAAATGGAGAGAGAGAAGTATATAGATAGATAAATAAAAATAGTTTGATAGATAAATATTGGACGAAAAGAGATTGATAGAGAAAGATAGATAGATAATGAACATGCTGATAGATTCAGGTATGTATGAGAGACATGAACAGACTTATATATATATATATATATATATATATATATATATATATATATATATATATATATATATTGTCATCCACACACAGACTGTTTCGCTGTTTCGCAGCTCATCAGTGTGGCTAGACGTCCGGTTACCTCTAACTAGGATCGAAACCCGACTGAATTTGCGTCAGTCGGAACTTCTACCACTAAGCCGTCGGCGCACGGCAGGGATGAAAGTGAATTTTAGCGTGTTTATTTTTAGATTTAGATAAACACACAGTGACTGACAGTGACTCAATTCTGCCGAAGAGTCGTGCAATATTAGCTTAAATATATATATATATATATATATATATATATATATATATATATATAGAGAGAGAGAGAGAGAGAGAGAGAGAGATAGATAGATAGATAGATAGATAGATAGATAGATAGATAGATAGATAAGGAGAGAGGGATACATAGATACAGACACTGAGCGAGATAGATATAGAGAGAATGAGATAGAGAAAGAGGGGAAGAGACTGACAGACACACAGGTAGACAGAGAGATATATAAACAGGGAAAGTGCAGCTCTAGACAGAGAGAGGAAGGTATATAGATTGCGGGTTAGACAGATTGAGAGAGAGAATGAGAGAGATAGAAATAGATCGAAAAGAGACAGATAAATTGTGGGCTAGACAGATAGATAGTGAGAGAGGTGGAGAGATAGTCAGATATATATAGAGAGAGAGAGAGTGAGCGATACAGATAGAAAGAGACATTAAGATAGACAGACAGAGAGATGTGTACAGACTGATACACACTCGCACACACACACACACACACACATATATATATAATTTATTCGAAAATTATAACATATATTTTATAACGTATTTATGTTATAATTTTCGAATAAATTATATTTGCTCTACTTTGTATTGAGCGCTCTTTTAAGAACAGTATTTTTTGGTTACTAGAATTTATTCCGTATACACCAATCCTATATTTGGGTATATATATATATATAGAGAGAGAGAGAGAGAGAGAGAGAGAGAGAGAGGGAGAGAGAGATAGGTAGATAGATAGATACGGACACATATATAGATAAATATAGAGAGATATAGATAAATGTGAAAAAAGATAGAGAGAGAGAGTGTGTGAGAGAGATAGACAGAGAGTGTGAGAGAAACATACAGGCGAATAGATATATAGGTATATAAATGTGAAGAGACTGCAATCGATAGATAGACAGACAGAGATTGTAAGAAGATAGAGAGAAAGAGAGATTGATATAGTGCGAGAAAGATCGGTAAATAGAGAGAGAGAGAGAGAGAGAGAGAGACAGTGAGTGAATGAAAGATACAGACAGTGAGAGAAAGAAAGACAAACTGATAGGATGAATGGCTAGAGGGATAAGCTTGTTAGTTGTGTAATTGTTTATATCTATTGTCATCTACTTTCCAATTCATATACAATTATTCCCAAACGAATGCAGTTATTTTTATTCGATGTAAATAAATTATAGTGTTTTGTATTTTCGTGTTTTTCTTCAAATTGCCGAGTGTAATTATTAATAAAATTCTGAAAAGATAAATAAAACTAAAAAAGTCTCCCTTAAAACACGTCTAATTGGCAATTGCTGGATTTAATTTATTTTAGAAAGTGCTAACATGCTATTTCCACTCAATTTTGGCCGTTATTATTGCTCGCTTATCGAAACTGATTAAGCGGCTTATAAGGCAGAGATTTCTGTTGAAGATTTATATACATCTTGTTCAATGTCTTCTTCTAATTCTTTAATATCTTCTAATTCTTTAATATCTTCTATTATTTTTACGTTTACCGAAGTACCATTCGTTTTATTCTTCAAATTCTTTTTCAGGTTCCTAAGAATTTTCCTTATTAGATTCTCTATTTTCTTTAAATTCTTTCGCTACACATTCTTCTTCTACTTTTATTTTTCGGTCATTCAGCAGATATTCTGGTTTCTTGTCTTGATGTTTTATCTTCTCCACATATATTATTTTCTTTCTCCAATATCTTCTGTTTTTCCGATTTTTTTTCCCAATTTTCTTCTTTCTTTTTTTTTGCGGACCGATTCTCTTGAAATTTTAAAAAATATTATTGTCATTATTAGTATAATTTTCTTAACATTTGTCATGATGGTGATGATATTTCTTCTCCTTCATCTTCCCCATCTTTACCTTTTTTTCTTTGCCATTTTCTTCATTATCTTCTTCTTCTCCATCTTCTTCTTCATCTTCATCATATTCTTCATCATCTTCATCTTCTTCAGCTTCTTCTTCAACATCTCCATCATATTCTTCTTCTTCATCATCTCTTCATCATATTCTTCATCGTCTTCCTCTTGATCATTTTCTTAATCATCATCTTCTTCCTCCTCATCATCTTCATCATCTTCTTCCTTTTCTTCTTCTTGGTCGTCTTTTTCATCTTCTTCTTCTTGATCATCGTCTTCTTCCTCATTTTCTTAATCATTTTCTTATTGTTCTTCTTCTTAAACTTATTCGCCATGTGAGTTTCCGTTTCTTTTTTACGCCTGATTTCACAGTTACTGTCTTCATCATCTGTTTTTATAGATTTTATGTAATTATTTATTCATTCTTTCTTCCTTTCTTTCATTTTTTATTTCTTCTTCCTTTCACAATTTCTACAATTATCGTCTTTCCTCTTTCAACAAACAAATATCCATAAAAAATAATATTTTCCCCAGCGGAATTTAAATTTAAAAAATAATCATCGTTATTCCTGAAAATTACTACTGTAGATCGAAATTGAAATATTACCTACCAGTTATTTATACAATCAGAATAAAACATCCAGCATCATTTAAGTCGCATTAGAATTTTTCCTTAAAAAGAGGTATAGGTTTAGGCTTAGTAAACTTTTCTCCTCGGTGAAAAATTATATATATATATATATTTCCGACCCTCACCCGTAGATGTGCAGTTAAAATGCACTGAAACCAAGTTGCATCTTTGTTGTGAGTAAAATGGTTTTGTCTATATGATAAAATTATAATAAATAAATAATTATCGCTCTACTACCTGTATCGAGCTCTTTTTTTAATAATGCTGCGAACGTTAGAATTTATATATTTTATATATTACTTTCGTTCTCATCGCATCGGGTATATATATATATATATATATATATATATATATATATATATATATATATATATATATATATATATATAACTTTTTGCTCACATTGCGCAGTAGCGTGAAACTTGAGAAGGGTTCCGAACTTTGTCTCTTACTGAATAGTGATGCTGGGAAAGGTATTTGCTCTGTCTTGTTAATGCAGCCATTGAGCACTTTTTACGGTAAATCTCTTTTTTTGTCTTTTGTTGTTGTTTTTTCCCCAAGCTTATATTTCCTTTTTACTTTCATCGCTTTTTCTCCTGTTTTTGTTTTCTTGTTTGTTGCTTTCTCTTTTTGTTTGCTTTTTTATATACAGCGTGTAACAGCATAATTGCCCATCCCACAAAATGGTTAATATTTAAAAAAAATTTAAAAAAATAAACAACTTCAGTTTCTTTTTTTTCCAATTAACCATAGGAGTTTTATTAACATTTTTTAAATTCCAAAAATCTTTGGAAAGAGAGGTTTTATTCCTATAAGTGCTCGTGAAAGACAGGATATGTTCTTAGTACTCCCTATATAAAATGTTTCAACAGTCGGATTTTCTATTGTAGAAATAGTACTAAGGCAAACCAGAGAGTTAGTCCGACATTCGTTTTGCAGTGGTCAATCGTTAAAATTTCTGCAATTACACTTGTTAATATTAGCGACGTTAGTTACCTTGGAATTAACATAATTACTCGGGTTTATATATCCGTTTAAAATTTTATTATTATGTTTTTATAAATTATTTTATTCTTGGTGCAGCTATATCTTAGTTTTAGTGTATTTATGTTAAATATTTTACTGAGAGGATTATTTTGGGGGACATGCTTATCAATTAAAGAGGGGGAACTTCTGCCCTAACATAGTACTCACCATTTGATTAGATAGGGATGTTGACCAAATGATGTTTCTCTTCCTATTCTTTATTTTTCGATCATTATTATCATGTACTTTATCGGTATCATTATCGGTATCGGTATCATTATTGGTATTTGACTTCTTTGTATTTTTAAGGCATTATTATAAACATTGGTGTCAAACCTAAGTAAAATTTAAAAAAACAACCGAAAAGGGGGGATTTTGATCATGGTAAAATATTGTTTGAAATATAACCCTAGACAAGGTGACAGGCAAGAAATTAATACAAACTATAATCGCATGGCAACCATGTATCATAATTATTAAAAAAAAATGTTCAATTTTATCTGAAGCTAAGGAGGCACAATTTTCGTGCTGAAACATGAAAGCTATTGTGTAGCGATATATATATATATATATATATATATGTGTGTGTGTGTGTGTCTGTGTATCTGTGTGTGCGTGTGATTTGAGATTAGCTCCATAGTTCTTGCATGCTAAATATTTTTATATTTTAAAACATTTGCTAAGTAAAAGAATCCTCTTTACAGTTGGGCTACAAACACCAATATCAAAATGGTCCCTTTATGTTTAAATCAGTGAAAAAACATTAACGGACCATACATTTCTCTTCTGGTGTATTTCTAACACAGCTGATCACATTCAATGCCTCGAAAGCCAAACTTATGCCATACAATACATCGCTAAAGATGTTGGAAAAATGGTCGGTTCCCTGTAACGCACCAGCAAGTACCTGACCCTTCTTGATATCCTCTACCTTTACAAAGCTGAAAATGGAGTACTGGGCTGGAACTGACGTCTTCACTTTCCAAAACGCGTATACGCAGCCTTGTGGGTATTCAATTCTCCAACCGACAACTCCTTTCTCACAGAAGAAACGCTGCAAGCGTTTCGCTACTTTATCGCTATTTAAATGAAAAATGTTGAAACAAGTTACATTCCTAAGTTCCACCAACGCCTAAACTTTGCGTAAAAATGTGTACAATGAAATCAGAGCAACATACTGTTACGTTTGAAGAATACATCATAAAAAGCAATTCTTTATAATTCCAAGTGAATACCACTACAAAAATTAAAACCTAATGTAAGCTGAAAATACGCATCGATTTCAGCTGCAAAACAAGCTGCTCTCTCTCTCTCTCTCGATATATATATATATATATATATATATATATATATATATATATATATATATATATATATAATGCATAACACCAGTTGACAATAGTAAAAAAAAAGTTAGATTAATTATTTATTATAAAAAATTTTAAACTTCTAACCTTATAGTTAAAAATAATAATTCACCTCCTAGAACAAAATTAAATAGGGCAAATGTTATTGACGAATTCAAATGCCCATTAAGGAATTGTATTCCTCATCAATCAAAATTCGTAAATAATTATATAGGCCACACTACAACATGTTTGACACGCAGACTCACTCTACACCTTTCTGACAATAGCTCAATTAGATCTCATTTAAATATTCATGGAGCCCTACCGGACACTATTCAGAACATACTTGTCGACAACGGTAATATAATAACATCATCTACATGCAAAAAAGGCTAAATATAATGAAAGACTTATTAATAAAAACAAACAAACCAACATTTAATAATATTAACTTTGAACATCGACATAATATCTTGACCGTGTTTTGAAACAAAAACATGAAAACATTTTATAAAACATACATACAACAAACTATTTTAATTTAACAGTTAAAATATAATCCTTGAAAATGGCAAAATGTAAAGCCGAAAGTGCTCGGATAAAAAGAACATTCGGACAGTTTTTATATAATTTATTATCCGAAAAGAAAAAACATTATTATATCGCATGAGAAATTGTATAAAAAACTAAATAAAAGCACCTTGTCTGTCGTTTATAATGAAATGTGCATGAAAGAAGGATTGCTGCCTAAATACACAAATATATATATATATATATATATATATATATATATATATATATATATATATGCATGTATTCTATTCTCTACCTTTATAAGAGCCAGATCAGGCCGAAAATGGAATAATGTTGCCATATTTGAACGGGAACTGCTCATTCCCCACATTCCAGTCTTCGTAGAGTTCAAAAGCGTCTCCAAACCCTTGTGGGAGAACAATTATTTAGCCCAAACATCTTTCTTACAGGCGGGATGTGGTGAGTCACTGCCCTATTGCTGCTACCATGGAAAGTGCATGGATGAACTCCATTCCTTGATTCGGCCAGGTCTAACCTTCACAGCTAGCACCCGTCCATCTTACGCACATTGTAGGAAACCACCCACATCCACTCCGTCATCCATTAGCGAGAAGGAAGTTCCATTCAAACCGCTTCTTCCTGCGAACCACTGTCCTGTGGAACAGACTTCTAAGAGGAAATTTCCCCGATCACTACAATCTTAACCTGTTCACGTATAGAGTTAACCGTTATCTTACCCTCCTATAAACTACCCCTTAACGCAACCCTCTACTTCGAGTGACACCCGGGATTTGTACAAGGTGTACTTTACTGTAAAAAAAGATCTAATTTTCCATCTTCTTTGCTTCCTCGATTCCATATAGCAGACTAACTATAGTGATTGTGAAAATGGTGGCTTGCCTTCTGGCTCTAATAGTTGTGTATTTCCCGCTCGTGATGTTAGAAATTGATGTTCGATTTCAAAAAGAAAATAAATATCTTGAAAGCTGGAAGATTAGCAAAGGTAGAAGATAGATGATAACGTTAACCATAGACATTTTGCCTTCCTTCTTCTCTTGCTTTTTTTCTCTCCTTTTTCTTTATTTTCTTCATTTCTTTCTTACATTCTTTCTTCTTCCTTTCCTAGCGTTTCTTTCTTCTTTTTAACGATTTTCTTTTCTTTCCTTTTCTGTTTTCTTTCCAATGGCCTTTTGTTCCACTATCTTCCATCTACAGTTCTTTCATTTACTTTCGTTCTTCTTTTTCTGTATTCTTTCTTGCTTTCTTTCTTTTTCTCTTTTTCCTTTCTTTCTTCTTTTCTTCGCATCTCTCTTCTTTTTTCTTTACTTTTAATTTCTTTTCCTCTGACCTTTTGTTCATATCACTTCCTTCTTCTTTTCTTTTCTTTTCTTTCTTTTTTTCCTCCCTTTTCCGTTCTTTCTTCTTTTCTTCGAGTCTCACTTTTTTCTTTCTTTTCCTTTCCTCTAACCTTTTGTCAATGTCGCTTCGTTCTTCTTCTCTTTCATTTACTTTCATTTTCTTTCTTTCTTTCTGTCTTTCTTTCCTTCTTTCTTTCTTTCTTTCTTTCTTCAGGACCGATTCCATTTCTCCTGCTTCTATTCTTCATCTCTGTTTTTCATTTATTTCAGCTTTTGTCCTTCTCTCCTCTATTTTTCTTTTCTTTTTCTCTCTTTCTTCCTTTTCTTTATTTTTTTTATTTTTTTCTCAACATTGATTCAATGTTCACCGCCTCGCTTTCTACAAATGTTTTTCTTCATCCCAAAAGCCTCATCTCTGCTCCTAAATCCAATCGTCCTTACAGCTAGCCACCTTATAGACTCCTGAAAACAGCATGTAAGTTCAGCATATGTTCTTGCCGACACAGCTTTGGCTTACAGATCAGAAAACAATAAAAACAAACGCGGTTCTCGAATATAGGCCTTGTCTAATTACGCACTGACTGTTCGCGAAAAAAAGGGAAAAAAAGAGCTTGAATTCCTGAACGCTAAGCCAAACATTGGGTAAACTTTAAAAAGAAAGAAGGAACAAAAGGTTTACACGCACTTCTTAACATTGGGTGATGATAAAATAATAGAAGACAAAATGGCTGCGTCAGAATAAAAAGGAAGATGGCGTTAGCGATGAATTTGTTGTAAAATGAAAAGTAAGTAGTTGGTTAACATAGACGGAAAAAAGAGGTTGGTTAATTTAAGAAAAAAAAGAAGGAGAGTGCGAATTTATTAGCGAACATCGCAGATCTTTTGTATGGATCAGTATAGGAAGGTTCGAGAATTGGGTGCAATGAACCTGAGGATAATGTGGCAGTGCGGGTTATATTAAGGAGACGGAGAAAGTACGAGATGGTAAAAACAGGACATGGTGTAGGCTGTAAAAATAATTACTTATCTATAAACCAATCGGTGGTGTAGCCAATTCGGCCCAAATGAAGTTATCCGTTCTTCTATATTTTTATATCAGGTAAAACTAAGACCGACCTCGTGAATGAAACATCTGTGCACTTCTCAGCTAAATAAGAGAAATTTATGTGATACATTATAAGGAAGGACGGCTTAGAAAATTGAATACTCACAGGATGCAATGAGGGAAGAAAGGGTAGAACTATATAGCTAGTGATTCACTTCAAGTTCTGGTGAATGGATGGTAGAACAAGGAAAGGAGGGATAGCAAAGAGTCAGATATGAATTAGACCAACAAAAGACAGAAAATTGTATCATGGTCGGCCATTTCTACAATGTACGCGGCACATAGAAGGAGAAATATTTGGCTACGCTACTAATATACGAATTAGTACTTTTCGCAGTGATACACTCTTATTTAGCTACTATTTGGTTTAGTCTAACACGTTATTTACTATTTAGTATAGCACCGGCGGGAAGTGCACAAGTGTTTCATTTACGATCGTTACCACGCTTACAACTTTGTGTTGAACATTCAGACAAACATTTCGACCATGATTGTTTAGTTTTTGTATGAATTACGATAACTGAATGAATTTCTTTCTGAATTTATCGCTTTTTTTACTGGGCACCCTGTAGATTTCTTAGATGACCAATGTCGTGTTTGAAACTGACGCGTCAGTTGGTTTGCTTTCCTTGGTTGTCGAGCTTACGTTTCGAATTCTGATATTTAAGAGAGGCTAGGCTCCGTTCTTGAAATATTGGCAGAGTGCAACCTTTCTCGTTCTCCCCGTGTATATTTAGCCTTATGCAATAGTGATGAAAGAACTATTTACATATGAAGTTAAATTGAGCGAAGACATTGTTTCTAGTCTCAAACTCAAAGTGACATCAATATCTGCAGAAATATTCCAGCATTTTGCACTCGCACAAGTAACTCTATCTCCGCCATTGAAAAGAGGGTAATTTCTTCTGAAGAAAATACTTTCTTTTTTTCTTCCTGATTGCTTAATGTCTATAGAATTCCGGATTTTTTTTTGTTCGCTCTTTCCGATAAGAATCTACCAAATCGTCTATCTGAGCAAAAGACGAGCTCTTCTATTTATTTTCACACCTCGCGCGTTTGCCGTTGCGACCTTATTTTGGCGCTGTTAGAATAATATTTGTCTTAAAACGATGTTTAAGACTTTTATTTGGAGACATCGTCTTCCATGTTTGTTTTTTTTTTTTTTCCTTTTTTTTCAGCTCTTTGGTATCTTTTTGATTTTTTTCTTGTGATTTATCGCGCGATTCTTCAATATAATTTTCTCAATGACATTCACCAAACCAAACATTTTAATTCACCTTTTTTTATTTTTTTTCCTCCATTTTTTATTTTCTTCTTGATTCGTATCTTCTTTCATTCTTCATTTTCTTCAACATCATTTCTCTGTATTGCCTTTCTATGAAACTTCGTCTATTCCTATTCTTTTTCACTTTTGTCTGCTTTTTAACCCTAACCCTTTTACCGCTTCTCCTCTTCTCATTCCTTACTTAACCAACGTTGCTGTTGTAGTCTCTTCTTCTAAAAGAAGAAGAAGAAGAAGAAGAAGAAGAAGAAGAAGAAGAAGAATAATAAGAAGAAGAAGAAGAAAAAGAAGAAGAAGAAGAAGCAGAAGAAGAAGCAGAAGAAGAAGAAGAAGCAGAAGAAGAAGCAGAATAATAATAATAATAAGAAGAAGAAGAAGAAGAAGAAGAAGAATAAGAATAATAATAAGAAAAATAATAATAATAATAATAATAATAAAAAGAATAAGAATAATAAGAAAAATAATAATAATAATAATAATAATAAGAAGAAGAAGAAGAAGAAGAAGAAGAAGAAGAAGAAGAATAAGAAGAAAAATAATAATAATAATAATAATAATAATAATAATAATAATAATAATAATAATAATAAGAAGAAGAAGAAGAAGAAGAAGAAGAAGAAGAAGAAGAAGAACGATGGGCTCCTTCTTCAGCCCTGGAGATCATCTTCAGCGTGAAACTGTCAGTCACCATGAAATGATGATTTGTCAATCCAAATGTCTATATCTATAAGCGCTCTGTCTCCGAAATTAAGCACCCTTCCCTCATAAATATAGCCATTTCAAATGATATATATATATTCCTTTTATTAATTCTACAAGGTGTCCGTATTTTATTAAATATTTCTTTAAAAGTGCATTTTAATGCACATAAAATTAAAATCTTTCCAGTAACCCAAATAAAACAGAAAATGTTAGTTTATACATATATATATATATATATATATATATATATATATATATATATATATATATATATATATATAGTGGGGGAAACAAATATTCGTACACGTACAAATTTTTTTTTTCATCTTATGAATAAACATACTTTTGATATAATTAACTGTAAACAGTGTATAATACCTAAATATGCATAGAAAACAGAAAAATATTTGATTTAATATAAGTAAATCCCATTTATCCATTTTAATAGGTGAAAATTATTCGTACAATGCAAATATAATATTTTAAAACTTTTAAATTGCTTTAATACACTAGATTATTCAAATCGAATATCCTAGAATATTTCAGTAACGTTATCAGCAGTAATTTTTAGCCGAAAAAATACATGAGAACATTCTGTAATTGATTTCATCATGGCAGGAGGTAAAGAATTGACAAATTACAAAATAAACTGATTGTTAAGCTCTGGAAAGAAGGTAAAAGTTACAGGAAAATCTCAAACAAACTGAATATTCCATTTAATGCCATTAGTTCATTCCTTGCAAAGTATAAAAACTCGAAACTGCTGAAAAACAAAGAATAAGTGCTCTGGGAAGATTTCTGCAATATCTTTGTGGAAATTAATGTGTCAAATTAAACAAAATTCGATGGTTACTCGTCAAGAGTTTCAGGATGATTTGCTTTCATCAGGAATCTGTGTCACTAAACGAACAATAAGCAATGGAATTCATAGGAACAATTTAAAATCACGGTCGCCTCGGAAAACTCCATTGCTACTGAAAAGACACAGAGATGCCAGTTTGAAATTCTTTCGTAAACATAAGGATAAGGAAAAATAGTATCGAGAAAGAGTATTTTGGACAGACGAAACCAAATTTGAGTTGTTAGGACATAATTCTAGAAATCATGTATGGAGGAAAGACGGCGATGCCTTCAAACAAAAGAACACAGTTCCAACAGCGAAATTTGTTGGTGGGAGCATCATGGCTTAGGGGTGTTTTTTTCTGCAAAAGATACTGACAACATATCAGTAATAAATGGTAGAATGAATGGTGCAGCTTATCAAAATACAAGGTAACCAAAAAAGTTCTGTCGGTTTTTAAAGGAAAAAAAGAAAACGCTTCCCATAATGAACCACTTGACGACTTGTCCACCAGACACAAAGCATAATCTTGCGTGGGTGCATAGGCGGTCTTGCGGTGTGAGAGACAACATCCTGAGGAGGAGACAACTAATCCCTGAAACGCTTGGGAGTTTCGTACAGAACCCACTTTTCATGACTGGTAAGCACTCGATTCAATAAGGATGCGGTACGGTGGCGAGAAAGCAGCAATACGCAGGCTGCCACTCGTTGTCCCTTGTGGACCTCCAACAGTGTTTGCGGAACCCACTTTCTCAGTTTGTACGTCTTACCTAGACGGTGCAAGTGAAGTCTAACTGTTTCATCGGAAACGTTGAACTGTCTTGCAAGTTCACCACACGTTAGACTACTGTCCGCTTTAATGGCCGCCATCAGGACTCCGTCATTCAAGACCTGTGTTCGTCCACTGCGAGGCTCATTATGGAGGGACAAATCTCCCGACTTGAATTTTCGAAACCAACCCGTTGCAGTACGTTCATCCACAGCACTATCCCCAAACGCTTGGCATATGCGGAGACTTGATGCAGTTGCTGATAAGCCCACTTTGAAGACGTAAAGCAAACATCCCCGAACGAGATATCTAGACACTTCCATCCTTCTCCCAGCTGTCTGGCTTATAACTGATGGCCGGGCACGGTGCGCGTGTTTTTTTATAACGTCTGATGTTCCTATTTCCGGCTGTCCGAATTTGAAAACAATTGCTACACGCATTTCGTATATATTTCAACTTCATTCAATGACTAATCAAAAAACGGACAGAACTTTTTTGGTTACCTTGTATTTTAGAAGTAAATTTAATGATTTCGGTTGAAAATCTTGAACTTCCTTCTGACTGGATCTTCCAAGAGCTTAAACACACTGCAAAATCTTTGAAGTAATGATTTGCTAAAAATAATGTAAATATAGTGAAATGGCCAAGTCAATCCCTAGATTTAAACCCAATCGAGAATCTGTAGCGTTATTTGAAAATTCAAATCCAATTGAGAACTCTAACAAACATCCTGGATCTGAATACCACACGCGAAGAATAGAACAAACTGCCAACTAAAATTTTGCCCATCCTGGGTATGACGATAAACTATATCCCCGTCCTGGGTAAGACGATAAACGACATCCGCGTCCTGGGTATGACGATAAACTATATCCCCGTCCTGGGTAAGACGATAAACGACATCCGCGTCCTGGGTAAGACGATAAACTACATCTAACAGCAAGGCCGCTGATCAGGAGGTTTTGAGGGGCGTGGAACCGCCTCTTAATTGCTGGTGTTCTCAGGTCTACATTGATCCGGAGTGGTAGCTCCTGTTAGTGTCCCAGCTATGGGCAAATAGTTAACCCCCCAAACTGGGGTCAAAACACTATGAAAGTGTAAAAAATAGGTTTTAATACCAGTAATGAATTTTTGAAGAAAGAATTATTACCAGTAACACATTTTTGAAAAAAGAAATTTTACCAGCAATACATTTTTTTTAATATATTGTCAGCAATACATCTTTGAAGAAAAAATATTGCCGGCAATGAAAATCTTGTCAGTATTAAATAACCCATTGAGGCTGATATGCCGTAAAAAAAACAAAAAAAAACAAAAAAAAAACCGTAAAATTTGCAAATTATTAATTGACAACTACAGGGAGAGTTTGGTTGCTGTAGAAATAAATAATGACTAGAAAGAATTAAATGAAGATTATGTGTCCTTTTTGTATTGTACAAATACTTTTTCACTCATAAAGATATATGAGATTTATTTTTATGAAATAAATTTTTTTTCTGTTCTCTATTCATATTTAGTTATTATACATGTGCATACATTTAATTATATGAAGAATATGCTTATTCAGTGGGTGGAAATACAATGAATTAGAAATGTGTATGTGTACGAATATTTGTTCCGCCCCCCACGACAGTATATGTGTTTTTGTGCGTGCATGTGTGTGTGCGCGCGTCTGTGTTTCTGTGCATGTGCGTCTGTACGTGTAAGAAAAAAAAAACTTTTTAAGTTGTGCCATATTTATGGGTCGAATGGTGAAAGTCTGTCCTGTGTTCGAACGCAATCTTCAGACCATTATATCCGACCTGGAGGTCATGATATTCTATGATGGTTTGAAGATTGCGTTATGTATATATATATATTTTCAAAAATGTAAATGTTAAGAACAGTGAATTCTTAAACTGTCGGCTCTTTCACTTTATATATATATATATATATATATATATATATATATATATATATATATATATATATGCAGGTGACTGTTGTTTATATAATTAGGTTATTTACATATATATATATATATATATATATATATATGTGTGTGTGTGTGTGTGTGTGTGTAAATAACCTAATTATATAAACAACAGCCACCTGCACTAATGCAAATCTCTTCAGTAAATGAATGAGCACTTTGGCTGATTGGCATTTGTTTACATTTGTAAAAACAATACGCTACATTTAGTTGTGTAACTCTACCGAGTGAAGATAGCACTAGCTGACACAAAATTAGTTGTGTTTCAATCCTGGCTTGAGGCATTCGGAATTCTAGTCGCACTGAGGAGCTGTGATACAGCGAAACAGTACAGTCTATGAATGACATATATATATATATATATATATATATATATATATATATATATATATATATATATATATATATATATATATATATTAACTGTTTCAACCAACACAAGAAAAAAGCACATACTGAGTGGGAAATAAAACAAATATTATTAAGGATCGACAAACTTAAAAGACAAGAATTAAGAAGACAGTAGATAATGATTGACATTGCATTTAAATTTCTAGGAAGCAAGAAGCCGGAAGGGAGGTCTAGAAGCGAGAAGCGTTAGCCTAGAACTTACGGTTACATCGAGCCAATTCAACTGTAAAATGATGAGACCTTGTTGCCAATTTAATACTGTGCTTAAATTCATAAATTTTAGGTACCATAGAGGAAAGTATTATTTATTATGCGTAAATCAAAACGGGGCACTAGACCAAAAAGAGGAGATAGGGGAAGGCTAGTCTTCAGTTTGTCTTATCTTAAACTATGCTAGCTACGATTCGTCGTCGTCGGCATCCGTCCCTCTCGGGAGACGATGGAGTAGCGCGGTTCGCTACGAACCTGGGCGGGGTATATTGAGAACTAGGGCTGCCCAGATGTCTAGTTCACCCTCTCGGCCTTGCTAGCAGAGTCCAAAAGAGAGGATAAACCAATATAGTTGGGTACCAACGCGGCTGCAGTACAAAGTGCCGTCCATCCGCCTTCGAATTCAGAGTTGTCCTTCTCCTAGACCAGTCGCCATCCAAGGCTATAGAACCCAGTCTGTCCTACTATTTACCCATAGCTGGAGGGAGAAGAAGAGGATTCACACCTTTCCCAAGGGTATTAGCACGTAAGTGAATGTAATGGATTCGACTGGAATGCGAACGCGGCTCTCCGCTTCCTCAATCCAAGCCGATATCCATTACTCCACCGTGCCTACAAGTACTGAGCCAAATATATCACAGTATTCCTTACACTAAAACAACACATTCTTACTTAGCATTCTTACTAGAGTCACCATAATACCTCAAAGTTTCGATGTAGTCCTGTCTAGTTCCCATATGTAAAATTTGTCTGTACGGAAATAAAAATAACATTTAAAGATTATAAACCAATGAATATTTAAAATGAATACAATTTATAAACAGGGGAAATCATCGGAACAATTACCATGAAAGTATTAATAGAAAAGTTACAGGTAGGCTATTTGAGGTTCATTAATGAATCTCTCATACCATTGAAACAATATAGAAAATCAGCTGTAAGAACCCTTTTGATTATTTCAGTCGCGTCGCAAGTTCAACTTCGCAAGTTCAACTTCGCAAGTTTGGTTGGAAGTGGGATGGTTCTTCCTATCCAGCCAGCCAATTTTTTTTTCTTTCTTTTTTTCTCAATTTGAGCTGGAGGTCTGGATATTCTGACACGTCGTTTCCTGATGTTGACATGTTGTCATCATTGAAGAATATAAAACAAATGAAATGCAGGTTACACCAATATACGGTTAACGTGAAGACAAATCTATAAGTAGGTATAAAAAATAATGATGAAACCAGGGAAGTAAACAGAAAGGATAAAACATGAGCGGTTTAGGGTTAGGGGAAGGACGAGCAGATTTTTAGAAAATGACGAACAAGAAAAAATAATAAATAACATGACACAGAAAACATGTCTTAGTTCATTTGCAGATAAAGAGATGAACACATAGGAAATGTTTTCAATGAGAAGCAGGAACACGGACACAAAACGGTTTGGGAATAAATCACAGAACGTGTTTGAGAAAAAAAAAGATGTAAAGAAACAGACAAAAATATAAATAGATCTTGAAAAGAAAGAACAAGAAATTGAAAAGCGAAAAATGGTCACATATAAATTACGAAAGATAAAAACTATAAAACAACTTGTGATTCATAAAAATCAATTAAGAATTTGAATATTTCCACAGTGCAAATCGGAAAAAAAAGCTTTTCAATTTTAAATGGCGATAATTAAAATTGTCATGAGAAATAAAAATCGGCCTAATTATTATTTCGCTTTTGGCTTCTTTTTGTTTTATTTTTCAATATATTTATTCTGATACACTTCTCCCGCTATAAATATTCTCTGTAAGGTTATAACACATTACACGTGTAGACACGCATCTACTAAGGTAACATGTGCAAATATATGCATGTGCAGATATATGCATATATGCATATACACATCTACAAATATTAACGTGGCATCTTCATCAAAGTCTTTGTATTCTGCTTCAATGGATGACTTACGACATGTAGATAGAGCACCTACCGTAGCGAAATAGTAAATACGTTTATCTCAAGGGACACCTTACCAGAATAATGAGTGATCTACGACTATTGTTTTCTGCTAAACATTGCTAAACTTAATAATTAACAATACTTTCTACAGTTTTGGTAAGTTAACAGTAATTTTTTTTAATGCCATATCCCTTCGTGGAGAAAGTAATCAGAGTTCTCTAGAGTTTACCATTTTTTATTACCCGTAAAATACCGTGACTTCCTGGGAAAGATAAAGGTGTTGTTTCTCGTTGCTTTCTCTACTGTTTGGAATTCGAAGTTGTCCTTCTTTTACAGTCGTTGCTGACAAATTTATAGTGATTTTCCAAGCGTAGCTTAGATGTGGCACAAGGCCAAAAGTATGGGGCACACAGTAAGGATCGAACTCACTACTCAGTCGTAATTGTTCTAGCGAGACATTCTTGTTAACCATTACACCACCTCGAGGTGCCCATTGCTGACAGATTTATATTAGAGATCTAAATCTACCCTGCTGTTTAACACAGACCAGGGGAAAGAAGAAACAGGCCACACCCTTTCCGAGGGCATTAGTGTGAAAGTGAATGCAAGTTAATAGCAAACGAAATTTTAATAAACATACTACTGCAAATCAAATGTCGACTTTCAATTAAACTCAAGGAAATTTGATCAAATAGTTTTTATTTACATTTTCTACTTCACCTGATTTTTTTTACTTTAAAATTTTTTCCCCTATTGTTTTGGGGTTCAAACTAATTTTTAATCTTACTAATATAAAGACCCCTTCCCGGCCACCTAGTAAAAAAAGTTTGCTCACCCTACGGTATTCTATTGATAATTATAATTTTGGATATAAATGAGATTTAGGGAAAAACTCAGTGCGTTTTTTTTAAATCTCGCTGAAATAAGAAGTTTTATAGCGTCAGTTTCAATAGTACTTGTCTCTGAATTCTAAATCAGATCAACGGGACTGTTTTTGTCAAATGAGCGTCCTTGATAGTAACATTGATTTAATTAAAAATAATATTCCATTAGAAACAAAATCATATTCCCAATGTGAATTTTATTTACTTAAGGATTATTTATTCTAACTTCAAATCGTTTAGATAATGTGGAACTGTATATTAAATGCTATCAGCCCTCAGGACGGGGAATATCCCCACATTCCCCCTCTTTATTATCAGAGAATTGCCGTAATTTCTGCGGAAAGTAAGTTCCTGTTGTCGTTTGGTAATCAGAAATTCCCTTCTCTTAGACTGCTTGCTACCCAAGACTAAAGAGATGGATACATGTATTTTCCAAGGACATTGGTGTGAAAGTGAACGCAACTGACTACATCGGAATTCGATCTCGGCTTGCTGAGTACAATTTCGGTTGCCGTTACCCTACCTACACATAAACTGTGCTGATATGCATTTTTTGTTGTTAATCTCTGTCCTTTCGCCAAAAAGCCTCTTGCTTTCCAGCAAGTCTCACATCTGTAGTTCAATATTTACGATTTTATTTTCAGAGACGAAATAAATAAACTGATCGGATTTCCTTCGGAAGATCTTAACCAAATTCAGTCAACGTCAATTAATAAAATATAAAAGGGCGGATTTATTATTTGTCAGGCTTTATTTATGGCTCCTTTCTCTGCTCTGGTCCTTGCGTAAGATACAAGTCACGTGACACTGTTAATGTTTCTGATTTACGCTACGATGAAAATAGTTTTTATTCTCATCTTTATCAATGCATTAGATTGAGAAACGCGCATGCGCACACACACGTACAGTCAAACAACTCAATATCGTCTAAAAGATCAGCAAGCAGAGAGTGTTTCGGATCACAATATAAGGCTTCATACCGACACATTCAGGACTTATCAACGAGACATCAATATATACAGGATGCGGCTGGTATTTGAGGACATAGAGATTTAAGATAATGATAACAAATGAAATGAAAAAGCATGCTGTGATTGTGGCATTAAAGGCTGATCATAGCGATGTGGATATTGCATGTTTTCTCAGAGTTTCAAGAATGGATGGCTGACCATTTGTACGACCACATCACCCACAACATTTGGCCTCCTAACTCTCCAGATCTCAATCCACTAGACTATTATGTGTGGAGCGTTGTTGAGAAGGAGGTTAATAAATAGCCTCATAACACCAAAGACTCTCTTAAAGCTGCAATAGTTCGAGTAATGTAAGAAATAAATAAGGACCAATTAATCAAAACTTGCAGCTGATTTCGACCTCGTGTAGAGGCAATTATTGATGCTAGTGATGGTTTTATTGAATAAAATTAAACAATAGTTAGCTAAATTTCATGTTTACTTGTTTGGAATCAAATATAATTATATTCATTTGTTCAGCAAGTTTTTTTTACTAATCCATAAAATCTGTCCTCAAATACCAGCCGCACCCTGTATTTCAATATTTTCTGAAGTGAAATGCACTGAATGGTCTACTCCTCCTAATATATAAATAAACTGTGGTAGCTTTTATTTTACAGATCAATGTTTCCATAATTAACTTATTATTAACCAACCGACGTTGGGAAATTTTACAGGATGAACGCCTGCTTATGAGAGCAAAAATATATCGCTTCAGTTTTACTCTTTCATGTCTTTCTTCACTAAAATTATTTAAAAAAATATTAGTTTAAGTCATGTCCGCTTTGGAGAACCAATTTTATTGACGAATGTATGATAGTAATTACTAATCATCTGGGACAGTTAAGAATAGATTAGAAGTACACTAACATACCTTAGATTGTACGCGGAAATGGCAACGTACACGGTGGATTAAAGTACAAATGTGTTCCTCCTCCATTTTAATACAAGGCTGCATGCAGTAAGAATAACACAGGAAATGTTTTCGAAGTCGATTGGTCTGTTCTACGCACACCCGCCATATTCACCTGGCCTTTCTACCACCTATTATACCCTTTTTTCGATCGTGTATTAATAGAATCTTATTAAATTCAACCGACAAGTCCTATTTTCGAATATGATTTTGTCCTATTTTCCAATATGATGTTGAAAACAAGGATTATTTTCTGGATAACATTCCTGCTTCTTCTGTGCGTTTTATTTTTTGTTGTTTTTTATCCAATTTCTTTTAACCGTTTCAATCATTATCAAGAACCACGGGCTGTCATTGCCCTAGGCAGGATTCCGTTGGCTACATCTTGGTATTTTACAGGAAGCTGAAAGTTTGAAGAATTCCAGTGACGTCATGTATAACGGTTTGTCGACTTGCTCGTGAACATTGAGATGTTATTAACAGCCGTCTTTTTCCGAGATAGTATTTAGATTCAGAGTTTTAAAAAAATAGTTAAATATTATTCTCTTGCTGATAGATTTTTTTTTACTCCTGTGGTAGTGGAGACTTCTGGGGTTATCGGCCCTCGTTCGATGGCGTTCCTTCGGAGGATTGGCGCGATTGCGTCTCGATTAAGGGACAAGCCTTGCGAGACAGAATGGCTCTTGCAGCGTGTCTCACTGGCGATGGTTCGAGGTAATGATTTCTCCATCATTGCGGCTGGCAGAGGATAGCAAAGAAATTGTTTATAGTTATTTTGTTCAAACTTTTTTTTCAATAAATAAATTTCTCATCTATATAACGTAAAATATACTTTACTATGAATTTTTTTTGTCTCGCCAATATCCTTTTTTCTATACCTTAGTGGGTATTTTACTTCTGCTCGGATCTATTTGTGCAGGAGAATACTTTTCTGGGCTAGACGAAGTGGTATGATGTTTCGGCTTGTTCGACTACCCAGAATTTAATATTTTGGGTTAGCCATAGTTGGTATTTGAAACCGGCACGACAGCAATCAATGTCGGCTGCTCCAAGCATACCTGAGATGATAAGTAGTAGTAGCCAGTCGATTGCTGATTTTAAATAATATTTGCTCTGCTATACATCATTGAGCGCATCTAGTTTCCCCATTGTCCTTTTTGTAACCCTTGGTGGGTATTCTATTTATTAAATGATGCATATTACAGGCAATGATTCATCTCCCCCGGTTAGCGATTTGCAAAAAAACATCATAGTTTACAAATTCAAGTGCCCTTTTGGAGATTGCATCTCCAACGGATTAAATAATATTTATGCTGGTCACACCACAAACTCGCTTTCACGACGCTTGACACTACATTTGAATGATAACTCTAACATTTTTAGGCATTTAAAACAACATGCCCGGCCGCATACACAATTCCGGAAAATCCTTGTTGAAAACGCAACTATACTTGAATATGAAAACAATGAACAAAAACTAAAAATCCTTGAAGCTATATACATAAATCAGTTGAAACCTAACCTGAACAAAATAAACTATGAAATCTTCACAAACATTCTTAAATACCTATAATTGGTAAAAGAAGCCATTGGTTAATACTAACGGCTTCCCATACTTAATACTTCTCGTTTTCACTCTCGCGTGGTAATGTGTGGCGTCATGAGCTGCGGTACGATTTTCGCTTCCAGCGTCTTGTATGCACGAGTTTGTCATTGCTTGGAAATCTTCCATGTAAACAGAAACAGACTATCATCATTGTTTTGTCTGTATTTTTCTTAATATATTGTAATATAATTGTCATCTCTGATAATGGCTTATGTAAACCGAAAGCTTAGATATGATTAAAATATATGTATAAATATTGTGATTTTCTTTCTTCGTTTAATGATAATGTTATTAAGCTTATCAGACGATATGAAAAGAATTTACATAAAATAAAAAGACAACACTTGTCTATATTATTTAATGAAACGTGCATCAATATATATATATATATATATATATATATATATATATATATGAATTATGACCAAACAAAATCTCGTACATTTGATATGATTATAGTGATGAAAGTTTGTATAGAATCAAGCATGCCACACTTTTTAGGAAGAATCGAATACAGAAAATTAGTACACAGAATGTGCTATGATTTTCAAACAACGTTCATCAGGTTTTCAGTTCAATGTTGACATTCTCCAAGCCTGATTGTCAGCCAAGGCTAAAGTGCCAAATCTACCCTACTATTTAACCTATAGCTAGAGGTAGATGTGTTTGTGTTTGTATTTGCGTGTATGTTCAAAGAGGGTGCTCGTTGACCGTGTTCACCGTAGTCTTTGAATATAGAATCCAGTGCAGTACGTAATGTGTCCAATGGAACAACTCCAATATCTAGTAGCAGATATTCAGTAATTCTTCAGGTCTTCAATATCAGAGGTTGGCAGTGAATATTCGGAGAAAGTAGCAGCTGTTCAGTAATTCTTTAGGTCTTCAATATCAGAGGTTGGCAGTGAAGATATTCGGAGAAAAAACAAAATAGCTGCCTTTATACACGTCGAATTGAATATTTTGAGCTTTCTGATTGGTTAACAATTCTATTGGTCAACTATAAAATGAGTCAGCCCATTTTGATTTGCTCACTAGTAACAAACGTACCCAAAAAACTCTAACAGTGCTGACAATCTATCGGCACAAGCCATTTTCCAAACCCTGAGCAAACAGCAAAATTGTTTTGGAGTTCTTTCTTTATCTGCCCGAAAACATTTCTGCATCCCTCATTGTATATACTTATTATTTTTTATAATTCTTTTCTTTTTTTTCCTTCCACATTTGATATTCCAACACCGTCTCGATATGCCATTAGCTGATGTAATACATGTTTAATGTAGTTTGAATGTAGCAATCCGAGGAAGTAATTTGTCCAATGTAACAGCACCAATGTCTCGTAGCCCCTATTCAGGAATTCTTAAGGTCTTCCATATCAGAGGTTGGCAGTGGATATTTGGGAAGAGTAGGAAAACGTAGTTTTGCAGGTCTCCTCATCTGACAGGTTAGCAGTAGATATTCCGAAAAAGAAAACAAAATGGCCGCCTTTATACACATCGGGTCGAATATTTTCTAGTCTTCTATGGGTGTACTATAAAATGAGTCAGCTCATTTTGGTTTGCTCACTAGTACGTAATGTACTCAAAATAACCTAACAGCTGACACCCTAAAGTTTCAAGAACTCATACTTCTTCGAAGGTCAAACCTATTTCACTTCGTTATTTCGAACTTCATATAAATAATTTCCACAATTTTTTCTACGAGATTTTCTTAGTTTTTTTTATGCGGGAATATCTATATTATACTAGCTTCCGATGTTGTTCCTGGAACTGTCTTCCATTAATTCTACCAGTTATAAGAGCTACGTCATTTGCAGCCGTATTTAGTCAGATTATCTAGCCAACGTTTATAATAAACAGTATTAACAACGTTTACCGGTCTGAATGTCTGAGAAATTGCCATAGAAAATATGCGTCCTCCGACAGAGCATTTACTTAAATATTTGTATCTACTAAAAAAAATGTATAAACATAACAATGTCGTAAAATAATTGTCGGACTTTGTCCATTTCATAATGTGTGACGTCATTTGTTTACATTTGGATACGCATCGAGCAGATATGAATGTACGTGAGAAAATCATGGAAAACTGTAGTTTTAAAACAGTAAATTCGACCTTGCTAACTGAACGCTCCTCTGTGGCCCAATTGGTTAAGGCACATCAGGCTATGTGACAGTTCCGTATAGGATACAGTTTCGATTCCTGTCGGAGGACGCATATTTTCTATGACAATTTCTTGGACATTCAGGCCGGTAAATGTTGTTAATACTGTTTATTATAAACATAGAATTTACTTAAATATTTGTATCTATAAAAAAGAATGTATAAAATTAAAAATGTCTTAAAATAATGTGTAACCCAGTAATATTTGTAGTTCTTTGGTTATCCAAGTTTAGAGCCACTATAAGAACTACTATGTTTAATAAAAATCGAATTGATTGGCACATATTTTTGACTGCTTTTCTTCGTTTTTGAGGAAAATACATATTCTGAATTTTTTAGAATAGATTGTGGTGATATGAAACAATTGTGGAGTGAAATCAGAAGTTTCCGAAAATTGTAAATCAGTGATATGGGAATGTTTTTTTAAAAATAAAACAATTTACTTTTCGTTATATTGCAACCTTGAATTGTCAAGTTCGAAACCGTTCAAAATAAATTTGAACTTCGTTTCTGTTGTACAAGTAGAGAGAAGGAAATTATGCCTTCATTCACCTGTGGATGATTTGAAACATTTTTTTTCTGTATGGGAACTTCTTAAAAATTGGGTTTTTATGGTTAACGTTCTTTTTAAAAAATACTGAAAGGATTTTTCGAGTTTACGAAAAAAAGAAATGACCAACACTAGATAAACACGTACATGTGTACATATTTGGGCTAATTTAGGAAAAGAATGAATAAAAGGAAGCAAAGAAAATAAAAATAAGAAAAAGAAATCAATGAAGAAAAAGTAAAGACAAATTATCAAAAGAAAGAAAAATCAATGAAAAACAAAAAAAAAAGCTTTAGAAGTTAAAAAGAAAGAAAGCAGAATGAAAAGAAAGAAAGTAAAACAAATAATTGTGAGAAACTAATAAAGAAAAGAGGTAGAAAGAAAGAAAAAGACAAATAGTAAATTTTCAAAAATTAAGAAAATAATAATAATAATAAAAGACATGATTTCTTTTTTCGATCTCCAGAGTAAATTGTCAGGTGAATTCGAGGTTCACTTATTGTATTTGTCTTTTGAAGCACAGGTGCGCCAATATCCTGCATTGATGGAATGCTACATTATTTTACATTTGTAAACCTTTCTTCTTTTTAGTTTGGGACTCAAGAAAATAAATTACAAATAAAATTACTGAAAAAATAAAAATAATGTTTTTCGTTTTGTCCTGACTTCTTCATTGTTTTCTTTAAATTCTTTAAATTTTCCAAAACATAGTATTGGTAATAATTAGTCGAGCTTATCACTGCTGCTGTCAAAGTTAAGGATCCTTTGTGAGTGTAAAACAAATTAAAAAGTTCTATAAATTTTATTTGAAAATTTCAAGACGAGATACAGTCTAATCAATAATTTAAATTGGTAGCCTTTTTTCTGCTCTTGATTTAGCTTAGAGTTTTGTTCTTTGGTAAATTATTAAGCAACATCAACGAAAAATGAAATAATAATTTCTGTGGACTTAGGGTCAAGGAGGACTCACATGGCTTTGGAAATATTGCACACACACATACACACATACGGTGTGAATCATGAAACAGACTGTTGCCCCTCTGTTTTGATCTCATTGATCATTTTCATATCTTATATTCACATGCAGTCTATCCCTGATATTTAGCACTTAAACCCATAAATATATATATATATATATAAAGGTAAAAGACAATAGGAAAACTCTATTATTACCCAACGCGTTTCGTCCAATGTGGGCAACAAACAAAATATCCTTAGCAACTAGAAGAATTTAGAAAACGCTATTGCATTCATATTGTCTACTGAAAATTACGTCAAGTACTTTCACGTGCAGAAATATTGTTTTTATTGTTGTGTTGACGGATTCAACTATTTTCTTTTGATTTCTTGAAATAGTTGTGTACTTTGGCTTGGGTGAGTAGTAATTCTTTTAGGAAAAGTGATAATCTACGCCCAGGTTTTTTCCCAATATCATTTGTTGTTAATAGTTACTTTATTTTAAATAAATTCATTTAATTTTTGCCTTGAAAATGTCCACATTGGACGAAACGCGTCGGGTAATAATACAGTTTTGCATCAAGAGCCTTTTGCCAACATGCCTCCATCTGCATAATGCCTGGAGGGTAGAAATGAGGTGCAAGTCTGCCTCATTTGTGAATGATTTCCCACGAAGTTGTTTGTCCACGGAATGGAATAGGTAGTAATCTGTTACCGCAAGGTAACCGGAGTAATGCTAATGACACAGTGTCTCCAAGCCAAGTCATTGTATGCTATCCCTTGCCACTAGGTTTACATGAGATTGTCATTGTCATGGAGAACCAGTACACAACTTGCGGTTAACCCATGCTGCTTCCTTCTGCTTCAGTGAATGTTGTACACGTCCCAACTGCTACGATTACAGGTTCACAATGATGGTCTGGTCCATTGGTAGTACTGCACGACGTGTTGACTAGTCCGCCAGATGATGCATGATTTGGCATAGATATATGTTAGTCGTGGTATGAGGCACGGGATCTCGTGACGAAAATCAATGTCTGGCACGCTTGGGAGTGTCATACAAGCATCCACTTTTCGTCACTGGCGCGCACTCGGTCAAATATGTATACGCTGCTGTGCCGACAAATCAACGAGAAATAGACTTGTTGGTTTCCGACAGTGTGTGAGTTATCCAACTTGTACGCCTTCCCTATGCGGAAGCCTGCCGGTTTCATTATAAACCGGGAAGCGTTCGGCAAGCTTACACAGGTTTCGCTTTTGTTCTCTCGTATGGCCGCATTCAGGGCCTCATCCTCCAGGACCTGTGACCGGACACTACGGGGTTCCTCACAAAGGGACAGATCTCCTGACCTGAATTCCTGAAACCAATGCTTGGCAGTAAATTCACTCACAGCATTATTCCCAAATGCTTGACGTATTCGGCGATTCGATGCGGCTGTGAACAAACCTCACCTTAAAGGCATGAAGCAGACAACGCCGAACGAGCTTCTGCGACACTACCATGTTTCTTCGCCGCTGCTATGACTGATGTTTGTGCGTAACCCACCTGTATTTGTCAAGAACAATGCACCCACTACCACCACCATCGTTTTTTCTGGCATGTGACGCATTAATTTGTATATTGGTGAATTTTGGTTACCTTATACGAAGCTAATCATAGCTGAATTGTTCTTTAAACATAATATTTATGCTATATAGATGTGGGGTTATTTCTGCCACGTCACCATAAAAACATACACTATATAGAGAGGAGCAAATTGAGTATCTCTATGTAATGTATTCTTTTGGTTATGTAGAAAATGTATTATATGTAGGTGTTTCACAATCTCTCTAATATGGAATTTCTGGAAGAGTTTACGCAAGTGCTTTCCCTCGCATAGTTACATGAGGTTTATTGCGAATAGCAAGTTTTCCGAAGTTTATATCAATGCAGAAATCCGCAAGTCTCTCTACTCGGTGCTATTTTCTTTCTGGTTGGAACATTCTCAGATCATTAATAAATACCTATGCAGATGAAACCACAGTTTATGGAGGCTTTTCCATAAACAAAGATGATCGGAGCGTTGCAGGTGATCTCACCTCGAGTTCTAATAGTTCAATTTGGAAATAATTGGTTTGCAACTTTCAGACCTCACGTAAACTCCTATATACGATCAATTGCCAAAGATGCTAGGAAAAGGTTGGCTCATTCTATCGCTTGAAGAAGTATTTGATTCCGCCATACTTTCTCTTAATTAGACCGAAAATGGAGTATCGCGTTTTTTTTTATCTGCGCTGGAGCTAGCGTCAATAAAATTCAATATCGTTTGCTTTCTCTCGTGAATGATGACTTATTTTTCACTTTGTGAACTCTTTCCCCATAGATGCCACGTCGCAAGCTTCTTGATACTTTATAGTAATTCCAATGGCAAACGTTCAGATAAATCCCCTTCATTTGTTCGAGCTAGTCAGACGTTTACTGGTTAGAAACGTCATTCCACTTCCACGAAGTTGAATCATCCTCATTTCTTCTATGTGCCTATGGTAAGAAAAAATTCCACTCAAACAGAGTTTGCCCAAGAACAGAGCATAATTAGGGATGCTTCCCTGAACATTCCAATCTTGACCTCTTCAAGACAGGGGTCAATCGATATCTTTTCTCCTTATCTTCATAATTTTTGCCACCTTTTCTTCCATTATTATTATTCATACACCCTCAATATTACCATTTTGACACGAACTGGCATGACTTTCGAGCTTTCTATTCTGTGAAATTTAGTATAAAAGAAAAATAGTATATATATATATATATATATATATATATATATATATATATATATATATGTATATATTGTGTATTTATTTATACATATTTCCTTTATACGTATTTCATTAAAAATGACAGACAAGGTACTACGATTAAGCTGTTTTATTTGTTTTGTTTTTTTTGTGTTCGAACAAAAGTTTTCTTTTTTGGACACAGAGCATGTAGAAACTGTCCAAATGTTCTATAATTCCGAGCGTCTTCGGAGATATTTTTAGTGAGCGAAATAAAGGGTTCAGTTCGACATTCCAACCACCTGAAGAAAGCCGGAGCGTACAACGGCCAAAACTTTGTAATAAATATGGCGACAAAGATGAGGACAATAGTCCGAATAATGTAAATAGTGTACATAATACCTCATCTCAGAAATATAGAGAGATACTGAATGGCCGAAACGTTGTAATAAATATGGCGACAAAGATGAGGACAATAGCCGAATAATGTAAATAGTGTACATAATACCTCATCTCAGAAATATAGACAGATACTGAATGGCCGAAACCTTGTGATAAATATAGCAACAAAGATGAGGACAATAGTCCGAATAATGTAAATAGTGTACATAATACTTCATCTCAGAAATATAGACAGATACTGAAAGGCCGAAACGTTGTAATAAATATGGCGACAAAGATGAGGACAATAGTCCGAATAATGTAAATAATATACTTTTAGTCATTATCAAGGATGATTTCATTTTTACTTTTTAACTGTGTGTATGGGTTGTGTGTATGTATCTAGAGTTATAGGGATGCTTTATTTAACAAACACAGTTGGACAGTTTCTATACACTTTATGGCCATAAAAACACTTGTTGAAACACAAATATAAAAGGCTAAATCGGAGTACCTTGTCTGTCGTCTTTAATGAAACACACACACACACACACACACACACACACACACACACACACACACACACACACATATATATATATATATATATATATATATATATATATATATATATATATATATATATATACTTTAGATAGATATTTTGTTGCTATGTGATATATGTATGTATTTCTCTTTCCTTATGTGTACATATGTGTGTACCTGCATCTGTTTTCGTTACACTGTGAGTTCAGCAGGTCTTTCGTATAATAGGCGCATCTGTCAACTGGAAAACCCTCTTTTCTCTGTTTATAGGGTCAGTTTCTCAGTAACGTAACTTCATAATTCTGTTATATCGAACCTTTCTGAATTTATTATCGAAATCACACAAATCTTGAAGCAAAAAGCTATTCGTCTTTTATCGATTATTTTATCATGAAATTAAAACGGATTAAGAAAAAGAAGGAAGAAAATATGAAGAAAAGAAGAATATGTTTTCAAGATAAAATAGAAATCTCCAAAAATATAAGAAAATATAACACGCAGAACCGTGTGAAAGGATCGATTAGCCGTGAAGAATTTGATCGTTAGTGAGGTCGACAAACTACTACAGTGAATTCGATATTCGTTGGATGCCTTGTTTCAAAGCAAGATATACTTAGTAAATATGTAGTCGCATCATGGGTCAATGTTTGAAAACTAGCTTTAAAGTCTTTTATAACTGTAGTGAGATTGATCCCCATCGAGTGGTTAAAATGTGTAGCTTTGTCAACACTATTATCTTCTATGTGCTGTGTCCCTTCAGGACGTAGGCGATCATGGCTCTCCACAGTTCTCTTTCCTTTGCACCTCTTAATAAATTTTATCTTTTTGTTATCTCTCCTAAACCTTGTTCTAGCGTCCATCTACTCAAGCTCGCTAAGGAGGTTATGCGTTACTTTAATCTGTCTTTCTTGTGAGTATCAAATTTTCCAAGCCCTCTTTTCTTCTTAGAAAATTCAACTACCTCTTCCTGATTTTAAGTATAAGTGTTCTTTTGTTTCCATTTTCTCTAAATAATCGTTTTTGTTCCCATGTTCATTCCGTGGTATTCGTAGCCTCTTTCTGTAGAAACACATTCATTTTGCTCCAAATCTATTCTTTATCTGTGAAGAAATGGATCAGCATTCGCTGCCATATAGGAGAACTGATATTGAATAACTATTTAGTATTCCTTTCTTTGTTTCTAATGAAAAATTGACTGTTTCTTAATATTTTACTTGACTTTTGGAAGGCATCTTTCGTTATGCCAATGCGCTTTCTGATTTCAGTATCGCACTTTCCGTCCTCTGTTAAAACATTTCGCGGATATTTAAATTTTTGTACTGGCTTGATTTTGGCAAGATCCAATTTGTAATTTTCATGTTGGGTTATCCCTTTTGCTAAGAACCATACTTTTCTTCTTCTTGCAATTGATATTTAGTCCTTTCTTCCCGCTTTTCTTCACTACCTTCTGTAGGAGTTCTAATAGTTTTCTTTCTGTGTCTATTATCAACACTGTTTCATCTGCATATCTTACGCTTTTATTATTGTGGCCGCCAATAATGAATATTGATTTCGGCCAGTTAATGATGTTTCTGCCAAATTTAGTGATTGTGGCGGGGGGTTATTACTAATATCATTTTCTTTAGTTTCTTGTAAATATTTTTTGCTTTCATACTGTAAATACACATTGGGGATAGTTTTTTTTTAATTGTTGTTTTATTCCCCCCCCCCACAGAAAATGAATTGTAAATATGGGGAATAGTTAGTATTTTCATAGAGACTGAGGTATTAGGGCGAATGTAGTAAGAAAGGTACGTATGAATGTGTTGTTTTGGTGTAAGGAATATTGTTCGTATGGTTGGGTTTGTGGCTAGCTAAGTTATAGTTAAGTTAGAAGAAGACCATCCTTTCCCCAATCCCCCCTTAGGCCTTGTGCCACATTTCTGCATTAAACAGAATAAATATTGCTTTTCTTAAAACGTCTAAAACCTTGACGTATATTCTTTATCAGTTGTCTGTATTTTTCTTTTATTCATTTTATCTTTTACATGTTATCGAAACAAATATAAATGCGATTTTCCCTCTATATCCTTTTGATTCCTCTATGTGCCATATACCTTGACGACCATCCTGACCTTCATAGCGCTTAGCAAATATTCACTATGCTTCCCTAAACCTTTTTGCCAACTACACAATCTCATTAAGTAGGCCATGCGCTGTTTTCCTCGGTCCATCTGGCCTTCGATATTATCCTGCGTGTCAAATTCTCCAAACCCTCTTTCCTAATTATGTTTGGAGAAATATCTACTGTCTCTTTCTGATGCAAAATATAAGTGGACTCCTAATTCTCTCAGGTTCACCTTATTGTACAGTTTGAATAAATCTGGTGAGAAGATGCATCCTTGTCTCTCAGTTTCCCTGTATCTGCTGAACTCCTTTTCTATCCGTATGCATGTGGTTTTGGATTATTCTAATACCCTTTTCAAATATGTCAAGGTTACCTAGATGTTCCAACAGCTCTTCGTGACGTCATTTACCAAACCCTTTGTCATGGTTCTTTACACAGATTTATTAAATACGTTGGATTTTCAATATGGACCAACAATTAACAAAT
This sequence comes from Acanthosepion esculentum, assembly GCA_964036315.1. Classification (NCBI taxonomy): domain Eukaryota; kingdom Metazoa; phylum Mollusca; class Cephalopoda; order Sepiida; family Sepiidae; genus Acanthosepion; species Acanthosepion esculentum. The sequence goes on along the minus strand of OZ038481.1, from coordinate 132,402,020 downwards.
TAGTTTCACATAATTCTACTAATTTAGTGTGTTTGATCCTCACTGTGTGGTCTACACTTTTGGCCTTGTGTCAGAATAATCTAATCTTAGTAAATATCAAAAGCGAACACTTTCAGGGCAATAAAATATTTGCTAAAAAGAAACAAGAATAAAAACGGTGAAGGATTTCATGATAAAAATTGAAACTGAAGAAAATTTCTAAAATGAATGTAATTTGGAGGTAAATAGAAAAGGAAGTGAAAAGAGAGAAAAGCGAAATGACAAGCTAAAAGTCAAAGGCTGCTATTGATAGCGAAGGAAGTACCCAGGGGTTGGGTGGCTTTCTGTAATAAATGAGACGGACAAAGATTGATCATACTGATGCCCTTGGGAGCTCGACTAGTGCGGCTGGCTCCCTTGACTGGTTACTCTTGTTTAGATGGGGAGGGGGGAATACATAGACTTGGTGGTTAGTTTGGGCGGGAAAGTTAGTTCTCTTTCCTTGGCTTTTCAGTTTTGTGTGGGATGGGTTTAAATGGCCACTGGAAAGGGAAGAGAAAAATGTGAAGACAAAATGAAATCCGGAATGAAAATGAATGAACTGTGCTTCGAAGTAGGGTTAGGGTGGATGCAGGAGATAGGAATGGGGATAAACGAAAGAAAGAAAGAAAGAAAGAAAGAAAGAAAGAAAGAAAGAAAGAAAGAAAGAAAACGTTAGCGCGTAATAAGTGTGAAAAAAAAGAAAGAAAGAAAAAAGTAAGAAACGGAAACAAAGAAAAAAAGAGACAAAATAAAAAAATTGAGAAAGACAAAAGAAGTCAGAATACAGAAATAAAGAACAAAAGAAAGAAAGAAAGAAAGAGAGAGAATAAAAAATTGAGAAAGAAAAAAGGAATTAAGAAGAAAGAAAGAAAGGAATAAAGAAAGAAAGAAAGAGAAGAAAGAAAGAAAAAGAATCAAAAAGAGAAAAACGAAAAAATTGAAAAACAAAGCAAAAAGTGTGAAAAAGAATGAGTGAAAGCAAAATTGAGAAAGAAAAAAGGAATTAAGAAGAAAGAGAGAAGAAAGAAATAAAGAAATAACGAAAGAGAGAATAAAAAATTGAGAAAGAAAGAAGCTTAAGAGAAAGAAGAGTTAATTCAGAATGAGTAAAATGCAATAGTGAATGAAAATGAAATCAAAAATTAATAGTGATAAAAAAACATTAAATTTTGAAGACTAAGGATTTCAAACCTCATTCAAAAACGTTTAACGTCTTTAAACTTCAAGAGATCCCGCGGGCAGTTAAAAACAATTGTTTTGTCTATATTTCTGATATGAGGGATTGTAATGATTTACACTATTCGCACTATTTGCATTGTTCGGATTGTTTTCTTCTTGGTTGGCATATTCATAATGTTTCCGTCGTTGTACCACCGGCTTCCTTGGGGAAGAAAAACTTGGAGAATTGAGTTACTGATGGGAAATAACTGAAACTCACATACCCGGAAGAGGCATGGCATGTGGAACTAGAACGATCTACCCCCCAGTGGACGAAATAAGGGGTTCGTTTTGAAATTCCAGTCAACTAAAGAAGGCCTGAGCGTACAACGGCCAAAACGTCGTGAATATGGCAATAAAGAAGAGGACAACAGTCCGAATAATGTAAATAGTGTAAATCATAATTGTTTTAATGCAACTGATCTTGAAATATAAGAAAACACAAAAAGTGTTTTCTCTGCGAATAAAAGCAACAAGTATCCTCATACTTGGTGGCATAATCAATTGTACCGCCGAACATCAAGACACATTTTTTCCATTCTACATAGTGCGAGCTCGGTTTAGAATCTCCGAGTTCTTGCGGCTGTGGATATCAAATTCTACCAGGTTGATTGAGGGACTGTGAGTGTTTTTTGTTTTTATTATTATTATTTTATGCTCTTTTGGAACTTCATTTTTGTTTTATTCGTGAATTTGTTTACAATTAAAATTTATTTTAATCGCAACCTTCCCTCCTCATTCGTTATTATTATTAATATGTCTTGATATTGTTTTTATATCGCCAGCGATTACCTTTTGAAAAAGCGTGGCCGACAGGGCTCTAAATGTACAATACTGGCGTCTATTTTGTTCAAGTCCATGTTCTATTTCTCTCTCTCTCTCTCTCTCTCTCTCTCTCTGTCTCTATATATATATATGTGTGTGTTTTGTGTGTGTTGTTTGTGAGAGTATGCAATTAAACATCTGCATACGAATAAAAGCACTCTCTGATCTGATTTACATCATTTATTCTGCATGTGTTCTCTTTTTTCTCACTCTCAACGACACACAAACACACTCTCTCTCTTTACACACACACACATATATATATATATATATATATATGTGTGTGTGTCTGTGTGTGTGTGTGTGTATTAGGTCATCCCATAAGTTATGTCCGAATTTTAACTTTTTGTTAAAATGAACGAAATCTAAAGAGTATTTTATAATGTCTAATGGAGCTGAACATTATTTTTATGTTTAGATGCATTTAAACTGATCAAATTTTATTTCGGAGAACAATAAAATAAAATTTTGTTTGATTAAAACCCTGCTAACATGGAAGTACCCAAGAATCATTTGAGGCACATAATGCTTTATGAGTTCAAGAAAGGAAACTCAGCAGCCGAAGCGGCTAGAAACATTCACTCAGTTTATGGAGAGGAATGTGTGAATGAAAGAACTTGCAGAAGATGGTTTGTAAAATTCAGAGGTGGAGATTTCACCCTTGAAGATGAAGATCGAACCGGACGTTCATTTGAGGTTGATGAAAAGCTTCTTGAAGCAGCCCTTGAAGAAAATCCTGCTTTATCAGTTGAGGAATTGGCAGTGGTTCTCAGTTCAAACCATACAACTGTTCATCGTCATCTTCAACAACTTGGAAAAGTTCCTAAACATGGAAAATGGGTGCCTCATGAATTGTCTGAAAACAACCTCAAATCCCGAGGTGACATCTGCAACTCTCTCCATTCTCGCCAACTTGTTTCACCTTTTTTGGATAGACATGTGACTGGCGATGAAAGCGTCGTAGACAGTGGCTTGGTAAAGGGGATGGACCCCAGCCACAGCCGAGAAGAGAACTCATGGGCAAAAGGATCTCCTTTCAATCTGGTGGGATTGCCAAGGAATAATCAACTTTGAATTCTTTCCACCTAATGCAACAATTAATGCTCAAATATACTGTCACCAATTAGAGCGTTCGAACCAAGCTTTGAGGAAAAAAGACCTTCTCTAGTGAATCGAATACGGCCTTATATATAAATAGCCGAGAAAAATAACAGCACTAGTTGCCTGACGATTGCACTAGCATGAAACAGACTGTCGCCTCTAAGTGTTGACGTCTATGTTCACTTTTATATATATATATATATATATATATATATATATATATATATATATATATATATATATATATATATATTATAATTATTATTATATATTATAAATCGGATTTTTGTCAATACATGATCGGTGTTAAGCAACGTCGAAGCTGTGTGACCGCTTTGGAATATCTGGTGCTATAAGCTTGCGGGTGGTAATGGATAACGAAACGAAATTGGAAATCGGCGAGCTGAGTTCCAGTTCCAGTCGCATTCGTTATATTCACTTGGGAAAGGCATGAATCCAACTCTCCCTCACCTGGAGCTAATGGTCTAATTAGTAAGAAATATATCATTAAATTATTATTATCTTCCCTAAATACTTACATTCTAAAAATATTGTCAGGCTTTAACTAATCTGTAAAAGGTTGATAAGCCGTCATAAACAAATCAATCAATGTACGTACGCGTGGTCCGCACACTCGCATGTCCGCACCTCATCTCAAATATTTTATCAACACAAATTTAGGCGATTGTGGACGGACACATATGATGTCTGAAGATGTTTATTGCCTATTGTAATTGATTTCCATTGTCCCCAAATATTTTGACTTTCTGGCAGGTTAAAAATAAGTATGTTTATTGATAAATCGATTGGAATAAAACAGATATATAGATAGACAGATTATGAACAAACTGTGATAGATAGATAGATAGATAGATAGATAGATAGATAGATAGATAGATAGATAGATAGATAGATAGATAGATAGAAAAATTTTGAGAGATCTTTGTAGAAATTAAATTGTTGTTTTGTTTGGAAATGACCTCTTTTTGTTACGAATATATATACATATATATATATATATATATATATATATATAACACGTCCCAACATGAATTTAAAATTGATGTAACGTTTTATGGAGTCTTCACCATTTCATCAATTTATTTTGTTATTTTGTTACAAATACTTTTTTCCGTTTTACTTTCCCGACCCTCATCAGCACCGACGCAGTTTCCAATTTTAATTCGACCCTGTGCCGCGATATTCCGACTTGCATAATATCTGAACCGCATTTCAACGTTATTTTTTTTCTTTTTAACTTGAAATTTTTTGTGCCTCATCGATGTGACATTAACTTTGTTTGGGTAACAGTTGACTAATCAGGATTTCATGCTTGCCTGTGTTCGGCTGAGTTACTGTATTCGATTCTCCCAGTACCGAAGAAAATATTAGAAAGGAAAACTTTAGAAAAGAAACTCGCACAAAACAGTATTATTGTATTTTATTTTTTATTTTTTTATTTTTTATTTTATTCCTACCCCCCTAAATTCTAGTTACAACTCTCAAAATTTTTTTTTTTTTTTTGGTGGGGGGAATGTATATGCATATTTTCAACTAAAACACTTCCTGGAATTGACTGCTTCCTTCCCGTTCTCTACAGACATTTTACAGTCAAGATCAGACATTAGAAACATTCCCATTAACGGGTTTTCTATCGAATTAATGAGATGACGGATTATTTACTAGCTTCTTTTTTTGTTCAGGCCGATGGTCAGACTATTTTTGTAATACGCCTAGTGGATATACTGTCCAATCTTATCATGTTGATTTTTGTATTCTTTGGGTGGCAAGATTGGACAACCAGGAACTGAATGGTCAGTAGTCCCAACATATTGTTCACATAATGTACATAGTAAGTCTGTACCATTCTTTATTATTTTTGCCTAGAAATTCCTGGTGAATAATGTTTGGTCTTGTGCAACCATTATAAATGCCTCCGTTTCTGTGTTTAGCCATGCACTATTCATTTACTGGTGAGCCTTTTCTTTATCTACATCGTTATTTCTGAGTACATATTGTTTGCTTAACAGTGATATTCATTTCCGTTGGGGTTTATGTTTTTTCGTTTCTCGTACACAAAGCCGTGCATACGCTTTTGAACTCGACAGACAGGCAAGAGAAGACTGAACAACACCAGCCTATATATGGTAGTAATACTCCATTTTTGGTCTTATCAGACTCAGACCGATCATGGTAGGAGGAGTCAGATACTTAACTGAAGTAGTACAATGAACCAAACATTTGTCCAACATATTTAGCAAAAGAAGTCATATCTATTTGAGGTTAACGACCAGCGACCCCAGCGTGCGGCCCTTTTGAGAAGTTCCCGAAAACCATAACTCGATTTGACTCTCTCCCTGTGAGTGAAATTTGCTGAACGGAATTCTACGTCTATGGCCGAGGGTTCGAGCGTAGTGGCCTCATTCAAACTGTTGATCCCGCTGACATTGCACTCTCCCCCAGAAACTGTAACTATGATCTGCTCAGTATAGTTGCAGTATAAATCATTGTGGGTATTGAACAAATGTAAATGTGCCTGAGCAATCGTCTGCAACGGGGATAAGATAGCCTCCCTTTCAGACAGGCATACTCGGATACAAGCGGACAGTCATTTTTATATATATTTGATGACCTTACGTTTTGCTTTATATGGTGAGGCATAATTTTTATGCATTTATTTTTTTCTTATTACTTGTCATGAAATCCAACTCTCAGCAATTCTCACTTAAGCTCGACATAAAAGATTATGCGTCGAAATGTGGAGAAAAGCCAAAAGGAAAACACAATGTTGCAGAATCAAAACCAAAACAGAAATATCCTGATGTCAAGACTTCGAGTTTTCCTTCAATCCTGACCAAATAATCTCAAGATGCCAGCGTGAATAGAATGTACAACAATATACAAACATCATAAAGTCTGCACCGACAACTAAAAGACGATGAACCTCCTGGCGAAAATGTCAGAAAATCTATAAAACAATTTTAAAAAATAAAATTCTCTGGAAATTGAAAAAAAAACCTAGATCAATGAAATGAAGGTCATGAAATCCATCTCTCAGCAATTATCTCAATTAATAGTGAATAATGAAAATCTATACTAAAATAAGTTTTCTTTCTAATTCCTTCCTGGGTAGATTGTCCCCTCGCAATGGGGTGTTATAAAATAACAATCTAATGACGGTTAATCTACGTGTTTCTTTATCTTTTCTAATGACATGTCAATTCAGAACAAAGGCGACCCCTTTTTTTTTAACGATTTTGGAATTGCTTAGAAAGGAGGCTTCCTGCCGTCTTCTAACAAATTTGGAATTTGAAGTTGTTTTTCGTCAAAAGTAGTTACCACCAAAGAGAGATGAACACAACCCACCCTGTTATTTAATCTATAGTTGAAAGGAAAAATGAATCTATACCATTCCAAATAGCCTTATTTTGAAAGCAAAATATGCAGACTGACATAGGATTTGAAATATCCATGTCAATTCCATTATTTGCACTGATGACCGTTAAGATGGCCGCACGTCTTTCGTGCCATGTCTTTATACAACGTAGACAATTATATTTATTTATTTCTTTAGTAGGACTTTCTCGATAGCAGTCGGAAAATATTCATTTCTCTGTTTAAGAAAATGAACAAAAAAGCACAGATAGTAACTCAAATATGTGTACCCACTAAAAATAACGTACATGGTGATAAGAGATAATGTCGGTCTAAAAATGATAAGAAATAAGATCAGTCGATGATAAGAAATAACGTCGGTTTAAAAGTAACGTACATGATAATAAGAAATAATTTCGGTCTAAAAGTAACAAACATGATGATAAGAAATAATGTCGGTCTAAAAGTAAGGTACATGATAATAAGAAATAATGTCGATCTAAATGTCACCTACATGATGAGAAGAAATAAGGTCGGTTTAAAGTAACGTACATAACGATAAGAAATAATATCAGTCTAAAAATAACGTACATGATGATAAGAAATAATGTCGGTCTAAAATTAACGTACATAATAAGAAAAAATAATGCCAGTCAAAATGTAACGTACGTGATACTAAGAAATAATGTCAGTCTAAAAGTAACGTACATGATAATAAGAAATAACGTAAGTCTAAAAGTAACGTACATGATAATAAGAAATAGTGTCAGTCTAAATGTAACGTACATGAGGAGAAGAAATAATGTCAGTCTAAATGTAACGTACATGATAATAAGAAATAATGTCAGTCTAAATGTAACGTACATGAGGAGAAGAAATAATGTCAGTCTACAAGTAACGTACATGATAATAAGAAATAATGTTGGTCTAAAAATAACGTACAAAATGATAAGAAATATTGTCGGTCTAAAAGTAACGTACATGATGACAAGAAATAAGGTTGGTCTAAATGTAACGTACATGATGAAAAGAAATAAGGTCGGTCTAGAAGTATCGTACATGATGATAAGAAATAATAACGGTCTAAGTGTAACGTAGAAGATGATAAGAAATAAGGTCGGTCTAAAAATAACGTACATCATTATAAAAATAATGTCGGTTTAATTGTAAGGTACATGATGAAATGTTGGTATAAAAATAATGTAAATGGTGATAAGAAGAAAGGTCGGTCTAAAAATAACGTAAATGGTGATAAGAAATAAGGTCGGTCTAAAAGTAACGTACAAAATGATAAGAAATAATGTCGGTCGAAATGCATCGTACATGATGATGAGAAATAATATCGGTCTGAATGTATCCTACAGGATGACAAGAAATAATGTCGGGCTAAATGTAACGTATATGATGAAAAGAAATAAGTTCGTTCTAAAAGTAACATACATGATGATAAGAAATAATGTCAGTCTATAAATAAGGTACATGATGATAAGAAATAAGGTCGGTCTACTAGTAACGTACAAATTGATAAGAAATAAGTTCGTTCTAAAAGTAACATACATGATGATAAGAAATAATGTCAGTCTATAAATAAGGTACATGATGATAAGAAATAAGGTCGGTCTACTAGTAACGTACAAATTGATAAGAAATAAGTTCGTTCTAAAAGTAACATACATGATGATAAGAAATAATGTCAGTCTATAAATAAGGTACATGATGATAAGAAATAAGTTCGGTCTACTAGTAACGTACAAATTGATAAGAAATAAGTTCGTTCTAAAAGTAACATACATGATGATAAGAAATAATGTCAGTCTATAAATAAGGTACATGATGATAAGAAATAAGGTCGGTCTACTAGTAACGTACAAATTGATAAGAAATAAGTTCGTTCTAAAAGTAACATACATGATGATAAGAAATAATGTCAGTCTATAAATAAGGTACATGATGATAAGAAATAAGGTCGGTCTACTAGTAACGTACAAATTGATAAGAAATAAGTTCGTTCTAAAAGTAACATACATGATGATAAGAAATAATGTCAGTCTATAAATAAGGTACATGATGATAAGAAATAAGGTCGGTCTACTAGTAACGTACAAATTGATAAGAAATAAGGTCGGTCTAAATTAACGTACATGATGATAAGAAATAAGGTCGGTCTAAATTAACTTACATGATGATAAGAAATAATGTCGGTTTAAATGTAACGTACATGATGATAAGAAATAAGGTCGGTCTAAAAGTAAGGTACATGATGAAAAATAAGGTCGATCTAAATGTAATGTACGTGATGATAAGAAATAAGGTCGGTCCAAAAATAACGTACATGATGATAAGAAATAATGTCGGTTTAAATGTAACGTACATGATGATAAGAAATAAACGTTATTATTAGTCGATACCCATATAAATTAAAATAACCAGAACATTTACTCAAACTTTTGACTACGTAACTACAAAAGGGAATCTTCATATCGATATAACATCGCTGATATTATACTTATAAGTAATATTTACTTAGATATTATTAATAAAATCGAAAGAAGTATCAGCAATATTATTGGTCCTGACCTGACATTTAGGCTTCTGTCACATTCGCACCATCGTAACGTAGCTTCATTGTGACTTTTCTGTAAATGTTCTCCCATAATTCTCGATTGTGGATCACTCTTTCGGTTTCTTGCTTCCCAGTCAACTTTGATCTTCAAATATTTAAATGCAAAGTCAATTATTATCTCCTGTCATCTTATTTCCTCTTCTTTTCTTGGTTTCACTACGTAATTGTCTTTCTTTCACATTCTTTAACACTCAGTAACTCATTGCGTCTTAGTGGCTTCATTGCCTTACTTGGGATGAAATGATTAAAAACAAATATTCCGCTGTACGAAGCTAAGGCTAGTGAATACAGTCTATTGCACCCTATCAATGTTGACAGTCGGTTTTTATTAATTTTCCATGATAAATAAAGTAGTTATACGAGCGCTGGCATGATCAGATGATTTAAGAATACTCTTAGCACAGATACTACACTTTGCTCCTGAGTTGCGCACAGGTTAAAGATACCTTGCCTCGAGGCTTCTGTCACTCCGCACCATCGTAATGTAGTTTCATTGTGACTTTTCTGTAAATGTTTAGGTGTACTTTCCGCTATATTGATTAGACTTTATGATTTTAAATGTAGTACACGATTAGTAACAAAGGTCACATCAAATTACAGTCAAGTTAGCTAGATGCAGCCGTAAGTTCTATGCTAACAGTTACTTCTCTCGTACTTCTCGCTTGTGGAACTCTTTTCCAGCTCCATGCTTTGCAGTCAGCTTTGATCCTCAAAAATGCAATGTCAATCGTTATCTATTGTCTTCTTATTTCCTCTTCTTTTGCTGTTCTTGTACTTAATAATGTTTATCTTTTTTTCTTATTCTTCCACAGTAACTCCTTTTCTTATTCTTCCCAGTAACTCCTTGCGTCTTAGTGGCTTTATTGCTTTGCTCCCAGCACAGATGTTACACTTCCTAAGTAGAGCTGTGGGTGAAGATACTTTATCCCGAGGTTGAGCATATAGCTGTTGATCGGCTGAATCCAACCAGAAGTGATTACACTGGTAAAAAAAGACATTTTTGAAATGGTGACGACAGACACCATGCATCTAATTTGAGGGCGCTGAGTCTGAAAATGTCATTCTTTTTTTCCTGGTTAGCTACCGTTTTTGCTGTAAAGAAATGTTTCATTTTTGGAAAAATCATTTGTTTTCTGTATATATGATATTGACAGATGGCAATATTTCTTAAGGTATAATTGAAGAAACGTCTCAATTCGTATTAAACCAACAAATATTAGTCTGCTTATTGAGAAATGTTATTTTTACAATAAAAATCAGACCTTAAGTCTTTAAAAATAATACGACTGGATATACCCCATCAACAAGTATTTTCATCAAATCATTTAATAAAATAACAGCAGAAATAAAACCTTCGTGAACATCAGAACTAAGGTGAAAATTTTCTATTTCTTGATTGTCATGTTCAATGTTATTTAAGTCCCTTTTGATACTCCAGCAGTATCATGTACAATGGAATAAGTGCATTTAATTGGGATGTCTTTAGTTGGAGTTTCTTGCCAACTGTGAAAACAAAATGCTCACAATGTGTTTGGTTTCCTTTTGTAGTGAAGGGATAAGTGTGGTGTGATAACTTTATGAATATCAAACAAAAGATTTTAGTGTTTCATTTTTTGATGTCACCTTAATTATATCAGATGTACTAAAGTTTATTTGGAAATTGGAAAATTTCGGTACTTCTATTTTAAAAGTTTTAACCCAAAAACACATTTTTCTTATTAAAATAGTTTTTTATCAGGTGGCCGATATAAATTGCTCGGCCTACCTGAAAATTGATGGGCTTCTACGATCTAACTAAATTCTTCGATCAGTCAAGTTCGTAAATTGATCTTTTTTTCCAAAATAAGTAATTTCAATAGAGTAAAGATGGTAACTAACCATGAAAAATTAAGGTCATTTTCCGAAGCAGTACCATCAAATTAGCTAAAAAACGTGTTTTGTTTTTTTGGCACAAAAAATCATGTTGACCAGTGTTATAAATATATAACACCACGTAGATTTATAAGTGTCTCTACGGCCTTGCTTTATGTGAAATCATTTTTTTTAAAATACAGCCAAATATTAATCATATCAATTTTCTATAAATAATTAAGTCATGTTAAACAATAACTTATTAATAATGACTCTCCATATGATATCGTCGATGAACAAACATCGCCTACATAATCATATATAATTTTTTTCTAAAAATGGTTTGGTTTTATTGCCTAATTGTTTGCATACAATTCACGCCGTTTAATGCCGAGTATTGAAGCGTTTCAATTTTAATAAAAGTAATGACCGCAGATATAATGTAGTTTCCTCGCAGATTCAATCGAATGTGTTCAACTACACACATGCACACACGCAAAATCGTATAGATGTGCTAATGTACTTCTGGTGACCATGTTGAATGTGTGTTCATCGCAGCGGTCAGCATTCATGATTTGATTTTCAATTCTACAAGCATATTTTTGTGGAATTTTATGCTACGTATCGTGTTGCGCTAACTTGAGCACCTAACGACCAAGAAAATCTGTTAAACACATGGCCTTGTAACAATTCTGGACTAAGATCTGAAGAACATCTTCAAGCAGAGGCACATGTATACACACACACTTACGCACACGCACAAATACGTATAAACAATTACAAACACTTTTTCGCACATTTACACACACACGTAATTATCAGCTTTCTAAACATCCCTATATTAGAGATTCCAAAGATATTCCTTTAGACACATAATCACATGTGCACAAATACGCACGCAAACACATATATACACACGCATACATATAACTGCATGATGAAAAAAAATCACTGGACTAAGCTAAGTTTAGTGAATACATTCTATTTGGCCCCATCAAGGTTGACGATTGGCTTTTATTAATATTGCATGGAAAAATAAGAATATTTATAGGAGAGATAGCATGCTCAGATGATGTAAGAATCTTCTCAGCACAGATACTACTCTTCCTAAGTAGAGCTCCGGGTGTAGATACATTGTCCCGACTCTGAGTGCATAGCTGTTAATCGGCTGAAGTACAGAGCTGTTGGGTATGGAGCAGGTGGCGATCATTTGAATGTTAATTGAAAAACTGAATGATAACTGAATAATTGAATGTTAACTGAATGCTAACTGAGTAACTGAATGATAACTGAATAACCGAATGTTAACTGAGTAACTGAATTTTAACTGAATGCTAACTGAATAATGAATGATAACTGAATGACTGAATGTTAACTGAGTAACTGAATGTTAACTGAGTAACCGAATGTTAACTGAGTAACTGAATTTTAACTGAATGCTAACTGAATAATGAATGATAACTGAATGACTGAATGTTAACAGAGTAACTGAATCATAACGGAATAAATGAAAATTAACTGAGTAACTGAAAGATAACAGAATAATTGAATGTTAACTGAGAAACTGAATGATAACTGAATAACGGAGTGTTAACTGAATGCTAACTGAGTAAATGAATGATAACTGAATAACTGAATGCTGACTGAGTAACTGAAAAATAACTGAATGCTAAATGAGTAATTAAATGATAACTGAATGTTAACTGAATAACTGAATGTTAACTGAATGCTCACTGTGTGACTGAATAATAATTGAATAACTGAATGTTAACTGAGTAACTGATGGATGACTGAATAACTGAATGTTAATTGAGTAACTCAATGATAACTGAATAACTGTATGTTAACTCAGTAATTGAATGATAAGAGAATGTTAACTGAGTAACTTAATGATAACAGAATATCTGAATGTTAACTGAGTAACTGAATGATACTGAATGTTAAATGAACGCTAACAGAAAAACTGAATGATAACTGAAAAATTGTATGTTAACTGAGTAACTGAATGATAACTGAATAACTGAATGTTAACGGAGTAACTGAATGATAACTGAATAACTGAATGTTAACTGAATGCTAACTAAGTAATGAATGATAACTGAATAACTGAATGTTAAATGAATAACTGAATGATAGCTGAATGACTGAATGTTAACTGAGTAACTGAATGATAACTGAATATCTGAATGCTAACTGAGTAATGGATGATAACTGAATGACTGAATGTTAATTGAGTAACTGAATGATAACTGAATAACTGAATGTTAACTGAGTAACTGAATGATAACAGAATAATTGTATGTTAACTGAGTAACTGAATGATAACTGGATAACTGGATAACTGAATGTTAACTGAATGCTAACTCAGTAACTGAATGATAAATGAATAACTGTATTCTAACTGAGTAACTGAATGATAACAGAATAACTGAATGTTAACTGAATGCTATCTGAGTAATGAATGATAACTGCATAACTGAATGATAACTGAATGACAGAATGTTAACTGAATTCTGAGTATCTGAATTATAAGTGTATAACTGAATGTTAACTGAATGCTAATTGAGTAACTGAATGATAACTGAATATCTGAATGTTAAGTGTGTAACTGAATGTTAACTGAATGTTAACTGAATGCTAACTGACTAATTGAATGACAACTGAATAACTGATTGATACCTTAGTAACTAAATGATAACTGAATGTTAACTGAGTAACTGAATGATAACTGAATAACTGAATATTAGCTGAGTAATTGAATGATAACAAAATAATTGTGTTAACTTAGAAACTGAATGATAACAGAATAACTGAATGTTAACTGAATGCTAACTGCGTAACTGAATGCTAACTGAATAACTGAATGTTAACTGAGTAACTAAATGATAACTGAATGTTAACTGAGTAACTGAATGATAACAGAATAATTGAATGTTAACTGAGAAACTGAATGATAACTGAATAACGGTATGTTAACTGAATGCTAACTGAGTAACTGAATCATAACTGAATAACTGAATGCTAACTGAGTAACTAGACGATAACTGAATGTTAACTGAGTAACTGAATGATAACTGAATATCTGAATGTTCAGTTAGTAACTGAGTGATAACTGAATGTTAACTGAATGCTAACTAAGTAACTGAATGATAACTGAATAACTGGATGTTAATTGAGTGACAGAATGGTAACTTAATAACTGAATGTTAATTGAGTAACTGAATGCAAACTGAATAACTGAATGCTAACCGCGTAACTCAATGGGAGCTGAATAACTGAATGTTAACTGAATGTTAGCTAAATAACTGAATGTTAACTGAATGCTAACTGAATAACTGAATGTTAACTGAGTAACTAAATGATAACTGAATGTTCACTTAATGCTAACTGAGTAACTGAATAATAACTGAATAACTGAATGTTAACTGAGTAACTGAATGATAACTGAATGATAACTGAGTAACTGAATGATAACTGAATAACTGAATGTTAACTGAGTAACTGAATGATAATTGAATTACTGAATGTTAACTGAATGCTAACTGAGTAACTAAATGATAACTGAATAACAGTATCTTAACTGAATCTTAACTGAGTAACTGAATGATAACTGAATAACTGAATGTTAACTGAATTTTAACCGAATGACAATGAATAACTAAATGTTAACTGAATGTTAATTGAATTACTAAATGTTAACTGAATGTTAAAATTAATGTTCAATTCTCACTGCAATCCAAAAGACTAAGTCGTGTTCATAAACATACACAGCCAAATACACACACACACTTACACACGCATATATATATATATATATATATATATAGAGAGAGAGAGAGAGAGAGAGAGAGAGATTTAAATATATTTGCAACGGTACAGAAGCGTATCAAGGCATAAAAAACCATTTTTTTTTATTAAAGGCCATGATAGATTTAAAATAAAAACACCAGTTAACCGGTTTCGTCCCCTCTCATCAGAACTGTTAACGGGGAATAGAAATTATGAAGAAAATATCTGTTATGGATGACATGAATGAATGGGCAGAAAGAGATAAATGAAAAAAAATAAAGGAAAAAAGTGTAGATAATCAAAGTAATACCACCGAAGATGCTAGAGATCCAGCACAGCAAGCCCAAGCAAACAGTCCCTTTGTTTGCAAAGAGACGGTCGCCTGGACCTGATGTACAGTGTCTCCAACACCCTGAGATGGAATACTGAGTGTGCCCTGGCCAAAACAGAAAACCAGGTCACACTGAAATCCAACGCACAAGTAGGATTATTTATGAAATTATCCGCAATCGACGACCCATACGTATTCCGAATAGAATCGCCCAACGAAAAATTTTTATTTAATATTTTCGCAGGTACGTGTTGTTTAATTCTAGCGTCCAAACGCTGTGTCGTTCTACCTATGTAGTCCCATCCACAACTACATTTGAAATAATAAATAACAGAATTAATATGGTGGGGGGGGGTAGAACATCTTTACACACAGATGAAAGGACAGACCTAGTTTGAAAAACAACACGGACGTTCGCTGCAAAATAACATTCACGTGAACTACATGAAATCTGCTTGGCAAAGGACTCACTAATCCTACCCAACCACGGTAAACGGAGATAGACCGGGCATTTAACAACCATAGCAGGCTTAATTTTATTAAACATGGCAGTCTTATCCCGAATAACCGATTGAAAAACGTCTAACGGATAACCATTGTTCACAAAGATACCAGTTAGACAACTAATTTAATCTTTCAAGGTGCTATCCGAGCAGATCATTAACGCCCTATGGGTCAAAGTCCTAATCAAATTGATCTTTTGTCGTTTAGGACAAAAAGAGTTCCATCGGGTATAAAGACCTGTAAAAGTAGGCTTCCTATAAACAGAAGTAATAAACACGGAAGGAGTTCTGTGAACCAAAACATCTAGGACAGGCAATGAACCATTGACCTCCCTATCTACCGTAAATTTAAGGGCAGGATGAACACCGTTGAGTAGGGAGAAAAAGTGATCAACTTCCGATTCATGGGTGAACACACAAAAGGTGTCATCAACATGACGAAAGTAAACTTTGGGTCGGGAAGAACCTGACAGAAGGCTTTCCTCGTAAAATCCCACAAAAATATTTGCCAAAACAGGACCCAAAGGAGAACCCATCGCCACACCGTCAATCTGACGATACATGATATTGTCAAAACTGAAATCAACAGACATGGTGGCAAATTTCATGAGTTCAACGAAAACATCTTCAGGTATAGTCGGAGGAGTTAAATTACTGCGATATAACGTATCGCTGCAAATATTAATAATCTCCGGCAAGGGAACACAAGTGAAGAGGCTGCAGATGTCAAACGAACACATAAATCCATCAGTGGCATCACAATTCCGAATGAATTGGGAAAAAGTAAACGAATCTTTAATACAGAAGGTACTATAACGCTGCAAAACTGGTTCCAACATTATAGCCAGCCACTTTGCAACTTAATGCTGTGAAGACCCAAACATCGATAATATGGGTCTCAACGGGACACCATCCTTATGAATCTTGGATAATCCATACAGACGGAGACGAATAGAGCCAGACGGTCTCAATTGCTCCGGCATTTCAGAAGGAAGAACACCACTTATATATATATATATATATATATATATATATAGTAAGGTATTGAAGGATTTGGTAATCCGTGTGGATAATTCCAAAGATGTAATCCAGAGAGTTCAATGTAACAACAGAGCAAATATTAATTAAATAATTAAGAAGGAGACAACGTTACGGTTCCATGACTTAAATGGAATACAATATAATACACCACCCACTCTGTCACCTTATATCAATCTAAAACTATCCCTCAAAAACTTGTATTAAAAATAAAAGAAACCAAATTCCTTAGAGATGTGACCTGATGAACCAGGAAAAATATATGTTCTGGGGAAATGAATTATAGTCATGGAACCTTAAGGTTGTCTATTGCTTAATTATTATATATATATATATATATATATATATATATAATATATATATATATATATATATATATTAAATAATTTATTCGAAAATTATAGCATAAATATGTTATAAAATCACTACGAAAATAGCCATTTTGTTTCAACATTTATGGTATCTTATCAAGTGATGGTATTGAATGTAGAATAAAGGGTTTTAAAAGGTTCAAATCGATCAAACACCTCTCCGGATGGGGGAACGCTGTTAAATAAGTTGCAATGGCCAATCAAAATACAAGTATATGAGAATTCAAAAAACTTGACAACAAACATTGGTTATAATAATTAATCCCTTAATGTTAGACTAAAATAGAAATCATTCTGATTAATATTACCTTTTTTTTATAAAATTGAAAATTAAAAATTACCAATTTTAAATTTTAAACTTAATCTGTATTAAGTTTGAATTATTATAAAATTATTTAAATAAATTGAGGAAAAATACATATATTTTGTTATTTATTTTGTTTAATTGAAAGGCCAAAACTTCAGAATAAACGTTAAAATCTAATGTGGATGTAAAGCTTCGTTACAACTTAGATGCATCTGAAGTGGTGATTTGGGCAGGGGAAGATGAAACCTTGCAAAAGACAATACATACACAATCAGATTATAATACACAAACACGTAGACATATTTAGGTATATAAATACGCAAAAACACGAACGAAACAGGAACAAAATGTCCGCGACCATTAAAATAACAAAAGAGAACAGACAACATATACATACATTGGAAGACATATATAAGATATCGTACACACATACATTAATAAAGACACACACACATACACACCTACAAATATTCAAATTTGAAAGTGTTAGCAAACGAGTTCAAACAGACTATTAAAATATAGCTTACATGGGAAATATATATAGATAAAAAGGGTTCATTAGATAAAATTTAAGAGGGATAGAATAGGAAAAATATTCGTCAATGGGAAACGCAAAGAAAAAAGACAAAATATATAGAAATGGATAGAAAAATGAATATATACGCATACAAACACATAAAAAAACACCAAATTCTAATGCCCAGGCAAAATGCAACATTTAAAATAAATTAAAACCAGCTAATATATATATAAAACAAATAACACATAAATATACAGTGTTGGTCGATAAAAGTGACTCACCTGATTTTTTTACTTAAACATTTTTTCGCCTATTTTTTTTTTGGAGGGGGGGGTCAAACTGATTTTTAATCTTACTAATATAAAGACCCCTTCCCGACCACCTAGTAAAAAAGTTTACTCACCCTAAGGTATTCTATTGATAATTATAATTTTGGATATAAATGAGATTTAGGGAAAAACTCAGTGCAAAAATGTTACTCACTTATTTCCTGCAACTAGTAATCAATAGAAACATAACCGAACAGCTTTAAATAAAGAATAATAGAGGTATAATTTATTTATAAGAGGTAATATAGTTCGAAATATTTAATAATCTGTGGGTCCTCCTTCATTTTGAATAACCTTTTCAACCCTTTTTGGCATTGACTTGATTAGGTTCTGGCAAATCTCATCTCCAAGCATCGAATTCCATTCGGATATGAAATTCACAATCAAATCCTCTTTGTTGCTCAACTGCTTTCTCGAGATACTGTACTTTATAATGCTCCATAAGTTTTCTTTGGGGGTTGAGGTCAGGAAATTGGGGCGGCCATGTCATAACACTCACCTACTTCTCATCAAAGTATTTCTTCATCAATTTTGATTTGTGACAGGGAGCATTATCCTGCAAAAAAATGAGCTGGTGGGGTCGATTTGCACCCTTTCAGCAGAAGGGAGCAGACAAGACTTTAAAATTCTCTTGTACTGCTCGCTCCTGAGGGACTTTTCAATAGGTTTTAAGAAACCAGTTCGATGAAAAGAAAAGCATCCCCAGAACATTATACTGAACGGATGCTTGACAGTACTTACTGCTAAATTCAAAGAGCTTTCAAAGCTTCTTCTTCGGATTTTAGATCGCTTATCCTTTGAATTTAGCTCAACTTTCGTTTCATCGGAGAAGAGAACATTTAGTAAAATAAATCAGGTGAGTCACTTTTATCGAACAGCACTGTATATAAATATCACATATATACTTAGATACGCATGAATAGACGAGTACAAATATATAACAATATATATATAAATACATACGTGCGTATATGTACACACATTCATCACTACAAATAGAAATATACATAAATAGACATACACACATACATTCATATACATATATACATATATATACCTATATACACACATATGCATACATAAACACATACATACACATATACATACATGTACATACGCATATGTATATATACACACACAAAGAAATAAATATAAATATATCAACCTACACAGTAACATAATTTTTTTTTTAAATACATACATACATATTTAAAGACATTTATAATATGTTTAACGTTCTTTATATATATATATATATATATATATATATATATATATATATATATGACCATGGAATATTAGTGTTTAAGTCTTTTTATTATATCTTTACTCTGTCCTGGACATTGAGTTCTACCGGAATTATATCCTCTTGGAATTATTTTTTATACATATATGTATGTGTAGGTATGTATGTATATATATTTATATTTTAGATATATGATTGCATATGTATGTGTATATTTGTATATTTACCACTAATATCAATCTCTCTCTCTCTCTCTCTCTCTCTCTCTCTCTCTCTCTCTCTCTCTCCATATATATATAAGACTCTTCGGTAAATCGAATCGTGTTCTCTCAGTCAATTGTGTTTATCTAAATATAAATACGCTTAAATTCACCTTCTTCTCTGCCGTGCACCAACGGCTTCAGGGTAAAATTTCCGACTGACGCGAATTCAGCCGGTTTTCGATTCTAGCCAGAGGCAACCGGACGTCTAGCCACACTGATGAGCTGTGATACAGCGAAACAGTCTGTCTGTGGATAAAAATATATATATATATATATATATATATGTATATATATATATATATATATATATATATATATATATATATATATATATATACACTAATAATATTATCCAAATGGCTATAAAGGCTATAGAGTCCATACAAGATTAAAATGTAACAAAACACAACTGTTGATAATTAA
Source organism: Acanthosepion esculentum (assembly GCA_964036315.1). Taxonomy (NCBI): domain Eukaryota; kingdom Metazoa; phylum Mollusca; class Cephalopoda; order Sepiida; family Sepiidae; genus Acanthosepion; species Acanthosepion esculentum. The sequence goes on along the minus strand of OZ038481.1, from coordinate 132,381,886 downwards.
GTCCACAAGTAATTTTAAAGAAACTATCAAACAAAATTAGATTATAGTTAGCATAGATAATTCATTCAAAAACACTAAGATACACACATATATATAAATATATATATATATATACATATATATATATATATATATATATATATATATATATACGCACACGTACATACGCAAACACACCCATGCATATACAAGCGCATAAAGATATAAACAAGCACATATATAACAGCCCTCAATGCGTACATATATATACACAAACATACAAATATATTCATGTATACATACTTACTCGGAAACACTACCACATCCATACACCTCACACACACACACACGCACACACACACACACACACATAATTTGTAATTGCAGGTTATATCTATTGTAAATACGTTTATTTATCAAATTTACTGTCTTTGTCTTATTTACTTTTAGAATTTGGTAAAATTTAAGCTAAATGCGTGACCTCTCTGAGTTCGAAAAAGGTCAAATTGTTGGAGCTCGCATGGCAGGAGCCTCGATCGCTAAGGTTGCTGAACTGTTTGGTTTTTCAAGAGCTATCATATCAAGAACTATGACGCAATTCGAGAAACAGGGCAAAACCTCTAGTAACCGTAGCAATTCGGGCCGGACTTGCGAACTTACTGACATGGGCCGACATGCATTGAAACGCAATGTGGCAAAAAATCCTCGGACTACTGCGGCCAAAGTGACTGCTGAGTTGAATAATCATCTGAATAGTCCAGTTTCTACTAAAACTGTTCGTCGTGAGCTCCATAAGGATGGATATCATGGAAGAGTCGCCGTAAGGAAACCTTTTCTCTCCACTCGCAACATTCAGAAGAGGCTGAAGTGGTGCAGAGATCACAATGCCTGGTTTGCAGACCAATGGTAGCAAGTCATATTCTCAGACGAGTCCAGTTTTTCTCTTTTCCCACCTTCAGTGCGAGATTATGTGTGGAGGCGGCCCGAAGAAGCTTACAACCCTGACTGCCTTCTTCCAACAGTGAAGCATGAGGTGGATCAGTGATAGTTTGGGCCGCCATATCATGGAAATACCTCGGTCCAGTAGATGCCCTCCATGGTAGAATCAACAGTAAATATTACCTGAACATTTTGGGAAATCTTATTCATCCAATGGCCCAGACTTTATTCCCTGATGGGGACTGTATCTTCCAAGACGCTAATGCTCCAATATATACCGCTCGAGTAGTTAAGAATTGGTATGAAGAGCATGAAAGTGAGCTAGAACACATGGAGTGGCCTCCCCAATCTCCAGATATCAATATTATTAAACATTTGTGGTGCATTTTGGAGCGACAAGTTAGGAGCCTTTATCCTCCACCGTCGTGTCTTAAAGAGCTGGAGCAGGCGTTAATGGAAGAATGGCTGAAAATTCCTCTGGATGAAGTCAGGAAGCTGTATGATTCCATTCCTAGATGTATTAAAGTTGTATGTGAGGCTAAAGGAGGACCAACTCCATATTATATAAATTTTCTTTGAATTTAACAAGTGTTTCAATTATTTTGTCCAACCCCAGTTTTTATATATATATATATATATATATATATACAAATTCAATATAAATAGAAAACAAACAACCTTAAGTCTCCATTGGTTATAATTTGTTTCCCCAGGTATGTGGCTTTTACCTGATTCATCAAATACACGCACACACACACATACACACACACACACACACACACACACACATATATATATATATATATATACATATATATATATATATATATGTCTGATTTAATAAATTGCAAAACATTATGTCCGCTTATTTTTGTCATAATCCTTTCATATTCACGGATTATTTTTCCGTATATTACAATTAAATAATTATAACTGAAAAATATTCGTGAATATGAAAGGACTATGACAAAAATAAGCAGACATAATGTTCATAAATCAAAATCTAAAACAGAATTTCCTGCCTAAATACACAAATATGTGTGTGTGTATGTGTGTGTGTGTGTGTGGATAGCTAGCTAGCTAGATAGATAATTTGACAAGAAATATAATATATTTTTTTACTAATATTACTGTCCTCATAGCCTGCGTGAGCAAGATAGACATGGGAAAGTCGCTTGTCTAAATGAACAGTCTCTTTTGTTCCTCAAATATCATGATATGCCTGTAACGAAACATTTATTTGTCATAATGCTTGCATAATAATATATATGGTCGGGCTTGCATGGTTGATAAAATGTTTGCCCCCCCCCTTTTTTTTCAGTGGCGTCATTGGTTGGTGTTGAAACTTTCGAAGGTTAATTTAAAAAGAAAACGAGATTCTTTCTGCTTGGAAAACATTTGCAACTTTATCTTCCTGTATTTTGATCCTCAAATTCACAAGCAGGCTGTCATTTTCGTCTCGATTTGAGGACTGGAGCAACACAATCTTCTTGGCCCACATCGGCTTTGCTCAGCTAAGCTTCGTAAATACATAAATGCATGCATGTCTGAATGCATGAGGTCAAATAACGTAAAAGATATTTATTGCACGAATGCCGCATGTAGAGTTGATAGAAATAACATCTGAGTAGTAATATTTTCTGTCTATCTTCAGAAGTTAATACATTTAACATAACTTAAATCGCATGTTTACTTAACTTATGGGAAGAGATATTACAGAATTTACATTGCACTTGGATGGATATATATAGAAGTTTTCCTTCCCTATTTCTGTTGTTTTACAAAGAACAACACACATCTATATATAAGAATATTACCCGTCAAAAAAGACGGTATATATAAAATAGATATTTTGTTAAGACCTTACTATAGTACGATGGGTTTCTTATTGGTGTCATCAAATATATATTTACAATGATAACTTATTGCTGTACACCGTTCTTTCAGGGAATCAGTCTTTTCGACCGCTGTCTTTGTAAGTATCATCAAACAGTTCGCCATTGCGATAAAATAACTAACACTTAGCCTGACCAATGCAAAGGAAATAACTGTCGAAGACCAATGAGTTAGAAACAAAAATTACAAATCTACATGGTGTTATATATATATATATATATATATATATATATATATATATATATATATATATATATATATATATATATATATATATATCACTTCTGGTTAGGTTCAGCCTATCAATATTTAGGTACTAAGCCTCGGGGCAAGCTATCTTTAACCGGCGCGCTACTTAGGAACAAAGTGTAGTATCTGTGCTAAAAGGATTCTTAGATCATCTGAACACGTCAGCGCTCCTATAACTACCTTATTTTACCATTGAAAGTTAATAAAAGCCTACTGTCAACATTGATAGGGCCCAATAGAATGTATTCACTAAACTTAGTTTAGTCCCTCGAAATATTTTTAATCATTTTACACCGAGCAAGGCAATAAAGCCACTAAGACGCAAGGAGTTACTGGGTGTGGAAGAAGAAAAAAAGATAAACATTATTAAGTAGCAAAAACAGTAAAAGAAGAGGAATCAAGAAAACAATATATAACGATTGACATTGCATTTTTGAGGATCATAGGTGACTGCAAAGCATGGAGCTGGAAAAGAGTTCCACAAGCGAGAAGTGCGACAGAAGTAACTGTTAGCATAAAACTTACGGCTGCATCTTGTCAACTCGACTGTAATTTGATGTGACCTTTGTTGCTAATCGTGTACTACATTTAAATTTATAAAGTCTAATCAATATAGCGGAAAGTTCACCTAAACATTTACAGAAAAGTCACAATGAAACTACGTTACGATGGTGCGGAGTGACAGAAGCCTCGAGGCAAGGTATCTTTAACCGGTGCGCAACTCAGGAGCAAAGTGTAGTATATGTGCTAAGAGTATTCTTAAATCATCTGATCATGCCAGCGCTCGTATAACTACATTTTTTTTACCATGGAAAATTAATAAAAACCGACTGTCAACATTGATAGGGTGCAATAGACTGTATTCACTAACCTTAGCTTCGTACAGTGGAATATTTTTTTTAATCATTTCATCCCAAGTAAGGCAATGAAGCCACTAAGACGCAATGAGTTACTGAGTGTTAAAGAATGTGAGAAAGAAAGTCAATTACGTAGTGAAACCAAGAAAAGAAGAGGAAATAAGATGGCAGGAGATAATAATTGACTTTGCATTTAAATATTTGAAGATCAAAGGAAGCAAGAAACCGGAAGTGTGATCCACAATCGAGAATTATGGCAGAAGAAAGCGTTAGCATTTAGATACAAGAAACGGTTACATCTAGCCATTTTAACAGTTAAATTCATAAATTCAAGGTAAGGAAGAGGAAGGTTCATTAAAACAATTACCATGAAAATATTTATAGAAGAGACAAAAGAAAGCTACATTATGGCGGTAGGAAAGTCACTGAAGCTGAGATACCAGATCGGGACCAATAAGACTGCAGATTCTTCTTTGAATTTTATCAAGAATTTATGAATATATAGCAGAAGCACCAGACCAGATATGAGGGCAATATTCAATACATGAACGAATTGTAGATGTCAACAGTAAAATGATGTATTCATAAAATCAAGGCCCTATAGAGGAATGTTCATCAGAACAATTAGCATGAAAGCATTTATAGAAAAGGCGCAGAAAAGCTACGTTACGGTGGTGGGAAACTGTGTGAAGTCGGGATGCCAGGTCATGGCCAATAACATTGTAATATATTGGATGATTCAGTTGCACCAAGTTTCCAAGTGGGAAGTGTCTGCCTGTTATAAAATTAAGAATCTTATTCGAACATCGAGAGTCCGTATAAAAAATACCCCAACTGTCTCAATAATGAACTAATCCAGTAAGGCAATCAGTGCAGGTATTTTTTTTAAAGCTTATCACCCCAAGCAAGGCTGGAGGCCACTAGCACGCGAGGGGTTACAGAAGGTTTGGAGGAAGAGCAGATAGGAGTGGTAAAGGAGAGGATGTGGAGAAAAATAGTGGATCGATCAAGGCAAGGGGGTTACAGAAGATTTGAAGCGAGAGCAGATAGGAATGAAAGATGAAAGGATGTGGAGAAGGGAAGTGGATAGATCAAGGCAACTGGAGATGTTGATTGACGTTACACTTAAATAGTTGGAGATTGTATTTGTCAGGGAAACAGGAATAAGGAAGGGAGTTCCACAGGCGAGATGTGCGAGACATGAAGCTATTGGAGTAGAAGAGACGTCTACATCTAACAGTTTCAACGGTGACGGGGTGGGAACAGGATGCCAGCCTCGTAGGACGTTTAAATTCATGGGGCCTAGGAACCAGTGAAAGCAGCTCCTCGGAGCAATTACCGTGAAAGTATTTGTAAAAAAGACAGAGCGAGGCAACGTCGCGTGCTTTTTGAATAAGACTTTTATAATGGAGTTACAAATAACAGAAAAGATGATTCAACCATTGCGTTACGCCAATCTTCCAAAGGCATAACGTCCCTGTTCTGAAAATTATTGTTCGAAAACTCAACTTTTATCAAAGATCGAAATCAAACAACTGTGCCTGTAGAAAGTACGCAACTACTTCACCCAAAAAACAGACCTTTTCATTGTATGGGTGTATTTGTTCATTTATTTTTGTTTTTTTATAGTTTTATTGCTTTATTTTCGTGTCTACATTTGCAAATTCCTAATACGCTACCTACAACCACGTCATACTCACCCCCCCAAATAAAATCCCATAACGTATATAGTAAACTTTATTTCAAGCACAATAACTTAGAACGAAAGAAAAAATAGGAAAAGAAATAAAAACCAAATGGAATATAAAAATGAATAAAAAAATTTATTGCTAAGCAAAATGTAAAATGACATCGGTATGAATATGCCAACGGGTTATAAATAAATAAAAAGATAAGTAATATTGCAGTTATTTGCTTGCTCTAATTATCCTAATCCCCTCTATGGCATATATAGGGAATAGCTAAGGGACTAGTGACACAAAAGCTGATGATCGCTTGAATTGTGAAACAGGAAGTCAATATACAATGTTAGTTCCGATTTCACACTCTCTATTACAATAAACTCTGATATTGCGTACTAAATATAAATAACTTTAAACAACACACACAAAAAAACACACACACACACGCATATATATATATATATATATATATATATATATATATATGTGAGTGTGTGTGTGTCTCTGTGTGTGTGAGTGTGTATGGACCCATAATGTATGTGAGTATGCATCTATATATGTGTATGTCTGTGTGAGGAAATGTGAACTTATTTGACGGCGAAGACAATTTAAAAAGGTCAACAGCATCCCCACCCGTTTCTTGTTCAGATAACAGTACTATATATGTAACGCTAAGGACTCGACACTGAAATAGAATGACAATTGCATATATATATATATATATATATATATATATATATATATGCTGAAATCAGTGGATGTGTATCTGTGCCTAACCCTAGATTATTTATATGGGTGTGTTTGTACAAACACACACAAATAATCAAACACAAAGAAGCATAAATAGATCCATTTTTTTTTAAATAAACCAGTTTGTCTGATGATCGCAAAAGCGTGAAACCCAGGCTCACAAACTAATATATATATATATATATATATATATATATATATATATATATATATATATATATATATATATATATATATATATATGTAAAAGTGTCGGTTCTGAGTGTTGACTTCAAAGTTCACTTTTATATTTACATATCCTATATCCCTGGTATTGAGCACTTTATCCCATAAATATAGCACATCTTAAATCTATATTTCTTCATATATATATATATATATATATGTGTGAGTGTGTGTGTGTGTGTGTGTGTGTGTTCGCGCGCACGCACGCGCGTGTGTATCTAAGAACTCGTATAAAAATCTTTTGCCTCGGGTCATCTTTGGTATGACTGTCCTAAATGAACCAAAAAAGAAAAATACGATTTGGACCAGAATTTTCTGTTGTCTGTTCAAATGAATTTTGTTCTCAGGTTTTGGGGATTTTGTCCTGAGAAGTTTAAAAAGTTAAAAAGAAAACAATCAAAGGAAGGGATAAATGATGCCTTTTAAACAAATTTGTTTATAATTCTTTAGGGATTAGAACTGAATAAGGATTGTTAAATTTCGTAGAACTCATTTCTTTCGCTGACTTTACAATCATTCTCCATAATTTGAATAACTGTATTGAGTGAAAGACTAATGCACAATTGTTTATCCCACAAAATATTTAATGCCTATTTTTTTTTTGCAAGTTTTCAGATAAGACGTTTAACCCTAGAACACTAACCATCAATTAAAGTTACGCCACTACTAACCATGGGTATATCATACCCAATTTTGAAAATATCAAAAAGAAAATTAAATATAAATCTTTATTTTAAATATTTTACATGCAGGCACTTCAAACTTTGTACTTTGAGTTAACATTAATAGGAACTGAAAAATATATTTAAGTAAGAAAATCACGAACTGAAAATTGCAATTAAAAATAGGAAATTTTTCCGCTGGGTACTATATACCCATGGTTAGTGGTCTAGGTTTAACTATCTTGACACCATTTATCGTTAGAATCACTGAAAAATCCTTTGTATTATTCCGATAGAAAGAAAACCGGTTAAAATTATTTTGTGTGCCCCACTGTCTTCCAAAATTACCAATGTTGAGTGGAAAAAGATCTTTCTTTCCTTAAGTAATGGTAACAGCATTCATAATCAGGTTCTATCTTCAAAGTCCATTCTTGAAACATCAAGAGAATGGTGAATAAGTTTAAAAAAGAGGGAACAGTAGAGAAGAAAACTGTTTGAGGAGGTCACAACAGCAAGAGTGATCATCAATTTAACTTACAGCTAAAGAGATCTATTAGAAAAGATCCAACTCAATGCATAAGACGTTTTGCACATGAGAGTGGAGTTTCAGCTATGTCAGTACAAAGAGCAGTGAAACAAGACTTGAAAATGATATCGTACGTGAAACGTGTGAGGCACCTTGTTACTCCAGGATATAAAGTTAGAAGGTCAGAGAGGGTGAAGACCACCTTGAATAAGTTGGAAAATGATCGTTGAATAATATATATATATATATATATATATATATATATATATATATATATATATATATATATATATGCACGCAATTATTATGACTTTGTGTCAAAGTTACTTGTACTAAGTAATTATCTTTTAGGAGTATCAATAATAGCCACTTCAACAAGATAGTGAAACTTATTATTGCGAAAATAGTAAATTTATATGTGATTAAAAGGAACAAAGTTAATCAATAAAGTCTTAATTTTAGCATCGTGACTGTAAAAATGTTTTTACTCAGGTGTGAGACCTGAGTAACAACATTAATCACTTTATTTATAAGATAATTCCCTCTTATACATGTCAAATAGTTTAATCTACGCTACCGAAATCTTAACAGTTAATTACACATGTAAAAGCATGTATATTTTATGGACCATGGTCATTCCACTTTTGGTACAAACAAGAGTAAAAACTGCAAATAAAATATCAAGGAACTAAAACATTGAACCATTTTCGATATGTATGCACTCACCTAAATGTATCAGGTATATGAAAGTTTCCAGCATTTTCTGATAATCTTTCTAGTACGTTTTGCATGGGATCCTTTCCGGTCGTCAAATTCCTGGCTTTCTCTGACCAGATTTCTGCTAAACTGTAAAATGATATCAGAGAGATAGATTTTTGTTTGGTTCGATTAAATCTCCGAGGAAATTTTATTAGAAGCATTCACCAGACGAAGAGGAACTCATACAACAGCTCAAGACAGGTTCGAAGAAAACAATGTAGATGAAATTCGCATACCAGCTGCATTATTATTTGATTTGTCGCTTTTGTAACTTAAGAATTGTTCATTTTAAGCTGAAAACTATTTTCTCTACCAATGTGCTACCAAAAAGCAATGACTGATTTGCTTTTAACTATTTTTGCTTTTTGGGTCTCAAGGACACATGGTACAGTGGATAAAGGCGTTGGTTAGATCCAGTGACAGACCCAAAGAGTGTGAGTTCAATACCTGGTTCAGGCAGTGGAGAACTTTCAGAGGGAAAATTACCAGGAGATAACTGATAACTGACATCCATCAAACATGGCTCGTGGAACTAGTCTACCCCAGTGATCGAAATAAAGGGTTCGATTCGAAATTCCAACCACCTGAAGAAGGCCGGAGCGTACAACGGCCGAAACGTTGTGACAAATATGGCGACAAAGATGAGGACAATAGTCCGACTTATGTAAATACTGTACATAATACCTCATCTCAGAAATATAGACAGACTCAGCTGGGAATTTGCACTAACAACTGGATAATGGCTTGAAATTGTTAATGGAACAGTCAAGTTCCAATTCCTGTTAGGTTCATTATATTCACATATGCGCAAATACACTTGGGAAAAGCATGAACCCACCTATTCTGCTACCAGCTATGAGTTAATTAGTAAGAATTTTATCACTAAATCATTATTATCTTAAAAACTTCATACAATCTAAAAATATATTCTGGCTTTAAATCACCTGAAAAATTTGATAAATCGTAAAAGAATCAATGTCTCAAAATCCTCAAGTAATATGCAACCGGTTGTAATAGGTTACATGGTACAAACAGTAAAACACAATACCTGACTTGACATAATATGAAGTGAAGCCTATTTCAGGAAATCCAAATTGTTCTTGAGTTGGATAAAAAATATACAATACTGGTCTTAACACCTGTATACATACATAAGTGATTCATCGAGTCTGAAACCTCAACAGAATGCAGAAATCACTGGACGGCCGTTTCGTCCTATATTTGGGACTCATCAGCAGTGCGCATCCACTACCGAGAACTGAAACCCTGACAGTTAGGTGGTCAAGCAAACACCATACCAACTGTTCCAACGGGACTCGGTGATGAAGAGGTAGCAATTCAGACTCAATATAGCGCCGCTCGCTCACATATTCCGTGGTGGAACTCTACTGAGATTCTCTTTAACCATAGGACTATTTCCCCTGGAGCTACGACTACTATCACCAAGCCGCTCACTCCAGAGCATTAGTAGCCGGTTCAAGCAATGATATACGTTTGAAATTATTAGGAGAATTTGATAATTATAATTAAGTAATTCATCGAGTCTGAAACCTCAACAGAATGCAGAAAGCACTGGACGGCCGTTTCGTCCTATATGTGGGACTCATCAGAAGTGCGCATCCACTACCGAGAAAATTTTTTATGATTTTGTCATTATTTTATTATCCTGACATACGTCACTTCCTATAATTGTGGTCAACTTAAAAGTTCATTTAGTGCAAATTAATATTAATTTTTTTGACTATGTTTAACCATTCTTTTTTAGCACCCTTTGTTCTTTTTTTGTTTCTTTGGGGGTTTTTTGTTGTTTTTTTTTTGTACTCTGATTTATAAAGAAATGTCATGAAAAAAAAAAGACTAGTGCTGAAAGATAATAACAAAAAATCAGATCATGTTAGTATCACGGGAACATTAGCATTAGCATGATTACAGGTGAGTAAGAAATTATGATTTATATTTTTTAAATTTATAATTTTATGTTTCTCTCCATACATCGAATAAAGTAAGTAAAAAAAATAATTAACGTCGAAATTTGGGCGTTTTTTAATGAAACATATATATATATATATATATATATATATATATATATATATATATATAAAGGAAAGAACAGTAAGATATAAAATCCGGTGTTCTTATAGATATTTTTATTTTTACACAATAGTGCTCAATGTAAATTTAAATTTACAGAGCATTAATATTATAAATTAATAGATTTAAAATATGGTTTTACCGCTACACAGTGATAACCATGTTTCAGAAATGGAAGCTAAAGCCCTTGAATTTAATTTTGTTATCAAACCAAAGACATTAGTTCCATTTCCTCATCAAGCGAATTTTGGAGTAACTTACTTTTTAAAATTTACGGTTGTTAACGGCACTGGGAATACATACACATATATATATATATATATATATATATATATATATATATATATATATATATATATATATATATATACATATATACATGTGTGTGTGTGTGTGTGTGTGTTTGTGTGTATTAAAAAGAAGAGAGAAATCACAAACGTTTTTGGTTGTAATTTGGATTTATATATATATATATATATATTGCTTTATTTTCCATAATTTTTCAAAATTATGGAAAATAAAACATAATATATTTTTTTTAAAAATCCACATTAAAAGCAAAAACGTTTGCTGTTTCACTTTTCTTTTTAATATATACACTTTTCTTTCGTTGAAACAACTATAATCCCTCCCTTGTATATATATATATATATATATATATATATATATCATAAAATAAAAATAGTAATCCTTATGAAATTTCCAAGTGGATAAAGATCCAAGGAGACCTCTATGTCAGAGACAGAACAAAATCATTAATCAATGAATATCAAACACTTGAAATAACATAGGTATTAATCTTTATTTCATGAAAGCTATAAAATAGCCCTCAATCTTTCAGGCCTGCATCCCAAGTATATCTGGTTTGCAAGTCTGAATGATTGAAGGCTAGATTGAGGGGTATTTTTATAGCTTTCATGAAATAAAGATTCTTACCTATGGTATTTTACGTGTTTAACATTCATTAATATATATATATATATATATATATATATATATATATATATATATATATATATATATATATATATATATATTGCTATGTCTTTTGACCTGGAGCTATCAAAGAATCTATATACTCCTGGAAATTCGATACGGATTGCCAATAATTTTATTAATAATAATAATAATAATAATAATAATAATAATAATAATAATAATAATAATTAATATATATATATATATATATATATATATATATATGTATGTATGTATATATAATGAAAACAGACAACTTTAAGGCTCCATTGGTTATAATATATTTCCTTAGGGAATTTCTTTTCCCTTTGCAAATCAGACTACACTTCCAAGGGTGAAAAAATGATTTTTAAATTTACATATAGTTTTTATAAACTTTTGAAGAGTAGTTTTAAGTTGATGTAAGGTGATATAGAGAGTGGGGAGAGAGAGTATCTCAGACCTGGTCGAAATTAGAGAGGGAAGTGAGAGATAGGAAAGATTTTAAATTTATTTTTATTACAATATTTAATAGTGAGGAAGGGGGATAAGGACAAGACATTGACCAATTGATTAGCTCATCTTACAGGAAACGATATAGAGAGAAAAAAAGAAGATGTAAGAAATCAGAAGTGGAATGAGGGGTTTAAGGAAAGAAAGGGGGATAGAGAGTTGGAAAGGGAAGGAATAATAAGAGAATTAATGTATCTGGGAATATAGCGGCTAATTTGGAAAAAACTCAGATATAAATATTTTGCCGTTAACGTTTGACAGTAATTTAGCGTTTTAATTTTTCAACAAATTAAACTAGGAAATAAATATAATTTGAATATAAGATCAATAAACAAAAAATATTACTATTATTAATATATTTAATATTGTGAATAACAGTTAAGAAGTAATATTTCCTAATTAAAGTCTTAGTCAACTAATCTAATCTGAAAAATATTTTCTTATGTTGATTTTTAAACCATTGTTTTTGCGTGTAGTAGTAATCCCAAATCCTCTTGGACTGCTGGAAGAGGGTTCCTTTGCTTAAGGGATAATAAAACCATTAGGATTGTGCAGAGAAAGGGGAAGGAATGAGGACTTTGTTCTAGAACTATTTCCAGAACTAACAAGAAATCTACTCAAGAAGAATGATAATATGAAAGATATGCTAAAAACAACCAAATTAATTAAAAGCAAAAACTAATAAATACATATTAACCTCATCCAAATTTACTCAACGCACAATACAATGGGTCTCACTGGCGATTACGAGCGTTCACCTCCCCTAGTGTTTTTATTTTACATCTTTTTTTCGTATTTTCAAATTTCATATGTATTTTAACCTGTAATTATTTTTGATGTAAGATGTTTTCCTTTTATGATCGGCCCATCATTACATATGCGTTAGTCCCATTTGTACTATGACCGCGCGAAAGGCAAGAATTGACTCCTCTTGCTCTACTCCACAGAGAAATCTCTTGATAAAATATCACCCCACATTCTTGTTACGATATTTACCCGAGACCAGAGCGGATTAGTTAGCATGTGAAAAAAAAAAACAAACAAAAAAACGCTTTCTTTATAACAATCTTGCCTAACCAGTTCCAGATAAAGCTGTGACAATCTAATCAACGTTGTCAGAGGCCAATTATTTCTGAGGACTTCTGAAACCTCCCCACGAGCTAAACTGAACTAAACCCAGTGAAAATTAAAAATGCAAAAATTCATCTAATTAGCAATTATCCTTATCACATTAACATTGTATGTGTATATATGTTTTTGTCTGTATACATTTGTTTGTATGTATTTATGTACGTTTGTATGTATGCGTGTGCTGTGTGTTTGCGTGTCCGCACGTCGCAGAAGCTTCTGGATTAGCGAAATCGAGGAAGAGATCAGACTGACATGTACTGAGAAAATAACATGCCAGTAGTTGGTCAAATATTGACATTAGTAGAGTTGTCAGTTTGGTGGCTTATGTAAGAGATTAGTCGATATCATCCACTTGACTTGCTTCGGTGTTTCGTTGAGAAAGAAATAAAAGCCCGATTCTGTGTGTCTTTTAGCGACAGATGGCGCTGGCGATGTAAAGATAGTAAACTGACTTCTGCGCCCGGCGTTTATGCTGGGAATGATGGAATATTATCAGGCTAGGAAATTCACTGTAGACGATTTACCGAACTGATTTAAAAGTGTACCAAAAAATCACAAAACAGCAGTAAGTCCGAAAATCTGTGAACGTTAGGCGTTTGCATGCAATGCACATCTTTTTACTAAATTTTCACTCAACAGAAGGCTCAAAAGCCCTTCAAGGTAGAGGGTTACCTAATGCGGTTAAGAGGAAGAAGTACGTGTATATTATGAGGATATATAAGAAAGATAACTGTTGAACTTAGACTTAAAGAGATTAAGATTGTAGTTATCGGTGATTTGAGTTGATTGGATTTGGTTCTTAAATGGCTCATCAACACTTTGTTGGTACTTTAAAGACAAAACATATTTTGGATTACAAGAATAATTCGATTTTTAACGAGTAAATGTCGGATTAAAAATTTCATCTTTTTTTTTTTAAAAAGTAACAATTATTTTTCCAGTCCTATTATTTAAAATAACTGAGGAGAGAACACGGATTCAATTCCCCCGCACCCCAAATAAAAAACGTCTATGCAAATCAATGCAACGAACGGGACTGGAATTAGAACTCGGCTCTCCGATTTCTCATCCTGAGCCGTTATCCATTGCAGCAACCGTACATCAGTGGGTTGATAGGGAAACATCATTTTGAGAGTTTGATCTACAAAGTAGCATATCTGAGGATCAATCTGTCTGAGTGGAACTTCCTTCTTAGAGATGGAATACGAAAGAAATGAGGATGATTCGGCTCTGTGTATGTGGCAAAGCGGATCCTAGCTGTAAAGGTTTGAACTGATGTAACTAAGAAATATAAATTGTCTGAACATTTTCTACATAAATATCAATAGAGAACCAATAAGCTTGAGATATTTTGTTTCTGGGAGCTGTAGGGTTGAAAATAACTAATTAGTCACAAAACCGCGTAGACACTTTTGAATTAAATCGAGAGAGAGGATTGGAATGCCCCAGCCCAGATATGGCAGCAATACACCATTTTGGCACCCTTGCGAGACTTTTAAAAGTGTAATAAACGGGGAGACATTGTATGTTGCATTGCAACTTCACTTCTGTTACATTTCTTGTCATGGTCTGATTTATTTTAATCGATTTCTCTTTCTGATCAATAGCAAGAGTCTTACCCTTGCCACTGATATTTATTGGGTTTGATTATTTTTTTCTCAGCTGATTGTATTAGTTTTCTTGTTTATACTTTCATTATTTCCGATTTAAACATACTGGCATAATATTTTTTGTATTATGTCTCTATTTTTATTATATTTCTTCCGACCAATCATTTAATTTAATTTTCTATCATTTGTATTATGTCTCTGTTCTTATAATTATATTATGTCTCTATTCCTATAATTATATTATGACTCTATTTCTATAATTATATTGTTTCTATAATTTGTATTATGACTATTTTTATTATATTTCTTCCGACCTTTTTCTATAATTTTCTTTTTCCTATAATTTGTATTGTCACTATTTTTTGTTATATTTCTTCCGACGATTCATTTAATGTCGCTTTCTACATTTTCTATAATTTTATAATAATTAAATATATTCTGTGAAGCCTGGCAGATTTTCTTCCACTTTTTGGTGTTGTTTTTTTTTTTATAGAATTGCAACAGAACATTACGTTAATTTGATTTTTGTTCAATTTTCCCCGAATAATTTCCTATTTAAGTCATTAAATTATTTTTGCAATCCATATGAGTATTCTGGTAAAAGGTCATGATAAAATTATAAATCACACAAATATTCTCCGTTTATGTTTGCTTTCACTCCTCACTCGTTCATTTACTGCAAGATTCTTTCAAGACATACAGTAAATAATTTAGAGGAAATTGTATGTTCATATTTTACTCATTTTTCAACATTTATTGTGTTTATGTTGTCAGATTATTGCTTTTTTACTTTCATCTTTTGTGTAACGTTCATTAAAAACATGTTTTCGAATTTGGTTAAAGACTGTCGAGTGTTCTACTGAATCGGGATACCTTTTCATTACTAGCATCACTGGTATATAATAATGATAAGCAACAAACGAAACTGTGTTTCCGCTTCAATGTTTGAAACGTTGAAAAGCAACGAACGAAAAAAACTGTAAAGGTATCTATTCGTGAACTATAAAACTGAGAGAAGAATTATTACACGCTGAACGTCCCTAATCTAAGACAGCTTGAGTCAAGGCAAGTAATGATGGAATAGCAGATGTGACATACTTTTCTGACATCGATACATAGGCTGCCTTTACTTTTTTTGGTAGACTGGTTGTCAAGCAAGGCTATATGATCGAGTCTTCCCTACAATTTAACTCTTATCTCCGGGTCTATAGAGAATATAAAAAAAAATTATATCAAAATTTTCTTCAATGTATTTTTTCTATTTATGGATCAGTCATTTTTAAAATAATCTGACATCGATACATAGGATGCCTTTACTTGCTATAGGGACCAGTCTGCCCTACTATTTAACTCATATCTCTGGGTCTATAGAGAATATAAAAAAATTATATAGAAATTGTCTTCAATATATTCTTCCTATTTATGGATCAGACTTTTTAAAAATAATCTGACATCGATACATAGGCTGCCTTTACTTTTATCGGTAGACGGGTTGTCAAGCAAAGCTGTAAAACCGAGTCTGCCCTATGATTTAACTCATATCTCCGGGTCTATAGAGAATATAAAAAATGATATCAAAATATTCTTCAATGTATCCTTCCTATTTATGGATCAGTCATTTTACCAATAATCATTTACTGTTGTACAAAATTCGATTTTCTTCCTACAAGGTTCAAATCATTATCCCCCCCCGAGCCATTGAAACTATCGAATGATAATGAAATATTTCAACCTATTCAGGCGCATACACTATGAAAGTCTTGATAATTTTAAATTTTACTGAACAAGACACTACAACTACACAACTATGGAAAAAAACTCTTGTTCAAAACATACCGTCATTAAGATCACTTTGCTTCAACAAGATTAATTTTGTATTTTTGGCATTACCTTGTATTATAAAATGTTGCCTGATGCAACAGTCTTTTTCATTTTTCATCAGCCATTATTTATAGTCAAAAGATTGTTGCCATTAGCAAATTAGCAACCATTGTGATAGTATTTGTGTAGTGAACTAGGCTCAGAATATGGGCAAAAATTCCCATTTTCACCTACACGAAGGGGGCCAACGTCTGTGTTGAATTTGCGAAATTCAGCGAAATTTAGCGAAAAGCGTAGAAGACAAAATTCAGGTACCAAAACCACTGAAAGATGGGGGTAGCTATTAAAGAATTTTGGACAAAGGAAATGTCGGTTGACCAGTGATTTTTCACTTTGCCCAGCAGCATCCAAGCAGTAATCAAGAGCAAAAGAAGTCATCCAGATTAAAGATCTCTCGACTATTCAGCTTGAAATAAACAGAAAACATCGACAAATTTCCGAGAAATGTCTCAGTCTCTCAGAAATTACTTGTTACATTGTTTTTAACTTTGAGATAATAAAATTACAAAGATAATAAAATTACAAAGATAATAAAATTACAAAGATAATAAACTTACAAAGTATTAAAATGACAAGTTGGTTTTAAAGCTTTGTTAATGACTATATTCTCAATTATAAAGTAATTTTATTTTATTTTCAAATCAAATAAAATGAGACTTTATCAGAAATAAACAATATGTCTACCTATTTGTTGTTATAAACTATAATGTTAGATAAATAAAAATGCTATAATGAAATCATTGTGTGTGCGCCAATTTTAGTGTTAAATTATTTTTATGACTTTGACTTTGTTGAAGCATCTCGGTTGTCTTTTAACAGATAAAGGAAAATATGACACCGAAATCCGAAGGAGCATTGGAATAGTGCCAGATGACTTTCAAAAGCTAAGCAAAGTATTAAGAAACAGGAAATATTTCGTTAGAAGCAAAGAGAATAGTGTTATAATGCTTCGTAATATCAACCCTCCTATACGGCGGAGAATCTTGGACAGTTTTCTCGTAGATGAAAGGAGACTTAAGGCAAAGGAGATATGCTTCGACAAAAAGATGTTTGGGATGCCATGTACAGAAGGCGTAAGCGACGAAGAAATCTCAAGGAAAATAAAAACCAAAAGGACACTTATACTTTAGGATATAAAAGAAACTTTACAACTTCCTGTGACACATAATGAAGAAAGAGGGCTTGGAGAATTTAACACTCACAGAATATTGTGAATGCAAAGTGGATAGAGGGAAACAGTGAGCAACGAGAATTTGTGCAAATGGATGACAGAACATGGAATGGAGGATATTAAAGAGGAAAAACAATATTGCTAAGCGATACAAAGGATAGGATGTTGTGGAGAACTACACGCTAGAATATTTTCATTTCAGGATAGTCAGATTTGTAAATTCTTGGATGTTAGAAAATTGTTAATGATGTCCTTAAATAATCAATTCGGCAGGCAGATAAATACAAATAGACAGTAGGATAGTTCAATTTGGAACCTCAGATTTTCAATTCAATATTTTCAAGAAGGCGCTAAATTTGCCAGGAAATACATACTAGAATTATGTTTTTAAGTAATACTTCAGACTTGTAATTCAGTCTTAGTTGCTCTTTCCATGCGATATTATAGCCGGCTCCATCTAATTAATTAGGAAGCTGTCAAAAACTATTAATTAGAGGAATCTCGATAAATTTTGTAGGCTACGTATAGAGAATGAAAGTCACTGATGGTGTATCCAGTTTTTAGATTCTAGACTTTTTATTAGTGTATATTCATAACTAAATCGATAAGGTGTTGTCCGTGTCAAAATGACTACAAGCAGATTGAATGCGAATTCAAATCTATTTCCTGGACATTTTCTTCCATGTTGCTTACATAAAGCTTAAAGCAACTTGAGCGTTCCGATAAAACGTAAGTAAATAAAAACAAAAAAGACGAATAATTTTAAGTGCTTTTTATGTTTGAGAAATAAAAACAATTTTATCAAAATCAGTAAAACTCAAGCATTTTCTCTTTCCCTGAGAAGATAGCCAGAAAACACAAGTTAACCATCTGTTCTCTTTACTAAGTCCTGTGACCAAACCTAACAAATAAAAATAAAATGTTGCCTTTTTTTTACATATTTCTATTCCATTTTTCTCATTTTATCTCACTATTTCTCTTTTCTTCATCTTTTCCTTGTCTTTCTTTGGTCTCAAGTTTCTCTCTTCAATCACTTTACACTTTAAGTAGTACTATATATATATATATATATATATATATATATATATATATATATATATATATATATATATATATATATTTACATATATATATATAATTATATATATATATATATATATATTTACATATATATATATATATATATATATATATATATATATATATATGTAAAATTCTTAGATGAAACATTGTCAATATTTATTAATTTCACTTACTAGTATTTCTTCTCATCTTAATTTCTACAGATTTTTACCCAAACTATTGCAGTCATCTATCTAAGTCCGTATATCTCGAGGATTAGAAATTAGAGCTCCATTCTTTATTTCCATTAAGGTTTGATTGTAGAATATTGGCGATTTATAAATTAAGATAAAAACCATCAGAAATTGAAATAAAAAGAAATAAATATAAAAAAATCAATAATTTAACCTATGAATTCCTTATTTTCTCTTTTTCACTTCTTTTGTTTCTTTCTTGTCTTTTTCTTTTACATTTACATACATTTTCTCAAGCCACCCCTTTGCTTTTAACATTTACAAGTATGTTTTATGACTCAGTACATACTCGGAAATAAATCGGTAAAAGTTCCTAACGTGAAAGATTCTCTTAATTCAGGTATATTTAAAACTTATGACTATGCTACTAAGTAATTGCTAGGAGTATGATTTATCTCATTGCCTCACGTATAAACATATTACATTTTATCACGTGTAAATTTAATCCCTGTCCGACTATATGCATTATATTACCTCGTGTATGTATTTATTACCATTTAGCTCCTTCGCATAATATTGTCAGTATATTGCGAATAATTGCTAGATTTCCTGGTGAACTCATTATATTGTCTGAAGTAAACATTGGTTGAACTGATGCATGTACTTACGTTTTATGTTACGACTGTTGTATAATTTTCTTTATTCGTTTTTTTTTTTGTTTTACTTATTTCTGTTTCTTGAAAAAAAAACTACGACAAAGTGGATAATGTTTTCGTATGACGCGTTTTCTTTTTTAGGACGTTATCGGACTAAATTAAAGTTTACGTCGATTCGACTACATATGTGCAGGAAAGAAAGAGTATATATGATAATTTTAAATTTAATTTGTTTTCAAATATATATGTTCATTTAGTTACATTTTCTTTTGTTTATGCTTACATCACTTTTGTTATTAAATATCCCACATTGTGATAACAGAATATCTACCAAGAAAAGTGAAATATTGAACGGTGCGTATTATACTGTACCTAATGTCTGAACACATAGGAAATCTCATTTTTTTTTACCTACACACATTAAACACAGCTTTGTCGAAAGAAATAACTTCTTTTTCTGGGGTATGCTAAAGAAGAAGGTGTACTCAATGAAAATCACAGATGCAACACACGTGATGCTACATTCACTCCTTATGCGTTCAGTATGGAGTTATAGCATCGAGATCACGTGAATCTTGCAAAGAGCATCAACCTTTGCATCATAAATGATGAAAATCATATTGAATATTAATTTGTTAATATTCCAATTAAATAAAATGTTGAAAATTTAATTTCTTGCAAAATATACATTTTCGGCAATTTGTCTTGAATTTAGGGACACCTGTGTGTGTGTGTGTGTGTGTGTGTGTGTGTGTGTGTGTGCGCGCGCGCGCGTGTGTGTGTGTGTGTGTGTGTGTGTGTGTAAATTAACAGAATATCTACCAAGAAAAGTGAAATATTGAACGGAAATTTATTATGGATGATCTAGCGATGAAAGCACTTTCTAAATTTTTTCCCTAACATTATCCTTGATATATAAAAATTACGCAGTTTTCCCATACTTATTTCTGTGCTAATAAAACTATTAACTTTCCGTCGGTGTTTAGCCTGATTAATGGAAGCAAATTGCCTATTTTAGCCGTCATATTTTATATTTCGACCAAGAGCAGCAAAGCAACATTTAGATAAATCTGTGAAAAATGTTGCCATTCAATGGGAACGGGGGTAACAGATGGCTTGTTAATTTTAACGCCTCCTAAACTAAACTTATATCTATTAATCATCCGAGAGACCGTCGCTGCCTTCCAATAATATGACTGATGCTAACCCCCAAGAAAGTGACTTGTTGCGCCTTCTCGGGCTAACAATCTCAGCTGACATGAAGTGGAAATATATATATATTGAATCCACTGCTAGGTCAGCTGCTATGAAAGCCGGTTCACTGTATTGTGCAAGGCAATTTTTCTCTCCAGAATCTATCTGACATATCTATATGTGTAACATTAGTCAATGCTTAGAATATTGCTGCCACATATGGTACGGTGCCTCTGCTATTTACCCTGAGCTCTTTGATAAGATCCAAAGAAGAATCCGCAATATTATTGGTCCTAATCTGGCCGATCGGTTTCAGTCACTTTCCCACCGATGTAAAGTTGCCTGTCTGTTTCTTTTTGTTTTGTTTTTTTCTTCTATAAACGCTTCCATGGTAATTGTTCGGATGAGATTTTCGCTATGGTACCTTAGTACTAGGGCAGTTTTTGCATGGACTGGTATCAGACCTTTAACTCTTTAATTTTTGTTAAGTTTTTTGCTTTGTTATTATTATGTTTTGGTTGAGTTTTGATTCTTATTACGTCGTTCTGATTTTGTTTTCCTTTTTCAGTTTTTATATTTACGTAAGCTGATTTTTTTTTGTGTAATATTTAGTTACTCTACACTACTGTTTTTGTTTAGCTATCTTGCTTTATTTTATTTAATATTTTTTTGTTTCTTTTTCTTTCAACATTTATATTTTTTTCTTTTTCTTCATTTTGAAATTTGTGTTGAGTTTAATGTAAGACTCTTTCTAAGTCGGTATTTTTATTTTTATTTACTTGGTCTATCTCTTCAGCGGCATTTGGTTTTTATTTTTTACGTCGAACTTTCTTTTTTTTTCTTCTTATTTTATGTATTCTTGTTTGGCTAAAGTCAAAAATTTCATTTACTAGTATAATCAGCATTCTATTTTTGATTTGTATTTTATTTTTGTTGTTTATTTTAGTTATTTTTTTACTTTAGTAATTTATTTTAATAAAATGTTTTTCAAGGAAACTTTAATAAATTTCTGTATTTTATTGTTTATACTTTGTGGTTGAAGTTTGTTTTCCGTTTTGCTTCCGCTTATCTGGATTTAAAAAATAACACCCACTGATTCAAGAATAATCCATCATGGCCGACAAAGATTGGTCTGTAAAGAAAAATCTATTTGGGGAGACCGCGAAGACTGACCCACCCCCAAAAATGGACAATCCAAAATTCAAGCTGCTGGAAAAAGTATGGTGGCCAAAATCGACGAATGAAGAATTCAGAAAATAAAAGTATGGTGACTCAAAATGACCAAAATAGCATTAACGAAACCAATAATGACAATCAGACAATGTTGGCGGAAAATGGCAAAGAAAAGAAGAAATAACCGAATCAGAATAATTATAGTGCTGCTGCCGGGGAATCAACATCCTGCTGGAAGTCCCCATTGAAATATATAATCAACATCGCTGATTTTTTGCAGACAGCCAAATTTTACGCACATCTTATCAAAGAAAATGGGCTTTTGGTGGATCCCCAAAATTCTTCGTGGTCGACTAGTTTTCGCGCAAAATTTGTCGTTCCATGAAAGACACCGTCATCAAGTCGTTGACGTCCCTGGGGAGGTGGGTTAAGCCCCAATAAATAATCAAGAGAACGGGTTATTTTGTGTGGGATATACTGCTATGAACGTCTGAGAATTGTGTAGAGGCAGCCAATCGCGACCTTATAAATAAATATCTCATCCTAAGAACGGAATATAAAGGCAGGCGACGGACCGGATAATAGTTTTTGAGGTTTCTTCTCAGGTCTTAGGAGAGCACTTAGCTGTCTACCGAGCCTTGTACGGTCAGATATTGAGGGCTTCCTCCGACTAAGGAAATCATGGTGGATCATGAAAGTGCGGAGAGACTTGTCACCTTCTAACTGTCCAAGGAAGAAAGCCTCTGCCGTTCTGTCCACGATCGACCAAAATCCCTCCCTGGTCGCTTCTGTTAAATCCACCTCGTCTGCAATGGGCATGCCAGCGACTGGGAGTGGTGCAGTTAAACCTCCGGTTGAGTCTCTATGCACCGTACGATCATGAGGAGCGACCTGATTTGTTTCCGTGGATCGAGCCATTTCTCACGACATCACGTCGGGTAGTTTTGGCTGGCGATTGGAATCCCGTCATAGATCCTATAAGGGAAGGTCTGGGTACTAACAACCGGGATGTGAAGCCATTTTGGGACTTTATCGACAAGTTTGATTTTGTCGATAAGTATCGTAATGAGCACCCCCGGGAGATAGTGGAGACTTGGACGAATAGAGGCGATTCGGCTATGATTGTGCGTCTAGCTATTCCGACGGAGTTCTAGTTACAGTGTCGATGTAGGGCTCTTAGATTGTCCAAGTTTTCATTCCATAGCTTTACGAGTTCGATCGGGTTCGTGTACACTGACATAAGCCTAAGGTTAAGATGACTGGCTACTGGAAATTGAACTCATCATTATCTGGTGAGTGAGATGTTATAACAGGAATATAAGGGGGCTGTGGTTGGGAATATGGGGTCGGATGAATTAAAATCTAAAATTAAGGCCGTTTGCTGCTAATTATAGACGTCGGATCAGTCTAGTTAGACTAGCAGCGAAAACGGCGTGTGAGGAACAAAGTGGGTTCGGCGATTAAATACCGTGATAGTGGGGACGTAGCCTTAGCTCGTGCAGAGTTAGCATCCTTGCTTATCATGGAGGATCAAGCTGTGTTAGTTAGGGCTAGGTTAAAAAGAATGTCTTCCGAGGTGACTAATATGGCCGCTGAATTGCGTGCAGAGGAAGTTAGGAATGCGTCCCATCGACATGCCACGTGCGTCACATTTCTGGAGTACTAATGCAAGCATGTGCGAGGCTTTTCGTGACTACTTTCAGGATCTGATCACTGGGATTACATGGTCTTCCTTATGAAAACGTACTTGAGGCTGTCGACCGTTCTTGTCCCTCTATTAGAACTGATTTACATCAATTGAATGAAGCAACGATCTATGCCTCGACGCATCAACAGGGACGTAATAAGTTTACTACGCAATAACAAGAACGGTTGGTATGAAATAGGTGAACTTTCGGCCTTTAACGATGTTAAACTCAGAGTTAAACATTTTAGCCAAAATCTTATTCAGTCGTTTGCAGACTATCCTCTCTAGTTTGACTGGATTCGAATAGACTTGTACTGTGAATAGTAGGACTATTCAGGACAACCTTCATATGGTACGCTTGATCATCGACAGTGAAGCCGCGCTGATCAATTTGGATCAGTTCAACGCATTCGACAGGTTTGACCATCGAATTCTGGAGGCTGTCCTTTCGGTGGCCGAATTCGGGCAGTACTTTTGCACTTGGATCCGACTTCTGTATATGTCTTCCGGTGCGCTGGTAGAAATGAATGTCGTTCGATCGGAGCCTTTGATATTGTCTCGCTCCGTTCGTCAAGGTTGTCCGCTTTCGCACTTGCTGTACGTTCTTGCGTTGGAGCCTTTCCTTAAAGGAATTAAAGTCGAATCCGATCCGACGAGGAATTTCCCTACCTAGAACTAACACCTCAGCCAGGTACTCTGCCTGTCTTGACGACGTTTCGGTTCTTGTGTCGAGAAGAGCCGAGATTGACGAAATCGGCAAAGAAATCAAAGGGTACGGACGGTGACAGGAGCCAATATCAACTAGTCAGCTCTAGTCATTTTGTTTATGATAAATTTTAAACTTTTAAAAATGTGATGCATATATAAATTGGGAAATTCCTTAGTAGAGTCACTCTCATCACCATTTGCAATAGCATTCAACGTTTGTACCATGAATCCGGGACTTCAATATCATAATAATCATGCCAATGAATATATTGTCATAACCTCTCAGGTTTAATAATAATAATGATGATAATACTCATTATTATTATTATTATTATTATTATTATTATTATTATTTCCTTTGATTTCTGGCATTTACACATTTTTTCCGGGTTCCGCCCAGGGACCTAAGGTTAGAAATGTTATCATGACACTTTCCACTGAAAAAAAAATTACATAAATGAAGCCCTTCGTAAAGTGTGGGCTGTACATGTCAGAACAATATTTTTGTATTTCTTTGAGTAATAGGCTTCCAGCAATCCCTTCAATCAGCCTACTGGAATCTTTTCCAACCAGTCCAAGGGCTTCAACTACAACAGGGATTGTTGATGTTCCCATGTGCCACATTTTTTAGATTTCTATTTCAAGGTCCTTGTATTTCGAATATCTTCAAAGACACATTGCAGTCTGCAGGGAGTGCCATATCAATAAGGAGGCACTTTTTTTGTTTGTGGTCTTTAATAACAATGTCTGGGCGGTTGGATTTGATTGTTCTGTCACTGAAACATTTTACAATATTGAGGAGGCCCTTCAACTCATTGTCGTCTTTGGCAAAGAGTTTGAGATCATACATGTAGAGTAAATGATTGAATATATTCTTATTTATTTTGTAGCCATAGCTACTGTTGTTCAGTTCATGCGTAAGGGGGATTAAGGACAAACAAAACAGAAGGGGAGACAGAGAGTCTCCTTGAAAGATTCCACGTCGGATATTTAGACGGTTGGAGATGGCAGTGCCTCTGGTGTGACTATGGTATAGTTTGATGCTCCACATTCCCATGCTGTGCTTAAGGAAATTTAATACCACAGGGGAGACTTTGTACATTTCCAAAGTCTTAAGGATCCAAGAATGTTGAACACTATCAAAGGCTTTACGATAATCAATCCACGCTGCGCTAAGATTTCCACGTCGTCTCCTTCAATTTTCCAGTATCATTTTATTTTCATATGGCTGCAAAGATCAGTAATTGATCTTTGCAGCCATATGAACCTCTCCTGCATCCCTTCTGTTCCAGCGGAAGAATGCTGTTTGTTTCGAAGAAGGAATAAGTACGGTTCGTCAGGACAGACGTGATCAACTTATACGTTGTGGAGAGACATCTTATCGGTCTATAATTTTCGGGTCGTCTGTTTCATTTGTTTTTGGCATGAGGTATGTAATACCTTCAGTAATCCATTCCGGGATTTCATTGAGATTATTTACAAGCGTTGATAACGTTTTTGCAAGGATTTTATGGATAGATGAGAGATGATAAAGACAAAAATTGGGCACCTTGTCATTTCCGCGGGGGGGGGTCCATTTTTGGGATTTCGTTAGAGCTTGCCTAACATCATCTGTGGATATATATTTCTCATTCTTGCAGAGCTGTATCCAGCATTCGTTCTTCTTCACGTAGGATCCATTCTGCATTCTGTTTATATTCTTTTGGGCTGCTCCAAATATTTTCCCAAAATGTCTGTACATTATCAATCGATGGTGGCCTTTCGACATTTATAGGTGTTTTCCCAATTTCACTGTAAAATTTCTTAAGGTCCGTTTGGAATATTTTATTTTGGCGATAGAAACTGCACCGTTTTTCCTATAGTCTTGTTCTCTGTGCCTTTAGCTGAAGTTTCTTGATGGGATGTCAATTAGGGATTTAATTTCATATTTCCGCTTGATCTTTTTGCACTTGCGTGTGAAAATATTAGGCTTTCTGGTGAGCTCATCTAATATAGAAAGCTCACATCTGATTTGTTTTATTTCTCGTAACAGTTTTGCTTTCCAAGCTGGCTCTCTATGTCTGTTAACTTTATTTATTGTCTTGATCCCAAGCTTCCGAGTCGCTGCTAAAGCTGTTGCGTATATGACGTTGTTAACTTCTGTGATGTTTCCCGGTGGTTTATCTGTTAACAGTGTTTCCAGAGCAGTGTTGTATATTTTCACAATGTGCTTGTTGAAATTCGTCATATGGATTTTGGGGAGCTGGTCTCTGTCTGACAATTGTATGAAAGTTACTCTGCTGAGTACTTGGATGACGTGGTTTTTCGCTTCGGTGTTTTCAGATTTGTGGTTTTGAAGGAATTCTAACTTAATGTACCTGGAGTCATCTTCAGTGACATTGTCTGGAGAACTGCAGGTTGTGTTTAAGGTAGAGTCTTTGATTTTATTATTATTATTATTATTATTATTATTATTATTATGATCATCATTATCAGTCATTATTATGATTAATATTATTATGATCATCATTATTATTATGATCATCGTTATTGTTATTATTATCATCATCATCATCATTATTGCTACCTTCATGATCATTATTATCATTTTTATTATCGTTATCATCATCGTCATCATTATTGTTATTATCATCATCATAATTATCATTAGTATTATCATCATCATTATTACTACCATTATCCTAATCATTATTGTTATCATCAACTCATAATCATCATTATTATTCTCATAATGATAATAACCATTATTATTATTATTATTATTATTATTATTATTATTATTATTATTATTATTATTATGTGTCTCAAACATTATTTATATTTTTTACAGATTTTTGCTCCGGAGTTTATTTAATATACGCATCTAAAAATGATCTATGATTGCATTATATTATTAACATTTATATGATATGAATATCATATATGAATATCATTTTAATAATATCCACACATGCCCTTTATGTCAGACATGATAATGGCGAACAATACTGTTGATATACATTATTTAAAACTGGGCTTCAAAGATACTGAGGCTCTGCTGTCTGAACTCGGGACGTGGAAGAAAATGAAACAATATCGAATTGTTTAAGCGTTTTAACCGCAGTCCAACAGACTTATCTCGGTTGCTCGACACAAGAACCGAAACGTCATCCTCATAGGTAGCATGCCTGGCTGAGGTGGTAGCAACAGGTAGGGAAAGTCCCAGGTATACAGCTATTAACCATGATGTTTTAAATGGCAATATAGAGAAATTGATCTATAACAACTGGAAACATTCAGAAAGGAATTTATCAGTAGTGTATCGGCGTTATATAAAAATGCGTTACATAAACGAAAGAATATATTTGATACACT
>OZ038481.1:132326480-132348980 GCA_964036315.1 Acanthosepion esculentum | reverse complement strand
TAACTGTTTTTTTTATTATTATTACAATCCTGATTATTATTATTATTATTATTATTATTGTTTTTATTTTCGTTGATATCTGGCGTTTACACATTTCTTTCCGAGTCCCGCCCAGGGACCTAAGGTTAGAAATCGTATCATGACACTTTCCACTGCAAAAAGAAAAAAAAATATTACATAGATAAAGCCCTTCGTAAAGTGTGGGCTGTACTTGTCAGAATAATGTTTTGTATCTCTTTGATATTATTATTATTATTATTTTTATTTCTTTGATTATTATTATTATTATTATCATCATTATTATTTGCTATCCTCTCCGACTCTTAGATGTTCCAACCGGGTGATGAGGTTCATAACTCAACTCTTAACCACAGCTTAGAAACACAACCCTTTTGCCTTCGGTATCTCTGAGTTTGGCCTTTCCACCATGACGATGTTCTTAGCCCAAGGTACCACAAAGGCCAATCAGAGATTGCCGTTGTGCACAAGTGTGATTGCTATCCAGACACTTGTCAGTCAAGTTAGTCGTTTCCCACATGAACATTACTTGTTCATTCTCGACTATTAATGGTGGTGAATGCTCGTACTAATTCTCTGCGCATTCCAGACAATATAGTTCCTGGATTAGTTCCCAAAATATTCGAAGTGTAATTACTATTCTTGTGTCAGCTGATTGCATAATTCCACTAGCTTTTCCTACACTGCCCGAAAACAAGTGTAAATCAACTGTTCTATCGATAACGATATAAAAATATGAAAGCTGCTCTGGCGCTGTACATATCATGACGTTAGTTTCCTTCCCCAAGAACACGTTTCTGGACTTTCTCCATGATCCCGGATCTGCCACCTCGTGTATGAAGATATAATCTTATGATAACAATACTACTACTACTGCTAGTAGTAGTAGTAGTAGTAGTAATTATTATTATTATTATTATTATTATTATTATTATTATTAATAATAATAATAATAATAATAATAATAATAATAATAATAATAATAATATTATTATTTCTTTTGATTTCTGTTGTATACATATTTCCTCCCGGGTCTCAACCAGAGGCATAAGGTCAGAAATGGCTTCAAGACTTTTCACTGACCGATTTTGTAAAATAAAATAAAATAAAAAGCACACACAATTTATACATAGATAAAACCCTTCGAAATGTGTGAGTTGTACTTGCAAGTACAAATTTTGTATTTCTTTAAGGAATGGGATACCAGAAATCCCTTTAAATAAGTCTATCAGGACCTTTTCCAATCAATCCGAAGACTTCAACTATAGCTGGAATTAGTGATTTCCTCATGTGCCACATTTTTAGAGTTCCACTACAAGGGCCTCGTATTTTGATAGTTCTTTGAAGATCTTCAAAGATACATTAAAATCTGTTGGAACAGCCATGTTAGTAAGAAAACACATTCTGTTTTTGTGGTCTTTGATCAAAAGATATCTGGGCGTTTAGCTTTGATTGTTCGTTCTGTGTGTAATATAAAGTCCCATAAAATTGTTACAGATTCTATATTGTAACCGGATTCATACCAGTTTCTGGAAAAAGTTACCTTACTGTAAAAGCTTATTATTATTATTATTTGTATATGTTATGATTCCTGCTTTGTATTCTGTAGAGCAGAGTCCAAACTATGGTCCTTAGGCCTTATAAGAGAATTGTTATTTAATTAATAGCACTTTTCTTAGTATATGTGATATTCCTGGGCAACTTGTATGTTGATGTTACCCGGGACACTGTTAGTAAAATTGTACATTCCTTTTCTCATGAGGTTCAGAGCTCCGATTACTACTGGTACAGTCACAGTCTTCATTCCCCACGTGCTGTTAATCTCGATCTCCAGGTCCTTGTATTTGGACAATTTCTCGATAAATACTACTACTCCAACTACTACTACTACTGCTGCTATTATTATTATTATTATTATTATTATTATTATTATTCACTGGCAGATCTGTAGGCCGGCAAAGTGAAGCTGGAATACGAATATACGAAGGCCAGTCATAATTCTGATAAGTATATAGCAGGTACATTCATCACAGCCAAATGAGCTCAATCTTATGAGGGGTTATGATAAAAACCAGTGCATTTCCATTTAGAAATGCCTTCAATTCGATTAATCCAGTTCGTTTAGATGATCCTTGATTGAGAGAATGTCTAATTATCAAGACGTATCTTCCGGATCGCCTTGACTGCCTCAACTTTGAAACCTAAAGAAAGAGCAACAACCTCTAAGAAGCTCCTCACTACTAACGGGTCATTAACAGAGTTGCACAATGTTAACTTGTTACGGTCTGGTAATGATATGTCCGGATTTGTATGAAGTAGCTAAGTGGTTTTGGCTACTGTAACCGGGTAGGACAATCTAGCAGGTAGCCGTAATGGACTGGTACTCATCGTAGTCGTAGGCAATATGCTTAGGCTTAGGCTTATGCAATAGGCGAAGGCCAATATGCGTAGGTGATGTACCTCCACATCAGTCTGTATTTATGGCTGACACCAGCCAATCATATTACTGTGAGGGGGAACCCAGGTGTATGCATATCCATACATCACCTCCCTCTGAGCTAAATTTTCCCGTGAAATTTAGCTTCAATATTTTCTCTGTTTAGGGTCTAAGTCTTTTTCGCCTCAATCCTCCATGCAGTGGTGACGTTTGACACATTGGTAACTCTGGCCTTGAGGTCAGAGATACCTCCATTGGCGAATGTTGACTTACTGAAATGGGAATTTGAAATACATCATACAAGACTTCCGTTGGAATCTCCTCGGTATTTTCCGTGACCTCTGTAGTGTGTCTGGGTCTCAATTGATTCTAATGTCTTTTGCACCGAAATTTTCCCCTTTTATGTCATATATGACCTGTCCAATTCTTTTGGTTATCATTCCTTCTTCCCAATACATTTTTCTAACCCTAAAATTCTTGAAAAAAACTTTGTCACCTGGCATATACGCTTTAGTCATCTGGTTTTATTTTTTAGCAGTTTTCTTCGCCGGACTAGGCTACAGCCTGTCGAACACAGAGCGTATTTTTCACGCAAACATTAACTCTGCTGGCAATAACCCTGACGTCTTATTCGGGTTTGGCGTGATTCTATATACTGCCAAAAATTTATGAATACTTCTTTCATTCGTGCCCACGCCTTGATTTTTCTTCACCGCTCGTTTAAAAGTGTCCACGAATTTGTCTGCCTGTTCAATCGATCTTGGATGATATACTGGCGTTGTCACGTGATCGATGGACAATGATGTACAAAATTCCTTGAATTCTCTTCCCGTAAACTGCGTTCCGTTGTCGCTGACGAAAGTTTTAGGAAGTCCAAAGCGACTAAAAAAAATCAAGTGCGTTTATTGTATTTGTTGCAGTCGGATGTCTGCACTTAACAATTTCTGGCCACTTCATGAAACTGTCCACAATGATCAGGTAATAAGATCCATTTATGGGCCCTGCATAGTCAATATGCAATCGAGTCCATGGGACATCTGTCTTTGGCCATGGTTGAATCTTTACCGGTGTATCCCTTGCTGCCAGTTGACACCCTCTGCACTGTTTCACCAAATTTTCTGTCTTGGTCCATCCTCGGCCAATAAGTATAGCCTCTCATTAGAGATTTCGTTCTCAAAATCCCTGGATGGCCAGTGTGAAATTCTTTCAGAATTTTCTTTTGTAGAGTACACAGCATTACAGCTCTATCTGCGTATAGTAGTACCTATTCGCAGATTGAAAAAGGTGACATACTAATTCCTTTTATTAGTTTTCTCGTTCAACCAGACTTGCTTTTTCACTTTTTTTTTAATGAAATCATCGTTCTCCGCTGTTTTTTCACATCTAGCGTAACCGGTAGTTCTCTCATAGTGTTGCATAACAGACCCGACAATTCACTTTCGTCTCTGAATGCCGCTATTACTGTTTCTTCCAGTGGCTCCGTATATTTAGGTAATAATCTTGATAACCCATCGGCGTGACCTAGCTTCTTTGAAGGTACATATTGTATTTTGAAATTATAATTTAATAGAATTACACCGCAACGCTGTAATCGATTTGCCGTGTGAGTTGGTATACCTTTTTTTGAACCAAATATTGTTAACAGCGGTTTATCATCTGTTTGCAGAATAAATTCTCTTCCGTATAGAAACCTGTGAATTTTTTTTTTTACAGCGTAGATTATTGCTAAACTCTCTTTTTCGATTTGACTGTAACTTCGTTCCGCGGGCAGTAACGTTCTCGAGGCATGTGCTATTGGATTCGTAGATCCATCCTCAAATTTATGAAGCAATACCGCACCTAGTCCCTCATTACTGGCATCTTCTGCTACAATGATTTCCCTCTTCGGGTCGAAATGCACTAACGATACGTCTACTAATAGACAGCTTTTTTTTTTTTTAAAAGCATGTTCGCATTCTTTCCAACATGTCCACTTTGCGCCCTTTTTCACCAAATTATTTAAAGGAGCTCTCATATCAAACATTTTTTGGGATATAAATACTATAGTAACTTAATAATCCCAAGAACGTCTGGAGTTTAGACACATTATCAGATGCTGGCATATTTTTTATAGCCGCAGCCCTTTCTGGATCCGGTTTTCTTCCTTTACTGTCAATGATCTGCCCTAAATATTTTATCTTCTTTAAGAAGAACTCGCATTTTTCAGCACTCAGCTTGAACCCGTATTCCTCAGTTATCTGAAATACTACTCTAATATACGTTTTGTATTGGACCTCGTTTTCACTTTTAATCAAAATACCATCTAAGTATGCGATTACATACTCCATACTAGCCAACATTGTGTCCATTATTTTCTGGAATAGTCTTGGAGCTACCTTCAATCCAAAAGGAAGACGATTTAGTTTAAAAATCCCTTTATGCATATTTATTGTCAGGTACTTCGAACATTCTTCACTGTTGTTAACTTGAAGGTAAGCCTCCGACAAGTCCAACTTTGAAAACACGCTACCTCCGTTTAATTTAGTGAATATATCCTCCGGAGATGGTAGAGGGTACGCATGGTCTTTCAAACAGTCATTTAAGCCCATCGAAAAGTCAGCACAAACTCTGATTCTTCGGTTTCTCTTTTTTTATATATACGGTTGGAGATGCCCAATCCCAGTAAATGACTTTTGAAATTACGCCAATTTTCTCCAACCTTTCTAATTCCTCATTTATTGTGTCTAGTTCCGAAAATGGTACTTTTCTCTTTGGTTTAAAGATTGGTTTAACATTTTCTTTCAATTCGAAGTTGACTTCTGTTTTTGTGCACAGACCTAGTCCTTCTGAAAAGCCTCGAGGGAATTCGCTTTTCAACTCCGTAATAAATCTTTCTGTTTGCTTCGTCTTATAGTTCTCTATGACGTTCACTTTGTTACAGAAAGAATTTACCGGTAATTCCCATAAGTTAAACAATACGATCCACTCTAACCCAAAGAGGTTTACTGAACCAGGGAGCCCATCCACTTTCGATTTGTGAATTTTTCCCATGAACGAAATGTTACATTTTAATTCACCTCTAAACTTAAGACTTTTTCTTAACACTCCCCTGGCAATTTTATCTGTGTTAGTCAACGGTGGGTAACCGATTTTTTCCCATGTTTGCTCGTTTATTACCGAGATATCACTTCTTGAATCGAGTAATAATTTTACGGTCTGCCCATTTATTTTTACATTGAGGTATTTTCTTCTTTTACCCTCCTGAGTTTCGTTTTTAGACAAAACTACGTTCACCTTTGTTTGAGACATTGATTTCACTTTTTCCCGACGATGGGAACTTCTATGGCCTACACGCCCACAATTAAAACATATTTTATCCCTAAAGAAACAATCCTTCTTAATATGCTGTCCTCCACATAAACTGCATATAATGTTTCTTTCTTTACCTTATATCCACTTCTGTTGTCTTACAGTTTGTACTTGCGAAATGCTCTTCTCCTCCATCCGAGTATTATCTTTTTTTATGTTTATAAGTCGCTGACATTCTTCCGTTACTTTTTATAGCGTAATCTTCGGATCCTGTTCCATGATAGTGAGGATTCTTGATCTAATTTTTTTGACCTTCGGTGTCGATAGACCCTGCACAAAAATTAGACACTTGAACATGTCGCTTGACAATTCCTTTAATTTAAACGCCTCACACGGTGCGTTAACCATACCTGCATATGTGACAAAATCATCATCCTCTTGTTTTACGATATTTAGACACTTGTATCGTGTATGAAACAGACTACCTCTTTTATCGAAATTTTTCGACAAAATTTCTACTGTTTCGCTGAATGTAATTTCTTCTGGCTTCTTTTGGAGGATTAAATTTGCGTATTTTGTATTTTCTTCTGTTCCCAACTTCTGCAACAATAGAGTGATTTTTTTCCTCGTCAGACCATTGCTCGCATCTTTTCGTAAATATTGTTTCAAACCTACGAAAATAAGCCGGAAACGTTGAACCACTGTCAGGGTCGTATTTAAATTGAGAAAGTGAATTTGAAATTCCTTCAGCAGAAAAAAAATCTAGAATCCGGTTCTTTTGTTGTCCTAGATAATACGTCTTCCCAAAGTGATTTATTGTCTTTTGCCTGCTGTTTGAATAACTTTTCAAACCTTTCTTGTTGCTGAATAAATTGTTGTTGTTCGAATTGATGTTGTTGTTGTAGGAATTGTTGCTGTAAAGTGACTTGTAGCACCTTAGTAAATTCCGCAATTTGTTCCATTCTGCCAACGTATCCACAAGAAAAAAGTTTGCTCCAATTTATGTAGACAATAAAATTTTCTAAGTCTCAACAAGAGGTGGGGGGGGGCAATTTCTTACTTTCCGTAAGCGTTACACAAGTTTTTCTAACATTCCTCGTTAATAAACGTTAAAACAAAAATGAGGGAAAAATTACTTATTTTCTGTAAGCGTCGAACAAGTCTTTCTAATGTTCTTCGTTAGTAAGTGTTGTCGACTGTATTTTTTTTTCTTTTGTTTTAACTTGTAAGGTCGTTTCTAATCTCGTCGCCAAGTCCCGGAAAGGGATATATTTGTTCGAGGTAGCTAAGTGGTTTTGGCTACTGTAACCGGGTAGGACCATCTAGCAGGTAGCTGTAATGGACTGGTACTCGTCGTAGGCAATATGCTTAGGCTTAGGCTTATGCAATAGGTGTAGGCAATAGGTGTAGGATATTTATTGTACGTGAAATGTACAAATGCGGCACAAGGGCAAAAAGGGGGAATGGGGAAAAGGACGGTCATCATCTGTCTTAAGATAAACTTAGCTAGTCCCAATCACTGACCCAGACATACAAACAATATTCCTTCCACCAAAACAACGCATTCTTACTTACCATTCTTACCTCAACGACCATAATGCCTCAGAAACTCTATGAAGTCCTAAACTAGTACCCATATTTAAAATTCATTGTCTAACAATTTAAAAGTCTAAAAACCCCAATGACTATTTACATATGTGTACAAAAACTATGTACAAGAAACTAAACAAAAATTTTGTTAGCAGTAAAACCCACTACAGCCCTAACTGTGGCAGAAACATCACACTCATTCAAACGCAAGAACAAAAGCGAAAAACACACCCGAAAGGAAAAGCGCCCCGCACCCACCAGAGAACTGATATCACTAACCACCTAACAATGGGAGGAATGGGGAATTAAACAAAAGAAAAAAATAGGGTCAGAAATAAAAGGGGCCATACATTCACTAGCTAAGTTAACACTGAAAAAAGGAGAAAAAACTAAAAACTTAAACCGACCTAAACTAACGTACACACGGGAAGGGTTGCCAATGTTCAACCCAGCAATCCCAAAATTCTTAATGCCTAACCGGCATCAAAATGCCACTCCAAGTCAGCAATTTTCACTCTGCAAAGACGCGCAAGACTCGTCCACCTTTCGCCAAATTCCAATGGATGGAGTGGTTTCCTTTCTGTCCTGATCTTGACTTTAAGCCGATGCTTAAAGAACAGGATCAGTTGGGAAGAGGTAAACTTCTCGGCCTCTTGAAATTCCTTTTGTCGCGTCGTCCATATCAAGACTCGCATAACTCCCAGTAAGCAAAGGAACACATAGTGCTCAGCCTTAGTCAACGGCGGCGCTATATTGCTACAGACGGAACTGGCATCGAGGATAAAAAAACTTTCCGCGCAGCATGCGAATCATGATGCCTTCAACAAACTTGCACAACGGAGCTACGACATTACAATGTAAAAAGGCGTGACCTAGGATCTCCACCTCCCCACTGCAGTGAACGCAGTTTAGCGATTTTGCCAAACCCGCCGAACAACGTCCTTTGGCGACCCAGAGGGCCCCTCGAATCAACAGCCAGGTGATTGATGCCTCAGTGTCAGTGAGACATTTCAGCCCGAGCGCCCAAGGCCATATGCAGCGAGCCTCCCGCTTCGTCAGACCGAGCCCGCCTATCATAGCATCCTGAACGTCCCCCCTAACTAAAACCTGATATAATGCCTTACGGGACAACGGCTGGACGTCGGAGAGGCTATCCTTCGCCCGTAAGAGTTGCTTGAGGGCAAGCCGACATTCACGATAGAAAGAGCCCTCGCCTCGAGTCGTACGGTCAGCCTCCTCCACACACGAGCGCACATTTCTCAAGGAGGGAAAATTTTTACGAGCGTCTTCCTTAGCCGTTCTCATCCGTTTGCATACACATCCGGTCTAGATAAGCAATGCGAAGCGTATGTCGACGAGTCTCAACGCAATGCACCCCCAGACCGCCATGAGAGGGATGGAGGTAACAGATCTCGCGACTGAGAAAGAGAACAAGAGCATTACAAACGCTAATAAAATGTCAGACGGAAGTGGGAACACAGAGTCGGTAAAGGAGAATCGGGTAGATGTGCGAGGCACATACTTCCGCCCTCCCCTTCAAGTAAAGATTCCTCTGAGTCTACAGACGAACTGCGACCTCGGCCTACTCTCACACCTCCGACCAATTCATTTCCAACAGGAGGTCGGGACCGAACCAGACGCCGTTTATCTTGACCGACCCGTCCGTCCAGAGGAAAGGTCCGGAAAGGGAAACTCCCTTCCCCGAACCCAACCGTAAGCCAACAGACTTATCGCGTTTGATCTTGGCCCCTGTCACCATCTCATATCCTTTGATTTATTTGCTGACTTCGTTAATTTCGCCTCTGCTCAACAAAAGAACCAAAACGTCATCAGCATAGGCGGAGTACCTGGCCGAGTAGTAGCACCAGGTAAGGAAATTCCGCGAAGAACCGGATTCGTCTTCAACTTACGCAGGAAAGGTTCCAACGCAAGAACGTACAGCAATGGAGACAGCGGACATCCTTGAGGAATGGAACGAGACAAAATGAAAGGCTTCGATTTTACCCCATTCACTTCTAACAGCGCACCGGGGGACGAAAGAACAGCCTCCAGAAAACGATGGTTAAAATTATCGAAAGCCTTGGACTGATCTAAATTGATCAGCGCGACTTGCTGACTCGATGATCAAGATTACCAAATGAAGGTTGCCCTGAATTGTCCTGCCCTTCACAGCACAAGTCTGCTCCGGACCAATCAGACTAGAGAGGACAGCCTGCATATGTTAGTACCCGGTTGTTGCCCTATACGATCTATATCGGGATAAAGGACGGCATTCCAATCACTCGCTAGAACTACCGAACGATATATCATCAAAAACGGCACGATCTGTCGAAACAAACCAGGCCGCTGCGCATGATCATTGGGCGCATAAACCCCAATGAGACGAAGAGCCTTATCCTTTAATATCCAGCACGTAAAGCCTGCCCGCCGAATCCGCGATCACAAGAGCACACGCCGTATCCAGAGACTTGCTCACCAGCCAGGAAACACCTCTCGAGTGTCCATCAAAACATGCTGAATAGAGGACGAACCTCTTAGACAGAATGTCCTCATGTTCGCAAGATAAAAAATGTGTCTCCTGTACACAACATACATACACTCCGAGGCGCTGAAGATTGCGATCGAGTCTCGCCCTTCGAGACTCCGACATCAGGCCCCGGACATTCAGACTTGCTAACCATAGTGCCATTATCAGACCTAATTAGGGTTGAGACACTGGTTTGAACACGGTCGGGGTAAGGATACCGACAGCCTCTCCCATAGACCCATGGCCCATCTCATTCTTGATGGTACCGTCTTGAGAGATTCCGCCGATATCCCAGGGAAGTGTCAATTTAAGCGCTCTATAGAGGGACGGGTGAACTAAAACTGGGACCCTCCCTGGACAAAATTGTTTTAAATGCTTATTTTGCACAATAGCTATGGGCAAAGACAACCTGTATGATCCGATTGCCTCGTCTAACATCGCCCATGCTTGTTTGGCACCAGTACCAGTTCTGATGACCATGAGAACCCTTTGGACATGCAGGAAATTGTAAGGATACTCCACATCTAAATCGGCATACCTCCTAATGGAAAGAAGGTACTTCAGGTCCTTAATGAGGTTCCCATAGTCTTTTGCTCTCTCGGCTTGTGCGGGGGAGATACGACACACATCCTCCCCGGAGTTGTATATATGCCATTGCGATTTTTTGCGCTTGTCTTTAAGCTCCTGAGTGGGGCTTCTTTACCTTTTTGAAGAAGGAGGGGGAATTTCAACATCTTTAACGGGGGAAGGACTAGGAGTATGAAGAGGGGTGTAGGTGGATCTTTGTTTAACTGGGGAAGGACTGGGAGGGGCATAGGATGATCATTTTATAACGGAGGAAGGACTGGGAGTATGAAGAGAAGTGTAGCCGGATTTCTGTCGGTAAGGCCTGGAATTTCTGCTGAGGGGAACTGGTTTAGGTTTTGCCAGAGGGTAAGGTTGTTTCTTGGGAGACGGTGTGGATGGAACAGCGGGCGTTGAAGGAGTAGGAGATTTGGGAAGGGTCTGTTTCTGCAGGTCTAATTTTTTTTAATTCCTTGCTCTTTTCAGATTTTTCATAGCCCGGGTCATACTTTTTTTTGTTGATCCATGAAAAGTTGATTTGAGGCTGGAGCATCGCCCTTAACGTTGCCAGAGGGAGTTGTTGAGATGTTGAGTGTTTCCACGTGAGTATATGGTAATAACGAACAAACACAGTCGTAGGGAAAAATACTGGTATATTCAGAGAGGTATTTACATCAGAGAGATTAGTAGTAGAACGAACGTAGGTTAGTAGTAACAATAAGTAATAGTAAGTCCAACGGTATCTTCCGGTCGAGAAACGGAAGTGTAACTGATCACTAGAGAAGTCTCAACCTGCACTGCAATACACTGCTACACTACTCACAGTCTCTAGAACTACTGTTCT
This sequence comes from Acanthosepion esculentum, assembly GCA_964036315.1. NCBI lineage: Eukaryota > Metazoa > Mollusca > Cephalopoda > Sepiida > Sepiidae > Acanthosepion > Acanthosepion esculentum. Next base: position 132,337,712 of record OZ038481.1, on the reverse strand, counting down.
ATTTATAATAATAGGATCAGTCTATTGTGGTTGTGAAGGTGGGTGCGCCCCAACAGGAGTGGGACTGTGTGTGCCTTTCTCCCTTGGGGCTTCATGGGACTGAGGACCCGCTGTTTGGCGCTTCCTTCTGGCCTTACCAGCAACCAGCCATCCCCACCTACTCCACAACTGCACTAGCATCGGGCGAAGGCTCTTTGGGGAATGTGGCCTTAGATGTTGCGCCAACTGGAGGTTTAACCGTACCGGTCCCAGAAGCTGGCATGCCCATTACAGGGGAGGCGGTAGGTAAAGACGCAGTCAGATGGATATCTTGGTCTACTGGAGCTTGACTTCCAGAGGCCTTCTTCTCTGGACAGGAAGAGAAGAGGTTACCAATCTTTCCTCACTTCCAACATACCGGTTTGCGGCCGGTCACAATGACCGGAAGTCTCAAGCTCCCTACTTCCAGACAGTTGGGGATGGAGTGGAAGGCTAACAATATTTCGATACCCCCTCATCCCGTTCAGGCTATTGCAGGAAGCGCCTAGTATCTCGCCATACAGCGATTGGAAAGCATCCAGGTGTTCCCCGATAACTAGAGGAGGGCCCTCGTATATTGTCATACAAGTCCTTCTTCGGACTTCATACTCAGTGCGTAATATTAGGTCTCTGGTTATCAAGTCACGACTTGAAGCAGCAACAGAGTCTTCTAGCGTGGGTAGCCATACGCCCCACAGAAAATAACCGGCTCCTTTAAAGATTTTGAGGGGCTTGAACCCCAAGGACTCCAGTGATATTATGACTGTGTCTTTCGTCGAGCGACAAATTTTGTGCAAACGCATTTCCACGACGAAAACGGACAATATTCTTTTATCAATCTTTCTTAATTCTTGGGGGTCTTCTAAAAGTCCACCTTCTACGACAAGGTGTGCGTAACTCTTAGCTCGTTCCAAGAACTCCGCAATAATGATTACACCAGTAGGGAGTGACGTCCAACAAGATGGCGATTCCCCGGTCTCTGTATTCTCTTTTTTCTTTACTTTGGCCATTCTCGGCTTCTATATTTTCTTCGTTTTGGCTTTTTTTGGCCTCCGTAGACTCAGCAGTTTTTTTTAGGGTATTGCCAATGTCGTCATTCGATGGAATCCTTGTTAAGAAAGGCTACTCCTCAGTGTCATTTTTATCCGGCGGGTGTTTTTTAATCGAAAACAAATGTTTTTTTTTACCGATCTCTTAAACTCATCCAATACAGGTTTATTTCTTTTAATAAAAAGGACGGAACATTTCTTGATTTTTTCTCCATTATTAAAGAAGGAAAGGGAAGGGGAGGGGTGGTAGGAAAAAGAAATAAACGTTATGGAAAAAATAAACAAGATTCAAGTAAAAGAAATTAAATATTACGAAAAGGTTACGAAAAGGTTAAATTAAATAAACAAGGTTCGCTTAACAGCGAGACAACAAAATTAATAATTTCAATACAAAAAAAATTCGACAAACAAAAAAAAATAAAACAATATAAACAAGGTTCTCCCGTATGCGAGACTACAAATTTATAGAAAGACAAACAGAAAACAGAAGGACGTACAAAATGTTTCAATAGACAAACAAAGAAATAAGGTTCGCCTAAAGGCGTACGACAGACGAGAACAAATGGACAAGGTTCGCGTAAATGCGAAACAAATTTAAAACAGTGAAAAAGAAAAATCACAAGACAGAAAGACGTATAAAAGTGAAAACAACAAAATAAACAATAAAAAACGATATGCTATACAAGGAAAAAGAAAACGCTAGAAAATACGAAAGGATAAAGATGTTACAATTTAAATATGGCTGCCGATAAAAAAAACGGTCAACTCTAAAACAAAACGATAAAAAAGAACAAGAAATGGACAGAATATAAACACAAAATTTACAAACAAATATATTACGGATGAAATTAACAAATAAAATACAGAACTACGGATATTTAAAAGAAAACACAGAAACAAATTAACATGTAAAAATAAACAAAGAAAAATAGTCGGGCGAAAAAAGTAAAAAACGAAAAATAAACAGATAAACTCTAGGAAGTGGGGTACGGGAAGAAAATAAATTTAAAAAATGGAAAATAAGCTATGAGAGAAAATCAAAATTAAGTAATAAAAGAATAATAGCAAAATAAAGTGAAAATAAAAATGCGGAGGGTAAGGATTTAAAATGGAAAAAAATCAAAGTTTTACAAAACAGTCAAAACGAACGTAAGAAAAACGTTAAAAATAAATCAAAACTTAACGGAATAACAGCAGTAAACGGTACAAAGGATTCTCAAAATGACAGAATAAAGGTCCGACAAAGGCAGATCTGGACTAGGCAATAGGCGTAGGCGATGTACCTCCACATCGGTCTGTATTATGGCTGACACCAGCCAATCATATTACTGTGAGGGGGAACCCATGTGTATGCATATTCATTACATCAGGTAACTTATTTTAATTCACCAAAACAAAATATAAAGAATCATTTAAGAACAGAAAATATTAAAGCTTTGATTCTTGTTTTGCATCAAAGGAATTCCATTATCCGTCTATATTTCTGAGATGAGGTATTATGTACATTATTTACATTACTCGGACTATTGTCCTCATCTTTGTCGCCATATTTATTACAACGTTTCGGCCTTTCAATATCCGTCTATATTTCTGAGATGAGGTATTATGTACATTATTTACATTACTCGGATTATTGTCCTCATCTTTGTCGCCATATTTATTACAACGTTTCGGCCTTTCAGTATCCGTCTATATTTCTGAGATGAGGTATTATGTACATTATTTACATTACTCGGATTATTGTCCTCATCTTTGTCGCCATATTTATTACAACGTTTCGGCCTTTTGGTATCCGTCTATATTTCTGTGATGAGGTATTATGTACATTATTTACATTACTCGGATTATTGTCCTCATCTTTGTCGCCATATTTATTACAACGTTTCGGCCTTTCAGTATCCGTCTATATTTCTGAGATGAGGTATTATGTACATTATTTACATTACCCGGATTATTGTCCTCATCTTTGTCGCCATATTAATTACAACGTTTCGGCCTTTCAGTATCCGTCTATATTTCTGAGATGAGGTATTATGTACATTATTTACATTACACGGACTATTGTCCTCCTCTTTGTCGCCATATTTATTACAAAGATTCGGACGTTGTTCGCTCCGGCCTTCTTCAGGTGGTTGGAATGTCGAATTGAACCCTTTATTTCGCTCACTGGGATAGACTGTTCTCGTTCCACGTGCCATGTTCAATGGATGCCAGTTATCAGTTATCTCCTGTTAATTTTCCTCTGAAAGTTCTTGCCCTGCCTTAACCAACAGATGGCACAGTGGATAAAGGCGTTAGTTAGAGCCAGTGACAGGAGCCAAAGAGTGTGAGTTCAATACCCAGTTAAAGCAGTGGAGAACTTCCAGAGGGAATTAACAGGAGATAATTGATAACTGACATCCATTAAACATGGCACGTGGAACTAGAACAGTCTACCCCAGTGAGCGAAATAAAGTGTTCCGTTCGACATTCCAACCACCTTAAACAGGGCGGAGCGTACAACGGCCGAAACGTTGTAATAAATATGGCGACAAAGATGAGGACAATAGTCCGAATAATGTAAATAAGGAATTAACATTGCCTGGGATATTTTTGGTGGGGCCGTTAGATTGCTCTACAATTTCAAATTTCTTAGTTTGACTTTTATTTGATTCGACCAATATTTTTCTCGGAATGAGAAGGCATTTGGAGGCATTTAAAATTCCATCATTTACGAATTCCGTCTGGATGAAATGAAAACAGATCTCATGACGTTTTCCGGAAGGATATTTCCCAAATTTAAAACCGAATGTTTTGGTTTCATTTCTGAAATTTGCTGAACTCGGTTTATTTTTCTGTTGTTGATTTTCCAGTTTTAGCCTGACTGAAACATACAAGTTTCGTTGGTGGCACGTAAGCGTAAATAAATCATTATATGTGTTTTAGATAAAAATGTAAATGTCGGTAAAAACAGGTCTGTGTTATGTCTGTATATCAGCTGTGGGACACATGAATCTGGACAGATGACAGTTGTTGATACAAAGAAGCGAAAAGACAATATATTGAAACCCGATAATAACACTGAGTCCTATAAACAAATGACGAGTAGAAACAGTATGAAAGAGAAGTGAGTCGAATCGAATACTGATGGAATTTTTACAGAAACGTAAGAGAGAAGGGGTTGAGTTGTTACTGCTTAATTTTAAACCCGTGACTCTCGTAGTTTTGCGGACGGTGGCCTGGGAATATGGAAGTTAGAGTCTATTGGCTTGTATAACGTTACAATTGCTAAGGTTGTCACGAATATGAATTTATGTCTTCTTAGAAAGTACAATTTCGTACATTTGTATGGAATAAGATAATTACTAACGACTTTGTATAATCAATTTTCAATCTTGAATCAGAGATGTCAAAAGTCCTTTTTTTCTGTTTTCTCTTCAAAAACAAAATTGCATCCATAACGAAGAGAGGACAACGAAATGTAACGTACACTATGTTTAGTCCCAAACTAAATAGTTTTCGTTATATTAATTTAGAGTTTATAGGTTGGGGTCTGGAAATTTTGTTGATACTTCATATATGTATCATTCAGTCCAAAAGTCACTCCGATACTTCATGATTTAATTATTTTAAAACCTATTTAATTATAAAAAAATAAAACTCTTTTGATGCAAGAGGCAATTTATTATCTGTCTATATTTCTAAATTGAGGTATTATGTATACTATTTCCATTATTCGGACTATTATCCTCATTTTTGTCGCCATATTTATTACAACTTTTCGGCCGTTTTACGCGCCGGCCTTCTTCAGGTGGTTGGAATGTTGAATTGAACCCTTTATTTCGCTAAGTGGGGTAGACTGTTCTAGTTCCACGTGCCATGTTTAATGGACGTCAGTTGTCAGTTATCTCCTGTTAATTCCCCTCTCTTGAGGACACATGGCACAGTGAACGAAATAAAGGGTTCAGTTCGACATTTCAACCACCTGAAGAAGGCCGGCATCTCAGAAATATAGACAGATATTGAAGAGGGCCGGAGCGTACAACGGTCGAATCGTTGTAATAAATATGTCGACAAAGATAAGAACAATATTTGGAATAATGTAAATAGTGTACATAATACCTCATCTTAGAAATATAGACAGATACTAAAGAAGGCCGGGGCGTATAACGGCCGAAATGTTGTAATAAATATGGCGATAAAGATAAGGACAATATTCCAAATAATGTAAATAATGTACATAATACCTCATCTCAGAAATATAGACAGATTCTGAAGAAGGACTGAGTGTACAACGGCCGAAACGTTGTGATAAATATGGCGAAAAAGATAAGGACAATAGTCCGAATAATGTAAATAGTGTAGGTAATTTATTGTTTATAACTTTGAAAACAGCCATTAAAATATCGAAAAGTGTTTGGGTCCTCGAATTTCTTCTTTACTTACTCTACCCTTGTGCTTCCCAGCGTTTTTCAAGCGATCTTAAGAGTAAACAGTTCGGTTTACCCCGCTATTTAACCCATAGATAGAGAGAAAGAACCATTACTATCACAATGTTTCGACTGAGCTATTTTTCAACCCTCATCAGGCGTAAAACTTGAGAACAAAGAAAAAGATTATTTATGGAAGAAGAGGGCTTGCTTTATTCTAAAAGATTGAAATTGACAAGGGCTGAAGAATCGATCGACCGAACTTTGTAATAGCAATATTTTTTTCTCTACAGTTATTAGTTATCTCGCAGTTTCAATTGAGCTGACTATCCTTGGGTGGTAGCCAGTCTAAGTGAAGGACAAACCCTGAAATTAAGACCATCGAGGAACCATTGGGGAACGCAAGAACAAAAATAAAGTCACTTAGTGAGAATCGATATCATTATTTATTAATATTCAACAAGGGTATCTCGTTAACCACTGACCACTTTAAGATGTACTGTTAGTTATTAAGTTGAGCTTAATTTCGTAACAAAAAAATGCGATCTTTGTGATCAGAATGATATCGAAGCAAGCAATGCATATACAGAAGTACGTAAAGCTAAGTTTTATAGACTACACAGTATTATTTGAACTACTAGGAAAACTTGATTCATTTGGGAAAGATAGAATAATTATGAAGTACCTGGTAAATATTAACTCTAACCCAATCCTGGGGAGTTTGGTACAAATTCGTAATTATAACAATAAAAATAGCTAAAATAACGATTCAAACAATTTAGATCATTGATATTGTCACATAATTTCGGACAATGAGGAAAGCCGAAGAACAGATCTGCAATAACAGAGAAAAACCATTCTAATCGAAATAATTCTTGAAAGACCTAGCTGTATCAATCTACTCAAGTGGCAGATGAGTTTCGAAATTAAATTGAACATATACAATCCAACCGATGTCGAGGTGATAGGTTGAAAAGGGAACTCCCTGAGTCAAGGAAAAACATTTATAAAGCCTGTTGAATGAAAAAAAAAAAGCAAATCAGATGAACAATCGACAACATATAAAAGCATTATATTTCTCTGTTATCTAAATCAGTGACGGGCTGTTTTTGGTGACCCGTGTCTGCAAGCAATGACAGGGAACTATCAAATTATATCGCTTTGCTGAGGTAGCGGGGAAATAAAGCTCGATTCGGATAAGAAATTCGGCAAAATAGGTGTAGGCGGGGATAAGAAAGGAATGCTATTTAACGACATTATTCCGTTTTTGTTTTTTTATCAAGAATTATTTCTTTTTATCCCAATGCTCAAGGTTGAGACATTCAGTATTGAACGTGAATTAAAAATTTAAAAAAAGACTTCAACAAGATTTGAAATTGTTCTCCGATAAAATTTTCGCATGAAATTTTTCCAAGACCGATTTTCCGTGATTAATACGCAGCATTTAAATTTGATGCGACGAATTTTTCACAGTGTTTCTTTCTAAATTCGTAGTTTAAAATATTTTAATGGATATTCCGAAAAAATAAAAAAGAATGCATATTCTGTCACCCCTTTCATGGAAAAATCTCTTCTATAATTTTATTGTCATCCACAGACAGACTGTTTCGCTGTATCACAGCTCATCAGTGTGACTAGACGTCCGGTTGCCTCTAGCTAGGATCAAAACCCGACTGAATTGGCGTCAGTTGACGCACGGCAGGGATGAAGGTGAATTTAAGCGTATTTATTTTTAGATATACACACAGTGACTGAGAGAACGAGATTCGATTTACCGAAGAGTCTTGCATTTTTAGCCGTAATAGTCACTTTTTACAAACACACACTTCCTCCCCAGAGAGTTCAAATGAAATAAATTTTTCAGGGCCATCTATAATTTTATAAATATTTTGCTCTGCTTAATTTTGCCTTTTATAGTATCTCAAGTGGAAACCTATTGGAAACCTAGCTGGGGATATCTTCCCTCCAACTAATTTCAAACAGTCAGTACTTGTTTTCTCTGTTACACCGGGTAGAAAAAAAACGGTCACAAGGGAAATGAAAGTTGTCGGCGTTTATCCATTCTCAAAATAACGAGACAAAACCATCAACTGTAAGAAGGCAGAATGTCTGGTCTTCAGCAAGAGGCACCGAAATCCGAAGAAGCAAGGGGATACAGAATGATGTCTCCCAAAAGAATGGCAAATATTAAGAATCGATGGAAAAATCATTTCGTAACAATGTCCTAAACTGTTACGTAATATCAGTCCTTCTCTATGGCAGTCAGTGTTGGTCAATTTCCTCACAGGCGTAAAAGAGACTTGAGGCGACATAAATAAATTCTACAGAAGGATACTGAGATTCCTACGGGTCGAACATAACCGAAACGAACAAATTTTAAGGATAATGGAAACAAAAAGGTCACTTTTACTTGGAATCAAGAAGAGACAGGTGAATGAGGAAAGAGGGTCTGAAGAATCAGACACTCACTGAGCGTATTGAAAGCAGGAGAGACGGGGTAAAGAAGAGAGTAACTGAAGGGGGAGGGTTACTGGATGAGTTTCGTGGATGGGCGTAAACGGAGAAATTAAGAAGTGCATATAATGGGAGATATGTAGAATAGATGTGTAGCAGTTCTGGCAAAGAGTGAGTGGAACAATCTTCTTATCAATAGAATACGTGGCAAACCAGGTCCAAGCTGTAAAGGTTTAAACGTCGTGCTACTAAGTAATGTAGTTGGTTTTAACATTTCCCATTGAAACAGCAAACGAGCAGCGAGAAGCAAGCAACGTTTCGTCTGCAAGTAAAGGTTTTCAGGGGGGGATTTTTCATCACCCGCAAGGCGGCGTAAACGCTGTTCCACGTTTTTGTGGCACTCTGAATACAAATGCAACGCTGGAATCACTCAAACAATAAAATGATATTGATGGTTGTTATTTATTAAACAATGTTAAAAGCTAGCACAATAGCACAAAACCAGGGCACTCAGTGAGAATCGAATTCACTCTACTAGGGAATTATTTACCGAGAATAATCGGCTCATTCTTCTACGTCCCACAACCTTAATGATCGCTGAAATTTGCTTTGTAATAAGCTTCCAAATGCCTGACTCAAATATTACCATTTGAAAAGTTAGTCTTATCCTGTGCTCAAATATCAACTTATTGCAACAATGAAAGACAAGCCATCCTAATGTAATAAATGTGAATTAAATAGTTACTGGTTTGTTCATTTCAACCCGTGTTTCTCCAAATGTTTTTATTTCAGGGTACACTTGTAGAAAAGCTAAAATGCGAGGGCATACTTTAAATGTTAATAATGAAAAATTAGTCATGAAAATAGGAAAGTAATAAAGAAGTCTCCTAAAATGGTCATTTATTTTTTAAGATATGGCATTGTATGCTTAAGTCAGCGTGTTTGACATACGTACTTGACGTCCGTTGACAATGTTCTTAATGTTACGACATATAAGTGATAAACATACTCTCATTAGCACGACCAAAGATTACCGATACAGTTTTAGAGAGACCGATAGTAACCGTTTTAAATCTCTTGAGGAAGTCAAAAAGGAAAGGATTATCCACTCCTTAGAGATTAAGGAATTTGGCATCCAGATTAAAATATGAAATGAGAAAAACCTGACTTAGACATGAAAGCAATCTTAGTGGCTAGCTTTTTTAAAAAAAAAATTTTTTTAAATATAAAAATAATTCATAAATTATCTGTCTATATTTCTTAGACGAGGTATTATGTACACTATTTACATTATTCGAAATATTGTCCTCATCTTTGTCGCCATATTTATTGCAACGTTTCGGCCGTTGTACGCTCCGGCCTTCTTCAGGTGGTTTGGCATATCGAACTGAACCCTTTATTTCGCTCGCTGGGGTAGACTGTTCTAGTTGCACGTGCCATGTTTAACGGATGTCATTTATCAGTTATCTCCTGTTAATTTCCCTCTGAAAATTCTCCACTGCCTTCACCGGGTTTTGAACTCACACTCTTTGGGTCCTGTCACTGGATATAACTAACGCCTTTATCCACTATGCCAGGTGTTCTTCATAAATTATTCTTCTGTTAACTTGGGGCGTACCTGGGCGCCTTTCAGGGCGTATCAGTGCGACCGGTGCACCGGTTGAGAAAGGCTGAACTGCAAGGAGGATATGCAGATTACTAAGAAATAGGAATCTTTTACTGGAAACAAGGAAAAAAGTACTAAGCTGCTATGTGGCATCTGTCCTCCTGTATGGCAGTGAGTACTGGACGATCTCCTTAAAGATGAAGAGAGGACTTGAGATAACGGAAATTTGCTTCTACAGAAGGATGCTGAGAATACGATGGACCGAGCATCTGAGTAACGACGGATTTTTGGAGAAAATGGAAACAAAGAGGAAATACTTAGCATCAGGAAAACTCAGTTGAAATTTCTACAGCACATGATGAGGAAATAAGGCTTGGAAAATCTGATACTCACAGGACAGACTAAATGTAAGAGGGACAGAGGAAAACGACGCATAACATACTTAGTGAGCACTATTTACATTATTCAGACTATTGACCTAAATGCTTTTTTTTTATAGTTTTGTTTTCAAATGCCAAATTAAAAGTCTCTTTGCCTGTCAAGGGCATTTTCGTGTGTATTATTTCAAAGTTCGTTGTTGTTTTTAGATTTATAACTACTGCAAGGCAACTCAGCTTATTTAGCAAATAGAATAGGTTACAAATGAAAGATTTATTGAAATGATTATAAGCTTTGCATTACATGTGATGCACAGAGCGCGTAGTTTAAATAACTTATGATTTGTACGTCTTTCTGCGTATCACATGTGATGCAAAGGTAAAGTGGAAAAATAGAAATCCTTCATTTGAAACCTTACGTTATCAGTCAAACGTCAGGTGGTCATATATGACACACGAAATATTAGGCCTTTTCTCAAAAGTTGGCAAGGGGGATAACAGTCCGAATAATGTAAATAATCATAATACCTCATCTCAGAGATATAGACAGATATCAAAAGGGACAACCCAAGGTACGTGTTAGAAATTGGAGACATCAAGATCAAGCAAGTACAGAAATGTAACTATCTGAGAAGTCTTATAACAGGCGACGGAAAATATAACACCAAAATCCGAAGGCGCATTTGAATGACGAAAGATGCCTTTCAAAAGCTAAGCAAAGTATTAAGAAAACAAAAAAGGGTATATTGATATAACTTCAATCCTCTTATATGCTAAATGAATGCTAAACAATTTCCTGGCAGATTAAGAAGAGACTTGGGATATGGTTCTACAGAAAGATACTAAAAGTATCATGGACGGGACATGTAAAGACAAAGGAGTTAAATGTTATTCGAACAAAGGGATAGTTGTGATTACAAACAGAAAAATACAGTTGCGGTTGATAGACATGTAATAAGAAAAGAGGGCTTGGAGAATCGGAAACTCGCAGGACGTATTGAAGGAAAGAGTAAAAAAGAGAATAATGTACATGTAGCGGACCGTGGGGGTGAAGATGTGAAGAGATATCAGAAGGTTAAACTTTACTGCTGGCGGGTCCAGCTACATGAAAATGTTGGACTTTAATTAAGTCCAAAGAAGACAAAGGAAACAAACAAGACCGATATATATGGGTAAACAAATATATATTAATAACGAGTTAAACAAAGACATGAACAGTTACGTAGAGTTTGTATGGAGAAATTATGTGCGTGTGTTGTAGTGTTCGTACGTACGTGTATTGTTCTTAGCGCGTTCTCAGAATTTGGGAAACGCTGTGA
>OZ038481.1:132236371-132326280 GCA_964036315.1 Acanthosepion esculentum | reverse complement strand
TATTGAAGGATTAAGGAACTGAGGAGGAGCTAACTCCGACATACACCTAACAGACATATAGAAATGGATGTAAGAATAGGTACTGGAACAGATAATAAGGGAGCAAACATTACTCAAAAATACAAAGGATAATAACTTGTGGAGAATCATCATCGCCGACATCCTGAAAGTACACAGCACATAGAAGAAGAAGAAGAAGAAGAAGAAGAAGAAGAAGAAGAAGAAGAAGAAGAAGAAGAAGAAGAAGAAGAAGAAGTTTCTTTAGCAAGCAGGGTGGTAGACAATCTTTGAATTCTTTTCATCCCAGGTACGTCGTATAAAATGTAATCATTTATAACACAAAGCATAACGTTAAAAGTTTAATCTAAAAAATTGCATGAAAAGAAAACAATTTAAACAAGGTAATTCAAAATGGATTCGTTTTGACTTCTTAGCGACATCAGATTTAAACACATAAAAGAAGAAGAAATGTAATGCGAAATTTCACACACCTTTATTTCACAAGTTTCATTGTCATTGCGAAGCCTTGGTCATTTCACCTCAAGTGACAAGCAGCAAATGGATCGGCTACCCTGCGGCGACTCTTTCAAATTGCTAGTCACGTATCGGCTGCTGGAGGAAATATATACATGGTAATGACACCACCTACTTGTTTTTAAATCAGACATACGTGAATTAATATAGCTTTCTAATATCTACTCGTGCCAGTAAAACTTATGACAGATAATCTGTTTGTTAAACCCTAGATTCGCAATATAAGTTCCAGCATAACAGTAAGAATTCACATTCGAAACAAAACAAAAATTCAAATCGTTTTGCCTTTTTTAACTTGCAATATTTACATAATTCAAGCATATATATACTAAAATGTTTGTCCAGTGGACATAGCAGGTACTAAAATCTGTGTCCAGTAACCAAGGCATGTACTAAAAGCTTTGTCCAATGGCCATGGCAGGTACTGAAATCTTTGTCCAATGGCCATGCAAGGGAATAAAATCTTTTTCCAATGGCCGTGGCTGGTACTAAAACCTTTGTCCAGTGGCCATAGCATGTACTAAAATCTTTGTCCAGTAGCCATGGCAGGTACTAAAATCTTTGTCCAATGGCCACGACAGGTACTAAAATCATTGTCTAGTTTTCATGGCAAGCACTAAAATATTGTACAGTGGCCATGGCAGATACTAATATCTTTGTCCAATATCCATTGCAGGTACTGAAATCTTTGTCCAATGTCCATGGCAGGTACTAAAACCTTTGTCCAGTGGCTATGGCAGGTATTATAACCTTTGTCCAGTGGCCATAACAGGTACTAAAATCTTTTTCCAGTGGCCATGACAGATACTGAAATGTTTGTCCCATTGCCATCGCAGGTACCAGATTCTTTGTCCAATGGCCATGGCAGGTCCTAAATTCTTTGTCCAGCTGCCATACAGGTATGTGCAACCCGTGGGAAACAAAAGTGTAGGTTTAATCCAAACGGTTAGGGTAAGTATTTAATGAAATATGTCTGTGAGGGAGGATCTTAACGTCCTTATTTACACTATTTTTATTCGGACTATTATCATCATCTTTGTTGTTGCCATAATCACGTTTTGGCCGTTCTACCCTTCAGCCTTCCTCAGGAATATATCAAAGTTGTGGACTTAGAGAGACCATTGTCTAGTAGATAGAATTGAATTTGGTGCCATACTGATCGTGAGTTCAATACTTGGGTCGGGCAATGTGTACTCGCACTCAGTGGTAACGATCGAGCAATAATTGAACAGTAGTAATAAAAATAACAAGTAGACAATAATCCAAGACATGAGGGGGTGGAACGAGAACAGTCTATCCTCAGAGATTAAATAAAGGGTTCAGTTCACTATAGGTCACCCAGATCAATATATACCTGAGGAATAGCTGAGGGAAGAACGGCTGAAATTTCGTGATAAAACAAAAAAAAAGATGAGAATAATAATCCGAGATAAATAGTTTAAATAATGTTAACTCCTCATTCTAGATATGCAGACAGAAGTCAATCTTTCATATCCAGCTTGGCATTTTATTCAATTTCTGACATTGGCCATTGTGTTTGGCCGCGGCAAACAGCGCTCCGCGTCCTATACGCCAAACCTACCTTCTGCCTGTGATGTCTGAGAGACTGCCCTCTTGCTCACTCGTTTATATAACCACTTGTATTATAAATTTTTCCTACGATTGCAAAACCAAATTCGGGTGTGAGGTCAGGTGCTTCATTATCATGTAAATATTTTACACAGCGACACGGAAATTACAATGTTTTGGGCCTTTAAAATTGTTCTATTATCAAGCGATGTTTGGTAACTTTTAATGAATGATTTATGTTTGAAAACAAAATTGTGTTTTATTGAAAATATTAAAATATTATGCTCTACTTGGAATCGAGCACTTTTTCTAAAAAATAAGTGCTAAAATCTGTGGATCCTTAATCTGACTGTTCTTTCTTTTTATTTGTATATATATATACATATATTTACATATATATATATATATATATATATATATATATATATATATGTATGTATATATATATATATATATATATTGCACCCTATATATATATATATATATATATATATATATATATATACATACACACATATATATATATATATATATATATATATATATATATATATATATATATATAGTGTGCGATGGGTAAATTGTCTACTTTTTATAATTTTAATTTTGCGCATGTGCGTTGTTTGTTTTTGATTATGTCGATTGTACAATATACTAGAGTCAATTGGCCACCGTCTATGAGAAAAAGAACACCGTGACATAATTCACTCGGCCAGATATTTGGAAACTACATGCTGTACTGCTTGGCATTCGCACCAGAATCTCCAATACGAACATTGAAGTGTTTGGTTGTCAATCTGAGAAAAATGAAGAAGATTCGGAAAGAGTTGGTTGAGTCTAATGGTGATTACTTATGTATGGCAGTTCGGAAAACTCATTGATCGTTCTCCCGAATTTGTTGGTGAGGGTCTCAGACGCAACACGGAGGCCTATCTGATGAGGTAATACTGCTTTAGGTCCAGAAGGTGGCTACTGGAAGACCCTATCTCTGGCAACAAGACTCTGCACCATGCGACACAAGCTGGAGAACCCAGTCATGGCTTTCATACGATTGCTACGACCACATAACGCTTTACATCTGGCCACCTGACACATTAGACTGCAACCCCCTTCATTATTATGTGTGGGCCCAGTTGAGTGAGAGAACAACAAAATTCCTTGTAACACCAAAGATGAATTTAAGGCAAGGATGATGGCGGCATTCCCCAACTTAAACAAGGAGACCGTCCAGAAGAGATGCAGGAGATTCTGAAGTCGTTTGGAGATCGTAGTTGAATCCAATAGGACTTTTATTAAATAAATTTACTCTTTAGTATTTCTAGATATTTTTTTAGTAATTTTGGTAAGTATATCTGTTAAATTCATATACATATATATATATATATATATATATATATATATATATATATATATATATATATATATTAAATTAATATAATATATATATATATATATATTAAAATGAGATGTGTGTAAACATATATATATATATACATATATATCTGTTAAATTCATATATATATATATATTAAATTAATATATATAATATATATATATATTAAAATGAGATGTGTGTAAACATATATATATATACATATATATATATAAATATATATATAAATATATATATATACGTTTCCAATTGTCAATATATATATATATATATATATATATATATATATATATATATATATATATATATATATTGACAATTGGAAACTTTTCGTGAAAGGAGATTTGATATTAAAAATAGATTTAATAATGCATTTCGCCATTCAAGTCTTTATCCGATCCGAAAATGATGGCGAAATGCATTATCAATTGTATTTTTAATTAAATCTATTTTCATGAAACGTTTCCAATTGTTCAATTTGTTAAACTTTGTCGGGATTTCTATATCCTAATTTTAATATGATAAAATATATATATATATATATATATATATATATATATTATTAAATGTTTATTATTCCTAAAATACGGACATAATGAGAAAGTTGATAACTATTAACCTTGTTCATATCGGATTAACCGTTATCCGTGTAAGTTGTGTCCCTTACTTTGTAACTCAATACCTTAAGTGGCCCTCTGGTCTTGTACATGGTGCATATCATTGTAAAAAAATATCCGTGTTCTTATACTTATTCTTTGCCCCTTGTTTGTTAGTTATTTATAAGTTTGGATTTGTATATAAATTTGTCATTGAATGTATGTTATGGGCACTTGGCCGAGTCATTAGAAAGTTCGTTTTCTCACCATGAGAGCTGGGTTCGTATCGTTTCATGGGCATTTTGTCAGGAAGATGATTGATGCTGTCGGTGTGGAGGGGGCGATGCCAGCGTGTGCCACTTTGGAAAGCCTTTTAAGTGAAGGAGAATTTAAGTGTTCTCGCGTTGTTCAGATTTTTGATCATGCTAGATAATATTCTCCCTCCCTCTCTCTCTCTCTCTCTCTCTGTCTGTCTGTCTGTCTCTCTCTCTCCCAGAAACTGTAACTAAGATATGCTCAGCATACTTTCCGTATAAACCACAGGCGGACTCTATGAATGTTGAACAAACGCAAATGTGCCTGAGCGAGAGTCTTCAATAGGGATTTATCTAGCCGCCCTAGTAGACGGATATTCTTGAATACGAGTGGCCACCGTTATTATTATGCGTGTTACACATTGTTTTTGTCTATATTTTTAGGAATAATAAAATTTTGTACTCTTCACAAGTTGTTTCTTTTTTTTTAAGCTTTTCACCCCAAGCAAGGCTGGAAGCCACTAGCACGCAGGAGTTACAGAAGATTTGGAGCGAGAACAGATAGGAGTGAAAGAGGAAAGGATGAGGAGAAGGATAGTGGATAGATCAAGGTAAGGGGTTAACAGAAGATTTGGAACGAGAACAGATAGGAGTGATGGGGGAAAGGATGTGGAGAAGGATAGTGGATAGATCAAGGCAACTGGAGATGTCGATTGACGTTACATTTGAATAGAGATTATAGTTGTCAGGGAAACAGGAATAAGGAAGGGAGTTCCACAGGCGTGGGGTGCGAGATATGAAGCTATTGGAGTAGAAGAGACGGCTACATTTAACAGTTTCAACAGTGAAAGGGTGGGAGCGGGATGCCAGCCTTGTAGGACGCTTGAATTCATGAAGCATGGAAACCAGCGAAAGCAGCTCATCGGAGCAATTACCGTGAAAGTATTTGTAAAAAAGACAGAGCGAGGCGACGGTGCGTCTGTGAGAGAGCGACTGCAGACGAGATGGCAGATCAGGGCCAATTACGTTGCATACCCGTTTCTGGATCTTATCAAGAACCCCGAAGCAAACAGAAGGGGCTCCAGACCATACATGGCAGCAATACTCCATGTTCAATTAAATATTTACTTATTTTGCATGGTGAATATTCATATATCATTTTTCTTATTAATCGGTGTTATATGACTAATTCATATATGCATAAATCTTTAAGATAATCTTTGAGATAATCTTTGCGCTAACTACTCTACAATTATCTGGTTTACTTGCTTGCTGAATTTGATAAATTTCTCTTGTGCCAGTGGTTAGCTCTTAACCAAATTAAAATCGAGAATCTTGAATGATGATTTTCTAGGAACGTAGCTGTCAGTCTCTGATTGAAAATGACTCTAACAAAACCTTCTGGGTCTATATTCGCTTTCCATTAGCCTTGTGTCAAACAAAGCTAAACTATCGAAGATTTTCCTGGTTCTTCACTCTAATGTTAAATTAGAGTTACCAGCTGAAGACTGAGAGACAGTCGACAAACGCGCCAATGGACAGCGAATTTTGTGTAACGGAAAATGTAAGTGGCGCGTTGGATTCCATGATTGTCACTAATGCCAATAGTCAAGCTAGTGAAGTGGAAGTGTCGATATGCAGATGAAAGGAAATTGTTGAACGAACACAGATTGGGATTGTTTAAAGTTGTCAGTAGTCTTCCTAATTGCTCTTTTGAGAAAGAATTTGTAGAAAGTAAGGGTAAAAGGGAAATGCACAACCGAATAATAAAAAGAAGAAGAGAGAAGAAGAAGAAGAGAGAAGAGTGAAGAGTGGAGAAGGCAGAAGAAGAAAGAAGAAAGAAAAATGAAGAGTAAAACGAGGGGGGAATGTAAAAAATCAAAGACGATGAAGAGAATAAAAACGAAAAAAAAGAAGTACAGGGTTGGTCAGAAAAAGAGAGAATGTAAAGAAAGAAAGAAAGAAAGAAAGAAAGAAAGAAAGAAAGAAATAATAGAGCTTTCTAAAATAATTCTCTGTCAAAAATTTTCTCGAGAAAAAAGAGTACTTAAAATTTCAGAAAAATCGGAAATAGCAAAGCGATGAGGAATTTGTACTAATAGATAGATAGATAGATAGATAGATAGATATCCAATGATAGGTAAGAACAGATGGGATCGATAGATAAGAACAGATGCGATAGATAGATAGATAGATAGATAGATAGATAGATAGATAGAAAGAGTGACATACATAGATAGACAGATAGATAGAGTGACATAGAAAGAAAGAACGAAAGAAAAAAGAATAAAAGAAAGAAAGAGCGACATAGGTAGTCAGATAGATAATGACAAAAAATATATATATACATACATACATACATATATATATAGGTGTGTGTGTGTGTGTGTGAAGAGAATATATATATTGTCTGTCAGTCTCTCGCTCTCTCTCTCTATCTATATATATATTTAGATATATATATAGATAGATAGAGAGAGAGAGTGAGAGAGAGAGAAATTTTCTCTTTCTGTCTCAGTGTATATTCCAATCGATTCTTCCATCACTTCGTCCTAATATCCAAAAAAGGCATGAAACCTTCTTACTTTTGCTATGAGCTAAATAACAGGGCAGACTAGACTCACTTGTTTTGAGTGACAGCTAGCCTACAAGGAAAATTTAGAATTCAAACAGGACGAGGGACTCTTTGTTCCCTGTTGTTAGTTTTTCCAAAATGCGTGGTTGGTTCTACACGAGACTCCACCGCTAGAATCAAATCACCTGTATAGGTAATGTAATATATATATATATATATATATATATATAGATAGATAGATATATATATATATATATATATATATATATATATATATATATATATATAGATATATATATATATATATATATATATATATATATATATATATATATATATATATATATATATATATATATATATATACGCTACTGAAAATGTCAGCAAATTATTTGAATAGGACGCCCGAACAAGAATATTAAAACATGAATATGCCACTAATCTTTGTCGGTAACACAATCTTTTAGCCAGTTATGGACTAATTTGAAGGAAACAATGGAAACTGCTATGATAGAACGTATCTTTTTTTATTTCATGCTCAAATTCGTGTGGCACCTGATCTCAAAGTGTGTGTGTGTGTGTGTGTGATAACTGACATATTTGTAAACGATTCAACATCAGTAACCGTACTTACACTATTTACATTGTTCGGACTGATGTCCTAATCATCGTTGCCATATTAACGACGAAGAGGCATGGTAGGTGGAACTAGAACAATCTACCCTGGTGGACGAAATAAAGGATTCAGTTCGAAACTCCAATCACCTGAAGAAGGCCGGAGCGTACAACAGCCGAAACGTTGTGAATATGGCAGCAAAGATGAGGACAACAGTCCAAACAAAGTAAATAGTGTACATCATTACAATATCTAATCTCAGAAATATGGACAGATGTCAATAAGCTTACGATATTTTAGAGTTTTCTACTAAAAGCAGTCATGATTAATGTCTTTTGTACATGAACTGCAGTCAAGTGAATAATGTTTGGACAGTAAAGGGTTTCATTCGTTCATGCCTTTTCCTATTACTTTCTCTTTCCCTCTTCATTAGTTCCTTCTTGTTACCACTTTCGTTTATTCTTCCTCTTTCCTTATTGGATCAAATAGAAATCAAATCAAAAAATGCCTGAGAAAAGGAGCAAAGCGAAAAAGGTTGGGATTTTGTGTAGATAATTCTAAATATTTATATCGATGGAATGAAAAAGTCTCTTACCAAATAATTGTCAGATGATGTCATCAATACATTTCCAAATCGGAAATTGAAAAAAGCCGTAAAATAAACTAAGACTGGACGGCAAGAATAAATTGAAGAAAGAAGAATTCGTCTAAGAAAAAATATAAATACTTTTTGTCAGTGAAGTGAAAGAATGATAGTTAAAAGGAAATATAGGAAAAAAAAAAGAAAACTGAAAAAAAGAAAAAAAGAAAGACATGAGTGGAGAAAAAGAAAAAGAAAGAAATGGGTGATGAAAAAGAAAAGGAAAGAAAGATATGGGAGGAGAAAAAGAAAAGGAAACAAAAATATGAGAGGAAGAAAAGAAAAGGAAAGAAATATATTGGAGGAGAAAAAGAAAAGGAAACAAAAACATGAGAGGAGAAAAAGAAGAGGAAAGAAAGATATTGGAGAAGAAAAAGAAAATTAAAGAAAGACACGAGAGAAGAAAAAGAAAAAAGAAAGACATGGGAGGAGAAAAAGAAAAGGGAAGAAAGTCATCAGAGGAGAAAAAGAAAAGGAAACAAAAAACTGAGAGGAGAAAAAGAAAAGGAAAGAAAGACATGGGAGAAGAAAAAGAAAAGGAAACAAAAACATGAGAGGAGAAAAAGAAGAGGAAACAAAAACATGGGATGATAAAAGAGAAGGAAAGAAAGATATGGTAGGAGAAAAAGTAAAGGAAAGAAAGACAGGGGAGAAAGAAAAGGAGAGAAAGACATCGGTGGAGAAAAAGAAATGGAAAGAAGAAGATGGGCGGAGAAAAAGAAAAAGAAAAAAAGATATTGGAGGAGAAAAATAAATTAAAGAAAGACAGGGAAGAAAAGAAAAGAAAAGGAAACATTGGAGGAGAAAAAGAAAAGGAAAGAAAGACAGGGAAGAAAAGAAAAGAAAAGGAAACATTGGAGGAGAAAAAGAAAAGGAAAGAAAGACAGGGAAGAAAAGAAAAGAAAAGGAAACATTGGAGGAGAAAAAGAAAAGGAAAGAAAGACAGGGAAGAAAAGAAAAGAAAAGGAAACATTGGAGGAGAAAAAGAAAAGGAAAGAAAGACAGGGAAGAAAAGAAAAGAAAAGGAAACATTGGAGGAGAAAAAGAAAAGGAAAGAAAGACAGGGAAGAAAAGAAAAGTTAAGAAAGACATTGGAGGAGAAGATGAAAAGGAAAAAAAGACAGGGAAGAAAAGAAAAGAAAAGGAAACATTGGAGGAGAAAAAGAAAAGGAAAGAAAGACAGGGAAGAAAAGAAAAGAAAAGGAAACATTCGAGGAGAAAAAGAAAAGGAAAGAAAGACAGGGAAGAAAAGAAAAGAAAAGGAAACATTGGAGGAGAAAAAGAAAAGGAAAGAAAGACAGGGAAGAAAAGAAAAGAAAAAGAAACATTGGAGGAGAAAAAGAAAAGGAAAGAAAGACAGGGAAGAAAAGAAAAGAAAAGGAAACATTGGAGGAGAAAAAGAAAAGGAAAGAAAGACAGGGAAGAAAAGAAAAGAAAAGGAAACATTGGAGGAGAAAAAGAAAACTAAAGAAAGACAGGGAAGAAAAGAAAAGGAAACATTGGAGGAGAAAAAGAAAAGGAAAGAAAGACAGGGAAGAAAAGAAAAGAAAAGGAAACATTGGAGGAGAAAAAGAAAAGGAAAGAAAGACAGGGAAGAAAAGAAAAGAAAAGGAAACATTGGAGGAGAAAAAGAAAAGGAAAGAAAGACAGGGAAGAAAAGAAAAGAAAAGGAAACATTGGAGGAGAAAAAGAAAAGGAAAGAAAGACAGGGAAGAAAAGAAAAGAAAAGGAAACATTGGAGGAGAAAAAGAAAAGGAAAGAAAGACAGGGAAGAAAAGAAAAGAAAAGGAAACATTGGAGGAGAAAAAGAAAACTAAAGAAAGACAGGGAAGAAAAGAAAAGAAAAGGAAACATTGGAGGAGAAAAATAAAAGGAAAGAAAGACAGGGAAGAAAAGAAAAGAAAAGGAAACATTGGAGGAGAAAAAGAAAAGGAAAGAAAGACAGGGAAGAAAAGAAAAGAAAAGGAAACATTGGAGGAGAAAAAGAAAAGGAAAGAAAGACAGGGAAGAAAAGAAAAGAAAAGGAAACATTGGAGGAGAAAAAGAAAAGGAAAGAAAGACAGGGAAGAAAAGAAAGAAAAGGAAACATTGGAGGAGAAAAAGAAAAGGAAAGAAAGACAGGGAAGAAAAGAAAAGGAAACATTGGAGGAGAAAAAGAAAAGGAAAGAAAGACAGGGAAGAAAAGAAAAGTTAAGAAAGACATTGGAGGAGAAGATGAAAAGGAAAGAAAGACAGGGAAGAAAAGAAAAGAAAAGGAAACATTGGAGGAGAAAAAGAAAAGGAAAGAAAGACAGGGAAGAAAAGAAAAGAAAAGGAAACATTGGAGGAGAAAAAGAAAAGGAAAGAAAGACAGGGAAGAAAAGAAAAGTTAAGAAAGACATTGGAGGAGAAGATGAAAAGGAAAGAAAGACAGGGAAGAAAAGAAAAGGAAACATTGGAGGAGAAAAAGAAAAGGAAAGAAAGACAGGGAAGAAAAGAAAAGAAAAGGAAACATTGGAGGAGAAAAAGAAAAGGAAAGAAAGACAGGGAAGAAAAGAAAAGAAAAGGAAACATTGGAGGAGAAAAAGAAAAGGAAAGAAAGACAGGGAAGAAAAGAAAAGAAAAGGAAACATTGGAGGAGAAAAAGAAAAGGAAAGAAAGACAGGGAAGAAAAGAAAAGTTAAGAAAGACATTGGAGGAGAAGGTGAAAAGGAAAGAAAGACAGGGAAGAAAACAAAACAAAAGGAAACATTGGAGGAGAAAAAGAAAACTAAAGAAAGACAGGGGAGAAAAGAAAAGAAAAGGAAACATTGGAGGAGAAAAAGAAAACTAAAGAAAGACAGGGGAGAAAAGAAAAGAAAAGGAAACATTGGAGGAGAAAAAGAAAACTAAAGAAAGACAGGGAAGAAAAGAAAAGAAAAGGAAACATTGGAGGAGAAAAAGAAAATTAAAGAAAGACAGGGGAGAAAAGAAAAGAAAAGGAAACATTGGAGGAGAAAAAGAAAACTAAAGAAAGACAGGGGAGAAAAGAAATGGAAAGGAAACATTGGAGGAGAAAAAGAAAACTAAAGAAAGACAGGGGAGAAAAGAAAAGAAAAGGAAACATTGGAGGAGAAAAAGAAAACTAAAGAAAGACAGGGGAGAAAAGAAAAGAAAAGGAAACATTGGAGGAGAAAAAGAAAACTAAAGAAAGACAGGGGAGAAAAGAAAAGAAAAGGAAACATTGGAGGAGAAAAAGAAAATTAAAGAAAGACAGGGAAGAAAAGAAAAGAAAAGGAAACATTGGAGGAGAAAAAGAAAATTAAAGAAAGACAGGGGAGAAAAGAAAAGAAAAGGAAACATTGGAGGAGAAAAAGAAAACTAAAGAAAGACAGGGGAGAAAAGAAATGGAAAGGAAACATTGGAGGAGAAAAAGAAAACTAAAGAAAGACAGAGGAGAAAAGAAAAGAAAAGGAAACATTGGAGGAGAAAAAGAAAACTAAAGAAAGACAGGGGAGAAAAGAAAAGAAACGGAAACATTGGAGGAGAAAAAGAAAAGTAAACAAAGACAGGGAAGAAAAGAAAAGAAAAGGAAACATTGGAGGAGAAAAAGAAAATTAAAGAAAGACAGGGGAGAAAAGAAAAGAAAAGGAAACATTGGAGGAGAAATAGAAAACTAAAGAAAGACAGGGGAGAAAAGAAATGGAAAGGAAACATTGGAGGAGAAAAAGAAAACTAAAGAAAGACAGGGGAGAAAAGAAATGGAAAGGAAACATTGGAGGAGAAAAAGAAAACTAAAGAAAGACAGGGGAGAAAAGAAAAGAAAACATTGGCGGAGAAAAAGAAAACTAAACAAAGACAGGGGAGAAAAGAAAAGGAAAGGAAACATTGGAGGAGAAAGAGAAAAGTGAAGAAAGATAGGGAAGAAAAGAAAAGGAGAGAAAAACATGGGAGGAGAAAATTTTGGTGCAAATCCGTCGAAAATTGCGGCCGTGCATTCGTTACACACACACACACACACACACACACACACACACACACACACACATCCTGCCTTTTATAGATAGAGATTTCAAATTCTTCCTTTTACTTTTGGTCCCACGTCAATTATTAGGGTCTTCATACGTCTGATATTTTTTCTCTATAACATTTTCAAAGATAAAGTTTCAACCATAGTGATGTGAAGTTATTCTGTAAGCAAACATTAATGGATCTTGATACCTTATTAGTTTTATCTAAGAGAAAAATGATAGAAAAAAAAAGAAAGAAAGAAAAAAAGAACGAAAGAAAAAAGAAAGAAAGAAAAGACTGAAAGAAAGAAAATAAAAATATATTTTTTAAAATAAAAGAAGAATTTAATATTGTTTAAATCAAAAAGACAGAAACTAAAGTACAGAAATGCAAATAAAATGAAATAAATGAAGAATTGTAAAGAGCGATAATGAAATTAAAGAATGAAAGTATAAAGGAAAGAAAAAGAAACAAAGAACAAAACTAGTGAGAAGGAAGGAAGGAAGGAAGGGAGGAAGGAAGAGAAAAAGAAAGATATATAATGAAAAAGAAAAAATGATGATTTCAAATACAAAAAGTGAAAGAATAAAAACAGATCGAATGAAAGATAGAAAGGTAAATAAAAATTGAATAGAAATAAATAAATAAAAGAGTAAAAAGGAAGAAAGAAAATGAAGAAGAAAAAGCCGAAAGAAAGGAGAAATAGAAACAGTTTGAATCAAAATTTAATAGGAAAAAAAGATGAATATAGAAAAAAAACAAGAATAAAAAGAAGGAAAAAGATATGAATAAATTACAAATAATTAGATAAAGAAAGAATGAGGCAAAACTAAGGGATAAAGAAAGAATAAGGCAAAACTAAGGGATAAAGAAAGAATGAGGCAAAACTAAGGGATAAAGAAAGAATAAGGCAAAACTAAGGGATAAAGAAAGAATGAGGCAAAACCAAGGGATAAAGAAAGAATGAGGCAAAACTAAGGGATAAAGGAAGAATGAGGCAAAACTAAGGGATAAAGGAAGAATGAGGCAAAACTA
Organism: Acanthosepion esculentum; assembly: GCA_964036315.1. Classification (NCBI taxonomy): domain Eukaryota; kingdom Metazoa; phylum Mollusca; class Cephalopoda; order Sepiida; family Sepiidae; genus Acanthosepion; species Acanthosepion esculentum. Next base: position 132,313,099 of record OZ038481.1, on the reverse strand, counting down.
AGGGATAAAGCTGAAATGCAATAACACTGAAATGACCAGAAAGAAACAAATAAAAATAAAAGACGCAAAATGAATAGAACCGAAAAAAAGAAGCAAAAGAAAAAAGACAAAAATAAAAGGACGAGGTGAATTTTTTTTTTAAAGATTTATTCATATCGTATGCATAGCAATGTCGAAGTCCTTTCATCTTCATTCTTTGGAAATGATTCATCTATTTATTTCAAATTCATAAATGTCCCACGATTCATTTTGATCTTCCTTCAAATCTAACTCTTGAAATATCTGCCAAATTTTCTCTGACAAACAAATCACGGCTTTTCCATTCCTAAATGGTCGTATATATTCTCTGACCTGAATACAGATACATATAAACATGTCTATATTTGAATAATCGTGGATCTTTCTTGGTGACTCTGGTAGCGTTTCCGTAGATTCCGTCGCCGTCTACGAGGAAAACAAAAATAATTTTTGAATCCCGATTTTCAAAATAAAACGGCTCTGCCAAAGCCTAAAAACTTAATTTAATTATGTACTGATGTGACTGATTCATTTTTAATTAATTACAAAATGCTAATTAAAATGAAATGCCGACATTTCCGCTAAACCTAAACCTTTTTATGTGCAGTCGTCGTCCTTAGGTGTCCAAATAATCCCAAAATATAGAATAAACTTAGAAATGCCGAATGATAAAAATTGATCTTGATTAAATATATATATATATATATATATATATATATATATATATGAAAAGTGTATATATATATATGTGTGTGTGTGTGTGCAATATATTATATATTATTTATATATTATACACGCGCTACTTACTGGCAAAGCGCTCAATATCAGGGACAGAGCTAACATATTTGCGTAAATATGAGTGGAGTCACGACGACAATTTTTCCTCCCACTTCCATAAAGAATACCAATACATGCAACCTACAAAAATACAAAATTTTAAAAAGTTTATTAGTTTATCTGACGATCGTAAAAGGGTGAAACCCAGGGTCACAAACTCACATCAATCCAACTGAATATATATATATAATAGGTTCCACCTAAATGGATCGTCAGGGTCATGCTGGCCAAAAAGCTAAAAATGGAACAGAATATATTCGGTTTCATTTTTTACCTTTTTGGCTAGCATTACCCTGACGATCCGTTTAGGTGAAACCTAGGGAGGTTTACCTGGCTCTTTAGGTTTATATTAGGTTTTCTCTACTTCGTGTATTGAGCACTTTACATAGTTGCTTTTGCTCGTTTTGGGGGCGTTTTTTTTCTTTGGCCTCTGAGCTTGAACTCTGGATGATTGTTTTCACCTCAATTTCCTTGGGTACTCGTTTGTTCTACTACAAGCCGATATACCCAAGTTTTTCCAAGCGAGTACTAATATATATATATATATATATATATATATATATATAATTCATCGAGTCTAGAAGAAACTTCAGCAGAATGCAGAAAACTCTGGACGGCCGTTTCGTTTATTTGGGACTCATCAGCAGTGCACATACACTACCGAGAATTGAAACCCTGACAGTTGAGTTATCAGGCAAACGTCATACCAACAGTTGCAACGGGTCTCGGTGAGGAAGAGGTAGAGAATTAGACTCGATATAGCGAAGCTCGATCACATATACAGTGGTGGAACTCATCCGAGTTTCTCTTTTACGCATAGGACTGTGCCCCCACGAGCCACGACTACTATCACCGAGCCGCTCTATCCATACCGTTAGAAGCTGGTTCAAGCAAGAATATACAAGTGATAGAAATGAGAAGGATTTGAAATAATTACAATTAAGTAATTCATCGTGTATAGAAGAAACCTCAACAGAATGCAAAAAGCTCTTGACGTATCGTTCTATATTTGGGACTCATCAGCAGTGCGCATTCACTACCGAGAATTGAAACCCGGACAATTACGTTATCAGGCAAACGTCATACCAACTGTTCCAACGGGACTCTGCCGAAGAAGTAGAGAATCAGACTCGATATAGCGACGCTCGTTCACATATACCGTGGTGGAACTCATCCTAGTTTCCCTTACGCATAGGACTGTGCCCCCACGAGCCACGACTACTATCCCCAAGCCGCTCCATCCAGAGCATTAGAAGCCGGTCCAAGCAAAGATATACAAGGGATAGAAATTAGGAGGATTTGAGATAAATATAATTAAGTAATTCATCGAGTCTAGAAGAAACCTCAACAGAATGCAGAAAACACTGGACGGCCGTTTCTGGGTTTCAATTCTCGGTAGTGGATGCGCACTGCTGATGAGTCCCAAATATAGGACGAAACGGCCGTCCAGTGCTTTCTGCATTCTGTTGAGGTTTCTTCTAGGCTCGATGAATTACTTAATTATAATTATCTCAAATCCTCTTAATTTCTAACATATATATATATATATATATATATAAACATATATATATATATATATATATATATATATATATATATATATATATATATATATATATATATATATAAAGTGTCAATAAATTTTCTGTAAATTTTTTAAAATTCATGAAAAATAAATAATAATAATAATTAAGTCTACAGAGTTTATTGGAAAACAAATGAAGTTTTATTTAAACACATGGAAATAATTCTACATGGGATCGAGTGGTTGAACGCAACGAGATTAGATGATGTTCAATTATTAACCATGTGTTTTGGTGTATCTCTTCATCAATGGTGAATATGCTTTGGCGTATTCTTTTCTTGTGAATATTGACGTTTTGAACTTTTGTATGATAGCCTCTAACCCCATAAGAAGTCTTTAGAGCTAGCACCTGATGACCCGAATCGCCAGGGAAGTGAAATTCCTCTTCTAATCTAGAGGTTTGAAAATGTTTCATTGAGAAAAGCACAAACAGCTAGCTCATAATGAAGTGGTGGACCATCCTACTAGAAAATAACTGTTGGCTATAAGAAGTGTAATATTTTGTATGGACAAAAGCAGAGCGTTACTTAGGCGTACAACAGAAACGTGCATACTTCTGAAATAGAGATATCAACAGCATATTCAATGGGTGTCAATACCACACAACCAGAAATAAGATGGTCAATTGTTTCTGGATATTTATCACAGAATCTGTTTTGTACAAACACAATTTTAAGTATGTGGGCTTAATAAATTCTAGATAGCAAGCAAGAATAAAATCTTCAGTTTCAGCTTTTAACCCTGGACTACGAAGGCAATGATGTTATTATTATTATTATTATTATTATTATTATTATTATTATTATTAATAATCTGTTTTGCCTTTACGTTGCGTAGTACAAGTTTCTCGCCAGTTTCACCGAGAGATTTCAAGAGACAAAATGTTGTTTTCTATGCAAACAGATGATGTTCCACGTAATCAGGGAGAAGTCAAATTTGTATTTGTGGATACTGCATGAAGAGAATTCTACGCAAGTTGCTAGAAGTATCCATGAGTATGATTTTTGGGAATTCAAATATGGATACCAGAAATTTGAACATCCTCAAAGACACATTGCAATCTGCAGGGACTGCCATTTCAATAAGAAAACATATTCTGTTCATTTGGTCTTTGATCACGATGTCTGGGCGATTAACTTTGATTGTTCTGTCTGCGCGTATTATTATTATTATTATTATTATTATTATTATTATTATTATTATTATTATTATTTCCTTTGATATCTGGCGTTTACACATTTCTTTCCGGGTCCCGCCCAGGGACCTAAGTTTAGAAATGGCATCATGACACTTTGCACTGCAAAAAAAAAATAAAATAAAATAAATAAATAAATAAATAAAAATAATAATAATTACATAGATAAAGCCCTTCGTAAAGTGTGGGCTGTACTTGTCAGAACAATTTTTTGTATCTCTTTGAGGCATGGACTTCCAGGGATCCCTTCAATCAGCCTACTGGAATCTTTTCCAACCAGTCCAAGGGCTCCAACTACAACAGGAATTGTTGATGTTCCCATGTGCCACATTTTTGAGATTTCTATTTCAAGGTCCTTGTATTTTGACAGTTTTTCGAATATCTTCAAAGATACATTGCAGTCTGCAGGAACTGCCATATCAATAAGGAGGCACTTATTTTGTTTGTGGTCTTTAATAACAATGTCTGTGCGGTTGGCTTTGATTGTTCTGTCAGTGTGTATTGTGTAGTCCCATAGAATTGTAACAAGTCCTATCTCCGTAACCGGGTCTGGGTGGTGTTCGTACCAGTTTCTTTCAGTTTCCTTCCCGTAGAAGTTGCATATTTTTCAGTGCAGATATTGCCCCACTCTGTCATGTTATTATTATTATTATCATTATTATTATTATTATTATTATTATTATTATTATTATTATTATTATTATTATTATTATTTCACATCAATTATAAAAGGCAGAAAAGATCAATATGCTCTCGTTGGATTTACCCCTTCAATAAAACTACAGTACGTATAAATACTAGCAGAATATATATAAATTAACAGACGAATACTCGGATGATTTTCGGAGTTACTTTTTTATGCAGATGTATGTTTATTTATCTGTGGGTGTAAGTATTCTTATGTGACAACAGATATAGCTGCAAAATGAAATACAAGGAAGCTTTGAAACCATTATAACGTAATTCTCATTATATATCACGATGAAATTGTAAAGAGAAAGACGGATGCTTTCTCTCTCTTTCTTGCCCTCCCCCTACCTTACGCAGGTAAATAAATAGCTATATACGTAAGTAGATATTACATTTACAATGTCAACAACGGTAAATATATATGTATATCAAACAATGAAATTAATGTCCCATTCATGCCTTTTGCCGTCAAGTTGGATTATACTGTTACACGTTCAAAAGGCCATCAAATATTAACAAGTCATTTTTTTTCGTTTTTGGATTCATGCCTGCTATTGTCCACCTTTTTTACCTTCTTTGCAAAAAATGCTCCAGTTGTTAATATGCGTCTAAACGACCCCCCGCCTTCTACTACGGATGAGCCTCTTGGTTAAGTCTGCCTCTCTTTCGCCAAAAACGATAGACGACCATTTTTGTATAAATCAAATGCCACCAAGTTCAGCGAAAGAATGCGACAATTGTCTGTATGCTGTATTTCAGTATTTTCTTTTAAGACATCTTTCTTTTCTTTTTTCCTCTTTTCTTTTTTCTTTTTTTTTTTTCTTGTTTCTCTCTTTCCTTTCTCCTTTCTTTTTTCTTTCTATCTTCTTCATTTTCATCACTTTCTTTTATTCATTCTATTTTTCATCCGTTTTTTCTATTTTCCTTTTTTCTTTCTTCGCGGTATTCCGTTTTTTCTTTACCATTTTTCAATTTCTTTACCTTTTCCTTTTCGATTTTTATTTCTTTTCGTTTTTTTTTCATTTTAGATTGTACTCTTTTTTCTTGTTCCTCTTCTTTTCTTGTCCACTTTTACAATTTTCATTTTTTTCGTTTGATATTTCTTTCTTTTTTTCCTTTTTCTTTCTTTTGTTTTCTCTTTCATTTCTTTCTTTTCCTTTCCACTTATTTATTTACAGTTTCCTATCTCACTTTCTTTTCCGTCTCTTATTTATCATTTTTATTCTTCTTTTGCTTTTTCTTCCTTCCTCTCGCTCTCTCTCTCTCTCTCTCTCTCTCTCTCTTTCTCTCTCTCTCTCTCTCTCTCTCTATATATATATATATATATATATATATTCATTTAAATATTCATGGGGACCTACCGGACACTATTCGTAACATACTTGCTGACAACGCTAATATAATAGCATCATCCGCATGCAAAAAAAGGTTAAAAATAATGGAAGCCTTATTAATAAAAACAAACAAACCAGTACTTAATAATATTAACTTTGAACATGGACATAATATCTTGACCGTGTTTTGAAACAAAAAATGAAAACATTTTATAAAACATATATACAACAAACTATTTCTAATTTTAACAGTTAAAATATAATCCTTGAAAATGGCTAAATGTATAGCCGAAAGCGCTCGGATAAAAAGAACATTCGGACCATTTTTATATAATTTATCATCCGAAAAGAAAAAAATTATAAGATCGCATGAAAAATCACCTTGTCTGTCGTTTTTAATGAAATGTGCATGAAAGAAGGATTGCTGCCTAAATACACACACACATATATATATATATATATATATATATATATATATATATATATATATATATATATATATATATATATATATATATATATATACCCAGCTCTTTCTTTCTGTTTTTTCTTTCGGAAACTTTTCCTATTTTTTAATTTTCCTTTAGAATCTTTCTATCCCTTGTCAATGCCCCTTCATCCTTGAATGTATTTACATAGTGTGTTGGGTGACGAACGGAGTTACGCCCTTTTTCCATTGGAACCAGTTGTAAGTGTTTGCGTCCAGGTGAAAAACCAAGATTTCTAATGCTGATTTTCAAGACTGAAATTTTGGCGCAACACAATCTTTATATTTGACGCCACGTAATATTAAGAGTCTCTATAATAATGCAACTTCCTCCTTACAAATGGAAGGCAAAATGGGATGAGAATGAGTCTACTCTGTGTTCCTGCCATGGTAGGTCCTAGCTGTAAATGAATGTAGCTCGTCTGAACATTTGGCATGAAAATAATGTTACAGTAACGAGAGGCTAGCAACGTTTCAACTGTAGGAAAGGGATTCTAAGGTGGAAAATAATCCATCACCCACATGACCGCGTAAAGGCTCTTTCTAACTACCAAAGATGGAAATGGAGAATTGAGCAGTCCCAGACCTCTTTTAAGTGGAAAGAAAGAAAGTATGAAAGAAAGAAAGAAAGAAAGAAAGAAAGAGTAAATGACCTTTTCGATGGCTGTTTAATGCTTGTAGTCTTATGTCAGAAGTAAGCCAATCTTAATAAATAACGAATTTAACATTAAATAACTATAACAAAACAAATTAGGAAAATATAAACCTAGAAAAGTCAATCAAAATTAAAACAAAAATAAGTCTATGAGGGAAAAGGAAAGAAGAAACGAGCAAGAATGAAAAGAAGAAAAATGAAAAATGAAAAACTTCTACATATGATAGAATAAGAAAATAAATTCCAAAAAGAAAGAAAACATCAAATATTAAAATATCAACAAAAAAGAGGAAGGAATAGAAAGACAAAATAAGAAATCATAAAATAAAGAAAAGGAAAAGAAAGAGAAGAGATAAAGAAAAACGAAGAGGAATGAAAAAGCAAAATAAGAATGAAAAAAATGAAGAAGGAATGAACAAATCAAATAAGAATGGAACAAAAGAAGACATTCAAAGAAGTAAAAAGAAAGAAACTATTTTGGAAAAAAGATGAGAAGGAAAAATATCAATGATGTAAACATGAAACTAAAAAAAAGTAAGCAAATAAGGCCTCAGTTGGTTTCCTTTTGATTTTCATAAAACACCTGCTTTATTGTCCCCTCACGAATTGACTGGATTATTTCTTACGCAGAATTCACCTGCAGCCAAACGTCAATTACCAAGTGTCATGGCTAAAATGTCAGCGGTCATTGCTTTTTAATCATGTTATGTTTGTAAACGAACGAAATTTTATTATAGCAATCGTTTGTAATTGAAATGATTTGTAATAAAAGAAAATAAGTATTTAGTTTAAATATTTACTGAATATTCATCTCCTGCTTATATTTACTTTAAATTAGGGTTTCCCAAGGTCGGCGATATCATTCATAGGTGGACGATTTCAGCTGTTGGTCGGGTGATATCGCTCATAGGTGGACGATTTCAGCTGTTGGGTGGGTGATATCGCTCATAGGTGGACGATTTCAGCTGTTGGCCGGGTGATATCGCTCATAGGTGGACGATTTCAGCTGTTGGGTGGGTGATATTGCTCATAGGTGGACGATTTCAGCTGTTGGCCGGGTGATATTGCTCATAGGTGGACGATTTCAGCTGCTGGGTGGGTGATATCACTCATAGGTGGACGATTTCAGCTGTTGGGTGGGTGATATCGCTCATAGGTGGACGATTTCAGCTGCTGGGTGGGTGATATCGTACATAGGTGGACGATTTCAGCTGTTGGCCGGGTGATATTGCTCATAGGTGGACGATTTCAGCTGTTGGCCGGGTGATATTGCTCATAGGTGGACGATTTCAGCTGCTGGGTGGGTGATATCGCTCATAGGTGGACTATTTCAGCTGTTGGGTGGGTGATATCGCTCATAGGTGGACGATTTCAGCTGCTGGGTGGGTAATATCGCTAATAGGTGGACGATTTCAGCTGCTGGGTGGGTGATATCGCTAATAGGTGGAGGATTTCAGCTACTGGGTGAGTGATATCGCTCATAGTTGGACGATTTCAGCTGTTGGTCGGGTGATATCGCTCATAGGTGGACGATTTCAGCTGCTGGGTGGGTGATATCGCTCATAGGTGGACTATTTCAGCTGTTGGGTGGGTGATATCGCTCATAGGTGGACGATTTCAGCTGCTGGGTGGGTGATATCGCTCATAGGTGGACTATTTCAGCTGTTGGGTGGGTGATATCGCTCATAGGTGGACGATTTCAGCTGCTGGGTGGGTGATATCGCTCATAGGTGGACTGTTTCAGCTGCTGGGTGAGTGATATCGCTCATAGGTGGACTATTTCAGCTGTTGGGTGGGTGATATCGCTCATAGGTGGACGATTTCAGCTGCTGGGTGGGTGATATCGCTCATAGGTGGACTATTTCAGCTGTTGGGTGGGTGATATCGCTCATAGGTGGACTATTTCAGCTGTTGGGTGGGTGATATCGCTCATAGGTGGACGATTTCAGCTGCTGGGTGGGTGATATCGCTCATAGGTGGACGATTTCAGCTGCTGGGTGGGTGATATCGCTAATAGGTGGACGATTTCAGCTGCTGGGTGAGTGATATCGCTCATAGGTGGACTATTTCAGCTGTTGGGTGGGTGATATCGCTCATAGGTGGACGATTTCAGCTGCTGGGTGGGTGATATCGCTCATAGGTGGACTATTTCAGCTGTTGGGTGGGTGATATCGCTCATAGGTGGACGGTTTCAGCTGCTGGGTGGGTAATATCGCTCATAGGTGGACTATTTCAGCTGTTGGGTGGTGATATCGCTCATAGGTGGACGATTTCAGCTGCTGGGTGGGTGATATCGCTCATAGGTGGACTATTTCAGCTGTTGGGTGGGTGATATCGCTCATAGGTGGACGATTTCAGCTGTTGGGTTGGTGATATCGCTCATAGGTGGACGATTTCAGCTGCTGATCGGGTGATGAGCAACTGAATAAAATATGGTGGATGACTGGAAATATTTGTAGGCGATGTAAGATTTCAGTATTAAAAAGTTATTTCAATATGCTACTCGAAAAAAAGTTCAAAGGTGCTAAGCAAAAAACCTGTATAAAACCAGAAGACTAAATTGGAATAACTGGATCACATTCCTATATAAATATTTCTGCAAACCAGGAATATTTGGGATTTGCTATAATTTAACATTCAGATAGTTATTCAGTATTTGAATTTTGATCAGTTGCTAGTAGTATATATAAATCTAAATTATATACACCCTTGTGCAAATTAATTAAAACAATCGCTTTAGTTTTCTTTTTGTTCACAATACGGTCAGTTTTAGACCCACTGGAGTGACAGGTTCTAATCGATTCCTATATCTTCCTAAGACTAGGTTATTTGCAGTGCTGTGCAGTAATATGAATCCATTTCTAGGGTGTATGATGAAATTTGTTGAAAAATATTGCGTCAGCCGTGATTGCATCAGATTTTTATCACGCCCAGGCACTATTGTTTATACTGTCGATTATTTGTCCTACGGTCATTGTCTGCGATGGACTTTACTCCAAGGAAGAGTACGAAAATTATAACGCTTCACGTACACACTGGCAAACCTTACCAGTGATCAAATCAAAGTACTACAGACTGGCCCGGAAACTCTCCTGATTTAAATTGAATCGAGAATCTATGGTTAATCTGCAAGGAACGACCTCTTGGAATGGGCATACGAAGTACTAACATGTGCACTGGGTGATATTTCATTGGAAAAATATGAAAAAATAAACAATAACGGAATTATTCGTTTTGTTTCAGTTATTTAACACAATGTTGTATATAGTCTTCAATGATCATGTTTGCTTTTCTTTGTTCATTATTACGGTAGCAGCAGCAGCAGTCACAGTATAAATCAACTTATTTGTTATCTCCCTTTGGTATTTTTTACTAGATCATAAAGTCAGTTTACGAACCAGTAACAAACTTTTGCCAAACAATTTGCCGATGCTTTTGAATATTTACTATACAGATGGCCGATGGAAAAAATTTCCCATGTGAAAGTAGGCGATGACACCAAAAAGGTTCGGTACCCCTGCTTTAAATTAAAATGTAATGAAATTTGGTATTAAAAAATTAATCACTATCTATAAAAGACAGGATGTGCGTATGTGTGTAACGGCCGTAATTTTAGACGGATTTGCACCAAAATTTATATGTACATGCTCCAAGTTAGTTGAAAGGGTAAGATCGACGTTGCATTTCCCAACTCCCATCAATAGTGGAAATAATCGATTTTTTCATTCTTCTACAGTAGCTTCATGCTTCATTTTCTACTGGCCAGCGTGAGAGCCAACAGCTGACTGCTACGAATGTTAACTAGCATGCTAGCATGCAAAAGAAATCGATACCTGCATTCATCACAAGTAGGAAAAATTTAAATCTGCATGGCACTTTACTCCAGTTGGCTCATTCGCTTGCTTAAACTCAACGTTGATTCTGATTCCGCAGAACTGGGTTGTGTGTGAAAAAGTATTTGTTGTTAACATTCTTTTTTCATTCGGTTTTTCCAGTTACGAGTCCTTTTTTAAAGCTGATCGTTTTGTGTTCATTTTGTTTAGTTCTTTTTTCGTAACAGATTTAATGTTTAGTATAGAGCTTAGAAAAAAATCGCAGTGTGAGATAGGCAAGAAGTAAGGCATGTAGCAACATCAGCACGGCAAAGGGCATTCGTTTAAAGGCAAGGAAGAGCAAAAATAGTTTAAGTGATAGCGATTGCTGTATGAGTCGTACGATTTTTGAATCAAGCACGGGCAACGCCGGACCGTGCTGCTAGTAATATATATTTTCAAACATAAAATACAGAGTAAAAGAAACAAAGCTAACGATAAAAAGTATTGGATACGCGTTTACATCATATATAATTCATAAGTTACTTGATATTGGTTTGCAATTACAACTGAGTAGCATTTTATTTCACCTTTTACAGGGGCTAAAACTTTTTAAAATCTTGGCTTCATATTCACTGCACACGATTTTTAAATCCTTGACTTATTTGGTCTTTATAACGAATTCAATCTTTCAAGCTTCGCCATATATTTTCAATTGACGATGTCACTGAAGACATCTACATTGTTGCAAATAAATCTTTCCTTAGCTTCATGATTCGAGTCGTTTATCTTGTTGAATGATCCAACCCGGTTCATTACACCGACGAATAAAGTAACTTCCAAAATAGATACATCGTTCCATTCATGTTTCTTTCAGTCACGCAAGATATTCTTCTATCAAGCTTTGATATTTTCTTCTCTGAACTTTACTATGGAGATTTTCTTTTGCAATAATATTCACCCTGTACAAGGCCCATGAGCCACTCGAGGTAGACTGTTACCGAGTAAGAGGCACAGTTTATGGAGGTATGCGTTTAACATAACGGTTAGCCTTAGACTTGAACAGGTAAAGATTGTAGTGATCGAGGAAGCATCCTCGTGAGAGTCGATTCCACAAAGTATCAGTTCGTAGCAAGAAGCTGTTCAAGTGGAACTTACATGCCACCAATTGAATACGAAGGGAATTATGTTGATTCGCTACCATGAGAGTGTCATGGCGGGTCTTAGCTGTGAAGGTTAGAATTGCCGGTTCTAGGGAATGTAGTTCATGTGTGCATCTTCCATGGCAATAGCTACAGAGCGGCGAGAAGGTTGCAACGTCACGTATGTGGAAAACACAGTTTTAGGGCGGAAAGTAAAGACGGAGGTACGCTTTTGGACTTTATCGAGACTGGAAAGTAAAGACTGTCACGACTCATATACGGCAGCACTACTCCATACTCGGCCTGATCTGGTTCTTTTTGTTAACGTAGCGGATATTCGATCCGTACAGGGAACCGATCATTTTTACAGCATCTTTAACGATGGACCGTACGTACGAGTTCTACTTGAGGTCTGGGTCAGCGTAAGTCCCAACAGGCATCCAAGACACGGGATCTCCCTGCGAGGACACTTGTTCATTGCTATAGACGAAAATTCAGATTCCGCTCGGTGATGATGTTACATAACTAATTTGTTTTTGTGGCACTGAATATGATCAACAAACGGAGCTGTTAGAACTAAGTCAGATGAAAGATAAACAGCCAGGCCTTGGTCATCGAGAATTTTGGAGGTCCACCCATATACCGTAGTATCATGAGATCAACCACAACATCGGTATATACTCTTCGGCAGATCATTAATGAAATGTAGAAAAGAAGAAACGAGCCTTGGAGGACGCCTGTCTTGATCACATGGAGGACAGCCCTTTAAAAGCTACTCACATAGGTATCCGAGGACTGGCCGTTAAAAACCATGTTGGCTCATAGGCGCCTCCATCATTTCTCCACACCTGATGAGTCGGATTGTGACCCAAAAATTAATTTTTCGCCCCCAAAGAACTTCATTACAAAAATAATCAGGCTTCTCCACTTTCTCACGATCGATCTTCACCCAAATATCTTGGTGCTCTTACAGCAATAGTTTTTTTTTGCGTTGGGTAAAGAATTTTAAAAGATTCATGTGCAGCTCAAACTGTTAAAAACGTGCAATATTCAATCTGTTCTAAAAGTGCAAGGGATGCGGTTTTCCTTTTCATTTTTAGAGTGGCTTTGCAAGGCATTTTTCAAGAAAACTGTCTTTTACAAATATCCATCCAATGCTAGACGTGGATATTCAACACCTTTGCAACTGCTCTTCATTATCTATAATTACATTATTCTTATTTGAGGGGGGGTGCTCAACAATCTCTTACTTGAAATCTTGGTTCTGATGTCACTATGACATTGTGAGGTATTTGTTAAAGACCCTCAAAAATCCCCAAGAATTGAATTTCTTTTTAAATAGCATTTATCAAATGTTTAGTGCTGCCCGAATAAATTTTATCACCTTTGCTTTTGTTTATATTTTATTCTGAAAATATATGCTCGGTATGTGATTCATGCCAGGAAACACCAGAAGTATGAATAGACTTTAATGTTATCAGGAAACTTTGAGCTAAAAGGAGTTGGCCTCTGGTGAACCCAATATATATTAAGCTAAGATGTACCAAATTAAGAATTGTATTAGGTTTCACATCAAAGCATCAAAAGACATATGAGATGTTGACATAGAAGGTTCTCTCCTAGCCACCAAGTGCAGAATCGGGCCTGAAAAGAGAATTCAGCGAGATAAAGCAAAAGGCCAATCCAGCTTAATTTAGGTTATATACATACAAACCAGCGGACGACAGAAAGACCCGACCCGTAAGAAGAAGGCCAGGATACTAAAGAGAACTGCAAGTAGGAGAATAGAACCCTCACATCACTACGAAAAGAAGATCGAACGCTCGAAGAAAGTACTGAAGGAACCAAACCTTCATGACTGACGCTAATTTAAGGAGTACAGGAAAGAATAAACGACTTTATACCTAAGGTATTTACACTGCCTGCACACTAAGACGAGTTGTGACACAAGGTCTTCTTTAAGGTGGGGACACGAGCGCGTACACCCGGGCCAGGAACAAAAATTGCCCTCAGCCCCCGCAACCGTCGGTTGCGCTGGTCTCGGTATGAGCACCTCTCTCTCTCTCTCTCTCTCTCTCTCTCTCTCTGGTGCAATAAGAGGGCACGGCCTCGGGCAGCTGTTCCCCAGAGCTGGGCACCTCTCAGTATAATTTTCCTCAGTTGCGACTCTGTCCTTTGACGGAGTCGCCCCTGAGTGCATTCTGCCCAAATACAGAGACGCAACTGAGAGATGATAAATAATGCGTTACAAACTACTCCAAGGAGTGATTTACACACTAAACGACTTTTTAGCTATAAAAGACTTAGTATGCTTATCTAACGTTACTAACATCACGTGACATATGTTAATTTTGAATGTATAGTTCTATTTTCTATAATCATTCTATGTTAATTTCTATAATAATTTTGAATGCCAATGCGCATATGTATTTCATAAATGACTTAGTCTGTTTACATAGTCACTTCCTGTTCGGTAATTTTACTACACAAAAGTTACAGTGGTTAACTAAGTAGATTCACATATCGTTGAGTTCGTGGCAGATTAAGCTAAACTTGCTTGACGATCAAATGTAACCCTATTGCGTGACAATCGTTGTCTGCATGCGCTGAATCGAAAATTACTGAGATGTCATCTTCAATGGGTAGCTTCTTACACCTCAAACTGCTGCTGAAACGAAAAATGCACTGCGTGAAATAGGATATAGCTAAAAGCAAACACTTTATGGAGAAAAATATCTCATAAGAATTCGTGTAGAGGTTGAGAGACGGGAAGTGGGCGAGAGAAAGGGCGGAAGAGAAAGAGAGGGGGGGGGCAGATATCACTTGTTTAAAAGATGAAATGATTAAAGGAAAATCAACGATCTCAAATGCGAAAATAGCAAATTCCTCTGATTTCCTCACCTTTGCTGCCCAGCTCCGGCTCCTATTATGGTCCAAGCATAGTGGCTTGATTGTCGACTGCCTCACTTGTCTCTGCGTACTAAATTCGAAGATATGACCGTGGCCTTTTGTCAGTCTTTAACTTTTTCTCCTCCAGATGAGCTCCAATTTCACAACCACCACTAAAAAGCCAATAATGGAGAGAAACATATCCCGATATATTCTGCTTACCTTCCATCAATGGCCAGTTAAAGATATAAACATAGACCAGCATCTCCTGCTACAATATATTGCTAATAGAAATCAGTTTTTAGACTCTTTTTCTTTTCATCATTTCACCCCAAGAAAGGCAATAAAGCCACTAAGACTGAGTGTGAGAGGATATGAGAACATTAGTCAAGAAAGAAGACAACACAAGAACAGGAATTAAGAAGACAGAAGATAACGAGTGACATCGCATTTTAATTTCTGAAGATCAACCTTCACTGGGAATAAAGAAGCCGGGTGATAATTCCACAGGCAAGAAGTGCGGTGAGAGAAGAAACTTAACATAGAACTTACGGTTACGTCAAGTCATTTTAACTGTAAAATGATGAGATCTTGCCAAAAATCTAGTACTGCACTTCATAAAGTCTAGGTACCATGGAGGAAATTTCTTCAGAACAATTACCATGAAAGTATTTATAGAAAAGGCACAGGGCAGCTCCTTCACACTTGATTGCCGTTAAGAGGAATCAGTAAAAAAAATTACAAAACAAATTATTGTTTAGTGGATTAGGTTTTTTTATGAGAAGTGTTAACGAATGGAAAAATACCAAAACTGTTACTGAGTAATTTAAGATTATCAAAAATATCAAACGGCGCATCCCTACAGTTTGGCCTCAAAGATTTCACCCAATGAATACACCATTAGACAAACGTTAAAGTCGTAATGGTAATAATAATAATATTAGCAGTTTCCTTATATGGAAACATTCGGCATTCATTAACAGTGCAGGAAATACTCTTCGAGTTACGCTTACATCACTCCCTGGCCATTGAACTGGGGCCAAATTGTAATATATGTCCTCGAGCGGACACACTACATTTTATTTCTCACGTGTGTTTCTGTGTTCAGACAGAGCGCAACTTAGATGTGTCTTTATAAATAATAATAATAATAATAATAATAATAATAATAATAATAATAATAATAATAATAAGAAGAAGAAGAAGAAGAAGAAGAAGAAGAAGAAGAAGAAGAAGAAGAAAATAATGAGTGTAGTATCTGTTCTAATCATCTGTAATGATAATGGAAATATTAGCTGTTTCCTTATAAGGAAACATTCAGTATTCATTTACCAAGCAGCCAAGGCTGCTGACAGTTGGAATTAATTAAAAGTAAATGATTGATTTTTGGTAATTTAAAAAAAAAGTGCTACCCTCCCCTCTACCACAATTTTTGTCTGAAGGTTTGTGACCGCCAGGTTGGGAAACATTGAAATCGACATTTAGTAAAGCCAAGTTTCAGTGGTTGGGGCGAGACTAGCACCAGACTTGTAGAAAGAAAGATGGGTTAGAGTTATTGATATATGAAAATTTATATATATATATATATATATATATATATATATATATATATATATATATATCTGTGTGTGTGTGTGTGTGTGTGTGTGTGTGTGTAGTGTATTGGGGCAGAAGATCATTATTCAGATATATAGTGTTGAATATAACAGACAAAGAATGTCTATTATGTTTGATCATGAGCCGTTCTAAGCTTCGTATAATGGCTTTAATTTCGGGAGAAAATAAAGAAAAACTGTCACAATATATTACAAGGCATTTAAACACATGGTTCTGTTGATGACATTTCTTTCTTTCAAGTGGTCATGTACGACGTCATTACGAATTTACGACCTGCGTCTGCTATTCCGCGACCGTTATCGTCCCATAGCAAACTTGTATATAAAGATAACAGGATGTCATCTCTATTGGAATATCCGTATAACCACTCTGATGATGGCTCATCTAAGCAGAAAGCTTAGATCGAGGAACAGCAAAATGAAACACAGTCAAATGTGGGGCAGTATGTGTCTTTATTTAGGACGACTCTAGATCAAAAGAATAGAAATTTCTTGTCTGTTATATTTAATAACATATGTCAGAACATATATATGAACACACACACATATATACATATTTTTGTCATCCACAGACAGACTGCTTCGCTGTTTCATCAGTGTGGCTAGACGTCTGGTTGCCTCTAGCTAGGATCGAAACCCGACTGAATTTGTGCCAGTCCGAAATTCTCCAACTAACCCGTCAGCGTACGGTACGGGATGAAGCTGAATTTTAGCGTGTTTATTTTTATTTTATTTTTAGATTCAGATAAACACAGTGACTGACAGTGACTGAATTCTGTCGAAGAGTCGTGTCGTATATATATATATATATATATATATATATATATATATATATATATATATATATATATATATATATATATATATATATATATATATATATATATATATATATATGCAACTGTTTTTCTAATCCCGGCGATCTCACGTTTGACAGAACCAATTTCACCTCAATCTAGCGTCATTTAAAAGGTCAAACTGAAATATTTATGATGTGCATGATATATATATATATATATATATATATATATATATATATATATATATATATATATATATATATATATATATATATATATATATGAACGGATTTACCTTTACGCATGTACAAGGTGTGATGGATAAATTATCATCTAAATGACGCAAAAATGGAATAACATTGACATCACATTTTAAAAGATATATTTATTAAAATTACACAAAAATATCTTAAAATACTAAAAAGTAAATTTATTCAAAAAATCATCAATTGGCTTCAATCACGGCCTATAGATGGCTTTGGAGTCAACTGTATCTCTTCAGGACGGTCACCTTGTTTAATTTAGTTAATGCTGCCATAATCTTTGCCTTCAGTTCATTTTTGGAGTTATAATTTGGGGGGTGGAGGTCTTGCACTCAACTGCGCCTTGAACATAATCATCAGGGGGTTACAGTCTGGGGAGTTAGGTGGCCAGATGTAAGGGGTAATGTCGTCGCCGATATTGTCTGACATACATGTCTACTTGTGTGTCATGATGCAAAGTCCTTTTGCTAGACATAGGGTCTTCTAGCAGCCACCCACTTGATCCAGAGCAGCAATACCTCTCCAAGGAACGTGATGTAGGCCTCTATGTTGTGTCTGAGGCCACGTGGGAAAAGAATGGAGGCGAGTACTTCAAAGATCTTCATCTGAACATTAGACTCATCCAACTCTTTCCGAATCCTCTGCACTGTCCCTAGATTGACAACCAAACACCCTGAAATGTTAGTATTAGAGTTTCCGGCATGAATGCCAAGCAGAACAGCATGCTATTTCCAAATTGCTGGCGAAATAAAATGCATCATGGTGCTCTTTTTCTCACAGACGGGGCCCGACTGATCCTATTAGAATGTGCAGTCGACAAAATCAAGAATCAAAAATGGGCATGTGCAAAAGTAAAATTTACCCATCGCACCCTAGTGAGATAGATAGATAGATAGATAGATAGATAATGGGTATGACGCAGATAGATAGATAGATAGATAGATAGATAGATAGATAGATGAACAAACGAAGAAATACACATAGATAGATAGATAGATAGATAGATAGATAGATAGATAGATAGATAGATATGAACAAACGAAGAAATACACATAGATAGATAGATAGATAAGATAGATAGATAGATAGATAGATAGATAGATAGATAGATAGATAGATATGAACAAACGAAGAAATACACATAGATAGATAGATAGATAGATAGATAAGATAGATAGATAGATAGATAGATACATACATACATACATACATAGATTAAAAGAATTAGAAAGAAAGAAAGAAAGAAACAGAATGAGATAGATAGATAGATAGATAGATAGATAGATAGATAGATAGATAGATGTGCTAAAATAATATAAAATATATATCTTGTCCATGTATACATAACAATATATTTAAAATATTACCCAAATATATATATATAATTTATAATATAAATATAATTTATAAGTACATACATTTATCACATATATATATATATATATATATATATATATATATATATATATATATATATGCATATGCATATTTTCACATCGCAAAATAACATTTTTATAATGAATTTATGCGTTTGTATATACATATAGGCTAAGAGAAAGAAAGTGTATTAAGATATTTAGATTGATATGTGTAGCGAACCACTTCCCTTTCTCCCTTTATATATATATATGTGTGTGTGTGTGTGTGTGTGTGTGTGTGTGTGTGTGTGTGTGTGTGTGTGTGTGTGTGTGTGTGTGTGTGTGTGTGATATTTTTATTGATTTACTTTAAAAGATATGTTATCACGATTTTGGATAATGGCTTTTTACACGCCTACAGCGTTGTATTTTTATTGTTCCTAAACGTTGTCATCTTCCCTCTTATTTCATAATGATGACACAAGAAAATAAAACCAGTAATTAAAAAAGAAAAGTTGTAAGATCACGCCAGTAATACATTAGTTTGATATATTCATTGCATGTTTCAAATCGCAGTTATTGCTATGGACACTTTTAAACTCATGAGTAAGTGTGGGAAGTTAATGGTTATCTACATGGAAAACAGAATCGGCAATCTGAGTTCGAATTTCAGCTTGGAAAAGACATCCACTTTCCTCATCCACCTGCATATCTCCTGGAAATGATCTCTTAACCATAGAAAAAGAATGATCGACTGGACACTTGGACATGGTTTATAGTTAAGGATACTTTTAAAAGACCAATGCTAGTAAAATTTTAAAATTTTAATTTAGAAACTTGATGCTTTGGGAAAAACTTTTAAGAAAATGAAATACTAATGGGGAAAAATGTCCATTGTATCCAAAATAATATAGATCAATTCAGTCCAGTGTAATATCAAATATCAAGCAACTTTCTGTAATTGTATAGATACTTATAACAGGCCTGACAGCCATGTAACTTGTGTCCGTGACTAGGAGCGCACATGAAGAGACTGAAAATATTACAATGTAAAAATTACGTAGAACAGTTTTAGCAAGGTGCTTGTTTATAATATCAAGTAATTTGTTAATTAGCAACTATAACTTGCGATCGGTGGCAATATTTATATTACTGAAATCAAAATATATTATCATGAACGCTATCATCACATATATATATATTTCTTTACAATATCATTAACTACCTTCAAGTTAATGTTAAGATGGTAATCAAACTCCGCTACTAAGTACGTCGTGCAGTACCACAAGCGTAAGGCGGATAAAATAATTCAATATTACCGCTTTATAATATGGTATATTTTAACTCTGCCGACATTATCATTGAGCCTTCGATTTATTTTATATTTTAAGCTTTAGCTTATACTTTAGTATTTGTATATATATATATATATATATATATATATATATATATATATATATATATATATAGGTATGTGTGTGTATATATGTATGTATATATATATATATATACACACACAAACATATATATATATATACACACACATATATACACAAACAAACATATACATATATACATATGTCATTCACAGACAGTACTGTTTCGCTGTATCACAGCTCCTCAGTGCGACTAGACTTCCGAATGCCTCAAGCCAGGATTGAAAAACAACTAATTTTGTGTCAGCCAGAGCTATCTTTACACAACTAAATCTAGCTTATCACTCAACAGTGCTCAATTGAAATATATTTTCAAGAGCTAAATTATGTCAGTCACAGACAGTATGCTCCGAGGATGTTATCAACATTGGTCGATTAATACCAATTTTTGTGAAAATATTGACTTGTATAATAAAATCTAACATTCTGATACAGTGTATAGAAAGCGGACATAGAATAGAAAGAAAGAAAGAAACAAACAAACAAACAAAGCAACAACAAAAATAAGAAAGGTTAAAACATAGTAATATATTCACCGTTTGCTAATTTTATCCCGAACTTCGATTCGAGAACGTTTCTTTATCTCCTCGTAGATATCAGCCAAGATAATCAACTGCGTTTTTCTTTTACAAAATATGTTTCCATTATGGCTTAGGAATTAGGAAGCTCATTTGGTAGTCAATCCACTCGACATCTTGTCTTCTGCTAATCTGTCTTTGTACCAAACTAAAATGTCCATTTTTCTCAACGTATAAAATAATGCAACCGCATCATCATCATCATCAAAACTCTTTCGATTTAAGGTCATGACTTAACATGTTCTCTCATCTTCAGTCACGTTGTATACTGATTCGACAATATTTGCCAGTTTTCTCTGTCCTCTATGACTTTGCGTATTTGTTGCAGATCTTCCTTGATTGCAAACTTCTCCAAAGGAAAAGTGGGATCTTTCTGCCTTGTTCTTTGAATGTCTTGTCTTGTGACTATGGTGGTTCTTGGATGACCTCCGAACTTTTTGAAGTCAGTCTTTTCAAGGTAAAATCATATGGCTTTGTTAGCTGGGAATTCTGGATCTATCCTCAAAATATGTCCAAGAAGTTTCCATCGCTAACTGCTCTTGTTTCTCGCACCGGGTCAAGCTCCATGCATTGGAAGTTCCAACTGAAAAGATCATGACGATGGAAGTTCAGTAGCATTTTCCGAATATTGTCTTTCTCAGTGTGCAATGCCATAAATAAGTAGTTACTGCTTAGCAGCAACTGGAGCAGCCATCACCTACTCCGCCAATTAAAACACAACAGCACACATTTTTAATCGAATCCACATTATTTATTCAAATTATTTATTGAACTTTTATTTAATTTATAAATGTTCATATTGCAATGGGAAATGTGTTTTAATACTCAAACATATAAGAAACGAGAATTTCGCATTCTCGATGATTGTATAAAGGAAAGGAAAAGGACTTAACACAAAATTTTCTGCCTTTTCTAGTTTGCGGACATAGAAATTTGGCCACTGTTAAAATACATTTAAAAAAGAGTCAATTTGTGGATCCATTTTCTTCACTCAAAGACATTGCATGCATAAAAAAACGATTCTTAACAAAAATTCGACGTAAGATGACACTTCGAAGGTCGGTAAGAGGAAAGCTTTTGCAGGTTCTCTCTAGGAAATTTTATTAAAAGAAAATTCAGAATTTCTTTGGAGGCCTTGTCGGAATTCTAGATCAGTTACGCATCGCCAATGTGCAACTATAATGAAAATAAATCTATCAGTTTTCATCATTTTATACGATTTGCCTTCGTTTTCTATGGCGTATCAATGCTTTATACATGTTATTTAAAGCCAGCAAATATGTTTAGATTATAAGTCTTTTTTTAGATAAAATGGTTTATTGATACAAGTCTTACTAATTAACCCATAGCTAGAGAGAGAAGAGGTGGATTTATGCCTTTCCCAAGGGTATTTGCACATAAGTAAATATAATGAACCCAACCAGAATAGGTGACATTATCTATTAAACCACCCGCACGCCCAAGTTTACACGACCTGGTATTTCCAAGTCTGATCAGTCTCGACGTTGCTTAACTTTTATGATAGTACGGGAACCAGTGTTTCAAGCTCTATAGAAAAGTAAGAAAGAGAGAAATCCTGATTTCTTATAGACATTCGCATGAATCTTTCCGTAGCAGTAGAAATATACTATTGTTTATATTAAACTTTCAACACTTTGTTCTGAAATCGAGACGATTGTGAAGTTCGACGTAATGCAATATGCATGTGTATTTTGACTAGGAGAAGAAATTTTATTTGTTGACAGTACTTAAAAAAATTAAATGTCTATGTGTTGATGGCGTATAAGATAATCTCATCATGTACTAAAACCAACACGAATGATTCTAGGTCGGTCATTAATATTGTACTTAGAAATATTCTTCCACGAGCGAGGAAATAAAATACATTCGCATATGGAAATGTATTTTCGGTGGCAACCTCCCGAGAGTCATTTACCTTGGTTGCTAACCCAGGGATATTGGAAAAGTTTTCGCTCTTGTAATGAAGCGGGTTGGAGCTCTCATTTTATTACCGCAACTTACTATTTGAGCGGAGGAAACTTTTGATGACCAAAGGAACCAAACATATTTATGGACCCTTTGCCACTTTTTCTTGGTGCCGCTGAGATAAAATAAAATAAAATAAAAAAATGTCTATACCAAATTAACTCCTACTTGTCACAAATAATTTTGTACAACCAAGAACACCTGCCAAGCATGAAGACCACACTGGACGCTTTTTTGTTTACTGAATTAGTTGCACTTTCCCACCGAGGATGACGGTCGGTGTTCGAGCCAAGTTACAATTTTATTGATATTTTAATGCTTATTTTTCTAACCACGCTAGCTTACCTCACTTCGTATAATCCCACATAGTCTTCTTTCAATCGAATCCATAAGTTATCTGGCCTTTCGCCACACTAAGCCAATTTTGAATATTACAACCTATTCTTTGATCATGTTGAATTTTATGCTACAATTTAATGAATTTAATATTGTATGGTAACTTAGTGAGAGATATGTTGATTCGAACGGCATCATCAGTCACTTTGTTACGTCCTGGGTGCGACGTTAAACTGCATCCAACAGCAAGGCCTCTGATCAGGAGGTTTTGAGGAAGCGTGGAACCACCTCTTAATTGCTGGTGTTCCCAGGTCCACCCTGACCCGGGGTGGTAGCACCTGTTGGGGTCCCAGCTATGGGAAAATAGTGAACTTCCAGGTCTTTTCCAGCACATTGAAACAATGATATTGCCAACTACACTTTTTGAAACAATGATGTTGCCAGCTATACGTTTTTGAAACAATGATGTTGCCAGCTATACGTTTTTGAAACAATGATGTTGCCAACTATACGTTTTTGAAACAATGATGTTGCCAGCTATACGTTTTTGATATATATAGTAAATACTGGATCTGGCATTAAATTACTGTTGTGGTAGGATCCACCTAATTTGCATAGTGGAGTACCGACGATATAAATATGGTTGGTACCGAGAAGACAGGAGAGGCGAATCAAGAGATTCAACTAGAGACTCTGCCCGACTGCGACTTAGTCAACACATTCTCCAGGAACGGTCTTCCCAGGAATATACAAAAGACTATATGTAAATATTATGTACACTTTCTTGTTTCAATACATTTTGTTCTAAGTACATTTTGTGTTGCATTATTATTCCATGCATTAGTCAAGTTTCAACAATTACCAATAGTGGTTGATATGCCATAAAACCCCAAACAAACAAACAAATCAGCCACTTTGAGTAGGTTTTATATTCAAAGTCTTTCCGCAACACCTTCCATGAAGATGTAAACTGTGCTTACAAGCAAACTCCTCGAGAACACCCCTTCATCTTTCTGTTATTTTGCTTTTCAGTTTTCTATCCATTAGGCCTCGGTTAACCAACCTTTTGCTTCGTCTCTTATCCTTTCTGCTTGCTATGTGTCTCATCCACTTCCGCTTCTGTCGTTTAATCACTATTGTATCTCTTGTTTGATTCTTTTCTGTTATTTTTCCGTCTTTTGAAATTGCTTTCCCCACCGATCTTTATTCATTTTGAAATTGCTTTTCAAGCCATTTTGTTAATTTCCCTGTTTCTACCTGCATATTAAAGCTGATGTTTCTCTCAATAAAATGTCATTAAAATTGTTTTAATGTCAAATTTTTCCAATTACCATATAAGTGATAGATTTTGAAA
This sequence comes from Acanthosepion esculentum, assembly GCA_964036315.1. Classification (NCBI taxonomy): domain Eukaryota; kingdom Metazoa; phylum Mollusca; class Cephalopoda; order Sepiida; family Sepiidae; genus Acanthosepion; species Acanthosepion esculentum. The sequence goes on along the minus strand of OZ038481.1, from coordinate 132,288,729 downwards.
TTTCCGTGTAAAACAGCAAATTACTTCCTGACTTACAATATGATTTATGAACACTTAATTTGAATATGGTAATTTACATGAGGATTACAGTTATAATGATAACTAATATACTAATGTTATAAATATAAACCAGACAAAGACACCATAAAAGACGTTTTCGCGCGTCTTTCTACTTTAAAGCGACTTTTCTAGATTTAATGACTATGTATGTAATTTACACCAGTAATAATATTTGTCTGGGTGAAGTTTGGATAAAAAGCTTTGATGTAAAATCAAATTGACCCGTAAAGTGATAGTGCAGATAGATAGATAGATAGATAGATAGATAGATAGATAGATAGATAGATAGATAGATAGATACTGAAGACACTGTGATAGATGGATAGATAGATAGATAGATAGATAGATAGATAGATAGATAGATAGATAGATAGATATGAACAGACCGAGATAGATAGATAGATAGATAGATAGATAGATAGATAGATAGATAGATAGATAGATACTGAAGACACTGTGATAAATTGATAGATAGATAGATAGATAGATAGATAGATAGATAGATAGATAGATAGATAGATAGATAGATATGATGAAACTGAACATGGTAATAACGTTTGAAAGGAATCGAATCTGTATTTTCCTATTCCATCAGTGAAATAGAACGTTTATAGTAATACGAAATAATAATTATAAAAAACATTAGTTGCTTAAAATTAAATATATATCCGAGTGATATATAAATTTTTATATACCAAAAGAATGTTGAGTAATAGTGTGAGAAAATGGAAAAAATAAGTAATGTGTTTCAGCTTCAAAAAGTACTTCTTCAGTCTAAATATGGGCAAATGTAAACGAAAATACCGGATAAGATTATCCATCAAGAGGATTTTATTTCATTTATTTTACGGCTTATCGATACTGCGGGTTATTTAAAACCAATATATATTTTGGTTCATAATAATTTTTTTCTTGCGTTTGCATATTACATTACCATTCTTTTGAGAATGACAATTGTTTTTCTAGATACAAGTCCTACTAAATAGCCCATAGGTGGAGACTTTTTTCATATCTTTCCGCGTCAGCGAATGTCATGAACCTGACTGGAATTCAAAATCGGTGTTCGTATATTTAATTCCGAGCCGCTGTCCATTACATTCCCCGCTAACCCCAGCTGAAAAGAGAGCAAACGCCGAAGATGGAGGGAAGCTATTTTTTTTATTTTAATACATTCTAGTGTACGACATGTGTAAACGCAAACATACAGCTGCTTTTATCTAGTTTCCAAACGCTTTTGTTTTTATTTTTATCGATATATATATATATATATATATATATATATATATATATATATATATATATATATATATATATATATCGATAAAAATAACAACTAATATAAAACATAATAATAACAACATAATATATATATATATATATATATAGAGAGAGAGAGAGATAGATAGATAGATAGTTAGTTTTAGGAGGCACCTTGGAGTAATGGATAACTGCCCGTCAAAAATGTGTAAATTTCTTTTCATTTTTCGTTTCAATCTTTGGAAGTAAAGTCTGATGATCCGCGGTCCTTTAAAATGGCTGTGGTGAAATAATTTATTACATGGAACCTCAAAGTGGTCTGCTTTTATTTAAATTATTAGCTCTGATTTACAGTGAGCTCTCTGGATTTTATCCTCCTTGGGTCTACCCATACGGATTACCTAGTTTTTCGTAAACTAACTATATATATATATATATATATATATATATATATATATATATATGAATTACAATTAATTTGATCCAAACGATTTACCTCATACAGATGATCATTTCGTCCGTGGGAAAGTAGTTTTTCCCTGGACTTATCAATGCAAATTCATTTGCTAAAATGAATTAAACGTTTCTTCACAGGAAATTTGAAAGACAAAGCAAAGAAAGATGAAAAAAGGAAAGAATAGAAGGAGAGGGAGTAAGAATTCGCCTATAATAGAGAAGGGAGTTATATAGATAAAGAGGGTTAAGGGACCTAAAGTGGTTGTGGTGGCGTCGGGTACAGGTAAACGCGACGATTAAAAATGGACACTGACATAAATGTAACATATCAACGCCTGTACAAGGAAGAAGAATGAACAAAAAATGGCTATGAAACCTTTTAGAGAGGAGCTTAAAATTATTATAGAATGGCAGTCAGAATTTAAAATTAATACTTTTATAAAAAGATGTTAATATTAATCCATTCAGTACTACATCTTTAACTATATAGTAAAAGTTACAGTAAAAAAAATTAAGTTAATTATTAATATATTAATTTCATTTAAATAAAAAAAAAATCATTATATCAATATAATATTAATAAATTTTCAAATACTAAGTTTTTAATTTAAATTATATCATTATTTAAAAATTCTGTAAAGGATTAAATTTAAATTCAATATATTAAAAAATTAGTAATTATTAAAACAATTAAAAATAGAATGAAATTCCACATCCTTTTATTAAAGACCACAAACAAAATAAGTGCCTCCTTATTGATATGGCAGTCCCTGCAGACTGCAATGTATCTTTGAAGATATTCGAAAAACTGTAAAAATACAAGGACCTTGGAATAGAAATCTCAAAAATGTGGCACATGGGAACATCAACAATCCCTGTTGTAGTTGGAGCCCTTGGACTGGTCGGAAAAGATTCCAGTAGGCTGATTGAAGGGATCCCTGGAAGTCCATGCCTCAAAGAGATACAAAAAATTGTTCTGACAAGTACAGCCCACACTTTACGAAGGGCTTTATCTATGTAATTATTTTTTATTTTATTTTATTTTTTTTTGCAGTGGAAAGTGTCATGATACAATTTCTAACCTTAGGTCCCTGGGCGGGACCCGGAAAGAAATGAGTAAACGTCAGATATCAAAGGAAATAAAAACAATAATAATAACAATAATAATAATAATAATAATAATAATAATAATAATAATAATGGTTGGAAAAGTTTCCAGTAGACTAATTGAAGGGATCCCTGGAAGTCCATGCCTCAAAGAGATACAAAAAATTGTTCTGACAAGTACAGCCCACACTATACGAAGGGCTTTATCTATGTAATTTTTTTTTTTCAGTGGAAAGTGTCATGATGCCATTTCTAACATTATGTCCCTGGGCGGGACCCGGAAAGAAATGTGTAAACGCCAGATATCAAAGAAAATAATAATAATAATAATAATAATAATAATAATAATAATAATAATAATAATAATAATAATAATAATAATCCTATAGAGCTAATTTTCGGACATCTCTTGTATAACTATGGAAACCGCAGAAATAATAAGAAAACAAAAGGAAACAGAAATAAACAAACTTAAAATGATAAATAATAAAACTGATGAAAAAGAGGAGGAAAATCGCTCTTTCTATTAAGATGAAATTGAAAATTCTGAATTGAACAAACTAATCAATAAAAGTGAGGCACGAAAAGGGATGAACATAGAATAGAAAAAGCTATAAAAATAGCTTAAAACGTGCTTGATCAACAACCTATATAGATAAACAGTAATTTCTTTCTGAAATCACATGTAATTACAAATTTGCTATTCAAGGGCGGACTATCATTGCTGTTTCGTCCGTGTGTTGTTTGATTTATTGAAATTGTCATCTTTGATAACGGCTTATGTAAGTGGAAAGCTTAGATTGAACTTTAACATGTATAAAATAAATAGGCAAAACTTGTCTATATTATTTAATGAAACATGCATTAATATATATATATATATATATATATATATATATATATATATGTATGTGTGTGTATGTGTATGTATCTATGTATGCATGCATGCATATATATATATATATATATATATATATATATATATATATATCATGCATATATATATATTATGTGGATATATATATATTATGTGGATATATATATATATATATATATATATCATTAAACTTTATATATATTCACACGTGACACATAAGCAAATTTATGAATACTGAATAATTTACAAATGCGTCCATAGATTCTCACTCTCCCTTTCTAATTTGCAAGTCTCTTTCAGCTTATCTCTTTCTTTCTCTCTCTACTTTATTTCTCTCACGTTCATTTTTTATTTGTCTTTCTCTCTACAATGTTCTTTCTAATGTTTCTTATTTCCTTTCTCTGTCACTCTCTTTTTACCTATCTCTTTATCTCTCCCCCCCCCCCCACACACACACACACACACATTAGCACTCTTTCACTTTTCGTTTACATTCTCTTTTCGACTTTTCTTTTCTCGCGTTTTCTCTTTTCCTGTATTATAATTCTCTCTCTTTTTGCCCTAAGCTTTCTCTCTCTCTCACTCTCTCGCTCTCTCCTTGTGTTTATGTTTATGTGAGCCCCACATTTTCAATTCCGCTTTCCTCCACCTTTCTCTCCCTGAATTTCTATTTCTCTCTTCTTTTCTTCAATCCCATTCGTTCACTTTTTTCCTCTATTTTTATTTAGTCCCTCATTCTTCATCAAGTTGTCTTTTCCTCTCTATTTTTCCCCTCTCACACACGCTCTCTCTTTTTGTCTATATTCATATCTCTCTCTCTATATATATATATATATATATGTACATATAAGCATATATATATATATATATATATATATATATATATATATATATATATATATACATATATATATATATATATATATATATATATATATATATATATATATATATATATATATATATATTAAAAGGAGGAGAGAAACCGCAAACGTTTTTGGTTGTAATGTGCATTTTTTTACAAAATATATATTATAAAAAATCTACATTGCAACCAAAAACGTTTGCCGTTTCTCTCTTCTTTTTAATAAATACGCTTTTCTTTCGTTGGAACTACTATAACCTCTTCCCTTTATATATATATATATATATATATATATATATATATATATATATATATATATATATATATATATATATATATAGTTTAGGAAAAACTAGGTAATCCGTATGGGTAGACCCAATGAGGATAGAATCCAGAGAGCTCAATGTAAATCAGAGCTAATAATTTAAATAAAAACAGATTGCTTTAAGGTTCCATATAATAAATTATTTCACCACAGCCCTTCCAAAGGACAGTGGATCATCAGATTTATTTCCAAATGTTGAAATGAAAAAATGAAAATATATTTACACATTTATATATATATATATATATGTATATCATTCGCGTTCGTTATTTTCTTTCGCCCTCTCAGACGACGCTCAAAATCAACAAAACTCACCTACACATCTATATTGTATATTACGAAATCACATAATAAAACGCAAGGAACCTCCATCAAAAAACACTCGCCTGGTTGCCCAGAGACATACAAGCAGGAACTGCATCAAGCATGACAAGAAAGAGAAATTACGCTGAATTTTATATCTTGCAACCGACGGAAAAACTGAACTATTTTTTTCTGAATCTCGCTTTAAGACTCGACGCTGTTAAATTAGCCGACTAGTGAGAATGATATGTTTTTCCCGCTTTTCGAAAATAGTTTATTTTCCTGACTTGGGGCTTCGGTCGGTATGCATGATATCTGTCGTCGATAAATGCCGGTTCGGTTACATAAACATCCACGTAAGCAGGTGACGGTGGTGGTGGAGGTCGGCGGAGGGGTCGGGAATAAAAAAAAGAAAAATCAAACATAAGAAAAAAAAAGGATCATTGATTGTGGCTGGAGAAACGGTGGGTGGGTCGCAGAATAAGAGAAAAAGTTGAAAGATGAGACAGTGAATGACGAATAGTTAGAGGCAGACTAACATCGACGTAAAAGAGAAAATACATTCAAAAAAACAAAACAAAAAACAAAAACACACGGCCATTAATCATAAAACAAATCCAACCCCTCATCATACACAGTCAGTGGATCTGCGAAAAAAACAGAGAAACACGTATAGATAAGTAGTTATTACTTACATTAACGCAGAGACACGCATACTTTAAGTGGACACACACTGACATACAAGCACACAAACATGCAGACACACGCAAAGGTACACACACACAAACACACAGACACAGACACACATATATATATATCCACTCACACACACACACACACATATCTATATCTATCTATCTATCTATCTATCTATCTATATATATATATATATATATATATATATATATATATATATATATATATATATATATAAAGAATTAACCCTTCCGGAGAGTAAATTTTCTTTATTAAGATGTATTGAGTGCGCAGGTCAAGAAACGTAATACCCACTGTTTACAATAAAACGTTTGGCGGGGGGGGCTATTTCAAATACGTGTATCCACTAAAAATAACGGTTGAAATAATGTATATATATATATATAAGTATATATGTGTGTGTGTGTGTGTGTGATGAAAATATAGTTTATTATTATTATGATATATATATATATATATATTTAGAATTAATATTATGACAATTGGAGACAACACTATTTTTTATATATAAAACTATCCATCGTTATATCATACATATATATTTTAATATATTTAATGTTTATACGTTACTTTTAAATGTTTAAGTAAATATTCAGTTTATAATAAACAGTATTGACAACATTTACCGGCCTGAATGTCTGAGAAATGACATAGAAAATGTGTGTTCTCCGAGAGGAATCGAGCCTGTATCCTATACGAAATCGTCATATAGCCTGATGTGCTAACCATTTAGCTACAGAGGCAAAGTCTGTTCAGCAATATCAAACTACTGTTTTTAAGCAACAAATTTCCCATGATTTTTCTCCAACGATATTTGCTTAATCTAAAAAATGACAACAATTATTTTATTATATTTTATTGTTATACGTTATTTATATAGACACAAATATTTCTCGGACATTCAGGCCGATAAATGTCGTTAATACTGTTTATTATAAACACGGCATTTACTTAAATATTTGTATCTATAAAAATAACGTATAAACGGAAAATGTATTAAAATAATTGTTGGAGTGTCCATTTCATAATATATATATTTATATATTCTGTTTTTTGTTTGTTTTTCTTTTTTTTTTTGTATATTTTTTCAAAATTAACAGTAAAAATTGTTCGATAATAAAATGTGCTTATATAAATTGCAAGAATCTAATTAACGCAGCTAAAGTTTCATACTCTGGAAACAACCATCCTGATTAATAAATGTCTGTCTTATGTCCATGCGAAATCCTCGGGCGTCTTTTAAAATAAATCAGTCAGTCAGTCAGTCAGTCAGTGTGTGTGTGTGTATGTGTGTGTGTATGCGTGTGTGTCTGTGTCTGTGTCTCTCTCTCTCCATACATATATATATATATATATATATATATATATATATATATATATATATATATATATATATATATATATATATATATATATATATATATATATATATAATATCTGGATAAAATAAATGAAACAAAATTGGGTGTTTTTTATGAAAGTATTTATTTCTGTGTTTTTGTATAAATAAATACTTTCATAAAAAAACACCCAATTTTGTTTCATTTATTTTATCCAGATATTATATACACATCAAGAAAGTATACGTGGCCTCTCATCATGCTATATATATATATATATTTATATATATACATATATGTATATTTATATGTATATATATATATATATATATATATATATATATATACACATATATATATATTTATATATATACATATATTTATATTTATATATATATATATATATATATATATATATATATATATATATATATATATATTTACATATATATATGTATATATGTATATATATTCTCTCTCCATACATATATATATATATATATATATATATATATATATATATATATTATTTCAAACTGGATTTTTAACGGCTACGTGTTTCCGCAAACGCACGCATGCTCACACAAAAGCACACACACAAACACACACACATACGCATACATACTTTTAATTTCTTTTCTAAAAGAATTTATTGCATGATGTAAACTTTTGAAATTGTTGTTACATGAAGTAATTAATAAACTTTTTTTAATCAATTCAAATGAATCCTAAACAGTTGACAAGAGATAAACTTCTACTCTTGTTGGGGGAGGAATGTGAACATATCTACTCCTATTAAGAAGAGCACAAATAATTAGTAAATATAATTTTAAAGTTCTCATGGAGACATTAGAAATATAGATTTGATGTAGACTTGAGACAATTTCCTGACAATTTGTAGCTATTTACATATATTTGACATCCCATGTGTACATACTTGGGATTTCAAATATATCTTATATATTAACTAACATATATATAAACATATATATATATATCCGATCCGATGAGAACTAAAGTAATATATAAATTACAACGTTCGCAGCTTTAATTCAAAAAAGAGCTCGATACAGGTAGTAGAGTGATAATTATTTATTTATTATAATTTTATCATATAGACAAAACCATTTTACTCACAACAAAGACCCTCACCCGTAGATGTGCAGTTAAAATGCACTGAAACCAAGTTGCATCTTTGTTGTGAGTAAAATGGTTTTGTCTATATGATAAAATTATAATAAATAAATATATATATATATATATATATATATATATATATATATATATATATATATATATATATATATATATATATATATACGAGAAAGGTACGGATCCTCCTCTTCTCCCTCCAGCTATAGGTATATAGCAGGACAGACTGGGTTCTATAGCCTTGAATTCTGAATTCAAAACCTACGGATGATCGTCTGGGGAACATGTGGTATGTAGTGCACCAGGTTTCTGTATTCGGCCCTTCAAGAAGTGTGGATGGTTCTGCACAAAGCCTTCACCACTATAATCAAATCATATGTGATGGTGTCGGGAAGTCGGTTTCCAGGTACTGAGCTGCTTGACCCTCATACGTCGAATGCGATGGGTAAATTTTCGCCATTTTATATTTTTAATTTGGCACATGCGTGTTTCTTTTTGATTTTGTCGACTGCACAGTATTGTTGGGTCAGTTGGGCAGAAATTGGGAAAAGGCATGCTCTACTGCTTGGCATTCGCGCCAGAAGCTCCAATACGAACATTTCAGAGTGTTTGGGTTTTAAGCTGAGAACAGTATAGAGGATTCGGAAAGAGTCTACTGCTGATTAGGAAGGTACGATGCCTCGGAAAACTCACTCTGGTTGCTCTGATAAGAAAAGAACTCCCGAATTTGTTGGTGAGGGCCTTAGACTCAACACGAAGGCCTACATCAAATGCTTTGATTAAGTAGTGTTGCCCTGGGTCAAGAGGGTGGCTGTCGGAATACCATGTGTCTGTACAGTCATGCCACACGTACAAGAGAACCCAAATATGGCTGTTAGACAATTTCTGCGACATCATAATTCCTTTCATCTGGCCCCCTAACTCCCCAGACTGCAACCCCCTTGATTGTTATGTGTGCGGTACGATTGAGAAAGAGACCAACAAAACTCCTTTTAACACCGAAGATGAATTGAAGGAAAGTGTTCTATGGCAGCGTTCACCAACTTAAACAAGGAGACCGCCTAGAAGGAAATTTTGAATGCGTCTGATGGCCACGGTTGACGCCAACGGCGATTTTATTGAATAAATTTACTTTTATTTATTTTATTTACAAAAATATCTTGAAATACTTTTGTATTTCAAGATATTTTTGTGTAATTTTGAATTATATCAAAATTAAAATTAGACGTCAGTGTTATTTTCATTTTTCAGTCATTTAGATGACAACTTATGGTTGATATGCCGTAAAACAAAATAGACCAAACCAAACATCAATTTGACAAGAGAATTCAGATGCAACATTGATTTGCTGATTTGATTATTTTTCTTGGAATTTTTTCGGAGGAAAACATGTTTCCTTATTATAGTAAGCTATCAATTTAATTTCCTTAAATAGGATATGCATCATTGGATTAAATTTTTAAATATTTTTCTCCCATTTTTTGGTTATTGTGGGATTGATTTCTCTCGAATAGTTCAATGATGTTTTTTATAGATCTTTATTATCTATATTATTGTCATATTTGAGCTTAGTTGCATTTCTTTACCTACTACATGATTATAGAAATCATTCTTAACATGCATAAATAAAATACATGTAAAAAATATGCACATATACACACATATACACATGCACATGCACATATATACATATCATATATTTTTTTATATTTTATTTTTAATGTATTTTATTTCGCATACGCAGTAATATGGATAAATAAAATACATATAAAAATTATATACATACACAGCCACACATACATATACATACACGCATATATATATATATATACATACACACATGTATATGTATATATGACTGTGTGTGTGCGTGTGTGCATGTATGTTTTGGATAGAAAATGTCTCATGTCCTTTGTGCATACATGAGAAACTATACATTATTAGGTCTATAAAAATAAAAATTTACTCTATCAAAGAAATGACATTGCTATTCTTTGTAGACATTGTCAAAAATTTTCCTTAAATAATGTTTAAAAAACTGATAAATGAAATATAAATATTTATATTTGATATTTAATAATAATTTTTAAATAATTAAAGTAATTCTATTAAATTTATTTGTTTTAAAAGAAGTATAGTCTATTAGTAATTAGAATTAGGAATAATGTTTAAAACTTGTTGTTCAATACGACGTACTCATATACAAACAACTCTTTTAGAAAGATCTTTATGTATACAATTACAAATTTAACAGCGAAACAAAAGTGCCGAAAAACAGTTTGTCGTTGATAAAGACCAGACGACATGCGATGAACGGATGTCATCATTCGTTGAACAGGAACCCCTACCCTACCTTAACTTAACCTCATTTCGAAAGTAACTCATATTTTGGTACAATAGTTGTCAGTGAAAACGAATACCCTACAACCCATTGTTAAAATGATTGAATTTCCCCGTATCCTTAGAAACTATTATTATGAATGTACAGTGTAACCCGGATATAAGAGAGTTGTCGGGACCGGAGAAGAAGTCTCTTATATCCGGGTTTCTCTTATATCAGAGTTTGGTCTATTTTGTTTATGTAAGTATGGCTCTAATTTGGGACAAGAGAAAATAGCTCTTATATCCGGGTTTCTCTTATATCCGGGTCTCTTATATCCGGGTTACACTGTATGTGCTTATAAAACTCAGTAAATTTCAAGATAAGTTATTCCAAAATTCGCTTGCAAATGAAACCGGACTAGGAATATTAATTCTATAAATGAATTTTAAGGTTTTAGTTTCTGTTTCTGAAGCATGGTAAATCCTGTGTAGCGATGGATCATATTTTTAAATTAGTAAATTTATAATATTTATGCTCTGTAGATTTGAATTGAGCACTGTTCTTTTAAAAATAAAAATAATTAATAAGAAAACTGGAATATAAATGTTACTGTTCTTTCTCTTTATTATGATATATATATATATATATATATATATATATATATATATATATATATATATATATATATATATATATATATATATATACACGAGTGCGCACGTTAGATGCGACCTAATATTTTGGAAACTTAAAGCGTGAAATGGCATCTGCCTCAAATAATGAAGAAATTGGCAGAAAAGGAGGTCCTTCATTTTCCAGTTGATGGAATTTGAAAGAAATCTCCGGCAAGACATGTGACATATTTGAAAATATTAACAAATAGACTATTCAATGTTCAGAAATTCGTCAAATTTCGTGTGGCACTGTTATGGATTAAATAAATGCACATAATTGTGTGCATCTGTGTGTGTTTCCATTGTGAGATCCAGTTGTTTCTTTGAAACAATTGCTCATGTCATAAAACTGTAAAGTAGTCCGATAGTTTTAAACATATTAGGCTGCTGATTATTACCTATCCTGAAATAGGCGTTTATTTCCTACTCTGTGTGTAGGCCTTTATTTCCTACACTGTATGTAGGTATTTATTTCCTATCCTAAATGCAGGCGTTTCTTTTTCATACTGAAAGGTAGGCGTTTATTTTCTATCCTCCATATAGACGTTTATTTCCTTTGCTGCATGTAGGCGTTTATTTCCTATCCAGCATGTAGGCGTTTATTTCCGTTACTGTATGTAGACTTAGTGGCTCAACGTTATGCGTACTAGCAGATGAATCAAATGGCTGGGGTTCATTTTTAAACATAAAAATCTTCCTTTTATCTTAAAATACAAACTCAATAAACATCCCTTAACTTTTATTATGCTGAGAAAACAAAAACCTTTGTTAACTTCCCTTTATACATTTCATTCTAAAATAAAAAACATTGTCGCAGAGTGAAGGTGTCATGCGAAAAAACGTCCTTATTGCGTGCACGTTTCTTCATGTGTGTGTGTCCATATATATATATATATATATATATATATATATATATATATATATATATATATATATATGTATCGTGCTGTTCGATAAAAGTGACTCACCTGATTTTTTTACTAAAAATATTTTTTGTCTATTGTTTTTGGGGTTAAAATAATTTTTAATCTTACTAATATAAAGACCCTTTCCCGACCACCTAGGAAAGAAGTTTATTCACCCTAAGGTATTCTATTGATAATTATAAATTTGGATATAAATGAGATTCAGGAAAAAAACTCTGCGCAAAAAAAGTAAACTGGTAAATTTAAAGAACTTTTGACAAAATATTGAAAACTATTTTACAATACACTTAGAACAATATTCTAGAGAATTCTAGAACAGATTAAATTAAATCTAGAGTATTCCAGAATATTCCAGAAAGCCTCATACAGTATAAAAACAGCTTGAAATAGCCACTCAAGTAACTAACCAGATGTAAGGGTACAAACACGCATCAGAACCACTTAAGGCATCTATTATTGTCCTCTCAAAAGCAGGCAAGTCTACGAGAGATTGCAGAAATTGCTATAACCTCACAATCAACTGTCTCTCGAGTGGTTAGGGCACATAATGATCCTACTCCTGCTCCAAGGAAGGAAACAAAGAGACGAAAGAAAAAGACTGATGATAGAACTGGCAGGGTAATCAAGAGAGAAGTTGCGAAGAATAGGACTATAACTAGCCAAGAAATTGCAGCCAGTCTAAGCGAAGAGCAAGGTGTTAGTTTTGCCTCTTCAACAGTCCGTCGGTGGCTGTTAGAACACGGCTACAAATCTTGTACACGAAGGTTTCAGCGGCTCATAAGCAAAGCCAACAAAGCCAAGAGACTTGAATGGAAGAATGTTCACTTCTCCGATGAAACGAAAGTTGAACTAAATTCAAAGGATACGCTGAGTCACTTTTATCGAACAGCACTATATACATATATATATATATATATATATATATATATATATATATATATATATATATATATATATATAAAAGTGGACATGGGAGTCAGCACTTAGAGGCGACAGTCTGTTTCATGCTAGTGCAATCGTCAGGCGATTGCACTAGCATGAAACAGACTGTCGCCTCTAAGTGCTGACTCCCATGTCCACTTTTATATTTACACACGCTCTATCTCTGATATTGAGCACTTTACCACATAAATATAGCACACTTTAAGACTATATTTCTGTATATATATATATATATATATATATATATATATATATTCATTCGTATGTATATGAGTTTGTAACGCTGTGTCTCACACTCTTGCGATCATCAGACAAATTGATTTATTTATTAATTTATTTAACCAATTCATTTTTTGAATCTATTTATGTTACTTAGTTTTTGATTATATTTGGTGGGGGTGATGAGGGAGGAGGAGGAATTCTCCTCTGTGTCCGTTTGGGGATGACATTCATACGCACGCACACATACATAAATACATTCAGGTGTACATTATCGTTTACACAAGCACAAACTTAAATTCGAGACCAGACGCAGGCATATATCCATTTGTTCGAGCACACATATATAATATATTATATATATATACATATATCATACATTATATTATATATATACAATTATATTATATATATATATATACATATATATTATATATATATACATATATTATACATTATATTATATATATACAATTATATTATATATATATATATATACATATATATTATATATATATATATACATATTTATTATATATATATATATATATATTCTTTCTTTTTATGTGCAACGTCCTTTCAAGACATAGGCGATCATGACTCTCCACTTCCTTCTAAACTTGAAGCTCTCAACAAGTACCTTCCGTCCGCTTCCACGTTCTGTCATCCACTTGCCAGGTATGTCACGTGTTGTTTTCCATTGTCTCTCTTTTCTTCTATTTGACCCGTGAGTATCAGATTCTCCAGGCACTTCTTCCTCATTATGTGTCCCAGGAACTTCAGCTGCCTCTTCCTGATCTTAAGTATAAACCTCCAACTTGTTTGCATTCTCTCTAAGAAACTTATCGTTGCTCACACGCTCGGTCCATGATATCTTCAGCATTCTTCTGTAGAACCACATCTCTGTCGCCTCGAGTGTCTTCTTCATCTTTGAGAAAATCGTCCAACATTTGCTGTCGTAAAGAAGGACAAATGTCACGTAACAGCTCAGTATTCTTTTTTTGTTGTTACCAAAGAAATCCTCCTGTCTCGTGTCTCGCAATACTTTGGCCAGCATTTAGAATGTGTCCTTGGCCATCTCAATACGCCTACGGTCTGTCGCACTTACCGTTCTCTGTCAAGACACTTCCGAGATATTTAAGCTTCCGCGTCTGCTTGATCCTATTGTTCTCGACTTGCAAATCGCATTTCGGGCTCATCATCTATACTGATGACCATGCATTCTGTCTTCTTGTGGTTTGTGCTTAGTCCTTTCTTTTCACTGTCCGTGGCTACCTTCTTTAGGAGATTTTGTAATTTCTTTTCCGTGTCTGCTATCAGTACTGTGTCATCTGCGTATTTTATGTTGTTAAGATTGTGGCCACCAGTGCCAAATCCGAGTAGGGTTTCCAATTCTCTGAGAACTGCCTCGCTGAATTGACTCGCTATGGAAAATTAAGGTTGTCTCTTTCTTAATTTAATGATTGAGCAAAAACAAGTAAAAAAGTCAATCCTAATCAATAACTAAAATAATAAGCAAAGTAAAAAAAACTGCCCTCCGCCAAAATAACAGATAGAATAGACTACAGCAATCAATCCCAAAATTGGACGAAAAAATAGCTTTAATTACTTTCCCAGATCAAAACAAATTATGTAAACAAATCCCCCAAAATTTTTACAATGTTAATAAAACATCGAATACCGAAAAGAATAAATAAATATATAAAATAAAAATAAAACTAAATATAAAAACAAGTAAAATAAATTAATCCTAGTAAATAAATAAACAAACCACTCCCGCCAAAATGACCGCCAGAATGGACTACCCAAAATGCACCATTGACCCGTATATAAATAATCGAGAAAAAAACAAAACACGTTGTCTAACGATTACGTCTAGCATGAAACAGCCTGTTGCCTCTGAGTGTTGACTTCAGTGTTCAGTATATATATATATATATATATATATATATATATATATATATATATATATATATATATATATATGAAGACATTTTTATGTTTAACATTCTTTTTTTATAGATACAAGTATTTAAGTAAATGCTCTGTTTATGATAAACAGAATTAAATAACATTTACCGGCCTGAATGTCCGAGAAATTTTCATAGAAAATATTCGTCCTCCGACAGGATTTGAACCTGTTTCCTATACGGAACCGTCATATAGCCTGACGTGCCGTAACCGATTCGGCCACAAGGTCGAATTTACTGCTTATAAACTTCAATCTTCCATGAATCTCTCACGTACATTCATAACTGCTCATGGCGTATCAAATGCAATCAAATTACGTCACATTTCATGATGTGTGACGTCATATATATATATATATAGAGAGAGAGAGAGAGAGAGACAGACAGACAGACAGACAGACAGACATAAAGAAAATAACTTTTGTTTTCCGACTGCTGCTACTATCACAACAAAAACAAGATTTTTTCATGCAGTTTTTCAAATTAGGCCCACTTCATTAAGCCTTTCTAAGCTTTCCCTCAATTGCCTATTTGCTGCGACATTGTCATGCTCCTGTCCAGTGACTAAAGAAAGAGTTTTTAGCTGCCAAAGCAGGTTCGAGGGAATGGTTTAACTACACGTACATACACACATTGATTTCTATGTAAGCTAGTGTGGCATGCTAGTGACGAGATGTTTTGTCAATATCACCTTGTGGTTAGAGAACGGGATGAAGGAATTGCATCCTTGCCTTTCCTAAGGATAAGAATATGTAATTTGAACTCAGCTGGCCAATCCCATTTTTTCTCTCGATAACTGTTAAGACCCCACCTTGTCTTGGTTTAAATATAAATCAACTGCGGAGAAATAGGATTGTTCTATGCACTCAAATGTTAAATTATTGCCTGTGATCTCTCCTGTTAATTATCATATTGTAGAAACCACATAAATCTCAATATGGTATAGCTTTTCCCTATACTAATTAATAACTGGTGTGTTGAACCTGAAACACGGATGTTATTTTTACGTATTGCCAGCCGTTGTAAGAGGTCGATGTTCGATTCTAGATAAAAATCTAGGATATCAAATGTTAATTTTCCCAAAAAACAAACCCTTCCCATTTAAAGACTCGTGCAAATGTATAGTCATATTGATATTTTTCTCGACTCAAGCTGGTGACAAATAATGATAAGCTTAGTAAAATAAAAAAACTACGTAAGGTCTCCTCACTTAGAAACTTGTTTCAACACGATCTTCCTCTATGGGCACAGTTCTTGGTCAGGTTTACTGAGGGTATATTTTATAAATTTCTGATTCTTCGCCAGGAAAAGGCAAACAGAATTTAACCGGTTTGTAATATCGAAATAACCCCGCTCAGAAGTAGAAACAAGAAAAATAATCATAGAAAGATGTAATTATATGATTGTATAAAGAAAGAATTATACAAAGTGGCGCAAAAGTTACTGACCCATGAAACAAATTCATAACTATTTCAGTTCTGAATATTTTTCTTTTATTTTTTCAGAGCATTTAGAACTGCCCTTCCAACATCACCATGAGCAGATATAGCACCGAGGACCGAACCCTCATTGTACAGTGGTACTTTGAGTCCCATGGGTCAATTTCGGAAACGCGACTTTCTTACCGTCGACATTTCAATACCAGAGAAGCCCCGAGCAAAAACACGATTCGCGGAATAGTTAACCGTTTTCAGGAGCAGGGTGCAGTTTGTGATCTCCCAAGATCTGGAAGGTCTTGTGCGGCAAGAACTGTTGAGAATCAACGAGAATTGGAGCGAAGCCTGGAAGAAAATCCATCTGTTTCAACTAGGAGAAGATCGCAACAAATGGGAGTTTCGCGTTCCTCCTTACAATGTACAGTTCTGTTCGATAAAAGTGACTCACCTGATTGGGTTTTTTTTCACCTGATAAAACGAAAGTTGACCTAAATTCAAAGGATAAGCGATCTAAAATCCGAAGAAGAAGCTTTGAAAGCTCTTAGAATTTAGCAGTAAGTACGTTCAAGCATCCGTTCACTATAATGTTCTGGTGATGCTTTTCTTTTCATGGAACTGGTTTTTTAAAACCTATTGAAAAGACCCTCAGGAGCGATCAGTACAAGAGAATTTTAGAGTCTTGTCTGCTCCCTTCTGCTGAAAACGTGAAAATCGACGCCACCAGACTCACTTTTATGCAGGATAATGCTCTCTGTCATAAATCAAAATTGATGAAGGAATACTTTGATGAGAAGCAGGTGAGTGTTATGACATGGCCGCCCCAATCTCCTGAACTCAACCCCACAGAAAACTTATGGAGCATTATAAAGTACAGGCTCTCGAGAAAGCAGTTGAGCAACAAAGAGGATTTGATTGTGAATTTCATATCCGAATGGAATTCAATGTTTGCCAGAACCTAATCAAGTCAATGCCAAAAAAGGGTTGAAAAGGTTATTCAAAATAAAGGAGGACCCATAGATTATTAAATATTTCGAACTATATTACCTATTATAAATAAATTATACCTCTATTATTATTTATTTAAAGCTGTACGGTTATGTTTCTATTGATTACTAGTTGCAGGAAATAAGTGATTCACTTTTTTTGCACAGAGTGTTTCCCTAAATCTCATTTATATCCAAAATTATAATTATGAATAGAATACCTTAGGGTGAGTAAACATTTTTATTAGGTGGTTGGGAAGGGGTCTTTATATTAGTAAGATTAAAAATTAGTTTGACCCCAAAAGCAATAGGCGAAAAAAATTTTAAGTAAAAAAAAAAACAGGTGAGTCACTTTTATCGAACAGCACAGTATATTGCCGAAAATCTCGGAAGTATCATTTTACCTACTGCTGGAATTTTGTAAGTATAACTTGAGAATTATAAAAGTTATTAAAGATTTAAAAGGGTCAGTAACTTTTGGGCCACCCTGTATAAATAAAGAATTGTATGATCGTATAAAAAGTGAATAATGAAAAAACTAGGCGAAAACTAATCTTCGTCAAAATTAAATATTCGTATGTTTCTTATCCTTTTTTGTATTAAGGTAAAGATATTAATGAGAAATTTGAAGCTGGTTTCATTAAAAACAAAGAAAAGTGTACTGAAAAGTGTACTGAAAAGTGTACTGAAGACTGGACAATTACTTCAAAGATACATACTAATCCCCTGTCTTTCTAACAGGAGTAGAGGTTTTATCTTTTGTTTCCTGCTCAGGATTGGGCTTCTGGTTCTTTCTAAAGTGTTCACGTTCTCTTTAACGCTAAGTAACCCGTCACCACCTTGCGTTTTAGTGACATTATCATCTTTGCTTCCGGTGAACTAAGAAAAAAAAAGATGACGATACTTAAGGTAACCGAAATATGATTCTAGAGAAGGGGTCAGATAATATCATAGACGGAACATGTGAGCAACGGCGAAGCTTTAAGGAAAATGGAAACAAATACAAGGTAACCAAAAAAGTTCTGTCCGTTGTTAAAGGAAAAAAAGAAAACGCTTCACAATATGTGTAACTTATATTTAGTCTTCGAAGTAATCACCATTGGCATCAAGCACCTTCTGCCAACGTGTCTCCAGCTGTTCAATGCCCTTGCGGTAGAACTCGGGGGGGGGGGGGTGCTGACGCAAAGAAGTCCGTGGGGGTTTTGCGCAAGTCTGCTTCATTGGTGAAGGATTTCCCATGAAGATTGTTATCCAGGGAGTGAAAGAGGTGGTAATCGGATGGCGCAAGGTCAGGTGAATAAGGTGGATGGCACAAAGTCTCCCACCCAAGTTGCTGTATGGTATCCCTGACCACTCGCGTTACATGCGTCCTGGCTTTGTCATGGAGGAAAAGCACAGCGTTGCGATTCACCAGTGCTGGATCCTTCTGGCGCAATACCTGTTTCACACGTTTCAATTGCTGCGAGTATAGGTCTCCAGTGACCGTTTGGCTCGTTGGTAGAAGTTTATAATGAACCACTTGACGACCTGTCCACCAGACACAAAGCATAATCTTGCGTTGGTGCATAGGCGGTCTTGCGGTGTGAGGGACAGCATCCTGAGGAGACAACCAATGTCTGGAACGCTTGGGAGTTTCGTACAGAATCCACTTTTCATCACTGGTAAGCACTCGATTGAATAAAGATGCGGTACGTTGGCGAGAAAGCAGCAATACGCAGGCTGCCACTCGTTGTCCCTTGTGGAACTCCAACAGAGTTTGCGGAACCCACTTTCTCAGTTTGTACGTCTTACCTAGGCGGTGCAAGTTAAGTCTAACTGTTTCATCGGAAACGTTGAACTGTCTTGCAAGTTCTCCACACGTTAGACTACTGTCCTCTTCAATTCAAGACCTGTGGTCGTCTACTGCGAGGCTCATCATGGAGAGACAAATCTCCCAACTTGAATTTTCGAAACCAACGCCTTGCAGTACGTTCATCCACAGCACTATCCCCAAACGCTTGACATATGCGGCGACTTGATGCAGCTGCTGATAAGCCCACTTTGAAGTTGTAAAGCAAACATCCCCGAACGAGATCTCTAGACACTTCTATCCTTCTCACAGCTGTTCGGATTATAACTGATGAGCGGGCACAGTGCGCTAATTTTTTATAACGTCTGATGTTCCTACTTCTGGCTGTCCGAATTTGAAAATAATTGCTACACGCATTTCGTATATATTTCAACTTCATCCAATGACTAATCAAAAAAAGGACAGAACTTTTTGGGTTACCTTTTAGAATACGTATACTTAAGAAAGTTAGATTATCTAGAGAACATATTGGGGGAAGAGAGTTTGGAGAAGTTAACACTCACAGGACATGCTGAAGGCAAAAGGAACAGAGAAAAACAACGCATAACCTCTCTAACGAGATTGTGTAAATGGTTGGCAGAACAGGGATTAGGAGAGATAACCAAAAGAGAAACCTTATTAACAGTTACAAACAACAGGAAGTTGTGGAGAGCCATGATCGCCGACGTCTTGAAGGGACACAGTATAAAGAAGAAGTACAAGAAGATGAGACACAGTTTGCGGTTTCTTTGTAATGGTACAGCCAAAATATACATATTAGTTCTTTTTTTCTTTCACTATTTGCTCAACTAGATATGCATTGTCATAAAACGTACACCCCTACTTACTTGACTAAAGGTACCAAACAAGAAACATTCACTGCTATGCGTGTTTATTAATAACAGATTTCAAAACTAAGCACAATGGATATGTAACCAATGCTGTGTATTTAAACCCGGTGACGCCAGTTATTATCTAATTACCAAACCAATCTTTGTGGGCTTAAATAATACCAGAATGGGTTAAGGTAATATTAACAGAAAATGATTTTCCTCTAAAAATGCTCTTGTGTTAAATTGGGTCTGTACATATAAATTCTAATATTTGTCTATATTTCTGAGATGAGGTATTATGTACATTATTTACATTATTCGGACTATTGTCCTCATCTTTGTCGCCATATTTATTACAACGTTTTGTTGTACGCTCCGGCCTTCTTCAGGTGTTTACTTCAGGGACACATGACACAGTGGATAAAGGCTTTGGTTAGATCCAGTGACAGGACCCAAAAGAGTGTGAGTTCAATACCCGGTTAAGGCAGTGGAGAACTTTCAGAGGGAAATTAACAGGAAATAACTGATAACTGACATCCATTAAACATGGCACCTGAAGCTAGAAGAGTCTAGCCCAGTGAGCGAAATAAAGGGTTCACTTCGACATTCCAACCACCTGAAGAAGGCCGGAACGTACAACGGCCGAAACGTTGTAATAAATATGGCGACAAAGATGAGGACAATAGTCCGAATAATGTAAATAATATAAATTTATTTTTGATAACGAGTATTTCACTAGAATAAAGGAAATACTAGACTTACCTGAAACCCTGATGCTCGCTCATAGGCTCATCTCCTGGATGCCTATTAGTTGATATATTAGCCGCGTACCCATTCTTTCCTGCCACATATCTGTGCTCGAGTCCAGGTAAACATTCGACATTCCATTGAGAGAATAAAGTTTCAAAAATGTCGTCTTCTAACTGACAAGACAAAAACCTGAGAATTTATTAAATGATATCAGGTGATATTAATGTCAACAAAGGTAGTTTTTCTTGTTGCTTTTTTATTCATTTACTTTATTTGCTGCTTTTTGGAGATGGCACTGAGCAACTATTTTCATTTCATTGTCAGTCCATCTCTAATTTGAAAAATGTTCCAATATTTATGAATGAGTATCCTTCTTACAAGATGCATAAAACCCAATCTCTACGTGAATCTAGCTAGCTAGTCAACGATTGAACAAGCGATTGATCGATAAATTGATTTTAATCAGGCACAATTTCACAGTTTTTTGTTACGACCGTTATTGTCGTTACAGCAAGCATTCAAGTGTAATAAACCTGTTTGCCTTTAAAATCGGCATGGGAAACTTTGGCGTTTAGTGACCCTCATGGACCAAGTGTAAGTCATGGGAGATACAGTGTGATATATTCAGGGTTAATAAAATGCCATAATTAGAGCGTCCTTAGTGAATTACTTATGCAGTATCTGTGTTAGCATTTATGCAACTAGGTGTGCTTCAACCTTATAGATACTAGTTCATATGCATAGTCAAATGATGAGTTAAATAGAAAACGATTTTGGTATTTTATAAATGAAATCCAATTAGAAAGTTATTATTGATTTAAATACGAGCTAAACATGATCCTGAAGCTAAAAAGATACAAAACAATTTTGGCGTTTTATGCAATAAGTTTAAATTAACAGAAAATTACAATTCTATTACGTTATCAGAAAAGATGTGCAAAAATAGGCAGTTAGGTCATTTCTATTTTGAATCTTCTGGTTTTGTAAGATAGTGTTTTATATATATATATATATATATATATATATATATATATATATATATATATAAATAGCAAGGGGTGGCGAATCGTCAAGAAGAAGAAAAACTCTGATTTCAAAACCTGCGGAGGGACGTTTGGTCGTGCATAAATTCTCTGTATTCGACTATTCCAAAAAGACCCACATACGACGAAATCGACGGGAGACTCCTATGAATATATGTGTGTGTGTTTGTATTATATATATATATATAATGAAATGGACAAAGTCCGACAATTATTTTAAGACATTTTTATGTTTATAGATTCTTTTTATAGATACAAATATTTAAGTAAATCCTCTGTTTATAATAAAGAGTATTAATAACATTTACCGGCCTGAATGTCCGAGAAATTTTCATAGGAAATATTCGTCCTCCGACAGGAATCGAACCTCTATCCTATACGGAACCTTAATATAGCCTGACATGCCTTAACCAATTGAGCCACGGAGGATTCTGTCAAATTTAAATTTCTAATTCCGACAAGAACATAGTCTATACACCGGGGTTGAATAAGACTGATATACTTCTATATTTTTATTTTTTATTTTTTTTTAGTATTAAAATATTTTCTTACTTAAATTTAATATAAATTGTCTAAATATGACTTATTTTGAATATTTTCTTTTTTATTATAATTTATTATTTTTTAAGTAGTAACCTAATGATACATATATATATATATATATATATATATATATATATATATATATATATATATATATATATATATATATATATTATTAAACCCCCTTTTCGGCCCTCTTTTAGTTTCAAATTAACACCTCATTCTTCATATAACCCCAATTTAATGTCATATGGTTAAATTCTGTGTTAATTTTATAAAAATCACTTTCAGGTTAATAATTGACAACCTCCCCTAAGAACTGACTCGGGCTTTTCGTCGGGCTGAAACATCAAAATGGAAAATTTCTGTTCAATTTTTCGACAAGCTGTCAAAGTTAAATTTTAATTTTATAATTCCGACACGAACACAGTCTATACACCGGGGTAGAATAAAACTAACGTACTTCTAGTTGGTTGAAACAGATCTATACCCACACCCCAATATGAGGTAATTTTGGATTTTGTTCTGTAATATCTATCTATCTCTATCTATCTATCTATCTATCTATCTATCTATCTATAAACATATATATATATATATATATATATATATATATATATATAATATGGAGAAAACTACTGAAAAGTTGCAAGTTAAAAAAAATTGAATGTTTTTTTGTGAAAGTATTTATTTATATTTATTTGATATTTCAGATCTGCCCCGATCTTTCGTCAGAAATAAATTAAATAAATGTATTCAGAAGTTTGTTTTCAAGTAGCGTCCATCTGAATGCAGTTATTTAATTTATTTCTGACGAAAGATCGGGGCAGATCTGAAATATCAAAAAATAAATATATATATATATATAAATATAAATAAATACTTTCACAAAAAAAACATTCAATTTTTTGTTAATTTGCAATTTTTCAGTTGTTTTCTCCATATTATATACATATCAAGAAAGTATACGTGGCTTCTCATTATGCTATATATATATATATATATATATATATATATATATATATATATATATATATATAATGAGTGAAGCCTCAAATGTAATTTGCTTAAAATTAAGCGTTTTAGAACATCTCTATCTATAAAAGGCAGGGTGTGTGTGTGTGTGCGTGTGTGTGTGTTGTTTAAAATTTGCCAAATTTGTTAGGAAAGAGTTCTCAGTATTGGAAATATAGTCTTTTGTCAATGTAGAGAATGTCGTTATAGGTATCTGCAGTACCTGGTGATTGTTTCACGTCTCAATGCGATTTTTACACCATATATATATATATATATAGATGATAAAAATAAAGTTTTAATGAATAATGGTTAAAGTTCTCAATATCTTAATATCAGGGACAGAACGTATGTAAACATAAAATTCAACGATTGTCAACATTGTCAATATAATATTGAACATTGTCATTGTCAACAGCCAGAGTCTGTTTCATACTTAAAAGCCATCTTCAGTCCCTCTTCTCAAAACATTGCAATACGCTTTCTTTAAACACAGGTTTGTCTGTCATTTCAACCTGAAGATGTCTACCGTACGAAGGTAAAACGCGTTATTTGTAAAAATCTTCCCTTTTTTTTTCTCATGATCTCTACTTTTCTTTGGATACTGTTCTACATCCTACTAAACCCTACTAAAACCTACGCACACACAAAGTCACAATTCCTATTACTATAAACGCTATATATGTAAGGAAATCTAAGTCGACGCCATTTTTTCTAAACAGTGAATTTTATGTGAAATTAATATCTACCGGCTTAGAGATCGAGAGTTAAAAAAATTCACAAGTATCACTTACATTAAATTTTTTCTTAGCAATTCACCCCTGAAGATAGTCTTGGATGAGATTGAAACAACTTGAGGAAAATAAAATAAATGACCAAAATTATAGCGTCTTTAATCAGTTTATTAACAACACTAAGAAATTGATCGGTGAATTTGAGAGGTTTAAAATTAAAATAAATAGATATAATATGTCTAGATTATTCGACCAAACGTGCTTATAATATATGGGATAAATTATATAAATTTATTATTCTTTGAAAACTGTTTTATATATATATATTGATGATTTCAGTTTTGACAATATCATGTATCGTCAGATTGACGGTGTGGCGATGGGTTCTCCTTTGGGTCCTGTTTTGGCAAATATTTTTGTGGGTTTTTACGAGGAAAGCCTTCTGTCAGGTTCTTCCCGACCCAAAGTTTACTTTCGTTATGTTGATGACACCTTTTGTGTGTTCACCCATGAATCAGAAGTTGATCACTTTTTCTCCCTACTCAACGGTGTTCATCCTGCCCTTAAATTTACGGTAGATAGGGAGGTCAATGGTTCATTGCCTTTCCTAGACGTTTTGGTTCACATAACTCCTTCCGTGTTTATTACTTCTGTTTATAGAAAGCCTACTTTTACAGGTCTTTATACCCGATGGGACTCTTTTTGTCCTAAACGACAAAAGATCAATTTGATTAGGACTTTGACCCATAGGGCGTTAATGATCTGCTCGGATAGCACCTTGAAAGATTAAATTAGTTGTCTAACTGGTATCTTTGTGAACAATGGTTATCCGTTAGACGTTGTTCAATCGGTTATTCGGAATAAGACTGCCATGTTTAATAAAATTAAGCCTGCTATGGTTGGTAAACGTCCAGTCTATCTCTGTTTACCGTGGTTGGGTAGGATTAGTGAGTCCTTTGCCAAGCAGATTTCATGTAGTTCACGTGAATGTTATTTTGCAGCGAACGTCCGTGTTGTTTTTCAAACTAGGTCTGTCCTTTCATCTGTGTGTAAAGATGTTCTACCCCTCGACCATATTAATTCTGTTATTTATTATTTCAAATGTAGTTGTGGATTCGACTACATAGGTAGAACGACACAGCATTTGGACGCTAGAATTAAACAACACGTACCTGCGAAAATATTAAATAAAAATTTTTCGTTGAGCGATTCCATTCGAAATACGTATGGGTCGTCGATTGTGGATCATTTCATAAATAATCCTAATTGTGCGTTGGATTTCAGTGTGACCTGGTTTTTCCATTTTGGCCAGGGCACACTCAGTATTCCATCTCAGGGTGTTGGGGACGCTGTACATCAGGTCTAGGCGACCGTCTCTTTGCAAACAAAGGGACTGTTTGCTTGGGCTTGCTGTGCTGGGTCTCTAGCATCTTTTGTGGTATTACTTTGATTATATACACTTTTTTCTTTTTTTAAATTTATTTATCTCTTTCTTCCCTGCCCATTCATTCATGTCATCCATAACAGATATTTGCTTCATGATTTCTATTCCCCGTTAACAGTTCTGATGAGAGGGGACGAAACCGGTTAACTGGTGTTTTTATTTTAAATCTATCATGGCCTTTAATTTAAAAAAATGGTTTTTTATGCCTTGATACGCTTCTGTACCGTTGCAAATTTATTTAAATATATATATATATGTGTGTATGTGTGTGTGTGTGTGTGTATTAATTGTGGAGAAATGTTCCCAGAATTCTTTTTAAAACCTAGACTGAATAATTAATTGAAAATTGTTGTTTTTTTCTATTTGCTGGAAATATTTGCACACACCTAAGATATATATATATATATATTAGAACATTTTTATGTTTATACATTCTTTTTATAGATACAAATATTTAAGTAAATGCTCTGTTCATAATAAAGAGTATTAACAACATTTACCGGCCTGAATATCCGAGAAATTTTCATAGAAAATATTCGTCCTCCGGCAGGAATCGAACCTGTATCCTATACGGAACCGTCATATAGCCTGGCGTGCCTTAACCGTTTCGGCCACTGAGGATCGATTTTACTGTCTTTAGACAACAATCTTCCATGATTCTCTCACGTACATTCATATCTGCTAAATGCGTATCCAAATGTAAAGAAATGACGTCACACATTATCTATTATGAAATGGACAGATCCCGACAATTAATTTAAGACATTTTTATGTTTATACATTCTTTTTATAGATACAAATATTTAAGTAAATGCTCTGTTTATAATATATATATATATATATATATATATATATATATATATATATATATATATATATATATATATATATATAAAGAGAGTTACTTCTGTTCATATGCTGTGTTTCATATGCAAATGAGGGAGAAATATATATAATATTCGTAAAGTTTTCTTGAGGTATTCATGGACTACCATTTAATATAAAAATATGCTCACGATTTAAATAATCGCTCTCATCTCCAAAACCGAATCGAGATGTCTTGTACGAAAAGATTAATGATTTTAGCAGGATTTCCACGCCCCTGAAAGGCGATAGTGAGAAAAGCAGCGACGGACGGACCGACCGACGGACGGCCACACGAAATGGAACAGACACAAGGCAAAATTGTAATGTTAGGGCCTTTCGAGAATTCTTGCTGTTGTTATTCAGAAAATACTTTACAAGCCTCATTAGAAGCTTGTTTGAAGTGGAACAGCATCAAAGACCCAAAGAATATACAATTATTCGGAATCTTTAACGTAGATATTGGAATGCACACCGTATAATGATGCGTCTCTGTGTCTAGACGTACACCCTTTATAGCTAGGACAAAATAGTCAGTAATCATTGCTTTTTTTCTTTTTCTCTTTTTTTCCATGAGTACAGAAAAGAACAGGCGTAAATTGTGGACCTTTTAAACATTTGTTGACACAGGCAAAGCAAGAAAAATTCACACGAATAGATATGAACATATTGAAAATAGGTTTACTATTTCGTTTGCTTAAGTATAAAATAATCATACAGGAAATAATAATAATAATATTATTATTATTAATAATAATAATAATAATAATAATAATAATAATATGAAAAACGCTTGGGTTTAAACATGCCAACTGTTTCAACCAGATGCTGGGATAGAAGATAAAATGAGTATAATTGGCATCAACCACATCAATTCGGAAACAAGCACTGATAGTCCTAAAAACAGAAAAAGGAGCCTGCCTTACCGGGGACTTTGTTGTCACAGAGTACTTTTGGTACTTTGGGTAAGAAAGTGTAAGTACTGGGAAAATTCCCGGACCTCACACGGGAACTATAAAAACTCTGGAAAATGAACATTAGAGTGTTGCATCTCCTAAATGTTGCACTGAGAAGAGTGGCCAAAATGTGAAAATTGATATTAAATGAGGCGGAAAATCAAGAAAGAATAGATACAGTTCAGACTACGGCGGTATGCGAGGATAGTTTAGTTTAATCATATCACACAAGCAAAGGGATAATCTCTTTAAAACGCAAAGAGGTCTAAGGAGCGTGAAAGACAATAAGAGGACTTTAGTGAGGAGTAAAGACAATAAAAGGATAGGTTTCAGGAAGACAAAAGATGGCGATAAATCCACTAAGAAGCAAGTGGATACTGGGAATGAAAGAGAATGAGAAGACTTTAGTTAGGTCAAAGGAGAATAAAAGAACAGGTTTCAGGAAGACAAAAGATGGCGATAATGCCACTAAGATGCAAAGGCTTACTGGAAATGAAAGATAATGAGAATACCTCAGTGAGGAGTAAGGAAAATTTAAAAAAAACTGGTGTTCAGGAAGACAGAAAATGGCGATAATGCCACTAAGGCGCAAGGGGTTTGCTGGGGGTGAAAGAGATTGAGAAGACATTAGTGAGGAGAAAGGACAATAAAAGAAGAGGTTTCAGGAAGACAGAAGATGGCGATTGTCATTGAATTTATATTAATGAAGAATGGAACAAGCCGGGAAATAAGAAACAAGAATAAATTTCCACAGGGGATAAATGCGAGAAAATAATCTACTAGAACTGAACTTATTGTTAAATCTAGCTATTTCCACAGTAAAACGGTGAGACTTATTTACCAATCTAATATGTATTTTCAGTACGCCAACGTCGCTACTGAATGTGACACAAGGTTAATTTAAAGTGAGTATAACGGCAACAAATAATTCCCCAAGCCACCTCTGCACTTCCCCTTTTGAGAATGCCTCTGGCACCGTGCAATAAATCCAGTCCCCTGCCAAGTAGAAGCAGTGCCTCGGGCGAAGGCTTCCTGGAGCTTGGCTTTAATATTTTTGAAACTTCCTCGCATAGGATTTCGTCTATGCAAACTACTAATACGCTTAAATTCAGTTGGAAAGTTGATAGAGATTTGAAAAAAACTTGACTCAAGCCGCCGCAATAAACAGCAGAAAACGATCTAAACTAGGCTTACGGCTATATCACGTTGAATCACAAACTCTCGTATGATCACCGAAGTTAAGCAACGTCGAGCCTGGTCAGTACTGTGATCGTTGAGATCTTGGCAATACCAGGTGGTGTAAGCTTGGATGTGTGGATGCTATAATAGATAATAGCATGGAATTGTTAATCAAAGTGCCAAGTTTCAATTTCAGTCGGGTTCGTTATATTCGCTTACGGACGAATACCATTAGGAAAGATATGAATCGACCTTTTCTTCACTATCCCCAGTTATGGATTAATTGTATCAGTAAATCATTATTATCTCTCCCAAAATAACATTTTTACTATCTAGAAATACTTTCTAGCTTTGGATAACCTGCAAAGGGTTGATAAGCCGTAAAAACGAATCAATCAATCAAAGATCGATGACAAGCGATCAAATCCGGTTAAGAGAACAGATATAAATCAAATCCAGTTTCAAAAGAACAGCTAATACAACGAATAAAAGAAATCAAGTAAAAAAGCGGAAATTAGGTATGCGGATCTTATACACTGATTTGAGTTAATTCTCTTCTTGGTTATTACGAACACAAAGTTTCTGCCGAATACCCTGAGGCCATCTTCAGATGTCCATTTAGCGAATAAGGGGTATCTCGCTTTAGTTGATATCAGTGGTAATCCGTCCATGTGGTTTCATTTTTAACTCGTTTGAATCAGAGAATAAGGGATTTCAATATTTGATCTTAAGATAGAACTCATGACCCACTGAATAATTGCAATATTTTCACCAATTCTTATAAGCCATCGTTCAAAGAACATCAGTTGATCAAATAGTGAATATTTTGAGCTAATTTCGAACTCATTCTCTTTATTCTCGAGAAACTGGCTCCCGTGGCATCTGCTTTATTGATTAGGCTACGGAGAAGAAACCAGTTACAGAAAATCAATTTTAATAGTTTATATCCGTTATTTTCTTAAAAGCTTAATACGCTTCTATTTCTTTTATACACTAGCTATTATATTATTTAAACATCTTATTGAAAGTATTATCAGTTATTCATTCTTATTAGTATTTCTTATTAGAAAATCACCATTCTATAAGATGCCTGGGCATTTCGACGAGGTGTAATGGTTAACAAGCTTTTCTCGCTAGAAAAATTTACTTACGGCCTGGTGCAACATCTGAGCTACGCTTAGAAAATCACCATTCTATAAGATGCCTGAGCATTTCGACGAGGTGTAATGGTTAACAAGCTTTTCTCGCTAGAAAAATTTACTTACGGCCTGGTGCAACATCTGAGCTACGCTTAGAAAATCACCATTCTATAAGATGCCTGGGCATTTGGACGTGCTGTAATGGTAAACAAGCTTTTCTCGCAAGAAACATTTAATTACGGCCTTGTGCCACATCTAAGCTACGCTTAGAAAATCATTATACTATAAGATGACTGGACATTTTGACGTGCTGTAATGGTTAAAAAGCTTTTCTCGCTAGAAACAATTACTTACGGCCTTGTGCCACATCTGAGCTACGCTTACAAAATCATCATGGTATAAGCTGCCTGGGCATTTCGACGTGGTGTTAATGGTTAACAAGCTTTTTTCGCTAGAAACAATTATGATTGTCTTGTGAGTTTGATTCTCAATGCTCTACTCTTTCGGCCTTGTGCCACATCTGAGCTACGCTTCGAAAATCATCATTCTATAAGATGTTTGAAGCAATTACAAAAAGCCAAAATATTTTTGTGAAAGAACAACCAATCATTTTTATTCTTTTTTATATACAAAATATATATTAAAATCTTTTTAAAAAATCTCTTTTCAGAAATAAAATATATCCGAATTTCTCCAAATTCCAATCATGAATTTTGATTTGCACTCCAAAGTTTGGAGTTAAAAGAATTCTTTAGAAAGAACTTTTAATTTGTTTACTAGGCTGAACTTAAATTATTTGATGCTATTAAAGGAAAAGTTAATTTTTTATGAATGTAAGGTACTAAAATTATTTAAAGAAGGAATATATTTTTCTCTATTCAGGGTCTCTTCACATTACGGCCTTCAAGGACAGCCTGACCCCAGCACAACCACCAAGATTTCATCTTGAAATATTTAAATAAATCGCCAGATTTTCCCATCATCAGTTAAATAATTGATTAATTTGTTACTGCTTTCATTCTGCTGTTTATATTTTTACTCATTATGCAAAAGTATTTTAAACATTCGAAAACATTTTTAAACAATTTAAATATTTACATGTCTATTACTATACAAAGAAAGTATTGTGATTGTCTTACCAGCTTTAGGATATTATCTTTCCTCTGAGATGTCGTCGTAATTGATTCATTTGTACTATAGATGCTCAAGTACATAATAAGTACCCCAAAAATGTTATCTCAAGTGAATGGAGCCATCCTTGGAACTCTGCAATAACGGCGTAATTTGTGTAGAACCACCTCCTGAATAAATGCCCCTCGAAGATCCCAAATTGATAAATTGATTCAGTGAAAGCCATGAAGAGGTTTATTGCATCAAGTCATATTTCAGTTAAGCGCTTGTGCTACTCAACCTATCAGTCAACGTACTGTACAGTATACAGAGAAGGGAGATCACCGCTCTCTGTGGAATTAGGTTGATATCATAGACAAAGAATACTATTGGAAAATTCGTAAACTTAAGGAATCAACACATATGCTAGGCCACAAAAATCTCCTGAGCCGACCAAGCATAAAAATGAATACAGTATGGGAACCAGTAATAAGGAGTGCAAGAGAAATGCGATAATAACAGCAAACATTGCAATATGAGCACTGGTAAAAAATGATTTCTGAAGTCATTAGGTTTATAATACCCAGAAATTCATACACAGATGTCCTCAAGGGCACATAGCACAGTGGATAAAGGCGTTAGTTAGATCCAGTGACAGGTCCTAAATAGTGTGAGTTCAATACCCGGTTAAGGCAGTGGAGAAATTTCAGAGGGAAATTAACAGGAGACAATTTACACCTCTTTATACTTTGTCATGTCCCTTGAGCATGGTAAAGAAAACCCACTATTTTGGGTGTCAGGAAAATGATTCCAGGAAAGCGACTATTTCATAGCCCCTAAACCCCAATCACACCAGATTAACACCTCGTTGTACATGCATGTAACATGATGCAGATCTTACTAATATCCCTGAAGCTGCGTAAAACAAATAATTCAGTTATGAATATAATATAATTAAATGTAACATCTAAGAAATCAACTTGTTTAATGTTAGCAGTGGTAACTACGTTGAGACCATATACGATTTAAACACCCTATGTATTATTTTTCTAAGTTTATCGACCTTATTTCTACTATATTCATTAACAACCATGAGACCATCATCCCTATAAATCCCTATACTGTCTAGGTTAACTTCTACAAATACTGTAAAGTTTCTTCACATAAAATTAGCAGTCTCCATCAGCTGTGTGTTGATGATTCATGGCTAAGAACTCTAGCTGGTGCCGAATCGGTTGGGTTTCGGTCGAAGCTTATCTATATCCCCCCCACGTTCTTCTTTTTTACCTTTCTATGCAATAACATCAATTCCCTTTTCCAACGTAATTTATTGAAAATTTGAAGGTTAATATTAATTTTAATGTTATTTTACCTTTATTTCTATCTCGATTTCACCACCAATTTATTTTTTTAAATTTATTCGTTATATTATTTGATTTACATTATTTACATTATTCGGACTATTGTCCTCATATTTGTCGCCATATTTATTACAATGTTTCTAGAAAAGTCTATGCATTTGAGCGAAATAAAGGGTTCAGTTCGACATTCCAACCACCTGAAGAAGGCCGGAGTGTACAACGGACGAAACGTAAAGTAAAATTTGGTTAAATATAATTAACATGACAATATAAAGATATAAAATAGGTTTAGTATTCTAATTTATATTAGAAAGTCAGTTTCATAAAATACTGTAGTACTCTTTTACATTCAATGAATAATTGTCTCCGATCACAGGAAGTTTTTGTTTTAGAGACATTAACCTAACCAAGCTATGTTAACCGTTAAAATTCGAATTTTATGATTCAACTGAATTCCATTGGTTTTGGTTTGATTATTTTATCTCACCTCCCCCCCCCCATTTTTTTGGTTTCCTTTTCTTAGCACTTTTTCTCTTATTTCTCTTCTCTCTCTCACTGTTACTAATCACTTAGCTTCCTTTCTTTCTCCACATGTAAATTCTATTTTACCTTTTATGGGAAACTTTCCAATGACGTAAGTGTAAGATGTATTTCGTTAACTGCCTCTCGGAATAAAATATTTTAGTAGCAAAGAGATTTCCCACCTGATGAAACGTTAAAAAAATTTTAAACGTTGAAACAAGATGTACCGTTTTGTAGTGGGTATGTGTATGTTCTAATGTAACACTACATAATAAATAAATATATATTGGTCTATTTTTGTACTGAGCCCTGTTTTAAATTAATCTTCTGAACGCTGAAATCTTACTCTTTGTTCTTTTACATTTGGACATATATATATATATATATATATATATATATATATATATATATATATATATTATGTCATTCACAGACAGTACTGTTTCGCTGTATCACAGCTCCTCAGTGCGACTAGACTTCCGAATGCCTCAAGCCAGGATTGAAACACAACTAATTTGGTGTCAGCCAGAGCTATCTTCACTCGGTAGAGTTACACAGCTAAATCTAGCGTATTGTTTTTACAAATGTAAACATTGTAAACAATGTGCTCCATTCATTTTACTGAAGAGCTTTGCATTAGTGCAGGTGGCTGTTGTTTATAGAATTAGCTCATCACTCAACAATGCTCAATTGAAATGTATATATATATATAATGATCTGTGATTTCTTGTTTGCTTTTGATGATACTCTTGTTGCATGATGTTATGATGATACCCTTGTTTATATATATATATATATATATATATATATACATATATATATATATATATATATATATATTATTATAACTTGAATCTATTTTTATTTTTATTTTGTATCTCACAGTAGCCGAGTGGTAAAAGCATGCCGTCTGAAACAGTCGTTCATCCTGCAAATGGGGTTGCAATCCTATTAAGTTTTCTCGGGTAAACAGGCCAGTAGACGAAATAAATATTTTTTGAAATAACCGGAGAGTTTACTCAAACAGGGGCATCTACTATAAATAATATATATATATATATATATATATATATATATATATATATATATATATATATATATATATATATATAATTATCTATGATTTCTTGTTTGCTTATGATGATACCCTTGTTGGAACATCCTTTGAGAAAGCCCAACATCTATTAAATCGTTTCACTGCTGCATGTAAGCCCTTTGGTCTTTCACTTAGCGTAAAGAAAACTGAAGTAGTGTACCAACCTTGTCTTACTCCGAAACAAAAACCACCAGTCTACAAATTTCCAGAGAGACCATTGAAAGTAAAACACAGAGCCCTGATCTATGTGAAGTTGTTCACCTATCTTGGTAGCAAAGTCAACTACAGTGGCTCTTTAAAGGAAGAAATCATGTATCGGATAACAGTGCTTTCGGCAAAATCCGTCATTGCTTGTGGGATGAGTGTGGTATCCGACTGGATACGAAAATTCAGGTTTACAGAGCTGTTGTCCTTACCATCATTTTGTACGGCTTAGAATTGTGGCTCTATACAGGTACCATATACGCTAGCTTGATGTTTTCAATAAGAGCTGTCTGGATGCCATCTGTGGACTTCAAGACAGGACATCCAATGAAGACATCTTTAACAGGTGTAATATTGGAAGAATCGAGACTTTTCTTATACAGTCTGAGTTACGGTGGACTGGTCAGATCTTGAGAATGTCTGTGACAGGATACCCAAGATCCTAATGTATAGCCAGTTAGATCAGGGTTACAGGAATATACGACGCCCATGGCTAAATTACAAATACAAGCTGAAGAGTAATTTGTCAGCTGCCAATATACCACATAACACCCTTGAGCGCTTAGCCTTGGAGATGGTATAGTGGAGATCAACGTGTTTTAGTGGATTCAGCAGTTTTCAATCAGAGTGTCTGAATCATCTCCAAGAAGCGAGCGCATGATCTAAAAGGTCAGCCAATCTAACTGTGACCTCATCCCACAAATCTCACTCTTGCTCTATATGCTGCCTCCTTTGCAAATCACTTACGGTTTTCTTAAATGCTGCTTAAGATTATCGCCCAAATTTCATAAGTGAATCAATTGGTTAATTTATCAGATTCTCATACGTCGAAACCGACGGAAGAGTGCATTATATATATATATATATATATATATATATATATATATATATATATGTGTGTGTGTGTGTGTGTGTGTGTGTGTGTGTGTGTGTGTGTATTAAGCCCTTAAAAAGTGGACACAGCACCACGAAACTGTGGAGCCGGGGACATAACAACAAGGATTGATATGGACAATTACATCCTTCTCTCTCTCTCACTCTCTCTCTCTCTCTCTCTCTCTTCATATATATATATATATATATATATATATATATATATATATATAAATGGTGGCACTCGCTTGGAAAAACCTTGGATAGTTCGACTTGCAGTAGAACAAATCGGTACCCAAGGAAAATCAGGAACAAAAAAAGAAAGAACCAAGAGCATTAAACCAAGGCGAAAACAATTTCTAATATTTCAAAAACCGTCCAATCAATTCACACAAAATTTCCAATTTTTCACACAATGTTGGCATCACTGACCCGCGCAATCACTGAAATTTTCGTACTGATCTGCGCAATGTAAACAAACTGGCGCCATATTTGTTATCAGCACTGTGATTTGAGCGTGCCAATTTATTAGAAAGGTTAGTAAAATTCCCAGAATTGAGCAAATAAAACGTTTATTAATGTTGCACGTGAATGTTTATGATCAAAAGAAACTAATAGATAAGATAATCAAACAAATAATAGCAGGTACAAACAAAGGCACAGTTTTAAACAAATTAATAGGGAATGTGCTTTCCCTGTTTTGAAATTAAGAAGTCGACGATCCATAGAATTTGTTAATTGTAGGACGTCATCTGCTGTAATGCCGCGAGATATGTCAAGAATTGCTTCCCACAATTCAGCGTTGCTCCTGAATTGTCGTCGGTTGGCGTACAGTCTTCGCTTCATGATGCTCCAAAGGTTTTCGATTGGGTTCAAATCCGGAGAATTTGCTGGCTACTTCATTTTTCGAGGTCCATCGAAGCCTAACTGTTTCAAATATTCAGTAGTCTTGTGAGCAGCATGTGAGGGAACATTATCTTGCATAAAAACAATGGCCCTTCTGAAGGCAACTCTTTGCCTTTTCATCCACGGTTCAAGATGCTCCTTCATAAACGCTATGTATGCATCAGCAGTCATTTTGACGCCATCTGGTAGTCTCCATGGGCCCACTAATTGTTTTTCCAATAATACCACCCCAGATCATTATGCCTCCACCGCCTTGTTGGCGTCTCAAACGCTGATGGCGATTCTGTCCGTTCATTCCCCAGCCTTTGCACCATCTCCCTGGCCCATCAAGTGTTACTCGAGTTTCGTCTGAGAACAAAACTTTAGAGAAGTCAATCTTCATATTGTCCGCGGCCCATTTCAATCGATTTTGAATGTGATTTCTCGTCAACGGAGGCTTCGATACAGGTTTGACTGTTGTTGCTATTTCCCTCAGATACCGACACCGAGTACTTTTAGACACAGTAGGATCCCCAATGCGACTGAAAAGCTCTTGACTGGTAAATCCAGGGCTCTTCGTGGCCTCTCGTTTAAGTCGTGACATGAGACGACGTGAAATAACCCTCGGCTTTCCTTTATCTGCTCTTTTGCGTACTTGTGTAGCGTCGGCGGTGAACTTTTTCACTGTTTGATGACACCTCCCTATCATTTTAGAAATTTCTAGGGTAGATTTACCTTTTGAGAGTTCTGAGGTGATAGTTTTCTTTTCAGCATCACTTAAACTGCTTTTACGGCGCATCTTTTCACTAAATTCTTACACTTTTCTAATAATTTGGCACGTTCAAATCACCGTGCTGATAACAAATATGGCGCCAGTTTGTTTACATTGCGCAGTTCAGTACGGAAATTTCAGTGATTGCGCAGGTCAGTCTTGGCAACATTGTATGAAGATTCTGTATGAATTGATTGGATGGTTTTTGAAATATTAGAAAAAAGTTATCTTGATAATAATTTGGCACGCAGTGTATATATATATATATATATATATATATATATATATATATATATATATATGGGTAGAATACTTCATTCAAGCATGTTTGGTTGAATAATCTTGACATATTATGTCTATTTCATTTTAAGCCTCTCAAACTCACGGATCAACATCTTAATTCATTAAAGAAGGCGCCTTAGTTTTCTCTTTTTTCTTTTATTCTCCGTAATAAAATAAAAAGGATTTTAGTAGCAACATTAAGATCCCTGATTTTCAGAGGATTAAAATAAAATAGACGCACGCACACACACACACACACACACACACACACACACACACACATATATATATATATATATATATATATATATATATATATATATATATATATATATATATATCTTTATATATATATATATATACGACCAAAGATAAACGTTACCAAAGTTTTAAAAGTAATTTTAAAAAATGAAGATTCTTTCTTGAAACTTTTATTTTAGCTTTTACTTCAAGCTAATAGATTATAGATTAAATTATATAACTCCACTTAGCAATATACTTTGCTCTATTACCAAACGAATTTAAATAGATTGGAACGTTATTCGTTTTATTACAAAATCTTTTCAAAAATATATTTTCTTCATTTAAGGAAGATTAACTGATTTAAAATTTAATTAATCTCATTTGAAACAAATATTACTTACTTTCAGTTTAAAATATCGCAGGAAACTATTTTTAACGCGCATGTGGGTGTCTTTTTTTTTTTAGATTTTGACAACTATGCCCATATACTTAAATTTTGAAATATTTTCTACAGTGGATATATCTGTAAAAATTACATGACGAATGTAACATAAACGTTTGTTTTATGTGATTATTTACTGGTCAGTAATTTTAAAAATTTAAGAAAATATTTTCCGTAATCTAATGTTTAATTGAATTCTAGGTGCTTTGGTTTTAATTATAATTAGCGCTATTATTTTCTGATAATGCCGTGTATGGACATCCGTATTTATTTTTAAAAAATTCACAAAAAAAATTTTCTTTTTAAAATACTGGAGTTCGCTGAATTGTAGTAAGCTTTTTCATTTATGATTAGTAAATATAGTATTTACATAATAGCAATATCGCTTAAACGCTATAAATTAATACAGAATTAATTTATTTCTATGAGGTCGGAAAATTGACCACAACTCTTCAGATCTCGTAATACAAATAAAAATGGAAAAGATTTCTCCAGGCCAGAAAAACAAATTTATATAAATATGTAGATCTAACTTTGTAGAAGGGCAGTAAAAAAGTTTTATATCTAAGATTGTGGAAGGTGGAGGTGATGAAAGAGATGTATTCAGAGAGAGGGGGGAAATAGAGAAAATATTTTAAAATTGAACCATTTTCCAACCTCAATGAAGTAAATTAATTCTATATTAATTTTGTAAGGCAGGCCATGCCAATTCAGCTTCATTACCTACATCAAGTGATGAAAGTTTTGAGTCATACAATGTTTGGAAAGAGTCTAATGTTTCCCTGTCTTCCAGCTTTGTTATGACTTCTTTCTTTGGTGGTTTTGCTCGTTTGTTTCTAACTGGCTTCTTCGACAAGCTTCTTCAAATACATTTTGTGAACTGATCAACATTGACCGATTGCTAGTGATTGCGTCAGGTTTATGTCGTGTCGATCACGACCGCGAGCGATGATGTAGTCAATGAGATGGCCGTGCCCCGATCTAGGATGTGGCCATGTAGTTTGAATCATGTTGGTTGTTGGAAAATTGTGTTGGTGATTACAAGATCAAATTCACTGGAAAGAGACAGCAGCCATACCCCGTTAGAATTGGATTTACCGACGCTATGTTATCCAACAACTTTACCCCAGGAGAGTCTTCCACATCCAACACGAGAATTAAAGTCCCCCATCACATAAAGTTTGTCACGAAATGATGTCCGCCTTAAAAGTTCACGAAGGTTGCAGTAAAAAGATTCTTTTACATCCTCAGTAGAGTCCATGATAGGCGCATAACAACCAATTAAAGTGATATGCTTATTCCTACTGATAGGTAAGCGAAGAGACATTAGACCGTCAGAAATACCAACTGGAAGTGATTCTAGTCGTGACACAAGACCGTGTCTGATAGCAAATCCTACGCCAGATTTTCTTTTCGCAGATTAAAGTCGTCCTATCCCAGAAGGTGTAGCCATCTTCCACATCTTTGAGTTACCATCTGTCTGGAAGTCTGGTTTCTGGTAGATCAGCAATACTAGTGTTGTTCTGTTTAAGTACTCGTGCAATAATTGCTGTTCTGCGTTCAGGGATTTTTTTTAATGTCCTGAAGAGTCCTTACATTCCAAGATGCTATGAACATGTTTTTTTCATTCAGTTTTGATTTTCATGAAATTCTGGGTGTGCAGTTTGGATGCCCAGCAATACGCTCCTCATGACAGGGTCTGGCTCGGACAATTTTTACGTCGCATTTTATTGACCCTTCCTCATAAGAGAAAAGCAGTGGCATCCCTAAATAGGGTTGCTTTATTATGAGAGGAGGACACAAAGTGCAACAATGTCTTATTTTGTACGGCTCAACGGCCACCTACCTCTCAACTACCATGTGTGAAATATAAGCTAAAGACTGCTAGTGGCATCCTCCACTTATCATCGTCGGTATCTCTTCCTCGCCATGGGATTTTTGACATACATGTATTTGTGTTGAACTGTTAGCCATCCAGCTACTGATCAACCTGCACTAAGATTTATTTAAAGTGGTCAGTTGCTTGTGGGGGCACAAAGCGCACCCTCTCCATGAAAACAGCACAGCCCATGCAGGTGCACTGTGAGTCACGCGTTAGGTTTTTGTGATGATCGTATGTTATATTATCACGGAGTTTGATCTCCCCGGGAACTTAAATACATTGAGAAGTGTGTGGTGCACCAAACAATATACACAAGGAGTTTTGAAGTCAGAGTTTGCCGTCTCTGGTATGACGGCTAGTGGCTATATATATACATATATATATATATATATATATATATATATATATATATATATATATATATATATATACACACATATATATATATATATATATATATATATATGTGTGTGTGTGTGTGTGTTTGTGTGTAATCCCTTCTATGGACTTCTGGATAACTTTTATTTTATACATATATATATATATATATATATATATATATATATATATATAGTAATGAATTTTTCGTTTATTAATCTGACATAGTTAAATATATTGCTTAAATGTTATTTTTGTTCATACACATATTTGAGTATATGCTCAGAAACTACTTATTTATTGTAAGCTTTTTTACTGTGTGTGTGTGTGTGTGTGTGTGTGTGTGTGTGTGTGTGTGTGTGTGTGTGTGTGTGTGTGTGTGTGTGTGTGTGGTAGGGGCTACGTGAATTCAATTAGCAAGTTCGGGAAATTTGAACATGAAAACATTTACCCTACATCAAGTTTCAACTATCTCCTTCGAAATAATCTTCTGGTAATCCAGGCGCAGAGTTTAACGATAAAATTTGTTCTAGAGTCTTTTCGCCTGCACTGTTCTCGTCTTTCGGAATTTTTATTGTATTTCTGAAATCTTCTCTGAAAACGAATAAAAAACGCAGGAAAACTTTGAAGCGATCTTCTATTCAAATGAGATATTTTTTCACTTTGTATATTGAAAACATTTGTTTTAACGAAAGTAATTTCCTGCCCACTTTTAATAATGATTTAGTTATTTTCAAGTGGTCTTTAAATCAAGACACATCTAAAATAGACACGACAATTTTGACGCGGAAATGTCATAAAAGCTAAAATAGAAAACTCCCAGTTTCTATATAAAATTTAATTGAATCTAATTTTATCTTCTTTCTTTATTGCAAAAGTAGAGGTGTCAAACATCAACGAGTCACTGTTGTCTTTTCTTATACACTACACAAATATGTGTGTTTGTGTGTGTGTGTGCGAAAAAGATATATATATATATATATATATATATATATATATATGTTCAAGAACAATTTTAGGGAAAAAGTATGACAAGGAGAATAAAGTTTTCGTCTGACGCGTTTGTCCTTTACGACTTCATCGGAATAAATTTAAAATTCTCACCGTCCCCTCTACTTCATGCGCATGCGTGCAAGCCTCATCAACGTAAACGTCACTTGAGTCCGATGATTTCCTAAAAGACGAAACGCGTCGCATGAAATCTTTTCCACTATGTCATATATATATGTATGTAAATATATATATATATATATACATACATATATATATATGTGTGTGTGTGTATATATACATACATACATATATATATATATATATATATATATATATATATACATATATATATATATATATACTCCCATATATGAAAAACTACGAATATTTTTCGAAATCTTATTGTCTACTCTGCTCGATCCATTCATATTATGCCTATCAAACAGTTTGTCATCGTCAAAACAAAGACACTGCCACTTAGCAAAACCGTTACACGTGAGATAAACAATTTATATATATATATATATATATATATATATATATATATATATATATATATATATATATATATATATATATATATATATATATATATGTATGTATGTATGGGGGTGTATAAACGGTTTATCTCATTAATAAACAGTTTACATATATATATATAAACAGTTTATATGTTGCAGTCTGAGCCAGCTCCCTTCCTGTATTAGGCGTTACATTAGACGACCGATTGTTACTATTACCCAAGGCCTTTTCTTACCAAAACAACTCAACGTGACTACAAGCTACCAAAGATATAATTTTAAACCAGCTCAACAAAAATCACTTAAACCTCTCAACCTTTCCTTCTCCAACATTCGTCGTAATCGTACCAACTTCTGCGGTGTGGAATCGTTCCTCTTCGAAAAGTATCTGGACATCCTAGCTCTCTGCGAAACTAATCTTAACTCTTCAAACCCTTCCTCTGATTTCTCGATTCCTAGCCATCTTCCTCTCCTTAGGAAGGAATGTAATGTCCACATGCATGGCCTGGGTGTTTATGTCCGTGAGCGTCTATCGCTGCCTAGGAAACTCTCTCTTCAGTCACTCTGATATATGTCTCCGTCTTTCTCTACTTAACAAATATCTCTACCGTTCCCCTTCCTCTCATGACTGTTGCGTGCGAGATAGTATTTCTGATAATATAAAAAAAGTCCATCTCCCTACACCCGTCTTCAAATATGTTTGCGCCTGGTGACTTTAATGCTCACCATGCCAGGTGGCTTAAACACTGTCATTGACCCCGCTAGTATCTAGAACCTTACCTTCTCAATCATTCAATCTCTTGCTCAAGTGGTGGACGTCTCCACACGTTTCTCAAGTAACTCTGATGGACACGCTTCTCTTCTAGATCTCTTTTTACCTCTATCTCGGACTCATGTTGTATTTCGAAGCTCTGCAATTATGATCATGCGTTAGTGCATTTAAACATCTTTTTCCGCTCGTCCGAAGTCTCCTTCTGGGTGAAAGCTGGTATAGATGCTTTAATTCCAGCAAGGAAATACCAAGTTAAACCGCATTCATCTCCTTGGTTCTCATCTGTAAGCGCGGCCGCTAGAGCCCACAGGAATCACTTCTTCCGGCGGTTCCAGAGCGACACGTCTGATTACAACAAGCCTCTCTTTGTCTCTGCTCGTAACCAGTGCAAGCGTCTCCTCAAAGAAGCGAAGTTACTATTTGCTGATAAAACGAAACAACGTACAGCATCTAGCAAGTTCGGTTCTAGAAATTATTGGCGGCTCTGCTAGAGTGTGTCGAACAACAGTAAATCCTCCACCCCTCTTCTATTCAATCAAGAAATCCTGACATAGCAGATAAGGTTGAATGCCTTGCTCAGAAATTCCCTTCCGACTCAGCACACGACTCAATTAGAGCAGCCACACCTGATTTCCCTCTTATACCCCAGCCGTCGTCCTAACGAAACGTGCTTCCAAGCTGGCTCCATTTCTCTTCAAACTCTACAACTAACCTCGCTGCTTCTTGCTTTCCTGCTTGTTGGAAGTCCTCCTCTGCTGTTCCTGTATTTGAGAAATCTGAAGAACCTTCTGACCCCTCTAACTATCTCCCTATTCGTCTCACGCCGTTTTCGGCAAAGTATTCGGGGCTTTAATCAGTGCTGAAGTGGTTAAGCATCTTACCTTTCATGACCTACTCTCTGACAAACAATATGGCTTCCGTTTTGCCAGGTCTTCCACTGATGTGCTAACGGCCATCACTGAATATGTATATTAAGCTATTGATAATAACGGCGAAGCTCGATCTGTGGTTCTAGATATCTTGAAGGGTTTGACAAGGTTTGACACGTTGGTATTCTACGTAAGCTCCAGGGCTACGGTATTACGGGACGTTTCTCTGATCTAAGCTTTCCCATCAAATCGTGAGATGACGGTCGTTTTGAACGGGCTTGCTTCCAGATCTCTTCACACGACAGTAGGTGACCCCAAGGATTTATCCTGGATCCTACGCTGTTTCTGATCTTCATCAATGATCTTGCTGATATCGTCAGTGCCCGCATTGGCATTTATGCAGGTGACACTCCCATTTACTCCTGTCTCAATAGAAAATCCGTCAGAGTTGACAAAGTTAACCTGGCCGCTGCTCTTGAAAAGGACCTGCAATTAGTGGTTAACTGGGGCAGGAAATGGCTTGTAAAATTTAATGCGTCCAAAATAAAACTGCTCTCATTTAGCCACCGTAGAGAAACTTCCTTGCCCACCATCAGCATGCGTGATGCTAGTCTCGTAAAGAGCAACATACTGCGCTTTCTTGACCTCACATTTTCAAATGACTTGAAGTGGAATGCCTGCATCGAATCAATAGTTGCAAGGAAAGTTAGATCACCGTGTCGTGCAAGATGGTTTTTCTCGTCAAAATCCATCTTGGAAATTTACAAATCTACCATTCATCCGTGCATTGGATACTGTTGCCATACATGATCAGGTGCCCCTGCTACTCATCTTGAGGTTATTGACAAAATCCAAAGAGGGATCTACAATGTCATCTATCCTGACTTAGCATTTTGATTTCAGTCTCTTTCTCACAGACGTGACGTGATTTCCCTCTGTCTTTACTAGAAATATTTTCATGGCTACTGCTCTGACAAGCTTTTTTCTCTGGTGCCCAGACTACGTGAGTTTGTGTGCTGCCAGATTGGCAGCCAGGTCCAG
Organism: Acanthosepion esculentum; assembly: GCA_964036315.1. Taxonomy (NCBI): domain Eukaryota; kingdom Metazoa; phylum Mollusca; class Cephalopoda; order Sepiida; family Sepiidae; genus Acanthosepion; species Acanthosepion esculentum. Next base: position 132,244,224 of record OZ038481.1, on the reverse strand, counting down.
GTCACATTCTTTTACCGCCACTCCTACCCCAACGGTTTCTTTTTCCTCACTTCCCGCCCGTGGAATTCCCTTCCGTTTCCTTGCGTCACAATCTACATCAAAAATGTAAATACAACGCCAATCGCTATCTTCTATCTTGTTGAACGCCGTTCAGCTTTTGTCCTTTCCTCGGTCTCCTTTATACCCACTCTTACCTTTTCACATTCACCCTGAAAGCCTCTGCGTACTAGCAGCATTCCCGCTTTGCTTGAGGTGAAATTATTGAATATATATATATATATATATATGTATATATATATATATATATATATATATATGTTTGAATTGGACAGAGTCCGATAATTTATTTAAAGACATTTTTCATATGTTTAACATGCATTTACTTAAATATATGTATCTATAAAAAGAACGTTAAACATATCAAAAATGTCTTTATATATATATATATGTATGTATTCAATAATATATATGTATGTATTCAATAATATATATGTATGTATTCAATAATATATATATATATTATATAGAGGAGGAGTATGAAAAGCCCTGTTTTCATTGGCTGACGCTGACTGACATGTGTCAATAAGAACGGTCGAAGTCCAGCCTTACTATCGGGAAATTACTGTTTTTTGCAATGTCGCGGTGCGTAGCACGACGCTTTCAAGGAGGCGGCCTGTTTCACCTAGAATCAGGTCGGGGTTGCTGTTGGAGCCGATATGATGCGAAACCCGAAATCGGCGATGAGAACAGTGCATCACTGAAGACCACCCTTGATGCATCTAAAATGTATAACTTAACTATATATATATATATATATATATATATATATATATATATATACTGTTTATTTCAGCGCTCCCTCTCCTTAAAGCACATAAAGCACAGATGTAATCACTTCAACGTCCGATGAAGTCCTAAAGGATAAAATTTGACACACAAATTTTTCCACTTCTTATTTATTTACCTGAAACTGTTCTGATATATATATATATATATATATATATATATATATATATATATATATATATATATATATATATATATATATATATATATATATATATATATGTGTGTGTGTGGGGGGGGGATCGTTTTCTCATATAAATATGATAAAATAAAAAACAAATAGGGAACCTCTATCGATCTAAAGATTTTCTTTTTCAAGCTCAAACCTGAAACGATTTTCTTTTTCACGCTCAGACCTACAAATTTTCTTCTTCACCTGCAAAGATTCACTTTTTTAAGCTCAAACCTCCAAAGATTGCTTCTTTCAGGCTCTAACCTGCAAAGGTTTTCTTTTTCAAGCTCAAACCTGAAAAGATTTTCTTTTTCAATCTCAAACCACTTTCATTCTATGCATTCGAATGGAGTTTTGTAAATGTATCTGTTGTCTTACTCATATTATTTATTATTTCATCATGGAGGAAATCACTTCAATATATACTGAAAAGTTTGGAAAAGTATTCCAAACGATGTTAGTTGGTTCATTTTATTTAGTGGAATATTAAAACCTCTATGGGTTATTTCATGCCGAAATTTATTTTTATTTTAATTATTTATTTATTTTATTTTATTTTATTTTTGGTGTTGCATTGATTGTGATTTTCTATAAACATTTATCGTTTCTGATTTTATAATACAAATGTACTGTTGATTTTTATTTGGGTTTACTATTTGTCTATAACAGGTGCTACCACCACAGGTCAGGGTGGGCCTGGGAACAACAGAAATTAAGAGATGGATTTAGGCTCCTCAAAACCTCCAATCTCCCGATCGGAGGCCTTGCTGCCGGATGTAGTTTATCGTCATACACAGGACAATATTTCAAAAGATTGCCATCAACTTGGTGGGCATGAGATAATGGTGCCGGTCTTCCGGTTTCAGGATTTTCACTCTGCTCCTTTACCATGTCCACAGTTATTATCAGGTTAAATGCTTTTGCAACAAATGAAAAGCATTTTACAATATTTGGCAGCTCCTTGAAAAGAAAACGCGACATGCGTAACATCATCAGCGCACGAGAAGTCAGCGATTATCTTCATCCATATGAAAGTATTGGTTTTAAATTCTTGCTGATTGGACTGAACTAATATTTCACCTTCATCCCACATTGGAATACTTTTAAATCTAACATTCGTCTGTGCATTGAATATTGCCGCCATATTTGGTCTGGTGCTCCCGCTTTATATCTCAAGATTCTTGACAAAATTCAAAGAATGGTCTGGAATGTAATCGATTCTGACTTGGCATCTCGACATCAGTCACTTTCTCACTGATGTCACGTGACTTCCTTCTGTCTTTTCTACAAATATTTTCATGGCTATGTTTCTGATGAACTGTTCTCCTTAGAGCCACAACTGCATGAATTTAAGCGTGCTACTTGATTGGCAGTTAGATCTCACTGTTCTACTCTTGAGCTAGTTAGATGAGACCGTCAGTTCTATTCTAATAGTTTTTTTCTCACACTAGTCTCCTGTGGAACTCCTGTCTTCCTGAACCCTGTTACTTTATTGTCTTTCTTCCTCACTAAATTCTTCTCATTCCCTTTCACTCACTGTGCCCCCCGCCTTGCGCCTTAGTCGCATTGTCGCCTTGCTTGGTGTAAAACGATTTTAAAAAAGGCATACTCAGACATAACCACACTTCAGTCTGTTGTTAACTGGGCTACGAATTGGTTTCTTAATTTCAACGCCTCGAAAACGAAACTTTTTTTTTAATTGTCTTAAAGAACTATTTTGCTTTCCATCAACTAACCACCGGGAGAATGCAAACGTCTCGGGCAAACGTTTTCCCTTGACATGAAGTGAGACGATTGAATCAATTGCTACGTCTACTGATAAGAAAGTCGTTCACCGTGCCGTTCTAAACATTTTTCAAGCCAGAATATCCCATAAGTCTACTATTTTTTTCAATCATTCAATATTGCTCTAATATCTTGCCTGGTGCTTCTGCTATATATCTAGAGACTCTTGACAAAATGTAAAGAAGAATTATTATATTATTGATCCTGATCTGGCATCTCGTCTTCATTCACTTTCCCTCTACCGTGACGTAGCTTCCCTATACCTTTTTTTATAAATATTTTCATGGAAATTGTTTTGATGAGCTTTCCTCTTTGATACCACTACTTTAGGAATTTAAGCGTAGTACTAAATTGGCCGATAGGTCTCACCACTTTACAGTTGTAATTGCTATCTGTAACCATAAATTCTATGCTAACATTTTACTTTTTCTCGCACTTCTCGCTTCTGGAACATTTCTTGCTTTCCAGTCAACTTTGATATTCAAAAATCGAAATGCAATGACATCCATCCCTTCTACCTCGTTAAATTCTGTTCTTTTAATGCCCTCTCTCACACTCAGTAGCTCCTTGTGTCTTGGTGACTTTATCACCTTGCTTGGAATGAAATGATTCAAAAATACAGAACAAACAAGACCCGGACTATGCTACATATAATAATGATAATGATTACTTTCAGTATATTGTCTTGGATCCCAATTATCGTTAATGCCATCCAGCGGACACTCCTCTTCACAGACGTTAAACAAATGAGTGAAAGCAAGATAGAATTCTTTATCTTTCATGCAAAGTTTTTCAGTCGCCTAGCTCAAGCAATATATGATGTCAAAACATTCTCTATTCAACTTGAAGGTACACTGAGATCCATAGGATATTTTATCCACCAGATCAGATATAATTCTGTTGAGATAGATTCTAGTTAGACCATTGGAATCAACAGAGAATATAATTATATATCGATCGTTGTTATACATTGCTTTTTTCCTCCTTTCTTGAAAAATGGATGATTGAAAAGGTCTTGAAAAAGGTTCCTGTAGAACGCTTCCTTTCTTACAAATCAAAACAAATAGATGCCACAGCCTCCGCACTAAAACATTTCCTCCAATTACGTAAATCTTGACTCGTATTCCATCATCATCAGGTGCTTTACCTGATACCATTAGCTTCATAGCTAACAACACGTCTGCATTTCTGATCTCGATGGGACGAGTTAATGACTTTACAATTAGCATCTGATAGGTAGTTAAGAACACTTTAAAAATGTTATTTCCAGTGAACGAAGATTTTTTTTCTCTCTTCTGTCTCTAATCTATTACCATCATTTGATATGATGGGACTCTTCCTGTTGCAATGGACCATACACTTGATTTACATCCTTATAGAAAGCCTGCGTGCCTTTCTTATCAAAAGCAGCTTGAAGCTCAGCTGCTTTTTTTTTCAAATTACAGTATATCTTTAATTCCTCTCAACGATTTTTGCAAGGATCATTTACACTTTTTTTCCCTCTCCTTGGATGATGACTTATTAATAATCCAGTTTCTACAAGGAGTGAAACATCAGCATCAAAATAATGTTGATTAAATTAGTCCTAGTGCTTAAGTCTGTGCAAACGAAGCACTTCATGTGAGGTAGAATAAGTTGTTTCTTTTAGTTTTCTTCCAATATTCTTCAATGATATCCGATACTTTAATATCGGTTAATTTAGAATCAATTGTTTCAGATAACGCAGTTTTTCTATCAGCAGTATATAACGTTCTCTCATTTAATGCTTTGGGATTTTTAGCGCTGAGTCAGCGATGTTTCGTTTGCAATTGAAATAAAACCTTAAAAGTTTCATCGTATAGCCGCTGTGACAGGAAAGGCTCAAGAGGATATCTTTTCAGTTCTACTTCAAGGTGATGACATAATCAATTAGATGCTAAACCTTTGATCTGAGATGCATCCAGATAATTTTATGCCTTCTAGCTTTTTACTGAAACATAGCAATGGTAGTAAAAAAACGAGAGTCGCCACATAAAGTAAACATAAGCCATTACTGCTTATATTATCAGATGCCACGATGGCATTAAAGGCACACGTCAACAAAAGCTTCTCTGGATATTTTGTATTTGATAGTACTGAAGCTAACTTTGCATAGAAGTTGTTGATTCATCAGAATTCACTGTCGGAGCTTCGGCAAGAGTTGATCTTTCAACTGGAATTTATTTTAGAAATATGAACCGGCTGCTTAGAACATGTGGTAAAAATTCTAGTTGCTTTATATTTTCTTTATAGAAAACCACCTCCCCATGATTAATTAGCGTCTTCGTTTTTATCAGAAAAGAAAACTGCACATATTTCCCTTTATCCTCCGGCGTGACGAAACTAGGAGAAAAGGGAGTCACTAAAAGCTGCTCTATTAACATGATGCCTCTCTACAAAAATCAATACTGTTTCTCTTCTCAGTGTCCCAGCCTAGGATTTGAAAGCCACTAAGATGCAAAGAGTTGGCGAGAGTGAAAGAAACAGTGAGCAAAATATAAGAACAACATTCAAGGAGACAGAAAATGACGTTTGACATTGCATTTAAGCTTTTGAAGATCTTAATTGAAGCATGAAAGCAGGAAGCCAGGAAAGGTTTCCACAAACGAGGAGTGCGACAGAGGAAACTATTAGCATAGAACTTATGGCTACGTGTAGCAATTTCAACAGTAAAATGATGAGACCAAGCTGCCAATCTAGGACTGCGCTTAAATTCGTATATCGAGGTAACATCATCAATCAATTACAATGAAAATATTTACAGAAAAGTCACAGAAAAGCTACATTATGACGGTGGGAAACGGACTGAGGACAATATGCCAGGTCAGGACTGTTGATATTGCCGATTCTTTGGATTTTGTCCAGAATTTCTAGACATATAGAAAAATCCCCAGACCAGATGTAGCAACAATATTCAATGCACAGAGGAATATATATATATATATATATATATATATATATATATATATATATATATATATATATATATATATATATATATATATATATATATATATATATATACTTTAAAAATAAGGAGATCAGTTGATTTCGCTACATTACTTTCAACCTTACAGTATTCTCAGGCGATTTTTATCAATTGACCTCCCCGCGCTTTATTTAAAAAAAAACAATGAACGCTGTATTATTTTTTAAAATAAATAAACAAACGCACGATTTTGGTTGTGATAGAGTAGAAGAAGAAGAAGAAGAAGAAGAAGAAGAAGAAGAAGAAGAAGAAGAAGAAGAAGAAGAAGAGCAACAACAACAACAACAACAACAACAACAAGGTGTAGGAGAAGAAAAGCAACGGTATTATAAATGTAACGGTGGGAAAGGGGGTTAATTTAAATGTATTTTATTTTTATAACCAGCTTCAGACGAGATTAAGACGAATTATTTGTATGACTGCAACGGCTCATGCCTTCGAACCTCTGATTGTCATCATCTTTATTTTCATGTACACGACGTTTCGCCCATTGTACGCTACGGCCTTCTTCAGGTGATTGGAATTTCGAACTGAAACCCTTATTTCGGGTAGATTGTTCAATTCGTAACAATGTCAATAATTACAATAACTCATCTCAGAAATATAGACAAATATTTCTGTTATCTCAAACATTATTTTTAGTGGATAGCCGAATTCGAGTAGACGCTCCAGAGCTACTTCAATCTTTCAGGTGGATAACGTTTGACAGCATTGAAAATCAACATTTGTATTTCTGTGCTGAAAAATCGATTCATAATTATACGACACATGAAATTGTATTATCTTATCCAAGCTATATGGATTATTGTGTCAAATTGCATCTCAATGAAAAGTTTTTTCATTGAATTATTAGCTTAATGATGCAAATAATTCTGAATTAAAGTTAGAGACGGAATGCAACATTCAATTATGAAGAAAAAGATCCGCAAAGAATATTATAGGTGAGTGCGTTTGATACGAGAAAGCGAACTTAATGGGGCCAAAAAAATGAAGGCTATCAACACCTTAGCTTTATCCGTAGTAACACACTGGTTCATCACTATTAAATGGAAGTTGACGGATATTAAAAGATTGGACGCCAAGACCAGAAAAACGCTTACCCAGACGAGGATGCACCACCCAAAATTAGATGTTGATAGGCTGTACATACCAAGAGCTTCACGTGGCCGAGGTCTAATCCAACTTGAACTAAGTCTAAAAACTACAACAACCGGATTGGAAACCTTCCTCACAAAAACCAATGGACCTCGCCTACAAATAGTAAAACAGAAAATCAGTTCTATCAATAAAGAACTTACACTCTTCAAGAAACAGCTTAATATTCCTGAAACCTTACCAACAATACACGAAGCGAATACCATCTACGCCAAATGGATAAAAAAGAAAGCAAAACAAGTTGGTCAAATGGAATTACAAAAGACCTGGAAAGACAAGGCGTTACATGGCAAATACCTAAAAAGAACGAAAGAAGCAGATGTGGACCAACGGAAAACATATAAGTGGCTGAGGGTTGAAAGCTGAGACAGAAGGCCTAATTATTGCAGGTCAGGACCAAAGCCTCGTAAACAGATCCTATCATTGTCACTTAATCACAGACGGAACTAACCCGAAACGCAGGATCTAATGAAACTGTCGACCATATCATCTCAGGATGTCCTGAACTAGGAAAAATATAAATATACTCACAGACATAACAAGGTAGCGACATATGTGCACTGGAAGATCTTCAAGAAGCACAAAATCGAAAACACTGAGAGATGGTATGAGCACCAACCAGACACAGTTACTCAAAATAACGATGTTACAATCTTCTGTGACATGCCAATTCAATCTGACAGGGAAATAAAAGCCAACAGACCTGATATTATCATAAAAGACAAGAAATTCAGGAACTGTATGCTTACTGACATTGCAGTACCATTGGAAAAGGTAGCGATAGACTCAATGATGGGATTACTAGTAGCTCATGCCTTAAAGAACTATAAAATAATTGTACTCACAAGTAGAGCTCACACACTACGAAGAGCTTTATCTAATGTAAAA
>OZ038481.1:132231371-132233871 GCA_964036315.1 Acanthosepion esculentum | reverse complement strand
TGTGCGCGTGCGCGCGTGTGTGTGTGTGTAGGGCACCTCGAGGTGGTGTAATGGTTAGCAAGCTTATCTTGTTAAAACTTTGGGCCTTGTGTCACTCCTAAACTATGCTTGTAAAATCAAAAAAATATATATAAATGTGTGTGTGTGTGTGTGCGTGTTTGTGTGTGTGTGTAGAATTAATATAATAGAATTAATATAAGTAAAATTTGTCATTTAACTGACTGATGTTACCTTGAGCATCACGACTCCAGAGTTTCGTACACGGACCCGTTAGTCCGCTCTTCAAATGGCACCAGCAACATATATATATATATATATATATATATATATATATATATATATATATATATATAATTAAAATCCCTTAATTAATAAATGTTTCAGTTAAGTTCACTAGAATACTTTCCTTTCTATAAATTGCGTATAGAAAATTAATTTATTTTTTCTGCATGTAAAACTTTGTCGTCTATTTCCAAATTCTTCGATGAAATTGAGATGCAACAAAGCTTTATAAATTCAATTTGGAAGGGGAAGACAAAAGTGCAATTGTTTCTCATAATTACAAATCCAGGTAGTTTTAATTTGTTTCCATATCATTGGGACTTTATCAATATCCTGTGTAACTTTACATTATTTTTGCCATGGTAAAGTTGATTTAGTAGAAAAATGAAAACAAATACAACTGGAATATCATGTGGGATTCAAATATGTCTCCTCCCAAAACTGCTGCCCTAATCTCAAAATGGATCCTTTTTTGGAATCGAGTGTTTTATACCCACCAGAAAATTCCAGCAAAAACCAGACAGTCAGCCCTGGTTTACCCCTGAATGTGCCATAGCTCACTGGAACCACTACTTCAAAATCTATCAAAAGGAGTCGTGTAATCTGGCTCTTACTACAAATGTACGTCCCATCCATGGGAAAAGGCCCAGAACTCCCTACTGCAGAATGTGGTGTCATTGTCTGTGAGTGTCTCGTGTGGTGGTACCCTCTCTGACATATGAAGCTCAATGTATATACAATTAAAATCCTTTAATTAATAAATGTTTTCTTTTCTGCATGTAAAACTTTGTCGTCTATTTCCAAATTCTTCAATGAAATTGACATGCAACAAATCTTTATAATTTCAATTTGGAAGGGGAAGACAAAAATGCAATTGTTTCTCATAATTACAATTACTTTTTGTCTCGTTTTCATATTCATATAACTGCAACATCAAAAAATCTCACTTTAACTAAAATATACAAATTTAAGAAGTATTTAAAAATACTTCTCTATAAACAAATATTCTTTAACTTTTTCTTCTTCATGTGCCATAACCTCAGGATATAGGTGAATATGGCTCTTCCCAACGTCTTATCCCTTGTAGCTTTTAATATACTTTGTATTTCTATTATTTCTCCTAAACCCTGTTCCGCCATCCATTTACTCAAGATCAGTAAGTAGATTATGCGTTGTTTTCCTCTGTTCCTCTTGTCCTCTATCTGCCCCATAAGTATCAGATTTTCCAAGCCTTCCTTCCTCATTATATACCCCAGACAGTTCCTCTCTTCTTAATGTTAAATATAATTTTCCTTTTTGCTTCCATTTTCTTTAAGACTTCGTCGATGTTCGACCGATGGTATCTTCAGGATCCTTCTGTAGAACCACATGTATGTTGATTCAAGCCTCTTCTTCATCTTTGTGGAAATTGTCCAGCACTCACTGCCATACAGGAGGACGGATATCACATAACAGTTTAGTACTTTTTCTTTGTTTATAACGATTTTGCTTCTATTTCATATAAACCCTGCTTATCTTTTGGAATGTTTCCTTGATGACCCCTCGAATTTCAACGTCACATATTCCGTCCTCTGTTAAGTCAATTTCCAGATATTTAAATTTGCACACTTGCTTTATTTTGATATCTCCGATTTGCAATTCGCACTTTTACAAACAACCATGCATTCTGTCTTCTTGCAGTTGATGTTTAATCCTTTCTTCTCGTTTTCCTTCTCTACCTTCTGTAGGATTTATTTTAGCTTTCTTTCCGTGTCTGCTATCAACACTGTTCCGTCTACGCATGGAAATCTAGTTGGCCACTTCCCCCTTCCAAACACATAGACAATAATCCAATGAATTGCTCAGGAACGCGCCATTTTGGGATGTCGGGGCGAGAAAAAACACTTCCGGTATGTGAGGAATGCAAGATTTGACTTGATAAGTAAAAAAAAAAAACTTGAGAAAAATAATTGTAAAGAGAGAGGATATTAATATTGTGGCCACCAATAATTAATCCTAGTAGGACTTCTCTCAGAATCGCTGTATAGGTTAAGTAAGTCTGGTGAGAAGACCCGTCCTTGTCTAACGCCCATTTCTATTGTTGTATACCTGTTTCTATATGTATGCAGGTATATTTCTGCCAGTATAGGTTCTTGATTATTCTAATTTATGAATTCAGTCCTTTTCTCTCTCTCTCTCTGTCTCTCTCCCTCTTACTATTCTTTTACAGTATTCCAGA
>OZ038481.1:132211371-132226371 GCA_964036315.1 Acanthosepion esculentum | reverse complement strand
AGTTTATTAAATACTAATAAAGATTATTAAATACGAATAAAGATTACTAAATACTAATAAAGATTATTAAATACTAATAAAAATTACTAGATACTAATAAAAATTGCTACATACTAAGAAAGATTATTAAATACTAATAAAGATTACTAAATACTAATAAAGATTATTAAATACTAATAAAGATTAGTAAATACTAATAAAGATTACTAGATACTAAGAAAGATTATTAAATAGTAAGTTTACTAAATAATAATAAAGATTACTAAATGCTAATAAAGTTTATTAAATACTAATAAAGATTATTAAATACGAATAAAGATTACTAAATACTAATAAAGATTATTAAATACTAATAAAGATTACTAAATACTAATAAAGATTACTAGATACTAAGAAAGATTATTAAATACTAATAAAGATTAGTAAATACGAATAAAGATTACTAAATACTAATAAAGATTATTAAATACTAATAAAGATTACTAGACACTAAGAAATATTAAATACTAATAAAGATTACTAAATACTAATAAAGATTATTAAATACTAATAAAGATTACTAAATATTAATAAAGAATACTAAATACTAATAAAGATTATTAAATACTAATAAAGATTACTAAATACTAATAAAGATTATTAAATACTAATAAAGATTACTAGACACAAAGAAAGATTAAATACTAATAAAGATTATTAAATACTAATAAACATTACTAAATTCTAATAAAGATTATTAAATACTAATAAAGATTACTAAATACTAATAAAGATTATTAAATACTAATAAAGATTACTAAATACTAATAAAGATTACTAAATACTAATAAAGATTATTAAATACTTATAAAGATTAATCAGGGGACTCTTCTTTTCTCTATGCTGTGTCTCTTCAGCGTGGATATGATGAGGAAAAATACGGAGATCGAACCCCGATGGAGACCACTAAAAAGAATTCCGCAAACTGTTTTGAAAAATAGTAAAGACGATGGAAAAATTGTTTCGAGTCTAAAGAGGGATGTTTTCAGTCGGACTCGCTGCTTTTTCGTTTCTAATAAATGGCTGGATTATTTAAGATTTAATACTTTTTCTAATACAGGGAAATACATTACTGCATTCGTCCACTGTGTGTACCCGAGAATGTTCTTTGATTATTTCTGAAATACCCCACAATAAATTCAGCATAATTATCCTCTTCATGTAGAGTAAAAAGATTATTATGAAAAGAATGAAAACGACTCAAAAACAAGAACAGGTAACTCCTACAATTATGCCCCAAAAGAATTTCGCATTCGTCAAATACATGTTAAAATAACGTCTTTTTAGTAGCATTTGCGTGTCTAAAATAATTATCGCATTCCTGTGGCCAAATGAACCTGTGTAAAATCCAGCACGTTCATCCATTAGTTTTGCTCGCCATATGGTTTGACCACACCCACAACTACACCCATACACCCACCCACAGCTACACGCCCATACGCAAACACAAAGAATCTTCTTTATTCAAGAAATTAGAGAGGGTGCTAGCATTTTTTCAGTTCGACCCAGTTCCCGAAATCCGGCCAGTTGACAAAATATTAGTGTTTCTTTTTTAACCTTCTCTTGGTCGGGCCGAGATTTTTTCAGCTCCCTAGTGGCAAGTTACAAAGAATTAGCTGTGGTTTATATACTGTAAATATAGTTAATTTTTTTTATCTGAAAACTGATTTCGTTATTCGCGCCACCATTAAATGTCAACCAAGTCAATGCCGAAATTGACAAGGAACTTTACCGCCATTCCTGAATTTCTGAGGCCCAAACGACATGAATTTTTCTCATCTACATTTTTCCTACTTTCTAACATTTACACAACTCATAAATAATTTCTATGCTTAAACGATAAGTGAAATCTTTTTGACTGGCCAAACTCTCAACGTACTTTTCTCATAAGGAGTCACCAGAATTGAAGTCAAGCTTCAAAAAGGTTTCTTTCATCATCATCGTCATCATCATCATCATCATCATCCCGTTGACTTTTGTAATCGCAGGGCTGATTCGAATGCTGTAGCCACACTAACTCTTTCCCCCCAACGGTCTGTCAACGGCTGCCAACAGCAATTCTGACAGTCATATCTGTCCATTGTTTGATTTAGTTTGGTTTGGTTTGTTTTACGGCATATCAACCTCAATGGGTCATTTAATGCCGACAACATTTTTTTTTTCTGGTAATATTTGTGCTTTCTCAAAAATCTATTTCTGTTAATATTTTTTCCTCAAAAACTTATAGCTGGGAATATTATTTTTTCAAAAACGTATAGCTGGTAATATTATTTTTTCAAAAACGTATAGCTGGTAATATTATTTTTTTCAAAAACCAATAGCTGATAATATTAATTTTCCAAAAACGTATAGCTGGCAACATTATTTTTTCAAAAACACATTATCAAATGCCTTGCTGTTGGGCGTAGTTTATCGTCATACCCAGGACGCAGATGTAGTTTATTGTCATACCCAGGACGCGGATGCAGTTTATCGTCATACCCAGGACACTCCATTGTTTGACACTGTCCAAACAGTTTTAACTTTGGCGTCTTCTCCTCCGTTCACCTTCAATGGTGCCTTGCATGATGTATTGCACAGGCTGTCGTGCCTTATAATGTGTGCAAACCACGGCATTCTTTCAAGCTATCGTAAAAATTAAGTTATTTAACCGAAAACTGATTTGTAATTCCTTGAAAAATTGATAGATTTCCAAACCGAAAAGTCTATTTTTAGGGATTCTATAAAATTAGGTACTTCCACAGACTCGCTAGAAAGGAGCATGCCATGATGAAAAAATGCCTTAAACTTAATAAAAGCAAAGTTTTATCTTTAAAATCTTTATGTTATTATTAAGAGGAAGGATTTTTTATTATTAAATTATATTTTTGGTCCTATTTAGAATGATCGAAATATTAGTTAAAAATCTTGTTTTTCTTGCGTCTACCGTGTGGACCAAAGATTAGTAGAAGAAATTTTAGGGTCTATTTTACGGCGAAAATTGATTTGGTAATGTTTGCAAAAATCAAATAATTGTCTGATTTTAATGAAACTTTTAGAACGTATTCACAAATTAATGTAATTATTTTAGAAAAGTTTCTTTAAAAAAAAAATCTTTGTAAAAACATTTTTATGTTTCAGTTACCCGCAGTTATTTAATTTTATGAAATTTCGAGAAATTATTGTTTGTACCCCTTAATGTTTGTATTAGTCATACTCAGAACTCCTTAGAGAATTTAAATCATCAATTTCTTTTATAAAACAGTACCACCAGTTATCCAAAATCTACTTGGAATGGTAAAATAAAAAATTATAATAAAATTATACTATTCAATTAGAAAAACTTTTATTTGTTTTTTATAAATAAAATATGGGAACTAATTTATCTGTCTATATTTCTGAGATGAGCTATTATGTACACTATTTACATTATTTGGACTATTGTACTCACTTTTGTCGCCATATTTATTACAACATTTCGGCCCTTCAGTATCTGTCTATATTTCTGAGATGAGGTATTATGTACACTATTTACATTATTCGGACTATTGTCCTCATCTTTGTCACCATATTTATTACAACGTTTCGGTTTTTCAGTGTCTGTCTATATATCTGAGATTAGGTATTATGTACACTATTTACATTACTTGGACTATTGTCCTCATCTTTGTTACCATATTCATCACAACGTTTCGGCCTTTGTACGTTCCGGCCGTCTTCAGGTGATTGGAATATCGACCTGAACTTCGCTCATCCAAGGACATATGGCACAGTAGATAGATGCGTTAGTTAGATCCAATGACAGGACCCAAAGAGTGTGAGATCAATACCCGGTTAAGGCGGTGGAGAACTTGCAGAGGAACTAACAGGAGATAACTGACATCCATTAGACATGGTACGTGGAAATAGTACAGTCTACCCCAACGAGCGAAATAAAGGGTTCAGTCCGACATTCCAACCACCCGAAGAAGGCCGAAGCGTACAACGTCCGAAACGGTGTGATAAATATTGCAACAAAGATGAGGACAATAGTTTGAATAATGTAAATAGTGTACATAATATCTCATCTCAGAAATATAGACAGATACCGAAAGGCCGAAACGTTGTAATAAATATGGCGACAAAGATGAGGACAATAATCCGAATATTGTAAATAATGTACATAATACCTTATCTCAGAAATATAGGCAGATACTGAAAGGCCGAAACGTTGTAATAAATATGGCGACAAAGATGAGGACAACAGTCTGAATAATATAGATAGTGGGCACTATTGTCTTGAGAAAAAGGTTTTTGATGAATAGCGAATTTTTATAAGAATTGTTTAATTTTAAAATTAAACAATTAACTTGAAATTAAAACTAAAATAAAAACTTCAAGAAAGAATTTCATTTCTAAAATTCTTTTTACACCTTTCTGCGTAATTACCTATTTGGAATCTAAAAATTGCATTTTAATAATCTTTGATAATCTTTGATAATCTTTGATAATCTTTGATAATCTAATAACTGCAAAATATTATGGGGGATTTATGTTTGAACTCCAAGGATGAGGAGTTATTTACTTTTAGACTTATTTATTTTTTGTTATCACAACGTTTCGGCTACAGTGTCACCCAGCCATCTTCAGGTGTCTGTTGGTCGATGTAACCTTCAGATAATTTCGAATCTGGGTGAAGCAATAACTAAAAAGAACAAGAAAAGATATTCCTGAACAGCGAAATAAGAATAATCTGCTCCAATATACTTATCTATAATAAATAAATAGTTCAGTTCGAAATTCCCTGATGAAGGCCGGAGAGTACAGCGGCTGAAATTTGATAATAATAATAATAATAATAATAATAATAATAATAATAATAATAATAATAATAATAACAAAGACGAAGGCATTCGTCCAAATGTAAATGATGTAAATATCTGTAGTGACTTATATACAGGGTGCGGCTGGTATTTGAGGACAGATTTTATGGATTAGTAAAAAAAAACAAAAAAACTTGCTGAACAAATGAATATAATTATATTTGATTACAAACAAGTAAACATGAAATTTAGCTAACTGTTATTTAATTTTATTCAATAAAACCACCACTAGCATCAATAACTGCCTCTACACGAGGTCGAAATCGGCTGCAAGTTCTGATTAATTGGTCCTTATTTATGTCAGACATTACTCGAACTATTGCAGCTTTAAGAGAGTCTTTGGTGTTATGAGGCTGTTTATTAACCTCCTTCTCAACAACGCTCCACACATAATAGTCTAGTGGGCTGAGATCTGGAAAGTTAGGAGGCCAAATGTTGGGTGTGATGTGATCGCTCAAATAGTCAGCCATCCATTCTTGTGTTCGTAGAATCCTTGTGGGATGGAGCCGAGTCTTGCTGGAATATGTAAGTCCTGCCGTTGCATATGTTGTCAATCCAGGCCTTGACAACTGTTTCTAGAACCTCAATGTAAGCAGCAGGATTTACTCTAAGACCTTGTGGAAAAAGGTGTTGTGGCATAACATGTCCTTCATTGCTAACAACACCCAATACCATAACACTTGAAGGAAATTTTGTGCGCATCACTCTTGGCATCTCAGAAGATCTGAACAAAGCCATCTATCATTTTTTCTCTTAGGTTTTTGATCTTGATCAATTTTTTTCTCATCTGATTAAAAGCCTTTTGGATCTGTTTAAACGGATTTTCTATGGGGTTTTTTTTCAGACATATATTGACATCTCTTCATCACCTCGGACTTGTATCGAACGTCATCATGAACACTCCTTTTGATTGTTTTTTCAGACACATGCAGCTTTTTGGCAATTGACCTCATTGATTGACCTCGGTTCTCATCAATTGTCTGCTAGACTTCCTGAATAAATTCGGATGTTCTCACTTTATCAGAACGTGCATCATGTCTTTTATGTTTTCATACAGACATTGGGGAACTGTCAGTGTCTTCTAACTTTTTTAGTATCTTAGGACAAACGATCTTACAACTCTGAGGAAGCGTGCAATATCCAAATCACTATGATCAGCTTTTAATGCCACAATCACAGCATGCCTTTTCATTTCAATTGTTATCATAGGGTTTGCCATTCTTGATTTATGAAAAATAAAAGCATTAAAGGTTAGTGGGAAGCAGTATTAATCTTAAATCTGTATGTCCTCAAATACCAGCCGCACCCTGTAGAATTTTAAAAATTATTCGTTTCGGCCATTTTACCTTTCCGTATTCCTCTGGAGTCTTCGGGGAATTTTGAACGCTAAAAGAAAAACGAAAATGTCATTAGAAACAGAAGAGTACTGCACGTAATATCAGTCCTCCTATAAGACAGTGAATGCTGGACAATTTCATAGATGAAGAAGAACTTGAAAAAGCAGCAATGTGGCTCTACAGAAGGATACTGAGAATACCATGGACTGAACATATGAGCTACGACAAAGTTTCAGAGAAAATAAAAAGGACACTTATACTTAACATCATGAAGAGACAGTTGAAATTTCTAGGGCACATAATGAGGAAAGAGGTTTGGAAAATTTGATACTCGCAGGAGAGAGGGGCAGAGGAAAACAACACATAATCCACCTAGCGAGATTGAGTAAATGGATGTCGGAACAAGGTTTAGGGGATCTAAAATTCAAAAGTATATTAACAGCTAAAAAAGACCGGAAATTGTGGAGAATCATGATCGCCAACGACCTGAAAGGACACAACACATAGAGAAAAAGGCTAGATTGTTCGCGTTTCTGTTCATGTTAGGGGAGATAACTAACATCATTTAATTCTGTCAAGTGTTAATTCCTCCTAGTGTTGCTGATTTTGCTTTTTCCCACTAATATGGCACAATATATGACATTCACTGCTTGACCAAGGGATTGAACTTGTGGCCACCACATCAGCAGTTTCATTGTACTGTTGAACAATCAGAAATTTTGGAGTAAAAAAAACATGTCTGCTTTTTTCTAATGAAATGCCTCCGCGTAGAGGTTATTGCCATGTTTGACCTTAGTATAGAGGATATCAGAGACACGCATGAGCGATAATTCTTAGAATTTGTTTTATTTTCTACCATCAGAATCAGATCAGATAGATTTTTTTTTTAAGTGTAACACCCCAAGCAAAGCTGGAGGCCACTATCACGCAAGGGGTTATAGAAGGGTTCGAGGAAGAACAGATAGGAGTGGTAAAGGAGAGGATGTGGAGAAAGAGAAAGACAGTGGGTCGATCAAGGCAAGGGGGTTACAGAAGATTTGGAGCGAGAGCAGATAGGAATGAAAGATGAAAGGATGTGGAGAAGAGAAGTGGATAGATCAAGGCAACTGGAGATGTCGATTGACGCTACACTTAAACCGTTGGAGATTGTATTTGTCAGGGAAACAGTAATATGGAAGGAAGTTCCATAGGCGAGATGTGCGAGACATGAAGCTATTGGAGTAGAAAAGACGTCAACATCTAACAGTTTCAACGGTGAAGGGGTGGGAACGGGATGCCAGCCTCGTAGGACGTTTAAATTCATGAGGCCTAGGGACAAGGGAAAGCAACTCCTCGGAGCAATTACCGTGAAAGTATTTGTAAAAAAGGCAGAGCGAGGCAACATCGCGTCTGTGAGAGAGCGACTGCAGACGAGATGACAGATCAGGGCCAATCACATTGCATATCCGTCTCTGGATCTTATCAAGAACCCCGAGGCAAACAGCAGGGGCCCCAGGCCATATATGGCAGCAATACTCCATGCAAGGGCGAATGGTCGATTTATAGACTTGGAGGATCGATTCCGGGGAGAAATATTTCCTGGCTCGGCACAGGGAACCAACTTTCCTTGCGGTGGATGATGCAACTGACTCGATGTATTTGTTCCATCTCAGATCAGCGGACAGCGTGAGACCGAGCAGCCGCAGAGAGGAGCTCTCGAGAAGTTGGTCTTCAGACATTCTAATGGGATGCAGGGATGGATCCTTGTGGTGGTTAATAGAGAGCAGTTTTGTTTTAGAGGCGTTAACGTTAACCATCTATTTCTCGCCCCAGTTCACAACCGATTGGAGGTCTTTTTCAATTTGAGATGCCAGGTTAACTTTGTCAGCATCACTAGATTTGTGTTTGAGGCAGGAGTAAATTGGGGTGTCGTCAGCGTAGATGCCGACTTGGGAGTCTATGGCGTCAGGAAGTTCGTTTATAAATATGAGGATCAGAGTAGGACGTAGGATGGAGCCTTGAGGAACACCTGCGTTAGTGGGATAAGAGCTGGAGATGAATCCACTGAGAACGACCTTCAATTCCCGGTTTGACAGGAATGATTGTATTAGTTCAAACAATCGACCTGTGATACCACAACCCTGGAGCTTGCGAAGAAGGCCGGCATGCCAAACTCTATCAAATGCTTTGGAGATGTCAAGGGCCACGGCACGAGCTTCACCGTTATTATGGATAGCTTGGTAGACTAATTCAGTGATGGCCGTAAGCACATCGGCAGTAGATCGGGCAAAGCGGAAACCATACTGCTTGTCTGAGAGCAGATCATGGGATATCAGATGATTAATCATTTCGGTGTTGATAATGGCCTCGAAGACGGGTAGGAGACTGATAGGACGGTAATTGGAAGGGTCGGGGGGTCACCAGAGTTCTTAAAGACAGGAACAATGGTTGAGGACTTCCAACAGTCAGGAAAACAGGACTCCTTGAGGCAGCAGTTGTATAATTTAGAGAGGGCAGATAGATAGATAGATAGATAGATAGATAGATAGATAGAAAGAAAGAAAGAAAGAATAGATAGATAGATAGATAGATAGATAGATAGATAGATAGATAGATAGATAATGAATAGACTGAGATAGAGAACAAATTGAGATCGATAGACAGATAGATATGAACAGACCGAGATAGATAGATAGATAGATAGATAGATAGATAGATAGATAGATAGATAGATAGATAGATAGATAGATAGATAGATAGATAAACACAAGCAGATAAAACGTATCCTTATCGGATTAGTTGTATATTTCTGAAAACCTCTAGTTGTCGACGTTCGAGTTAAAATTGAAAATCTATCGTCTACGAGAAAAACTTGTCGCAACGCAATTGTTTATACGACCAGTTTTCCTACATTAACCTTAAGCTACTGATTAAATAGCGATATAGATATGAATAGAGCCAAACATGAAAACACTTAAGCAAATAAATATATTAGAATCGAGTCTATAGGATTTGTGAACAAAGAAATAAAAATAAACAGGACAAAATTTGAGCAGCCTGAACATAGCGAGAGAGAGAGAGAGGGTGTGTGTGTGTTTGTGTGTATGTGTGTTTTTTTGTGTGTGTGTGAGAGAGAGAGAGAGAGAGAAAGGGCTTCGAGATTAACACAATTTAGCCCCTCTTTATTTTTATTATTATCATTGCTTGCTAATGACAATTCACGGGTCACTTATTAAATCTGGCGGGAAGCTTGAAAGTTTTTCTGTTGTTGGCTGTTTCCCTTTGCCTCCGAGCAAATGTTTTCTTCATCCAAATCAAACGGGTGAGATTTGTACCTCCCCAACGTTATACTTTGATGAGAAGTGAGAAATAATTGCCCTCTGTATAGTTTTGAATTACTGTTTAACAAGTGGAAGTACACAGCTTGAAAGCATGATGGGAACATGGCCGCTTTTATATGTAATGTCATTTAAACGAAACAAAAACTCACTTCTTTTTTATCTTCTTTCTTTCTTTCTCTTATTATTTGTTAAATTCTTTATTGCTTTCATTTTCTATCTTAAACGCACATATATCTGTCTTTTTGTCTGTTTGTCTGTCTTTCTATCTATGTATATTGACCTGTTTATGTCTGTCTATTTGACTTTTTCCAATCTAGATAGATAGATAGATAGATAGATAGATAGATAGATAGATAGATAGATAGATAGAAAGAAAGAGACTTAGATAAATAGATATGAACAGACTGAGATAGATAGATAGATAGATAGATAGATAGATAGATAGATAGATAGATAGATAGATAGATAGAAAGAGACTTAGATAAATAGATATGAACAGACTGAGATAGATAGATAGATAGATAGATAGATAGATAGATAGATAGAGAGAGAGATAGAGAGATAGAAAGAAAGAAAGAAAGAGACTGGGATAAATAGATATGAACAGACTGAGATAGATAGATAGATAGATAGATAGATAGATAGATAGATAGATAGATAGATAGATAGATAGAAAGAAAAAAAGAAATTGACTGGGATAAATAGATACGAACAGACTGAGATAGATAGATAGATAGATAGATAGATAGATAGATAGATAGATAGATAGATAGATATAAAGAAAGAAAGAAAGAAAGAAAGAGAATGAGATAAATAGATATGAGCAGACTGAGATAGATAGATAGATAGATAGATAGATAGATAGATAGATAGATAGATAGATAGATAGATAGAAAGAGACTGAGATAAATAGATATGTACAGACTGAGATAGATAGATAGATAGATAGATAGATAGATAGATAGATAGATAGATAGATAGATAGATAGATAACTCAATTTTCATATTAATCTATGTATCTAATAATAATAATAATAATATATAATACACGTTTAAGAAATGTGAAATTACTAGAACTAAACGTAATTTTAAAGCTGCAGGGCGTCTACCAAAATGTGCTCAATATGTAACTAAAAACTATAATATTCAATAAAACAATAACATTTCACTTGACGTATCTTAATTGTTCGACTCCAGATTGTGATAAATCGATGTTGGCAAATCTGTTGATGTTATTATCAGATTTTATACTTATACTCTTCGGAACAAACACTAATTATAAATTCCAAATTTGAAGTCATACCACGTTGAAGTTTCAATTAAAATTTAAATTTATTGAGTATTTTTCTATGTAGCTGACTACTTATTTATCTATCTTTTCATATCAATCTACTAATAAAGTTAATCTATCTACTAATGAAGTTAATCTATCTATTAATGAAGTTAATATATTCTGCCATTTTTAACTGGGTGTCAAAGAACATGACTCTTGTGCTAAACCCGATTTTAACTAAAACATTCTTTTTTTCAACTTGTTTTTTTACACAAGTTTTATTTTGTATACCAGGCTAATTCTACCATGATCTATGTTTAAAAGAGGCAGGTCTAACTAAAAAAGGAGCTGTCCAATCCTCATTTTCCAGCCTTTCAAAAGGTGCGGCTTTGTGAATGATGAATTGTTTTCCACCCTACAATCGCTTTCCTCACAGACGAAATGTTGCTAGCCTCTCGTTACTACATCGTTGTTTTCATGGCAAATGTTCGGGCGAATTATAATCTTTGGTTCGATCTGTCCAGACTTTCAAAGCTAGGACCCGCCAGTCCACATGCACTGAGTCAACTCATCTTCATTCCATTCATATTCCATAGATGAGCAAGAAATCCCACTTAGACAGCTTCTTCTCCAGAACTCTTGAATATTATTAGTTATTTTTTTTTATTTTTCTGTTTTTGTTTTTTGTTGGAACAAAGTAAAATCAAACAGAACACCTAACGCAAAACAAATGCAAAACCTTTTCATGTGATTTTTTGTAAGCCTTCGGAACCGGCTGACGAGATATCTCGCAAGAAAGTATTTCATGAGTGAAGCAGCAAATGTGATATTGTGAATCACTCTCACAAACAATCACAATCGAAGTTGATTGTATTTTATTAGTAAATATTGTTTGTGAGAGTGATTCTCGCCGTATAATTAGCTTCAATATTTGTTTTTCGTTTGAATGATTTACGTTACATAAATTGAATACGCACTACAAAATCGATATTAATATATATATATATATATATATATATATATATATATATATATATATATATATATATACATGAGTTTGCCAGTGTGCGTCCGCACCCACATATTATTGTCCTAATGAATACAAGGACACAAAATGCAATTGACTAAACGCGTTGGAAATTCAGTTAAGGCTGATCATTTTACACTCACACTCTGGGGACGGGCATTGGTAACCCCCCCCCCTCTGCTCTGTTTTGGTATGAAGCGTCCAGGCATAAAGTCTCATTATGCCCCACTATGATTGACAGTTTAGAGAATAAAAGTGAAAGGTAAAAAAAAATGGTATGACAGAACACTTGGACAAATCATTTTATCACCTGGCTATCAAAAATATGCGATACCTCCCTAATCAACTTTCACTGGGTATCAATCACATATACGATGAGGGTTCTGTTAGTTATAGCTCGACACACTTCCTAAGACCTGCCCCCAAAAGACCAAATATCCCATATATTTTATGTGAGCGGGAAGGATTTGTTTTTCAATTTCTACTCGCACATAAACGGTTTGTCCGGAAATTATCTTCAGACTTGGCTGATGATGTCTTAATCCTCTTCAACTTAATCTCTCTTGGATTATCTATTTACCCATGCGCCTTGTACAGTCTTAAAAGTCTTCTTTCAGTAGAACCGTAGATAGTCTCGGAGCGTTCACGTTAATCTCGTCCACGGCGTTTTAACGGTGAATTTTGCTTTTCAATGTCAAATTTGGTCTCTGGATGGGCGAAAAAAAAACGAGATTTAAAAAAAGAAAGAAAGGGGGCTTGCAAAAAAAACAAAAACACGAGATACGTTTGAAAGTAAATTTGACAGAGACACGGTATACAAACTAAGTTAGTAGTGAGTAATGCGATATACATTACGGTGATGGCGTGTTAGTTGACAGGTGGGATAGAGAGAATACCAGGGTCGGGGCATGTGCGAAACGAGGAAGTGTTAAGGGAATTAGAGACGAAAAGAACACTTTAGTATCAGTAAGAAACAGTTGAAAATTTCTGAGGCACATGAGAAAAGGGAGCTTGGAGAATTTGATATTCACCGGGCAAACTAGACAAAGTGGACAGAGGGAGAAATTAAGCAACGTACCTAACGATCTTTAGTAAATAAAGGGCAGAACAGGATCTGGAAGGGATAGCAATACGACACTACTGAGAGCTACAAAGCATAGGAAATTATGGAGAGCCGTGATTACCCAAGATACGGCTTTACATCAAGGCAAAAGATTCAAATTAGCTCAGACAGACTTCATATCTCTCTCTCTCTCTACATATATATATATATGTGTGTATATATATATATATACGTATATATATATACATATATATACATATATATATACACACACACATATATATATACATATATATATATACACACACATATATATATACATATATATATATATATATATATACATATGTATATATATATACATATATATATATACATATACATATATATATATACATATACATATATACATATATATATACATATATATATATACATATATATATGTGTGTGTGTGTGTGTATATGTGCGTGTGTATATTTATATCTATATAAAAGTGAATGGCAAAATATTTTTGTATACTTTTTATATTTAGTTCATATGCAAGAGCACAATAAAGTTTTTGAATAAAAATCACATCTTCGGTTGCTCTTGCAAACTACATCAGTGCTTGATACTGAAGTTGATATTTCTTCTTTCCGTCGGAAATGAACCAGCATATGTCATTCACGCAAAACTGTTACATCAATATATAACGTATATGTCGGCGTACAAGGCGACTTTTTAATCATAAAAGACCCCTCCAAGAATAAGAGGCCGCCTTCTACTCCAGGTATAAAAAGTAAACCTAAAATCCTGTTGTTCGCATGGGAGATCATGTTATCATTAGGTGGTAGCAAAAACTGTACTGAGTAGATTATGATAGTGGTCACGGCAATAGTTAATTGACAATATCTCGCCTTCTTTTTTAACAATTAACACAAATGGATGTATGTCTAAACAATCCGTTTAAAGATCGCATTCGAAAAGAGTGAAACGAGTGGATGGACCTTTATCAGGAGAAAGTCATTCAGGCTACCGAAATAGCATACCGAAAACAACACCCACTTATAAGCATTAGTTACATTATTCGGACTATTGTCCTCATCTTTATCGCCATGTTTATTACAACGTTTCGACCCTTTGTACGCTCCGGCCTTCTTCAGGTGGTTGGAATGTCGAATTGAATACGTATATATATATACACATACAAACGCGCGTACATAGGTACATCCACACTTATGTTTGTGCTTTGTATTAATAAACAAGTGCTGGTGAAGTTATTTTTTTCTATTTTTAAAGTATTTCGTTCAGTTTATAGAATGTCTTCTTTGCTGTTTGAATATGTATGCACTCACGCACACACGCGCATATATGTAATTTTTAAACAGTGTATATGTATTAAAGGATTTGATTTTATAATATGTTATCATTTATCTAATGTTACATTTTTATTTAATGATTAGTAGTTTATTTGTTTTGCCTTGGTTTTATATATTGAGGTATTAATTATATGTGGTTAGGTTATTTTTGCTATTAGTTGTGTTTGTGTGTGTTTATGTATATATTTATGTACATGCGTTCATACACGTATATAATATTTGTTCGTATTTTATTTATTACTAATTAATTATTCTTTTTTAAACCAAATCAGCCTGAAGATCCTAGGATTGAAACTGCGGCAGCTTTGTAAATTTTGTATACTTTTTACGATAAAAGTTAAGAATATTACTCTACATCTTTATGCATTGAACAAGAAAAGACTAGAACGCTCAAAAATTAAAAACCATACCATGTCTAGAGAAAAAAACCGGGAATCAAATAGCAACAAATGGCTACAATTGAAATGAGGAAAAAGAAAAAAGAGGAAAAGCTAAGGAGTAAGCGTAAGGGGAGAAAAAAAAATAAACAAATAATCACAACACCCGTCACGTACACACATCCGCACAGACGGGCGCGTGTCCGCACGCGCACAAACGCATACACTCACGCAAACAATACGGAAAAAGAACTTGCAACAGTAATGAATGCATAAAAAAAGAAAAATCGTGAAATATAAGCAGTCAATTGCAGATACCCTCTGAAGAGTGGACGGACAGGTCAGTCTACGAAATTCTGGAG
>OZ038481.1:132113871-132196371 GCA_964036315.1 Acanthosepion esculentum | reverse complement strand
TATATATATATATATATATATATATATATAGAGAGAGAGAGAGAGAGAGAGAGAGAGAGAGAGGAGGCAGGGTGGAGTAATGCTTAGCGGCTCGGATTAGGTAATCGGAGAGCCGAGTTCGGATTCCAGTCGAATCCTTTACATTCACTTGGGAAACGTATTAATCCTCTTCTTATTCTCCCCTTTATGGGTTCTATGGCCTGATGGCAACTGGAGGGTCGTTTGTGCACCAGGTCTCTGATTTCGGCAAGTGGATGGTTCTACACAAAGCCTTCGCCACTAGAATCAAATCTCATGTCGGGCTGTCGTTCCTAACAGAGCTGTTTGACCCTCATACGACGTGAGAATCATATATATATACATATATATATATATATACATATATATATATATATATATATATATATATATATATATATATATATATATATATATATATATATATATATATAATTAAAACGCTGGACTGGTCCTGTCTTGAGAATGTCTGATGACAGTTAGATCAGGGCTACAGGAATGTATGTGACCCATGGCTAATATACAAGGACAAGCTGAAAAGCAACTTGTCAGCTGTCAATATACCACATAACACCCTGGAGCGCTTACCCTTGGAGCGGGTAGAATGGAGATCAACGTGTTTTAGTGGACTCAGCAGTTTTCATTCTGCTTGTCTGAATCATCTTCAGGAAGCGAGAACAAGATCTAAAAGGTCAGCCAATCTAACAGTGATCTCATCTCACAATCCTCACTCTTGCTCCATATGTGGCTTCCTTTGTATCGGGTCTTAAGTGCCACTTGAGATTATCGCACAAAATTTCATAACTGAATCAGTTACGCTGTCAGATCTTCACACGTCGAAACCGACGGGAGAATCCATTATTATTATTATTATTATTATTATTATTATTATTATTATTATTATTAAAACGAAAGCTAGCCCACGTGTGCTTATTATATGTAGATTTAACAAAATTTAAGGACTAAAACGCCAACAAAATATAAGAATATGGACAATAAGATTGATGATTTTGATTAAACTGAAGCACGACGAGAACGAATTTTCCGACACGTCTGTGTCCTTTTTGTTTGTTTATTTCTCATCTCGTTGAAAAAAAGTCACAGGCGTGTCAAATTTTATAGAGCGGCCTATTAAATCTACACACATGTCGTTGATTTCTACATTTTGTGGTTATAGAAATTTTTTTCTCTGTCTTCATTCCATTGCTGCAGCACTTTTATTTTACGTGTCATTCACCTTTTTTTAGCATTGGAGCCGGAAGCGATTTCCACAAGTGAGAAGAGCGAGAGAAGATATTGTTAGCATAGAACTTACGGCTACATCTAACCAGCTCAACTGTAAATTGTAAACGCCAGTCTAGTGCTGCGCTTAAATCCAAAAAGTCTAGGTAACATAGAAAAGTGACTGGATCCGAGCCGCTAGATCGGGACCAATAATATTGTTGATTCCTCTTTGTATCTTATCAAGGAGTCAAAGGAGCCATATGTGACAGCAATATTCCAAGCATGAACGAATGGAAGACCTATAGATATGTAACATTGATTCTGGAGCGAAAAATTGTCTCACCTGACATAGTGAACCGATTTCTTAGCAGCTGACTTAGAAATGTCTTCAATACAATCTTTTCACTTCATATCAGCAGAGAAAGTGAGCCCGAGAAGGTGCAGCGAGTTACTTTCCAGGAGGATAGCATCAGCCATACTGATGGAAGGCAGAGAGGAGTCTCTCAGATGATTAATGGAGAGCAGTTTAGGTTTGGAGGCGTTACAATTAACAAGCCATCTTTTGTCACAGTTAACTACGTAGTTGAGGTTGTTTTGGACATCGGCTTTCATTTTGACCTTGTCAGACTGATAAGCCTTACTATCGAGACAGGAGTATCTCGTTGTGTCGTCAGCGTAGATACCAAGTTGATGTCATCGGGAACATCATCAATGAAAATTAAAAATAGAGTAAAATCAAGAATGGCGCCCTGGAGGACACATGAGTTAGTACGAAAGGGTGTGGACGATATATATATATATATATATATATGTGTGTGTGTGTGTGTGTGTGTGTGTGTGTGTGTGTGTGTGTGTGTGTGTGTGTGTGGAGAACACACACACACACACACATATATATATATATATATATATATACACATACATATATATATATATATATATATATATATATATATATATATATATATATATATATATATATATATATAGTCTAGGGTTGATGAAGATTGACATAAAATTGTGCCGGTTTGTAAATAGACTATACACAAATGAGCCAATTTTTGCTGTTTAATATATATATATATATATATATATATATATATATATATATATATATCGAGAGAGAGAGAGAGAGAGAGAGAGAGAGAGAGAGAGAGATGGAGAAAAAAACAATTGGTTTACTCAACAAATATTTGATTTTCAATATAATTTCTCTCCTTTCCAGTGAACTTAATCTTGTGGTGAATATTAATCCCACAGATCAGAAATTATTCTGTGAAAATTCAAAATCAAAATTGAGCTTGTATCAGGCTACGGAGTTATTGATCGCCACTCATATAAAGACGGCTTGGAGATAGCACGATGCCTTGTGTTCAGACTTCACTGACGATTCACTTTTGTGGTATTGCTCCAGCCTAAGCCACGTATCAGGCTACATAGTTACTGATGCGCGCTCATAGATACACGACTTAGAGACATAACAATACGATATTATAGGGAGGTCAATCCTCATTGGGCACTCACTTTTGTCTTATTTCCCTAACCTAAGCTAAGCTTATTAAATAATTATAATATGCAAGATGGCTGACATGTTCGTCGTCTCGTTCAATACACTAGCTGAATTAGACCTTCACTGGCACCTTTACCTGTAGCCTTGTGCCAAGCAAAACTTTATAGATATAAGGCAGCTGTCTCAGGCACAATTTTCACGGAGATGCAGGAGGTGTAAGCGATAAATGGCTTGGAATAAGAGATCGGATAGCCGAGTTCGAATTCCAGTCAGTTTCGTTATTTTCACATATGCACAAATCCCCCTTCTCCTAAAAATGAGTTAAATAGTATGAATCCCCCCCTTATACTATGGGTTAAATAGTATGAATCTCCCCCTTATACTATGGGTTAAATAGTAGGACGTCTATCTGGGAAAATCATTGCTATTCTCAAAGAAAATTGTAATGCAATATACGTTTGTAAAAATATTCTTACAAACTGAAATATGTTTCGGCTTTAAATAACCCACAACGGGTTGATGAGCCGTAAAAAATAAATCAGAATTCAATGGATCTCGGTATACTATTTCTGCTTTCCTTTCAGACCAATACGATATAAATGGCGAACAATAATTTGTCTGTCTATCAATCTCTCATTTTTTTTCAGGGCGTGGTGGATCATGGTTCTCCACGGCATCCCCTCTTATTCTCACTACTCATTTAAGAGCTCTCTTTCTATATGTGTTACGTCAGTGTAAAATTCTCCAAACATATTTCCTCGTTTTCTATCCAGTTGTTCGTTTCCTCATTTTATATTGAATGGAAAAACATAGCATTATTATTCAGACATTTACTAAAGTTAACGTTGTACAGTAAACAAATAAACCGAAAACATATAAAGATAGAAAGATGGAATTCTGTCAGTCTTCCCTGCCTTGAATATCAGCAACTGAAATTCGGGCTCTATCACTGGCCTGTGGTATTAGTGGTAAATAATCGACTAAATAACACTAAACCTTTACTAAAACTACCTTTAACTCTTGCGAGAATACAAATGGAGGACAGTCAGTAGGGATGACTGAATTCCCTGTAAAATTGATTACTTAGAAGATTAACTTATTAAAATGCCCAATGAGGTGTCTTAAGAGAATAGTCTGTGAAGAGATTAAGATAATAGGGAAACAAGTGAGGACTGAACCCAATTACACTAATTGGTATGCATGATAGCAGTTTAATACGTGATTGAACGAATTTCGATTATTTTATTTTCTATATCGAGACTCAGTCTATGTAAATAATATAAACAGTATTGGGAGATTTTATGAACGCTATCCAAGGTGTTTAACGATTATCATAAAGAAAGAAAGAAAGAAAGAAAGAAAGAAAGAAAGAAAGAATGAATGAATGAATGAATGAAAGAGACTGAGATACATAGATATGAACAGACTGAGATAGATATATAGATAGGTAGATAGATAGATAGATAGATAGATAGATAGATAGATACAAAGAAAGAAAGAATGAATGAATGAATGAATGAAACTGAGATAAATAGATATGAACAGACTGAGATAGATAGATAGATAGAATGAAAGAGACTGATAGATAGATAGATAGATAGATAGATAGATAGATAGATAGATAGATAGATAGATATGGTTGTCGGCTCGTTGACTATCACTATAAGACATTAACATTAAAGTTATGATAACTGTTACACAGATTTTACAATAAATCGTGTAAATGCGTCATAAAAATACATTAATTAGAATTCTATACAAAATAAATTAATAATTACAAATTGCAATATTAAGCTACAACATTAAAATAAATATGAATTATTGTTACAAAATAAAAACTTCATTAAAATAATTATAATCAGTGAAATATGTACAAATGATCTGTAAATGTATTCATCTATAATGTCTTTTAAGCCCTGAAAGAGATTTACAATCTTTTCACAAAAAAGACGACAAAATGTCTTGTTTTGATTCCTTATTTGGTTGGATATTAATATTGTGAGATTTCTCATGTCTGGCTAATCTCGACCTATTTCTATCAACTTTACTAGAAATTAGGTGGGATAAATTACTTGTGAAGCTATTTGGAGATCTTAGTGTATTGTACTGTATTGGAGATCTTAGGGTACTATAATGTATTGGAGATCTTAGGGTACTATAATGTATTGGAGATCTTAGGGTAATGTACTGTACTGGAGATCTTAGGTTACTATTACTGTATTGTGATCTTAGTGTATTGTACTGTTACGTGACATCTGTCCTTCTTTACGGCAGCTAGTGTTGGACGATTTCCTCAAAGAAGAAGAGACTAGAGTCGAAGGAGATGTGATTCTACAGAAGGATGCTAAGGATACATTATTTACATTATTCGGACTATTTTCCTCATCTTTGTCGCAATATTTATTAAAACGTTTCGGCCGTTGTACGGTCCGGCCTTCTTCAGGTGGTTGGAATGTCGAACTGAACCCTTTATTTCGCTCACTGAGGTAGACTGTTCTAGTTCCACGTGCCATGTTTAATGGATATCAGTTATCAGTTATCTCTTGTTAATTCCCCTCTCCAAGTTATCCACTGCCTTAGCCGGGTATTGAACTCACACTCTTTGGGTCCTGTCACTGGATCTAACCAACGTCTTTATCCACAGTGGATAAAAAGGATAAAAACAATCTACCCCATTGAGTGAAATAAATGGTTCAGTTCGTACAACGGCCGAAACGTTGTAATAAATATGGCGACAAAGATGAGGACAATAGTCCGAACCATGTAAATAGTGTACATAATACCTCATCTCAGAAATATAGACAAATGCTAAGGATATCATGTATTGAACGTGTGATTAACGATGGGGTCATAGAGAGGATGCAAACAAGGAGGAGTCTTATTCTTAACATCAGGAAGAGGCAGCTGAAGTTTCTGGGACACATAATGAGGAAGGAGGGCCTGGAGAATCTGATACTCACGGGTCGAATAGAGGGAAAGAGAGACAAGGGAATACAACGCATGACATATCTGGCGGGCTTAAGCAAGTAGATGTCAGAACTTGGTTTTGGGGAGGAAGCAGGGGGAAGGAACTTGTTGAGAGCTGCAAGGGATAGAGGAAGGTGGAAAGCCATTATAACCTACACCCTGAAAGGACATGGCGCATAAAAAGAAAGAAGTGTATAGCTACGCATCTGGCTGATCAGTCGAGCTTGAAAGAAACAGATACGGCTAACATTATTACACAAAATGCGTGTACAGAAGGTCCTCAGGTTACGCCGGACCCGACGTACGGCTTTTCGTGGATACAGCGCCATCTTCCATAATCTATTACGTCGTCACTCAGCGCTACATGGGGAAGACAGCGTTTTTTCTTCACCGGCTTTACGCAATAATGGATTGTGTTACATTCGCTATCTCTCGTTTGTGTCGATTGTGCCCCTCATTATGGCTCCCAAGCGTAAGGCAGGCTCATTGATGCTTATGTAGGCGAGTTTCGACCTACGTCAAAAATCAGGTTACGTCGAGCCGTACGAACGGATCTCGACGTAAGTCGAGGACAACTTGTATTAATATCATCTATCGGTTGTCACTTTCTTCCTGCTCTTTTCACATTTGTATGACTACGACAGTTTTCTTCAAGATATATGTAAGGATACGATAAGCAATAAAATTTATGTTTAAGACTATCGAACAACTTTAATTGTCCCAGTTTCAGTAAAATTATTTGACAGTATACAGAAATCAAAGAAAACAACAGTATACAGCAGTAGAGCAACAAAAAGGGGCTTTGCTCACCCAACAACGAGTACCATTGCTAGACTCGAGTATTTCTCAAATCAATAATTGTGTGATGATGTTATTTAGATGTCTCATAGAATCAGTTTTAGACCTCATCATTATTTTCCCCTCAAAATGTGAGAAAATATAGCCTCCCTGTGTCCTATTTACTTCCTCTTTAAAGTAGCAAAAACAGAAGTGTAGAAATCATGACAGCTTTCCCGTCCTGGGTACGACGATAAACTACATCCACGTCCTGGATAAGACGAAAAATACGTCCAGCAGCAAAACCTCTGATCAGGTTTTGAGGAGCGTGGAACCACTTCTTAATTGATGGTGTTTCCAGGTCCACCCTAACCCAGGGTGGTAGCTCCTGTTAGGGTCCCAGCTATGGGCAAATATTTAACTATTACCAGCAATACATATTTGAAAAGAAAAATTACCAGCAATACATTTTTGAAGGAAAATTATTACCAGAAACAGATTTTTGACAAAACAAAATATTACCAGCAATAAAAAAAATTGTCGGCATTAAATAACCCATTGAGGTTGATATGCCGTGAAACAAAACAAGCAAACCAAACCTGACTCTGGGTGGTATCATCTGTTAGGGTCCCAGCTATGGGCAAATAGTTAACCCCCAAACTGGGGTCAAAACACTATGAAAATCTAAAAATAAGTTTTAATATCAGAAATACTTTGTAGAAAATTATTACCAGCAATACATTTTTGAAGAAAAAATATTACCAGTAATACATTTTTGAAAAAAAAAATTACCAGCAATAAAAAATTTGTCATCAAATGAGGTTGATATACCGTAAAATAAATCAAACAAAACCAAATATGACAGCTTTCATAATAGTATCAGTTGATGCGTCATAACATTGTGTAAACTACATAAAAAAAGTTGAAAACAATAGTTTTCCTGCGAAAAAGTCTTCATTTCAAACAATGTAACCTTGTTTTTGTGAATTGGCAAACATTCTTAAAACCTGACAAAGTAAATATCCTATTTTGAATAAGAATGCCCAGATGAATACGAAAGAAAAGAGAATGTGTGGAACTAAAACTCTAAATGTTTTGTTAGTGCAAGAAAGGAGAATTTCTTTGGCAACAAAGAAATGAGTACTGAGCTGTTACGTGACATTTGTCCTCCTTTACGTCAGCGAATGTTGGACAGTCTCCTTAAAGATGAAGAAGAGACGCGAGGCAACGGAGATATGGTTCTACAGAAGTAGGTTAAAGATATCATAGACCGAACGTGTGAGCAACGATGAGGTTTTGGAGAGGATGCAAACAAGGAGAAAGCTTATACTTTTTGGAACACGTAATGAGAAAGAGGGCTTGGAGAATGTGATGCTCACAGTTGGAATATAGGGAAAGAGGCTGCTAGGGATATCATGGACAGAGCGTGTAAGCAACGATATGGTTTTGGAGAGGATGCAAACAAGGTGAAGGCTTATACTTAACATCAGGAAGATGCAGCTGAAATTACTGGGACACGTAATGAGAAAGGAGGGCTTGGAGAATCTGATACTCATAGGTCGAATAGAGGTACAGTGATCCACGGGAAATCAATGCCTGACATCCCTGGGGGTGGGGCTTAAGCAAGTGGATGATAGAACGTGGGTTAGGGGAGGTGGCAAAGAGACGAAACTTATTAAGAGCTACAAGGGGTAGGTGGAAGTGGAGAGCCATGAAAGGACACGGCACATTAAAAAATGAAGAAATGATTTTCATTGGATATTTTTTCTAATAGTTCGCCTGGACGTGGTTCGAATTCAGATAAAAAATCATCATTCGGAATTTGAATCCTGACTTTTCAATACAACCGGGTCAAACTCCAGTTGAATGTTTAACAAAATAAAATCCTCTTATCCTTCCCCGTTTACTTCAGTTGACTTTGTTGCTGTACGAATGTAAGATTTGCTTACATTAAAGTTAGAAGAGCGAATGTAGGGCGAAGTCAAGATTCAAATTGCAAAAGGATGACTGGTGAAAAAGTAAAAATGAATTGGGATTATGAAAACTGCAAATTGAAAGAAAAATATCTTTGGTGTTCTTTTTCTTGACACTTTGGTCTTTTAAACAAAAAATAATAAGCAAGAAAAAGAAAATGGAATAATTGAAAACAGACGCTTAAGCCTAACGATGTTTCCAAACAGACAGCATACATCCATAGATAGAAGCATACAGTGAGACATTGCACACGTACACACAAATATATAAAGATATATTCACTTACACTCTTAGATATACATATATATATATATGTATGTGTGGTTTTAGCATATTCCTATATACGTAGGCACATTTTAAAATTTGTTTTAAACAAATACGTGTGAGTGTATGTTTGTGTAGCGTTCCTATTTGTTTGCCCGTGTTTACGTGTTTATATATATATATATATATATATATATATATATATATATATATATATGCAGGGTGCGGCTGGTATTTGAGGACAGATTTTATGGATTAGTAAAAAAAAACTTGCTGATCAAATGAACATAATTATATTTGATTCCAACCAAGTAAACATGAATTTTAGCTAACTATTATTTGATTTTATTCAATAAAACCACCACTAGCATCAATAACTGCCTCTACACGAGGTCGAAATAGGCTGCAAGTTCTGATTAATTGGTCCTTATTTATGTCAGACATTACTCGAAATATTGCAGTTTTAAGAGAGTCTTTGGTGTTATGAGGCTGTTTGTTAATCTCCTTCTCAACAACGCTTCACACATAATAGTCTAGTGGGCTGATATCTGGAGAGTTAGGAGGCCAAATGTTGGGTGTGATGGGATCGTACAAATGGTCAGCCATCCATTCTTGCAACTCTGAGACAACGTGCAATATCCAAATCGCTGTGATCAGCATTTAATGCCACAATCACAGCATTGCCTTTTCATTTCATTTGTTATCATAGAGTTTGCCATTCTTGATTTTTGAAAAATAAAAGCATTCGAACTTAGTGGGAAGCAGTATTAATCTTAAATCTGTATGTCCTCAAATACCGGCCGCACCCTATATATATATATATATATATATATAATTCATCGAGTCTGAAACCTCAACAGAATGCAGAAAGCACTGGGTGGCCGTTTCGTCCTATATTTTGAGGTTTCAGACTCGATGAATTACTTAAATATAATTATCAAATTCTCCTAATAATTTCAAATGTATATCATTGCTTGAACCGGCTTCCAATGCTCTGGAGTGAGCGGCTTGGTGATAGTAGTCGTGGTTTCAGGGGACATAGTCCTATGTTTAAAGAGAATCTCAGTTGACTTCCACCACGGAATATGTGAGTGAGCGGCGCTATATTGAGTCTGATTTGCCACCTCTTCGTCATCGAGGCACGTTGGAACAGTTGGTATGGTGTTTTCTTGACAACCCAACTGTCAGGATTTCAATTCTCGGTAGTGGATGCGCACTGCTGATGAGTCCCAAATATAGGACGAAACGGCCGCCCAGTGCTTTTTGCATTCTGTTGAGTTTTCTTTCAGACTCAATGAATTACTTAATTTTTTTTTTTTTTTTATTTATATATTTTCATCATTTCTCTGATAAAATATTTAACTTGTACTTTATTCCTATAAATTCATTGAATCAGTATTCATTGATTCATACGTTTTTTCTATTATTTAAGCGACATTTTAGGTAAATTGTGCATTCCACCATAATAGAACAATTTCGATTTTGATTCAATAAATTATTTTGTCACTTGAAAATGGTGGAACTTCTGACAAGACAAGAAGATTTGCCTATGACGAAATAAATGACAATCTGAAAACGCCGGCCTGGCGAAGACGCTAGATGCAGAACAATTTTCAATCCTATCTCGATTACTATTTGTAAAATGAAAATGGTCAATGTTATACAGCAAAAATACTGATTGACTTCTTTGCCAGGAAAAGAGTTCCTTCTCTTCTTGGCCTGATTGATGTTCTTGTCATTGTACTTCAGGATCAATTAACGATGGTGCTTCATTTTCCCTAATATAAGTTCCTCCAATCCATCACTTTTCAAGTTTTTCTACTTCAACTCGAAATCTCATTTAAAACAATTCTCGATACGTGCTTGCACCTACTGCTTCCTTGATATAAACTTCAATTATCAATGATCTAAATTTCACTTGACCTTTTGTGACAAATAAAGATGTAAATTGTAATGTTTTAAATCCACTGTTTACTCTGCTGTGATTTTTGACAAATCAGATTAAAAATGCTAATTTTCCACAAAAAAATTATTATAAAAAAACTTAACAACCATTTTTTTATCATTTCATCCTTAACAAAACGAATGAAAGTGAAATAAACTGAGAAAATGTTGAGAAGCAAGAGGACATTAAAAGGCCCGGATTCAAGGCGACATAAACTAACGATTGACATTACATTTACATTTTTAAAGCTCGTAGTTGACAAGAAAGTAAAAAGCCGAAATAGAGTTCCTCAAGCGAGAATATCGAGAGACGAAATTATTACGCTGATACTTACGCTGGCAACAGTCAAATGAGACCTAACTGTCAATCTAGTATAGTGCTTAAATTCATGAAGTAGAGGTACCAAAGAAGAAAGTTCATCAGCATAATTACGACGAAAGCATTTATAGAACATCCACAGAGTAGCTACGTTACGACGGTAGAAAGTGAATATACCCTAGATACCAGATCATGACCAATAACATTGCAGATTCTTCTTCAGATTCTGTCAATAATCTCTAGAAACATATCAAAAGCATCGGACGAAACGTGGCAGCAATGTTCGATGCCAGGACGAATCAACTCTTCTAGCGGCAGACCTAGATTTCCATTTAGTTTTGTAATGAAAAGTCTTTGCACTGAAATCCAAAGAAAACAGAGAACAACGAAAAGAGATTATAAAAACAATTAAAAAAACGGGGAAAATGAAAGAAATGAATAGAATAAAAAAGATATAAAATAAAGAGATGAAAAGAAAGAAAGAAAGAAAGAACGAATAAAAAATCATAAAGCGAAAAGAAAGAGACGAGGAATGAAAGAAAGAAAAAGAATAAAAAAAGGGTCAGAAAATAAAACTAAATAAAGAAAAAGAATTGAAAAGAATATAAAAACACAAGAATACAAGATTAAATATCGAAAACAAATCAAAAGAAAGAAAAAATATAAACAAAAAGATCAGAAGATAAAAATTAAGAAAGACAGAAAGAAATAATACAAAGACAAAAGGTTAAAGTATGGAAAACAAATAAAAAGAAAAAAAGAAAAGAATTTGGTAAAAAAAATGTATTGATTACAAAAAAGGATGCACAAACACAAACGCGCAGGCACAGACATGCATATATATATATATATATATATATATATATATATATATATATATATATATATA
The DNA here is from genome assembly GCA_964036315.1 of Acanthosepion esculentum. NCBI lineage: Eukaryota > Metazoa > Mollusca > Cephalopoda > Sepiida > Sepiidae > Acanthosepion > Acanthosepion esculentum. The sequence goes on along the minus strand of OZ038481.1, from coordinate 132,184,485 downwards.
TATATTATATTATATTATATTATATTATATTAAAAACAGTTTAAATCGCTACACAAAAGCTTTCATGTTTCAATCCTATGATTGTACTTCCTCAGGCGATGCTTGGTAACTGGTGATAAAATGATATTTTTAGAGAATTTTAAAAGCAAATCATTACCTCTTCTCCGTAGGTTACAGTGGAATAATAGATAGTGGCTTGGATTAAAGAATCGGAGAGCCGAGTTCGAATTCCAGTCGAATTCAGTAAATATATATATATATATATATATATATATATATATATATATATATATATACAACTGAATATGTTAGCTCTATCACTGATATTGAGCACTTTCCACTAAGTATGCCACATACAAAATAATATATATATATATATATATATATATATATATATATATATATATATATTGATCACTAATCATAATTATCTATCTATATATATATATTCAAGCATATATTGTTAAATATAACAGACAATAAATGTCTATTATGTTTGATCATGAGCCGTTCTAAACTTCGTATGTGTGCTTTAATTTTCGGTGAAAATAAAGACAAAAATTGTCCGACATTTGTATATTTTTATTATTTTCATTATTTTTTTATTTCCTTGATCTAAGCTTTCTGCTCACATGAGCCATCTTCAGAGTGGTTATACGGGCAATTTTTGTCTTTATTTTCCCCCGAAATTAAAGCAATCATACGATGTTTAGAACGGCTCATGATCAAGCATAACAGACATTCATTGTCTGTTATATTTAAAAATATGTATTTGAATAATGACCTGCTGCTCCAATACACTAAATACGTTTTTGTGTGACGCGTTTCGTCCATTAGGACTGCATCTGACAAAATTTATGTCTACATTGATGCGACTAGACATGCTTTTTTAATCTAAAATATGCTTTGCGTATATAATCTAAAACATAGTGTCCATCGCAAATTGATTAATAAAAATGATCTTGTAAATTTCTATTCTCTTCATAACAACAACAAAAAATCCCGAATAATCATCGTATTCTATTTAAGAATACTCAGAATTTGTCGCCCTCGGGATTTACATGAAGAGGAAAAATACATTGAAAGTGCTTTTAATACCCTAATGATTTTATATTCAGTGTGAAACAAAAGGCTCATAAAATATTTCAAAATAGAGAAGCTGTCCTTCCTGAAAAACTCAATGAATCAAAATATATTGTTCTAACCACCGACTCCATTAAAACTACAGCTGAAATGAATTCATCTAAAGTCAACATTAAATTTGTAACAATGTCTAAAACAATAAAAGTTTTAATACAACTCAAAATAATAAGCTATCACTTGAAGGTGGAATTCATTCTATTACCCGTAATAAATACATCGGAGACACATAAAATAATTTAAATAAAAGGTTATATGAAGACGAAAGGGATCTTTTGCAAAACAACACATTAATACTTATGTAGTAATAGCTCACCGTAATGAGACTGATTATAATTTCTTATTAAAAGAATGCAACTCTAATTAAAAGAGAAAAGAATTTACTAAGACGAAAATGTTTAGAAAGTTACTAGATGATCTGCAGTAAATTTGCGTCTAGATATTTACAACGTTTCATCATTCTTGGCAGATCTTCTATTATCACAATGTGGCATATTTAATAACAAAAAAGATGAAAACATAAAGAGAAAGAAAAAGAAACTAAATGAAATCGTAGATTAAATTAAAATGAAAAGAAAATTTAAAAAGTTCAATTCTCAGCGTCCCCTCCTCTACATGTGCATCAACGTAAACATAAACTTACTCCGATGAACTCCTAAAGGATGAAATGCAATACACTCTGTCATACTTCTTTCTCCTAAAATTGTGCTTCATATATATATATATATATATATATATATATATATATATATATATTGCGTATAAATTTTGAGAGAATAATTTAGACAACTTTTGTCTACTTATTTCCAATTGGATCCTTTCATATTCATGGACAAACTTTTTGGTGTCATTCTTAAAGGAAGAGGAAAAATTACTGTGTTGATACATATTATTTTATTCCGAGTACTTTCGACATAGCACAATGTCATCATCAGGGTGTTGTTTATTTAAAAACAAATATTGTAGTGTTCATCATTTTCAAAGCATAATTCAGTTGAAAGTTAAAATTCATTTACTTGTGAAATGAATAAGCTGACTACTTTGATTGGCTTGAATACCGCTTCAGGGGAGATAACTAAATTATGGTGTTGTCGAGAGTTTTTTAAGAAATAAATCTTAAAACTATTGATACAAACTTCGATATTTTAAACTATCTACTGTCAACATTTGTGCAGTATTCATAATTAATTTTATTAAGGTTTGGTTTAATTTTTTAATATAGATATGTTCGAGAAGTAGACAAAACTTGTCTAAATTATTCAAGGAAGCATGTCTCAATGAAAACATGCTACCAAAATATATCCAATCTAAAATACATGATCCAGCAGATTATCAGAATATCACTACCTGGAATTTTAAATGTAGCCATGTGAGAAGGGAAACTGAAATAGCCAACGACAAATTAAACACTCTTAATAGTAGTAAACAAGACATCTACAATAAACTCAAACATACAACTACTACTGATCAACTGAAATAAATTATACACAGACTGAACGCACTATACAAAGGATCTATCACTCTCATTAAAAAATGGATGAATTTATTAATATTTCTAACTGAATTGGCTAAGCATCAAAATGAGTTGCTTAATCTGGGACCCAGCTACTATATTTACAGTAGGTATAATCGTCTGATTTTTTAAAAAAATGAAATTAAGACGCTATATCAAAGCATCGAAAAACTTCAGGACGAACAACTGATCACATCAACACCAGAATTTCGCGATTGACTCAAGACTGAAGGATTTAATGAAAGACACGACAGAATTAAAAGTTTTTCAAAAATATATTAACAAAACAGCTACAAATTATCACTAAGGAACTATGTAATCATCCGGATATAAACGTCAAAAAAGTGGACCAAACTAACATTTACGTTGTCTTTAACAAATCGAGCTACAACGCAATACCCGAGCAAATACTCATTGACTGCACAAAATGTAAAACATTTAACAGAAATCCAACTAACCAATTAAAATTAAAACTTAACAAACGTATCACAGCTAATAATACCGAACAGGACAGTTTAAAACTTTCTAAAATTGTGGGTGGTTATAGGCCCGGTTATCGCACTATAAGAAGACACAAATAAAACAATTATCTATTATACCGTAAATTCCCACTCGTGTGTACCAATTAACAAAAGTCAGCAACCAACTTATCCCACAATACATTTCCAGTAAATATAGCATTGAACTCAACTCTTGGATTATTTCAAATTCTAAAAAATGCAAAACCTGACAGTGAAACTATAGTCTCACTTGATATTGAAAATGTATTCACTAATGTCCCTATTAGCGAAACTATTGATATTATTATAAGAAACATATACAATAATCCATCTCTACCTCCACTTAAAATTAGGCCTGGTATATTACGGAAACTACTTCTAACTTGCACTATCGAAATCCTATTCCACGATCACTAAAATAATATATATACAACGGGATGACGTCTCTGTGGGTTCAGTTCTTGGTCTATAATATAGTTAACAATTTTAAAAACCTTCCACCTACCTAAGATGATATCCTGATATTAGTCAAGAATACGGAAGAAATACACCAAATTCTAAAATAATTCTGCCCTTAAATTTACATACGAATTTAATAATAGCAATAAAATTCCTTTTCTATATATATTGATAAAAAGTAATAAAAAATAAATTCACTATCACTCTTTAACTATAATTACTATAAAATAGTAATTATAAAAACATATTAAACCGTACAAAAATGATTCATCCACAAAACAGATTTTATACAGTGAAGTAAAAATATAAAATAAATTCTTATTAATAATAACTTCCCTAATTATATTCTTGAACAAATAAGATGTTCTTTCAGAAATTTTAATACAAAGTAAATAGAATATATTTCTTAAACAACTCCAAACATATTAATCTTTTATATCGCAACCAAATTCATTCTAATTATAAACAAGACGAAAATAGCTTTAAAAAATTGATAAATACTAACATTTCCACCAGAGACACTAGTAAAAAAGAAATATTATTAATTATATAATACACTAAATCCAGCATATCTAATTCAATCGTTCGTAACGATTCTTCCCCCAACGACTAACATGTTGCAGAAAACCAACATTGTCTATAAATTTAAATGTCCTCTAGTTGCTGTATCTCCTTCGGAAAAAATAATATTTATATCGGCCACACAACGAAGACTTTTTCTCGGCAGCTAAGTGTTTATTTGAATGATTCGTTCAACATTTCTAAACATTTAAAACAGCATACCTGTCAGCAGCCGCAATTCAGAAAAATTCTTGTTGAAAATACATCTATAATTTTTCATGAAAATAATAAACATAAACTAAAACTTTTCGAAGTTATTTATATTAAAAAATTAAACCAAACCTTAATAAAATTAATTATGAATATTGCACAAATGTTTTAAAATGTTTATAGTAGAAAAAATAGGCAAAGAATAAAAGGAAGAAAAAGAAGACAAAAATGAAAAGGAAGAAAAAGAAGAAAAGGAAGAAAAAAGACAAAGAAGAAAAGGATGAAAAAGAAGACAAAAGAAGAAAAGGAAGGCAAAGAAAAAAGGAAGAAAAAGAAAGCAAAGAAGAACAGGAAGAAAAAGAAGGCAAAGAAGAAAAGGGAGAAAAAAGAAGAAAAGGAAAACACAGAGGAAAAGGAATAAAAAGATGACAAAGAAAAAAAGGAAGAAAAATCAGGCAAAGAAGAAAAGGACGAAATAAAAGAAATAATAAAGAAGAAATAAAAGACAAAAAAGAAAAAGAAGACAAGGAAGAAAAAGAAGAAAAAATAAGACAAGAAAGAAAAGGAAAAAGAAGACAAGGAAGAAAAAGAAGGCAAAGAAGAAAAGGACGAAATAAAAGAAATAATAAAGAAGAAATAAAAGACAAAAAAGAAAAAGAAGACAAGGAAGAAAAAGAAGAAAAAATAAGACAAGAAAGAAAAGGAAAAAGAAGACAAGGAAGAAAAAGAAGGCAAAGAAGAAAAGGACGAAATAAAAGAAATAATAAAGAAGAAATAAAAGACAAAAAAGAAAAAGAAGACAAGGAAGAAAAAGAAGAAAAAATAAGACAAGAAAGAAAAGGAAAAAGAAGACAAGGAAGAAAAAGAAGGCAAAGAAGAAAAGGACGAAATAAAAGAAATAATAAAGAAGAAATAAAAGACAAAAAAGAAAAAGAAGACAAGGAAGAAAAAGAAGAAAAAATAAGACAAGAAAGAAAAGGAAAAAGAAGACAAGGAAGAAAAAGAAGGCAAAGAAGAAAAGGACGAAATAAAAGAAATAATAAAGAAGAAATAAAAGACAAAAAAGAAAAAGAAGACAAGGAAGAAAAAGAAGAAAAAATAAGACAAGAAAGAAAAGGAAAAAGAAGACAAGGAAGAAAAAGAAGGCAAAGAAGAAAAGGACGAAATAAAAGAAATAATAAAGAAGAAATAAAAGACAAAAAAGAAAAAGAAGACAAGGAAGAAAAAGAAGAAAAAATAAGACAAGAAAGAAAAGGAAAAAGAAGACAAGGAAGAAAAAGAAGGCAAAGAAGAAAAGGAAGACAAAGAAAACAAAGAAAAAAGGAAGAAAAAGAAGAAAAAGACGTAATGGAAAAATGTAAATAAAACAAACAGAAAAGTGGTAAAAGGAACTGAAAAAGGAAGTCGGTAAGACATTAAGGAAAAAAAAAAAACAAAGAACCAATGAAGACGCGCGGCCAATTGGACCGCCTGCTGACTGATGTGTCCAACAGGCTTTAAAAAAAATTATTTTTGGGTCCGCCTAAAAATCATGACCGCCTTTGGGAATCCGTCCGTAATGGCGGCTATCAAACAATTGTCGCATTTTATGTTTTCTTAATTGCGTCGATGATCGTTAAAACTCCCGCCAAACATTGGTTTCGTCGAGGTGGAAACGGCTGAAAAGAGTTATGCCGCCACATTGGCCAGTTTTGCTTGTTTTTTATATTTATGATTTTGGTTAAACTTTTGTATGTTTATATATTTTTATTTCTTCATATTTCATGGTTTGCTTCTTGTCTTAACTTTTTAAGTGGCTTTTTTTTTCTAACGCATTCACTCTTCTTTCGAAAAGCGTTTGTATTTGGCTTTTGGTCATTTCTCCTGGGGATGTTGCTTTGAGCCTCTTGTATAACTTTCGTCAATTCCTTTTATTTTGAAATTGTTTCTTTCTCTCTCTCTCTCTTCTTACATTAACATCCTTTTTCATATGACCATTATTTTTTTTCTGTCATTCTTTTTACTCTAGTCTTTTCTTCTAATTCTTTCTTCCTCGTTTTCTTTTCTTTTTTTTCTTTTTTTTTTTTTTTTTTTGACTTTTCAAAACATTTCCTCCTCTTCAGCTACAACTTTACTCTTGAGAAATCACATTTCTCCATTCTTTCGTTTTCTTTATTTTTGTCCCCTTATTTTTTGTTCGTCTCTTTCCTTCAACTCGGCTCTTTGTCAATTTTTTTCTTTTTTCATTCTTCTGTCAGACTAGTAGAGTGACAGACAGAAAGAATATTAGATACTGAGATAAAGAATCTAAGCAGAATAATTCCAAATGCTCCAAAGTATTGCGTTGTGCCAATCTACTCTGAAGAAGCCCAAACATCTAACGCCACAAAATTGTCATGCATGTTACCAATTTTATAGCGATTACCAATATGTAGCATTAGGTGATGAGAGCAGGTTCTTACTTCATGCAAATAATTGTCCTTTGAGTGTGGGCTATAGACCTGTAGGACAGAATTTTATAGACTGTATTTCCCTACGATACACAGACACAACTTCTAACAATATGTCTTGAAGTACCGTAAATTGCAACTTTTGTTTGCCTTTAGTGTTTTTGGCGGAAATATTAAAGTGTGACGAAGTCCCAGAACAGTACGGAATTTGTTCTGGTGCAATTCCTGCAACAGAAATACGATTCAGTCTGATGTTCTAACAGAATGCTACTTGTCCACATAAAGTTCATGTTACTCAACATGCTCTGCAAGATATTCAACAATTCCCTTGTCCAACACAATCGCTAAATGTGTTCCCCATTGAACAAGTTCGAAACATGATGGGACTCTCCAAATTGCGGCGAACAATAATATGTAGAAGGATGTATTCGGCATCTGTACGATTGCATATATGCCTCCGTTAATACCCAAATAGGTTATAAAATGTATTAATATGATAATTAAGAAATATTAGTAAACCTCTTTATTTTGGAATTTATTCATGTATTGATCTGTGTATGTCGTTATTTATTGTAATCAAGCTACATAACCAGGACTTTTAATCGTGCGTAAAGCGAAAAACCTTTTCCGCATGTTGTAAGTTTTATTTTCCTTCAGTATATATATATAGAGAGAGAGAGAGAGAAAGAGAAAGAAAGAAAGATGAGAAAGAGAGAGGGTGAGAGAGTGAGAGAGAGAGAGCATAATTTGCTTATAAAACCTAAATAAGCCTATTAATACAAAGAGCAAATATGATATTAAAACAAATAATCTGTTCAATGTCGCTTCCATTATTTTCATTAAAACCTCACCACAATCTTGTTAAGGTGTACAACTCTTAATTACAAAAGTCTTTGCGCATATTGACTCCACCTTGTGAGTATAACTGTTGGAGTAAAACATTTTGTTGTCTGGTATAAAACGCCCCTCACAGATTCTAGTCCTTGCTGTGTGAAGGCCACCTAACAAATCAAAATTTAAGAGTACCTGCACCTTGTTGGCTGAGTGGTTAGGGACTCTGTCCTGTTGGCGTTGTCGAAGAATGTGGTCATCATTTTCCCTTCAGAGACAACGATATCCAACGGATGGAAGTTTGGTTGATATCAACTGTTGTCTTTTCTGGGTTTCTTAAGAGAAGTTCTTAATGATGGGCCCATAATTCTTGTGGTAACTGAGAACTTCTGTGTATTTCTCCACCTCCAGGTCTTCGTGGTCTCTCTAAGAACGTGCCTTATCATTCTGATGTATGATTTAAGGTTCTGGTGGTCTTGGAGTCCCCTTTCAGTTGAACAGATATCTTATGCTTAGATGTCGTTGGGGGTCTCAGTAAATTTAGTTTTAAGGTTGTTGATGAAGATCTAATTTCGCTTCTTACTACTATGCACCTGCTATGCCCTTCCCTTACAAGAGTTTGATCAGACTTAAAAATGGAGGATTGATGCCATGTATGTGATAGAACTGCCCAATCCTTACTATTCAACTGCGACATATTTAAAAACTGTTTACGCGATTTTGTGGATAATGAATTATTTCCACGCTAACCCCCCGCCCCAGATGAAAAGTTGCTTGCCTGTCGCTGTTCTATCGCTATTTCCATGGAGAATGTCCAGGCACGCTACATTCCTTAGTTCCACCAGTTCAGACCATCACTGTATATTTGTGTGTGTGTGTGTGACTGTGTGTGTGCGCGCGTGCGTACGTGCGCGTGAAACGAACTAAAGAATGTCATTTTTACACTTGTCAATCTCTTACCGTTGAATGTGCGGATGGTGTAAAAGATAGAGGCTTAAAAAATGAAATCAGCAAAGCCGAGTTCGAATACTACTCCGAAACCATCTCCTCCTAATACTATGTCACTGTAATTCGCAAAAAAATGTTAATGCAATATTCAATCGTTAAAAAAAAATCGTTTTTATCGCAAAAATCTGACTTGCAAATTTATAAGATTTCTATTAGTTCGTGTATCTGGTCAGGTGCTTCTGCTATATATCTAGAGATTCTTATCAAAACCGGAACTAGAATCTGTAACGTTATCGGACTTGACCTGGCATCTCCACTTCTATTACTTTCCCACCAGCTTAACCTAACTTCCCTGTGACCTTACTATAAATATTTTCTTGGGAATTGTTCTAATGAGTTTTCCTCATTGTACCTCGATTTCATGAATTTAAGCTCAGTACTAGATTGGCAGTTAGGTCTCATTATTTCACTGTTGAGATTGCTGGATGTAACCATACTTACACTTCGGGGACTTTCTTATGACTTCTTACTTTCCTGTTAGTTACGACCTTCAAAAACATAAATGCAACGTCAGTCATCATGTTCTGTCTCTTTGAAGCCTTTTCTTCTATTGTTCGCCTTGTTTCTTCCCGTCTCAGTAACCCCATGCATCTTAGTGGCTTTGTCGCCTTGCTTGGTGTGAAATTAATAAAAACAAATATCCCTTTTCTATAGCACGATCTTTCTCTGTCCCTCTTTCTTTCTCATTTTATATATATATATATATATATATATATATATATATATATATATATATATATATATATATATATATATGCATGTGCGTGTATATACATGTATGTTTTCATATATTGACAGCAACATGTCTACCTATATAATCATACGGGCAATTACGAAAATACATGTGTGTGTGTGTGTTTGGCCTTGAATCGTGTTGTCTACATACACACAGACAGACACATCTATATTTTTTCCTAAATAGATATCTCCATAAATATTTGCGTGTGGGGAACGTGTGGAGGGTGTATATAATGTAGGTATTCAATTTAGTCCCATTTGTCTGCTGACTCTTTGTCGTGTAATAATTATGCGCCAATAAATTTTCTCGCAGCCAACACAGGACATTTAATCGACGCTGCTTCTAGTCTAGGGTACTTCTCATCTACTGATTTGAACTCAGTAACCGCTAACCAACTTTTCCCGGGAGAATACATGACCACACTGTGTCTGTCTTGTGTTTACGTTTGTATCTGATAGCCTCAATTGATAGATGTGTTTGGTAGATACGTTAAATTGCGTTGACTTTCCTTTCTTTCTGTGTTCTTTTTCTTTTGCCCACAGCATGGAAAACAGTTTCTTTTCGTTCTTATGCCGTATTAAATCTTTTTAAACACATCTAATAACACTGGTCAACAAAAAAAAATTGAAATGGTGTTGAGATACCAAACATCTTTTTTAGCTAATTTGAGGGCGCTGAATCTGAAAATGACCCTACCTTTTTTTGGTTAGCTACCGTTTTTGCTGTACAGAAATGCTTCATTTTTGGAAAAAAAAAGAAATTTTCATTTGTTTTCTGTATATATGATATTGACCGATGGCAATATTTATTAAAGTAAAATCATAGAAACCTGTCAATTCGTATTTAAACCAACAAATATTGGTCTGTTTATTGAGAAATACTATTTTTGCAATAACAATCAGACCCTAAGTCTTTAAAAATAACACGATTGAATATACCAAGACCAAAAAGAATTTTCATCAAATCATTTAATAAACTAACAACAGAAAAACTTCGTGAACATAAGAACTATGGTATTTTTTCTTGATTGTCTGTCATGTTCAATGTCTATTTGACACTAAGCAATATTATGTACAATGGATTAGGTGCATTCAATTGGGATGTCTTTAGTTGGAGGTTCTTTCCAACTGTGAAAACAAAATGCTCACAATGTGCTTTAAGGATTGAATTCACAAGCACTAAATAACAGTAATGCATGTATGACCAACTCCTATATCCCCTACACCAGCCTCCCGAATGATCAACGAAAACCCCATATCAGTCAAACAATGGACACCTGATGAAGGCCAGAGGGTACATGGCCGAAATTCTGTGTCCATAATAAAATCTGTATCAACCAAGATGAGAACAATAGTTTGAAATAATAAGAAATAAATCCGACTTTTTTCATTTTATTAAAATTATTATTTATCTTTCAGCGAAGAGAAGCGTTTCCTCTTTTACTTTTCCCTTTCTTCCTCCTAATATTTTGAATATCTGAATAAATATTAAGCATTATAATATTATATCTTGCCGTGTATGAAATACGAGATAACCAGAATGTTTTAGATTACCGTACACTGCTTAACAACACATTTTTTTTAAAGCTTTTCACCCCAAGCAAGTCTGGAAGCCACTAGCACGCAAGGGGTTACAGAAGGTTTGGAGGAAGAGCAGATAGGAGTGGTAAAGGAGAGGATGTAGAGAAAGATAATGGGTCGATCAAGGCAAGGGGGTTACAGAAGATTTGGAGCGAGAGCAGATAGGAATGAAAGGGGGGGAAAGGATGTGGAGAATGGAAGTGGATAGATCAAGGCAACTGGAGATGTCGACTGACGTTACACTTAAATAGTTGGAGATTATATTTGTCAGGGCAACAGGAATAAGGAAGGGAGTTCCACAGGCGAGATGTGCGTGACATGAAGCTATTGGAGTAGAAGAGACGTCTACATCTAACAGTTTCAACGGTGAAGGGGTGGGAACGGGATGCCAGCCTCCTAGGACGCTTAAATTCATGAGGCCTGGGAACCAGCGAAAGCAGCTCATCGGAGCAATTACCGTGAAAGTATTTGTAAAAAAGACAGAGCGAGGCAACGGCGCGTCTGTGAGAGAGCGACTGCAAACGAGATGACAGATCAGGGCGAATTACATTGCATATCCGTCTCTGGATCTTATCAAGAACTCTGAGGCCAACAGAAAATTTGCTAATGATATTAACGCAATTTGTTTTTTAACCAATAAAAAGAACAAGAGACACTCAAAGTGGATGTTTACTGGATTAAGTTAATGTACGTCCATATCACGTTGAAACGCCGGTTCGAATAAGATAACCAAAGTTAAGCAACGTCGATCCGGGTCAGTACCTAGATGGGTGGCTGCTTGGAAATACCAGGTGCTGTAAGCTTGGATATGAGGGAGGTGTAATGGATAATGGCTCGGAATTGGAAATCTGAAAGCAAAGTTCTAATTTCAGTCGAATACATGCAAATACCCTTTCGAAACAGAGGAATCCTCCTCTTCTCTTCTGGGTTAATTAATAGGATTTTTATCAGTATATTATTATTATTTCAAAAAACTTCTTGCAATTTAAAAATATTTTCTGGCTTTGAGTAACATGAAAAAGGTTTATAACCCGTAAAAACAAATCAATAGGTTAATGTATGAAAATAAGAGGTATGAAGTGGAGTTTATAAGGCTGGAAAGATAGGATTGTGTAGCCGCACCCAAGATATGGTAGCTGAACTCCATTATTTCTGTGTGAGATATTTCGGGGAGAGGTATAAGAAACCAGTCATTTTGCCAGCTTCTTTAGCGATGGACCTCTTTAGCGATGGATCGCATATATACGTTCAACTGGGGTTAAGTTTCAAACTTGGAAACTCTATAAGAGTACAATCATCACGATGGGCAAAATTTCAGGTTTGCTCTGTGATGAAACGATACTAGTTCAGTTTAGGATGTAATTAAAGAATACAGGCCAGTCATTATCTCATTGAGCTGTTAAAGTTTAATCAGAGGAAAGATCAGCTGCCAGGCGATGGTCATCTTGCTTTGATCTGTTGTATCATAAGGCAGATCTTTAATATAAAGGAGAAAGAGATCCATAATATCAGCTGTGGAATGAACTTGAAGAAATAATTCGAAATTTGCCCTTCCTATAACGATCACATATATATGTTCTTTCTTATTATATATATATATGTGTATATATATATATATATATATATATATATATATATATATATATATATATATATATATATATATGTTCTAATATATATATATATATATATATATAATATATATATTTATATTTAATATATATATATGTATATATATTAGTATAATGAGAAGCCACGTATACTTTCTTGATATGTATATAATATGGATAAAATAAAAAATATAGTTGCTTTCCACATCACGTGACGTCCGCGTCTAACGACGAACGCTGTAAACAAATTCCCAAATACAGTAACACAGTAATTCAATTAATTTCTGAGGAAGGACCGAGGTGGTCTGAAATATTAAATATATATATAAAAACATATAAATAAATACTTTCGTCAAAAAACACCCAATTTTTTTTCAGTTATTTTATCCATATTATATATATATATATTAATATATATATGCAGAAATATAGTCTTAAAGTGTGCTATATTTATGGGGTAAAGTGCTCAATATCAGAGATAGAGCGTGTGTAAATATAAAAGTGGACATGGAAGTCAGCACTTAGTGGCGACAGTCTGTTTCATGCTAGTGCAGTCGTCAGGCGACTAGTGCTGTTATTTTTCTCGGCTGTTTATATAAGGGTCAGTGGTGCATTATGGGTAGTATATTTTGGCGGTTACTTTTACCGGAAGTCGCTTATTTGTTTATTTATTTATGTCAAATTATTTTGCTTGTTTTTTTGTTTGTTTTTTTTTATTTTTATTTTTATTTTTTATCTTATATATTTATTTATTTATTCTTTTATTTTGATCGGTGTTTTTGGTTAACGTAGTAAAAATTTGTTTATATAGCTTATTGTTGGTAGTCTTTAATGGCCGCCATTTACCGGAAATCGCTTGTTCGCTTATTTATTTGGGTCAAATTGTTTTGCTTATTATTTTTATTTTTATTTGTATAACAGTTATAATTTTCGTCCGTTCTTTTGTTTTGATTTTATTTCGCATATTCTAACAGGTGTGGTTTTGTGATTTGTTTGGAGTAGTTTATTTTGCTTATTTTATTGTTGTTTGTTTATATATTTATTTATTTTTCTATTTTAAGTTACGTAGTAAAAATTTGTTTTCATGTCTACATTTTGAGATTAGCTCGGATCTTTTATTTAATAATTTATTTTGATCTGGGAAGGTAATGATAGCTATTTTTTCCTCCAAGCAAAGTTTGCAAGTTTTTGATAGGTTGTTGTAGGCTGATGATTTTTTCCTTATTTTCCAAGATATTTTTGGTGTGGTGTGTGTTTTGTTTTTTATTTCCCAGATATACTTAGAAAGCATTGTGCTGTTCGCATATTTACTATTTGTGAAAGACATTTTGTGTACATAATTTCTTTGTTTCCATGGTCCTTCGATTACTCCTATGTATACTTTTTCTTCATTATCTGCTGATTTTGTCGTGGCTTGGTAGATTACGTTGTTTTGTAAACAATTACCGTTTAAGGGACATTCGTTTTTTATTCTGCAGTTGCACGTGGGTTTAATTTGTTCGTGTGGTTTGTTAATAATTTTTCTGTTGTGCTTTTTTATTATTTGTGCCATGTTCTCGGTGCAACTGTAGCTGATTTTTACTGTGTTTTTGTTGAATATTTTGTGTAGTGTGCTTGATTCCGGGAAGTGTTTGTGTAAAAGCTTGAAGAATATTTTTCCTATGTTTGTTTTTACGTTTTTGCTGTACGGTGGGTTGAACCATATGATATTTCTTTTTCTGTTGGTCTTTTTTGTGTTCTGTGGTGAGTATGTGAGTGTTGCTCGGAATCCGCTATCTTTTAGGGCTGTTTCGTAGTCTTTCTTGGCTTTGTTAAATATAGATTCATCGGAAGAATTGTCGGAAAGCCTGCGGTTAATCGATTTAGGTATCTGTTTGATTATAGAAGGCGGGTGGTTGGAGTATATATGTATGTACTGTGGTTTATCATTCGGTTTTCTGTATGGTTTGTGTGTGCCTTTTCTTAGGTTGAAGGTGACATCTAGAAAATCTACTTCGTTTAGGTTAGTTTTTATATCTATCTCGAATCCGTTATTTTTGAAAATTTTAATTATTGCTTTTCTAGTTTTATCAACAAACAAAAGACAGATAAAACTAGAAAAGCAATAATTAAAATTTTCAAAAATAACGGATTCGAGATATATATATATTTATTTATATATATATATATATATATATATATATATATATATATATATATATATATATATATATATATTATAAATTAATTGATTTAAAATATGTTTTTTGCGCTACACAGTGATAACCACGTTTCAAAAATGGAAGCTATATATATATATATATATATATATATATATATATATATATATATATATATATATATATATATATGTCTTTTCTTAAATAAGTCACCTGGATTTATCATTTCTGCTGTTCTTCCCCGATTCTCAACGATTAAATCTTTCTGTTTAAAAAAAAACGAAAAACTGATGATTGGCACAGATTTTTAGCATTTTCAGAATATTCTTTGTTTTTAATAGAGTTCACCTCAATCAAGGCAGTGAAACCACTGAGACACAAGGGATTACTGGATGTGAAGAAATTAGAAAAACAGAAAACATTATGGATGTGCGAGAACAATAGAAGAGTAATCAAGAAGACAGTAGATAACGATTGACACTGCATTTAAATTCCTGAAGATCAAAGTTGGCCGGAAATCATCGATCTAGAATAGAGTTCCATAAGCAAGAGGTACGTGAAATAAAGCTATCAGCAGAGAACTTATGTCTGTTTATATTTCCGATATGAGGTATTGTAATTATTTATCCTGTTAATAGGAAAGTCAGCATCCTGTGTCTGAAACTCTGTCCACTTCGTGGAAATAATCAATATACTCCCATCTAATCCAACCAGATAATGAGCCAGGATGTGGTGAATTTGTTCGCCATGAGACCCACGGGCGAAGCACTATCAGTAGTCAGGGACAGACTTGCCTGGGTCTCATCTCTAAGAGAACGTACCAATATACCAATAAATAACCTATTGGAGATGCTGACTTTCTGTAACATACTTCGGAACGGAATCAGGTATATATCAACAGGATGAATGCTTGGCGATGGACTTGCCATTATCACCAGCAAACATATACATGGAATACTTCGAAGAAATTAGAATCAACATTACTAAAGCCAGCAATACGTTTAAGATACGGAGATGAGACCTTCATACTCTGGCCCCACCAGGAAGTGGTCCAGTTACCACTGAACCATGTGAACTCAATAACACCATCGATAAGCATCACAAAGGAAAGTGAAAACAGCAAGAAACTAGCATTCCTGGATGTACTAATATCTCGAACAGGGCATCGGTTCAAGACATCCGTATACCGCAAGCCAATATTTAGTGGACAAGACCTCAACTTCGACTCCTACAGTGCAAAGGAAGGGATTGTCCGCTGCCTTCGACATCGAGCAAAAGTCACAAGTGGCGACCCAGAGACATATGAACAAGAAATGGTCAGTATAAGCAATACCCTACAACGTAACAACTAACCTGGGTACATAACAGCAGCCACCTACAAACTGGAATAGAAGGGTACAAGACGATAACAACACTCAGAAAACAGCCTCGGTATGCCTACCCTATGTGAAGGGCTTATCGGGAAAAATAGAAAAGACCGATGGTCCATATAACACGGCAATTTTCAGGAGTGGTTCAACACTACGCAGACATCTCTTCCGAGTAACACAACACATAGAAGAGAACATAATTAAGAACTGTATGTACGCCATCCCGTGCAGCTGTGGTAAGAAATATAAACGAGAAATAGGCTGCTTCTTTGAGATAAGACTGCAGGAATACTGTTAGTAGTTTATTTGTTCTTGCCTTGGTATGATATATTGAGGTATTAATTTGTGGAAGGTTAGGTTTGTTTGTAGTTGTGTGTGTGTATGTGTGTGTTTATATGCACATACACACACATGCATATAGATGTGTATATTTAATATTTGTTGTTTTATTTATTTTTCCAGTTTATATTATATTTATTTCATTTATTTAAAGTTTATATTATATTTATTTGTTTATTCTTAATTAAGCAAACAAAATATTTGCGTATATGCCTACATTTAGGAATTATTTCAGTTTTTTAAGTGTGTATTTTGGTTTTTAAAACTAATTATTGCTGACTTTCTCTCTAAGCATAGTTCCACTTTTTACTGTTAATACTTTATTGGCTGTACTCTTTTTATAATTTCCCATTTGATTTTGGTAGAGATATTGTTTTCTTTTCGCACTATATGTATTTTTATAGAATTGTTTGTGTATTTTTCTTCCAAACGACATTTTGTAGTTATAATATCTTCCTTTTAAGTTTTTTTTTTTTCCTGTGGCGCCTATATAATTTTTTTCGTTTGTGTTAATGTTATGAAATATGATAGCTTTGTATATATTATTCGGACAATTGTCCTCATCATTGTCACCATATTTATTACAACGTTTCGGCCGTTGTACGCTCCAGCCTTCTTCAGGTGGTTGGAATGTCGAACTGAACCCTTTATTTCGCACACTGGGGTAGACTGTTCTAGTTCCACGTGCCATGTTTTAATGGATGTCAGTTATCTCCAGTTAATTTTCCTCTGAAAGTTCTCCACTGCCTTAGCCAGTTATTGAACTCACAATCTTGAGGACACATGGCACAGTGGACAAAGGTGTTAGTTAGATCCAAATACGGCCGAAACGTTGTAATAAATATGGCGACAAACATAAGGACAATAGTCCGAATAATGTAAATAGTGTACATAATACCTCATCTCAGAAATATAGACAGATACTGAAGGGCCAAAACGTTATAATAAATATGGCAACAAAGATGAGGACAATAGTCCGAATAATGTAAATAGTGTACATAGTACCGCATCTCAGAAATATACACAGATACTGAAGAAAGCCGGAGCGTACAACGGCTGAATCGTTGTAATAAATATGGCGACAAAGATGAGGACAATAGTCCCAATAATGTAAATAATGATTTATTGTTAAGTTGGAAATTTTCTTTGTTTCCGCAGTTACATTTGATTGTGTTATTTTGATGAATGTCATTTTTATTGTAGTCGTAATTGTTATTGATTTTGTTGATTACTTTTTATTCTCCTTAATTATTATTTTCTCCGTGTTATCCATGCAGCTGAATTGACTGATCAGAAATTTGCAGCACTTGCTCTTTATCCTAGTCTTAGGTAAGATTATTGTTTGAGCGTTAAATTGTATCTCTCAAATATGAAATAAATCTATTTTTCTGTTAATAAGCGCTAAATATGCAGCAACCAATCTAATATGTACTTTACCAAAGAATCGTAACCTTTTCCTTGAACCCTAAACACTTCATGCCAGAAGACTAGAAAAGCTTGAATATACCATGGTGCAATTCTTTAAAAAAAACAAATCTTCTTACGGCTATAACATCCATTAACACATTTATCTCCGATGCTAAATAGATTTTCTTACTTTCTTTATTCACCTCTCTCTCTCTCTCTCTCTCTCTCTCTCTCTCTCTCTCTCTCTTTCACTTACTCACTCTTTGTTTGGCACAACTGTTAAATCATGATTACTGAACGAAAATGCCTCTCTCTCTATATATATATATATATATATATATATATATATATATATATATAAATATAAAATATATATAAAATAGGCAGCATATAATTTTATATTACAAAGAGTTAATCATACCTGGAATCAATTAGCAATATTAATGCAATTATTGGCGAAATCCCTTCGCTAGTAGACATAATTATAAGAATTATACTACTAATAATCCACTGAATGATGAGATCCTTATATATAAAATGGATATCGATTTTATATATAAGGATCTCATCATTCAGTGGATTATTAGTAGTATAATTCTTATAATTATGTCTACTAGCGAAGGGATTTCGCCAATAATTGCATTAATATTGCTAATTGATTCAAGGTATGATTAACTCTTTGTAATATATATATATATATATATATATATATATATATATATATATATATATATATATATATATATATATATATATACAGGGTGTCCATAAATTTCGTGTGCACTTTAAAAAATTTATAACTTTATTTGTATTTGCGATAGAAATAATCTGTAAAAAATGTTATAAAGTTTAATGTACCTAGTTTTAAGTATAGCTAAAATAACTAATGTGATTTCAGTCATTACTGTAAATCATTTGGCAAATATTTTCCGTTAACTGCAAAATCGTATTACCCTTTGTAATGCTAATGATGGAGGACATGTGGAAACTTAAATAAAATTTTTAAAAAAACTTAAAAAATATAGATTTACTTCTTTCTAATCCTTTTTACAAAGTTATAAATTTTTTAAAGTGCACACAACCTTTATGGACACCCTGTATATATATATATATATATATATATATATATATATATATATATATATATATATATATATGGTGTTGCAGCAAAATACGACACATGACAAAAAGAAAACGAAATAGGCAATAAAAATAAAAGTTGTATATGCAGATACCCGACAGTTTATTTAGCAACAGCTAGAGTTACATACTACATTATTTTTTAATGTAACGGCCGCCGGCGATGACCATCTCATGTCGGGCGCGAAATGAGTCACGCGCTTTGGCGTCCATGTCCTTGTTCATAGCGGCGGACGCCTCCACGATAGCACCCTTCAGAGTGTCGACCGTGTTGTGGGCGTCCTTATTGATCTTGGCCTCGATCACACCCCAGAAGAAATAGTCAAAGGGTTTACAGTCGGGTGAGGAGGGTGGCCACAAGTCCGGTGACCAGTGGTGAGGAACATTGTTTAGCAGCCATGCCTGGGTCGTCTTGGGCTTGTGTGCAGGAGCGGAGTCCTGCTGGAAGACGTAGGGGTGTCCGGCGGCGATCTCATCCATCAAGGGCTTCACTACACTCTTCAGCACCTACTGGTAGATCCCAGCGGTGACTCTCAGGCCTTTTCGAAAGAAGAACGGAGGCATGACGTCCCCCTCGCTGGAGATGACGCCAAGAACCATGACGAAGCAGGGAAACTTCGTATGCTTCACGATGGGAACCTCCTCGATGTCATTGCAGATCCACCTGACGTTCTGCCTGTTTTGACGTAGCTCTGGCTCCCATCATTGTAGAATGTCTCCTTGACGGCGGCGAGGATCTCGTCGGTCCTAACGGCCGAAGAACGAACGTTGTTGGTTTTTCGTTTGGCAGTAAACTCGTCCTTTTTCTCACACGCATTCCACTTCCTCCGAATGTACATGACCATGGTCCTCTTGAACCCAAACCAGGCCATCACTTACGCAGGCTTCTTCTTTTGTCAAGTGTCGGATTTTGCTGCAACACCCCATCGTGCATATATAGATCGTCGTCATCTCCCAGTCGTGACCGAGTATCGGGTTCTGTCATGAGTCCTATCTTCGCGGTTGATGTTTATGTTTGACATGGCTTGCGAGGCCCAGTCGGTGGTGGAATAGTCGCGGACAATGCTCACAGGGGAGGGGAGGGGGAGAACGCGGTCGTTCACATCGCTCTCTCCTCCTTCGTCGTCTTGCCTCTTCATTCTCGCTCCTCTTTTCCTCGAAGTCCGCGATATATATATATATATATATATATATATATATATATATATATATATATATATATATATATATATATATATATGGTAGAACTGCTTAACGGTTAGACGCACGAATAAATCAACAGTACCCGGAAAAATTAGGAATGGTACGTTCAAAACTGGTAACAAGATCAACAACACATACGGCTCCGGTATTACTGAGCACTTTATAAATAATCCAAGCTGTGCCACCAATTTCGGCATTGACTCTTTCTCCATCCTTAGTCATAGTCATTCATTATTACATTTGAAGGCACTGGAAACGATCTATGTCAGGTCCAGACAAACCTCCCTCTGTAAACAGAGTGAATGTCTGTTAGGGCTTGACATGATTTTCATCTGATCTTTCCATCTTTATTTTATTACATGCTTAACATGTTTTATATTTTATATTGCAATACTCCATCGATTTCAGCTCTGTTTAAAATTAAATTTTTAATTTTAATTTTTTTCTTAATCATGAATGGTAGACCGCGTCTTACTGTTTAATAAAATTCTGAACCCCTAATTACATATATATATATATATATATATATATATATATAAGTATGTATGTATGTATATATATATATATATACATATATATATATATATACATATATATATATATATATATATATATATATATATATACATGTATATATATATATATATATATATATATATATATATGACTAACAAATCCAATTTCACTGCACGAGTTGTTCAGATTAATATTCTTCTCTTTACTCTAAACAAAGGGTGAATAATATATGCTGATGATTCCTCGTGAAATTTTAGATTAAGCCAAAGAACATATCAACACGAAAACAGTGATAAAGCCAACAAAGATAAAGATATTCGTCGGAAGAGCTGGTGCAGCAGTGAAGGATTATCAGATAATCTGAAATAACGAGTCGTAATTATTTATCATCTAAAAACTTACATTGTCAGGAAAATACTTGTTCTATTCATGCAAATGACGTTTTAATGTCTGTTGCTTAAGTGCTTTCGAATGCTTGCTCCCTTAAAGATCCATTGTGCAGAGCAATAAGATGGTTTTAGCGAGAGCTGCGGAGAAAAAAGACAAGTTAGGCACCGAAGAAGGCATGTAAGCGAAGGCGGAGAGCAAAATGCAGAGAGAATAGTATTTTGTTTAAAAGATGCTGAGACAGTCAAATGCAATCAGACCAAAAGTGAGGAGGAAGAAAACGAAACTGGGGGATGAAAATAAGAGTAGAATGTGGGGATAAATAGAGATTAGAATATGAATGATTAGAAGTTCAAAGTATTTTAAAAAGAAAGACGCTAACAGACTGAGATAGATAGATAGATAGATAGATAGATAGATAGATAGATAGATTAAAACAGGCTAATAGATAGATAGATAATGAACAGACTGACATAGATAGATAGATAGATAGATAGATAGATAGATAGATAGATAGATAGATAGATAGATAGATAGATTAAAACAGGCTAATAGATAGATAGATAATGAACAGACTGACATAGATAGATAGATAGATAGATAGATAGATAGATAGATAGATTAAAACAGGCTAATAGACAGATAGATGGGTAATGAACAGGCTAACATAGATAGATAGATAGATAGATAGATAGATAGATAGATAGATAATGAACAGACTGACATAGATAGATAGATAGATAGATAGATAGATAGATAGATAGATAGATAGATAGATAGATTAAAACAGGCTAATAGACAGATAGATGGGTAATGAACAGGCTAACATAGATAGATAGATAGATAGATAGATAGATAGATAGATAATGAACAGACTGACATAGATAGATAGATAGATAGATAGATAGATAGATAGATAGATAGATAGATAGATAGATAGATAGTTTAAAACAGGCTAATAGACAAATAGATGGGTAATGAACAGGCTAACATAGATAGATAGATAGATAGATAGATAGATAGATAGATAGATAGATAATGAACAGACTGAGATAGATAGATAGATAGATAGATAGATAGATAGATAGATAGATAGATAGATAGATAGATAGATAGATTAAAACAGGCTAATAGACAAATAGATAATGAACCGACTGACATCGATAGATAGATAGATAGATAGATAGATTAAAACAGGCTAATAGATAGATAGATAATGAACAGACTGACATGGATAGATAGATAGATAGATAGATAGATAGATAGATAGATAGATAGATAGATAGATAGATAGATAGATTAAAACAGGCTGATAGATAATGAACAGACTGACATAGATAGATAGATAGATAGATAGATAGATAGATAGATAGATACATTAAAGCAGGCTAATAGACAGATAGATGGGTAATGAACAGGCTAACATAGACAGATAGATAGATAGATAATGAACAGACTGACATAGATAGATAGATATATAGATAGATAGTTTAAAACAGGCTAATAGACAAATATGTGGGTAATGAACAGGCTAACATAGATAGATAGATAGATAGATAGATAGATAGATAGATAGATAGATAGATAGATAGATAGATAAGTTGAAACGAACAGACTGACAAAGAATGAAAGAAAGAACTACATAAAAACACAAAAAATACAAAAATGTAAACAGCCGGAAAACGAAACAATTCAAAACATTCCAAACAGATAAGAAAGAAATAAAAGAATGTAGTAGTTTGGATGCGAAAAATAGAGTGAGTGAGTGAGTGAGAGTGAGAAAGAACGCGAGAGAGAAAGAGAAAGTAAGAGAGAGAAGGAAGAAAAAAACAAACCGAGTTTAATAAAAAATAAAATAAAATAAAATAAAAAGAGAAAAAAACGATTTTAATTTCAAATGCCCCTCAGGCAAATTCGTTTGTTTCACAACTTTATTTTTTCTGATTGTTCGTCTAGCATTCACGTCTCTGCACTTTGTTGAAATATCATCAACATGTTTTTAACTGCTTTTGTTCGTCATTTTTACTTTTGTTTTTGCGAAACTTGTGGGTTGGCGAGGGTGATGGCCAAATCTCCTCGTTGCCGATACATTTTGTTCCCGTATGATAGATTACAGCTCGGACCAAAGACTGGTTTGAGATAGCCATTGACTTGGCTTTTATAAAAATAAATATATAAACAAAAATAAATAAAGAAATAAATGCTTATTCATCTGAAATTATTGCCTGATCGAACAAAAGCGACAACGATGTCAAGAGAAACTACATTTATTTCTTTTTTCTTCTAAACTGATGACTGATGGCCAGCCAAGGGAAAACTCAAACCCCGTAATTACTGGCAGAAATGGCGAAAGGTATTAAATCGGTTGCTTGCAAAAACAGAAATAAGGAGATGTGGTGGATGAAGAGAAAGTTACTAAAATGTAACGTTCAACTAACAAGACGAGACGGGAAAACATAAAAAACAATACAAAACCATGAAGAAGTGATATTTCAAAAATTGACTTAAAAGTCGGTAACTCAAATTTAAGAAAAAAGTTTTAAAAAGTGACTTCAGCCTATAAAAGAAAACAAATAGGTAGAGGGGGGGGAGAGAAGGAAATAAGAGATTCAAATTGAGTGAATGAAATTTGATTTAAAAAGAAGAAAAATAAAAGCATTATCTAAAATTCTAAAAGTGGACGTAAATTCATGAAAATGGCAGCTCAAGTGGCTAAAAATATTTAACAAAATGGCAGATACTCAAGAGCACGCATGCGCACACATTTCAAGTAAATGAATGGATTAAGAAAACGCGCCTAGTCACGACTAGAAGAACTGACAAGCATACAAGGAAGAGGACACACCCTTAAACGTGATGACAGGCACAGACATACACACTAACACATACACCGATAAGCGTTGAGGAATACGAAAAGACATTCATTCTCCCACAAACTTAAAACTTTTGTCAAACAAAAAAGAGCGATCATGTGGACACCTAAATATTCATCCTGCATTTAAGAACAGAATTCAGTCACTGAAACTGACATATTTTTGGAATAAAAATAATATAAATTACTTAAAGTACACTTGCAATAAGAATATATTTAAAAGAGAAAGGAAAATATTTGATGGTGCTTCAGAAAAAGAAATAAGAAAAATCATCCAAATATTCTCTTCAACCGACTGGTTAGATTTAACAATATGAATTCAAACAAGTAAAAAAGAAAAAAAAAATACGAGAAAAAACAGGTTTTTTTTCTCAGTCGGACACACTCGGGCACGCAGAAATATACAGGCACTTAAGTAAACATTATTCTCAGTTTGAAAAACAAAAGGAAACATCAATATCTCCATAAGCAGCAACAGTATCTAGACACACGCACAGAAGAAAACATAAAAACAATGAATTTCTAAACACGTAAAACTAACAGATATATGAATATATATTTAAGTTTGGTGAAGATATGCACACGTTGAAAAACGCTGGGAAACAACGCCGACACATACACATAAACACTCTGTCTCACACACACACATATATATAGATATATATTTAAAGACATTTTTATGTTTAACATTGTTTTTATATATACAAGTATTTAAGTAAACGGTCTGTTTATAATAAACAGTATTAAATAACATTTACCGGCCTGAATGTCCGAGAAATTTTCATAGAAAATATCCGTCCTCCGACAGGATTCGAACCTGCATCCTATACGGAACCGTTATATTGCCTGACGTGCCTTTTTAACCGATTCGGACACAGATGATCGTTCGGTTGTCTAGGTGGAATTTACTGCTTATAAACTTCAATCTTCCATGAATCTCTCACGTACATTTATAACTGCTCATGGCGTATCAAATGTAAACAAATCTATAAAAAGATTGTTAAACATAAAAATGTCTTTAAATAATTTTCGGACTTTGTCCATTTCATATATATATATATATATATATATATATATATATATATATATATATATATATATATATATATATGGTATTTCTCATATAAAAACAGGCAATGAAAAAGTAATAGCTATCATATATATATATATCATATATATATATATATATAGCTATCATATAGTAATAGCTATCATATATATATATGATATATATATAATATAATATATATATAATATAATATATATATGATATATATATATATAAGTAATATATAAATTCCAACGTTCACAGCATTAATTCAAAAGAGGGCTCGATACCGATAGTAGAGCGATAATTATTTATTTATTATAATTATATCATATAGACAAAATTTTGTCTATATGATAAAATTATAATAAATATATATATATATATATATATATATATATATATATATATATATATATATATATATATATATTATAATTACTTGCTTCATCGAGTCTTGAAGAAACCTCAACAGAATGCACTGGACGGCAGTTTTGTCGTATATTTGAGTCCCAAATATAAGGGTCGATGATTTACTTAATTATGATTATCTCAAATAATCTTCCTAATTTATACCCCCCAACACACACACACATGTATGCACAGGTAATAAAATCATTAAACATGACCGCGGTTACACATTTATTAATAGCTCTACAGGTTAGTGTTTCTACCTTGTTACTGAAGACTTTTTTACACACGTTTTTTAACAGCCATTTTTTAGTGTTTGTTTACTTTTTATATATATAAGTGTTGTTTATATTTGAATAATTGTCAGATGGAATCGAGGAGTCTAGTACTTTCACCAATTTCACATCGTCATATTCAGGGTTTTTAGGCAAGTTTTTTTTTTCATTCACAGGTAAAACAGAAAGGCGAAAGGTGAAATTGTTTATATATATATATTGTTGTGGATTCCGGGATGAAATCCGGTATCAAATAATAACAAACGCCAAAAAGGAATATAGGAAATAAAAGTATTAACGTAATAATACAAACAGGTAATGCAGGTTAGTAGTTTTAGGAATGCGGGTTAGTAGGCAAATATATATATATAGTCTTTGGTATCGACGTATCGCTGTATGACTTCTTACTGAGTCTCAGTGTTCGTTATTATGTCTCTTGCCGCTACGTTATTATACTCGACCGACTCTACGTTCTACTACTACCACTTGACTACTACTATTATTTGACTGTCTGGTATTCACTGGCAGTATTATATGTATACCTTGGGTGAGTCCATTTGTGTAAAAAGGGGAGATCCCTCAACATATATATATATATATATATATATATATATATATATATATATATATATATATATATATATATAGGTTCTTTCAAATATACTTTTACAAACTTCAGGGGCTGATTCCTAACGACAAAACAAGGATAAAGAATAAAGGCGGATTAATATGGAAACATTTTTCATCAACAAATTCAAGTCAATACTTAATTCATTGCATCAGTAGATTCTATCAAATTCTTCTTACCATAAACGACATATATAACCAGTTGCACCCCTTGATTTTCATTTGTTCAAAGCATATGCCTCAACACGTGGAGATAGAAACAGTTAAAACTTTCTGAAAAGCTAAGCCAAACTGGTTAAAGTAAAAAAAGGAAAAAAAGGAGAAAACAACAAATTATTTTTCTAAGAAAAAACACTGAAAATTCAATTGCAAGTAACAAAGTTTTAATTTAATTCTTCTCTGTAAAAAATCTTAGAAAATAAATACCATTATATTAAATATTAAGTGCCTTTTTCCCAATTCTCAATTTAGTCTATACAACAATTTTTTTACAGAATCCTTCCAACAATTTTTTACCTGTATATATATATATATATATATATATATATATATATATATATATATATATATATATATATATAAACTATGGATTCGATATTCTTATTACTATACATTATATTTTGTAGGTAGATGTGGCTGAGCAGATGTTTTTGGTTTTTAAACAGTGAAATTAAGACCAACAGGCATATTTTCTACAGGAATACTTTCGGTCTCTCGATTTCACATTTTAAAAAAGAAACAGACGGGTTTAATTAAACACTTGTACCCACTAAATTTAACGTAATATAATTAAAATTAGGATGTTCTACCATATATAAATGAATCAGGATTATGTAATTATGTAATAATATAAATTGATTGATTAATTGTTCTTGATGATGACGGGCGGTGGTCAAAATTAAGAGAAACAAAACCTCTATGGCAATTCTTTCATGAGATTCCTCAAATGAACTCGTACGCCGATTTGAAAAAGTTACTACTAAATTGAATATAGACAAAGCTTATTTTTAAATATGATAAATATGATAAAGAAGATTTAAATAAATTCTTAAAGTACTATATATTTATATATATATATATATATATATTAACTAATATCACTACATCACAAGCAAGGCAATAATGTCACTAATACGTTACTGAGAGTGAAGGAAAATAAGAAGAAAATAGTAAGGGGAAACGACAATAAAAGAGCAGGTTTCAATGAGAGTTGAAAATGGTGATTGAAGACGCATTTTCTATTTGTGTAGATCAGAGTTGACTTGAAAGGAAGAAACCCGAACTAATTGAGTAGGTATAGAAATTCGTCTTTATCCCTCCTTCTCTAAGTATTACATGTCCCACGTAGAAAACAAAGTTTTAAAAAAAAAAGTTGCTAAACCAAAAATATACGTCCGCCAACAAAATAAACTATTTTTGGGATATTGTTGTAGAGGCTAGTAATAATACATTTACTACTTCGTTATATATATATATATATATATATATATATATATATATATATATATATATATATATATATATATATATATATTAAAAACACAAGTAAAAACTCTCGCCATTTTAATTTTACTAGCCAAGTCCTTATATGTAAAATAGGTGTTATTAAAAATGTCCTTATGAGAACGCACGAGAATTCATCCTCTCGTCCGCTTTTCTGTAAAGAACTTAAAAACGTGAAACAAACGCTTGTTAATAACGGTTTTCTAAACCATCTAAAAGGTTATGAAATTAGACTTTTTCTTTCTAAGGTAACCAATAGCAACACAAAACACAGAAAAAAAACAATAATATTAGCATTTTCTACAAAAGTCAAATGCCTAGTAACTATAAGAAAGACAAATCTTCACTTAGAAACATCATAAATGCACAACTCCCGTTAACGAAAACAAGAAAATTAAAATAATTATTTATTATAAAAATTTTAAAACTGCTAACCTCATCGTCAAAAATGATAATTCCGCTGCAAGATCGACATTACAGAGAACCAATATTATTTACATCTCATTGACCATAGCTCAATTAGGCCTCATATAAATACACATGGAGACCTACCAAATTCTATCCATAACATACTCGTTGATAATATAAATATAAGAGCATCATCCACATATACAAAAACGCTAAAAATAATGGAAACATTATTAATAAACATAAAAACGTCAACTCTCAATAATATGAACTGTGAACACGGCCACAATGTGCTGGTCGTGTTTGGTAAATAAAACATGATTATAACTCTAGATATATACATAAAACAATCCATATATTCAGTTAAAAGTAAATTAAAATTCATCCTTGATAATGTCTAAAAAGTATATCCGAAAATGCTTGGAAAATATTCGGACAATTTTTCTCATAATTTATGTACCGAAAAGAGGAAAATTATACGAACACATGAGAAATTATATTAAAAACTCAACCACAGTAACCTGTCAGTCGTTTTCAACGAAACTTGTATAAAAGAGGGATTCCTGCCCAAATACACAATATATATATATATATATATATATATGTGTGTGTGTGTATGTGTGTGTGTGTGTGTGTGTGTGTGTGTGTGTGTGTGTGTGTGTGTGTGTGTGTGTGTGTGTGTGTGTATTTAGGCAGCAATCCTTCTTTCATGCACATTTCATTGAATACGACAGACAAAATGCTTTGATTTAGTTTTTTATACAATTTCTCATGCGATCTAATAATTTTTCTTCTTTTCGGATGATAAATTATATAAAAACTGTTCGAACGCTTTCGGCTATACATTTAGCCATTTTTAAGGATTATATTTTAACTGTTAATATTAAAATAGTTTCTTGTATGTATGTTTTCTAAAATGTTTTCATTTTTCAAAACACGGACAAGATATTGTGTCCATGTTCAAAGTTAATATTATTAAGTGTTGGTTTGTTTGTTTTTATTAGTAAGGCTTCCATTATTTTTAGCCTTTTTTGCATATAGATGATGTTATTATATCAGTATTGTCAACAAGTGGGTTACGAATAGTGCCGGTAGGTCCCCATGAATATTTAAATGAGATCTAATTGAGCTATGTTCAGAAAGGTGTAGAGTGAGTCTGCGTGGCAAACATGTTGTAGTGTGGCCTATATAATTATTTACGAATTTTGAGTGATCATGAATACAATTCCTTAATGGAATAAAATTATTAATAAAAACAAACAAACCAACACTTAATAATATTAACTTTGAACAATGACATAATATCTTGACCGTGTTTTGAAAAATGAAAACATTTTTATAAAACATACATACAACAAACTATTTCTTATTTAACAGTTAAAATATCTAATCCTTAAAAATGGCTAAATATATAACCGGAAGCGCTTGGATAAAAAGAACATTCGGACAGTTTTTATATAATTTATCATCCGAAAAGGAAAAAATTATTAGATCGCATGAGAAATTGTATAAAAAACTAAATAAAAGCACCTTGTCTGTCGTATTCAATGAAATATATATATATATATATATATATATATATATATATATATATATATATATATATATATATATATATATATATATATATATATATACGTGTGTGTTTGTGTGCGTGTATGTTAATATCTGTGCTAGTATCATGAAAAACTTGAACATTTCTTTGTTAATAGCTATGATCCCTTTCCGTTTTCATGAAGTATACATCTATAAAGAAGACGGTGCGTTTGCTCGCGCAAAGACAATAAAAGCGAGATAGTGCGATTATAAGAAAAGAAAGAATAGACATTTTCCGTCCGAGTTATGTCGTCGAATAATAGATTCCTCGACCAGAGACTACAATGCAAATTAGTGGTGATAATTGAAGACTGTCTCTTTCACAGATTTTCTCACTTCTCGTATCGAGGCCCGTTTGACCGCAGACATAGATTAACATCTTCACAAATAGAAAACAAGTATTTGTTTCTTTGTTTCCTTAAATTGAGTGGTTAGACAGACTTCATAGAATAATTCTCGTGTTTTTCTCTCTACGTACTACGCGTATTTTTTTCCCTTTGTATTTCGCTTAAAAGCATTCCGAAACATTACCAATTCTATTATAGGTAATCTTGCCCGCCAGTACCATATGTATCTACATACTATCACGTGCATACACAAGGAAAATATGCATGCGCACACAGGTATTCGTATAAGAATGAAACTGTGTGCAAAGATGTCATTTACCTCTTGTTTTAAATCTTTCTTTTATCTTGACCACTTACAGTCGACGAACCAAAATTACTATTATTAATTCTCGATACAAGTGCTTTTCTGCTTTCCAAGAAAATAGCCATCTGTAGAAGTACCGAAGTCGGGTTGGAAATTATGCTATTGGTGGATTTTTTGTGATTTCATATATATATATATATATATATATATATATATATATATATATATATATATATATATATATATATATATATATATTTGTGTATTTAGGCAGCAATCCTTCTTTCATGCACATTTCATTAAAAACGACTGACAAGGTGCTTTTATTTAGTTTTTTATACAATTTCTCATGCGATCTAATAATGTTTTTCTTTTCAGAAGATAAATTATATAAAAACTGTCCGAATGTCCTTTTTATCCGAGCGCTTTCGGCCATACGTTTAGCCATTTTCAAGGATTATATTTTAACTTTTAGAATTAGAAATAGTTTGTTATATGTATGTTTTATAAAAATGTTTCTTTTTTTTTTCAAAACACACTCAAGATATTATGTCTATGTTCAAAGTTAATATTATTAAATGTTGGTTAGTTTGTTTTTATTAATAAGGCTTTCATTATATTTAGCCTTTTTTTGAATGTGGATGATGCTATTATATTAGTGTTGTCGACAAATTCAAATGCCCATTAAGGAACTGTATTCCTCAACAATCAACTTTCGTAAATAATTTTATAGGCCACACTACAACATGTTTAACACGCAGACTAACTCTACACCTTTCTGACAATAGCTTAATTACATCTCATTTAAATCTTCATGGAAACATACCGGACACTATTGGAACATACTTGTCGACTAAATAAAAGCTCCTTGTCAGTCGTTTTTAATGAAATGTGCATATATATATATATATATATATATATATATATATATATATATATACATCAATTCCCAAGAGGATAGAATCCAGGTAAAACTCAATGTGCAGGACAGAGTAATAATATAAAAGGCTTAAACATTAATATTCAATGGTTATGATTTATTACATTGGAATCAGACCTACAAATTCAAATTTTTTCAATTTGTAGGTCTGATGAATTGGATCGTGATTACGATTCCAATGTAATAAATTATAACCATGGAATATTAGTGTTTGAGCCTTTTATATTATATTATATTATATTATATTACATATATATATATATATATATATATATATATATATATATATATATATATATATATAATGACTCACCTTATCGTTGATTTTAGCTCAACTTTCGTTTCATCGAAGAAGAGAACATTCTCCCTGTCTTCTACGGTGACATTTTTGTAATAGTGAGCCCATTCTTGTCTCTTAACTTTGTTAGATTTGCTTATTACCGGCTTAAACCTTCGTGTTCA
The DNA here is from genome assembly GCA_964036315.1 of Acanthosepion esculentum. Classification (NCBI taxonomy): domain Eukaryota; kingdom Metazoa; phylum Mollusca; class Cephalopoda; order Sepiida; family Sepiidae; genus Acanthosepion; species Acanthosepion esculentum. The sequence goes on along the minus strand of OZ038481.1, from coordinate 132,152,591 downwards.
ATATTTATAGCCTTGTTCTAACAGCCACCGACGGACTGTTGAAGAGGCAAGACTAACACGTTCCTCTTCGCTTAGACTGGCTGCAATTTCTTGGCTAGTTATAGTCCTATTCTTCGCAACTTCTCTCTTGATTACCCTGTCAGTTCTATCATCAATCTTTTTTCTTTCGTCCCCTTGTTTCCTTCCTTGGAGCAGGAGTGGCATCATTATGTGCCCTAAGCACTCGAAAGACAGTTGATTGCGAGGTTATAGCAATTTCTGCAATTTATCTCGTAGACTTACCTGCTTTTGAGAGGGCAATAATTGATGCCTTAAGTGGTTCTGATGTGTGTTTGTACCCTTTCATCTGGTTAGTGACTTGAGTGGCTATTTCAAGCTGTTTTTATACTGTATGAGGCTTTCTGGAATATTCTGGAATACTCTAGATTTAATTTAAGCTGTTCTAGAATTCTCTAGAATGTTGTTCTGAGTGTATTGTAAAATAGTTTTCAATAAAAGCTCTTTAAATTTACCAGTTTAATCATTAGAATGCGATATCTGAGTCACTTTTTTTGCACAGAGTTTTTTTCCTGAATCTCATTTATATCCAAATTTATAATTATCAGTAGAATACCTTAGGGTGAATAAACTTTTTTCCTAGGTGGTCGGGAAGGGGTCTTTATATTAGTAAGATTAAAAATTATTTTAACCCCAAAAACAATAGACAAAAAATATTTTTAGTAAAAACAATCAGGTGAGTCACTTTTATCAAACAGCACACATATATATATATATATATATATATATATATATATATATATATACATATATATATATATATATATATATATATATATATATATATATATATATATATATATATATATATATATATTTATATTTAACATACAACGTGTGTTAGCACGTGCGATACCCTGTCTTCAGCCGCCGACCTGGGGTGATCTGACGGTTTCGGTGGCTATGGGGGGACCGCCACCCCAGGCGCCACCAACAGCGTTTGCCACCAGGCAGGGTATGAAGAAAAGCTAATTGATCGTTCCTCTTTGTAAATTTTCGTAATGAATTAAATAAAACGATTGTTCCTCTTTGCCGGTACTGTCTGTAAAGAAAGTTCCTGAACGCCTTTTGCCGTTATTGACGCGCTCGTAAAAATCGTTATAGACGACTACGCAAATATTCCACTCGCGCATGTTAGGTCGTGATGTTGCGCGCATAATATTTCAGTAATCTTTGTTCTGATCGTAACTTTCCTTTCTGGATTTGTCGTCGATTTGGTCGTTTCTCCTCTCTTTTATCTTTCTTTTCCATTACAGGTCCAAACCACTCAAAGCAAACGTCGTATATTATTCTACAAAAGGAACTGACCTGTTGCCCTATGTGACCCTTAAGGTTGTTATTAAGGATAAAAGAAAGCTCTTTGTCAAGATTTGTCCAAACAGCCTTCTGGTTACTTTTGGGCCACTGGATTCTTGGTTTACTTAGGATTTCTCCAGGGTGCTGTCGCTCAACTATGGAATCCTGAACGCTGTGGGTGTATTCCAGATTCATAATCCCACCACTCGATTTACATTCTCCGTTAGCACGTGCGATACTCTGTCTTCATCAGCCGCCGACCAGGGGTGATCTCACGGTTTCGGTGGCTATGGCGGGACCGCCACCCCAGGCGCCACAGCAGCATTTGCCACCAGGCAGGGTATAGATAGATAGATAGATAGATAGATAGATAGATAGATAGATAGATAGATAGATATTATTAACTGCTCACCCATACAAGGCCAAAAGTCCACTCATGTTAGTAGGTTACTGAATGAAGTGGTTGTATGAAGTGTAGATTATAAAATTATATAGGAAATAGAACGGTTGAACCTAGACTTGAAAAGGTTAAGATCATAGTGATTACTATAAATAATTTTAACCCGTGTGAATCTCCCGGTTTCCCTATTTTAATATTCTTCAGTTCATGATTGAATAAGCTCATGGTAAGTTTTAAGACAATAAAATTCCCCATATTGCATCGTTAAATATTTGAGCTTAGCATCTTTAACAAAAGATTGCAGTAAATTGTAAATATAGGGTGACCCCAAAAAACGGGAACTTTTTAACAATCCAATAAAACCAAGACTGATGGAAGAAAAATATTTAATTCATAGTAATTGAAATCTTAAATTTTTTTTTAAAATTACGTCCTGTAGATGTCGTCCTACTGTACGAATGCATTCTTGAAATCTGCTGTTGAGATTCCTCATTGACTGCTGCAACATCTCAGCTGGGATACTGTGAATTTCTTTCTCGTTGCTAAAATGGCGAAATGTTTACTTGCTCATGGTCACTGTCTCGCAGTGATGCCACTTGCTCATGTCTGGCAATACGCACTTCAAAAATTCCCGTTTTTTGGGGTCACCCTATATGAAGGATAGTCGTTATTTTAAGAAGTAAGGGGGTACAAATGAGCAGATTTGAAATTGTCAATATTTTCTATTTCGTTGAAACAGTCGTTAAACACTTATATATTCCCTTTTATTCTTATTTTATTCATTTTTTCTTTTTTACTCTCTCTCTCTCTCTCTCTCTCTCTCTCTCTCTCTCTCTCTCTCTCTCTCTCTCTGCTCGTCTCGTTTTCAACTCTTTTCTCCAGATTTTCTTAAAAAATTGGTATCCCATAAACTTTGTTCGGACGCCATTCATAAACGAATTACAAAGTCATTAGCACCACAACGCTGGCTGCTATGCACCCACACGTCTCTCTGTCTGTCCGTCCGTGTGTAGATTTGTACACGCATAAGAGGGGACAAAGGGTTTCTGTACGTATGGCCGCCCAGCTATGACACTTCGCGCTGGCGATCAAAAAGGCATAAATCAAAGTGTATCACTTACACATTTTTCTTTCTTCCTTTCTTTCTTCCTTTCTTTCTTTCTTTGCCCGCCTGACTCTGGCCTCGAGGATGACTATCCTTTGCCCACCTTTCTCTTTCCTCCCTAAACCCCACGTACATCAGTGGCTTCCTGTAAACCACACGTTTCCAACCAACCTGATCGTAAATTTCCTCTAATCTTCCCGTTTTGCATCGCTTTTCTTTTTCCTCTCCAACTTTCATTGCCTAAACTTTTTGTAGCTTTCTTCTATTGTTTCTCGATTTCTTTTATAAACATTTTACGTCATTACACTCCAACATCGTTCTCTCCCTCATATACAGTGTGACCCGGATATAAGAGAGTTGTCGGGACCGGAGAAGAAGTCTCCTATATCCGGGTTTCTCTTATATCCGGGTTTGGTCTATTTTGTTTAGGTAAGTATGGCTCTAATTTGGGACCAGAGAAAATCTCTCCTATATCCGGGTTTATCTTATATCCGGGTCTCTTATATCCGTGTTACACTGTATGTATATATATATATATATATATAGAGAGAGAGAGAGAGAGAGAGAGAGACAGAGAGACAGAGAGACAGAGAAAGACAGACAGATAGAGGAAAAGATTAAGGATATATATATATATATATATATAGAGAGAGAGAGAGAGAGAGAGACAGAGAGAGAGAGAAATAGAGAAAAAGAGGAAGAGAAAGACACACAGACAGAGAGAGGAAAAGTTTAAAGATATATATATATATATATATATATATATATATATATATATATATATATATATATAAACAGAGAGAGAGACGCAGACACACAGAGAGAGGAAGAGATATAAGGATGTAATATATATATATATATATATATATATATAGAGAGAGAGAGAGAGAGAGAGAATCAGACAGACAGAGAAAGGAAGAGATTATGGATGTCATATATATATATATATATATATATATATGTGTGTGTGTGTGTGTGTGTGTGTGTGTCTTTGTATTTAGGCAGCATACCTTCATTCAAGCCTATTTGATTGAATAATTTAGACATATTATGTCTATTTTTATTTTAATCCTCTCAAATTCACGGATCTTTTTTTTAATGTTGTAATTAAACTCTCTGAATAGATGCCAAGCTGTTCTTATTCTTTTTATTTTTCTCAAGTACTTTCCCTCTCATCCAGCAAGCATCTTCAGGGGTGAATTGCTAAGACAAAGAATGCATGCAATTGACAGCTATGAATTTTTGTGCATGCGCATGAACGCACTCTAATAATTCAAAATTTACCACTATGTAGGCATGGTAACAATTTATATTGTTAAAAATTACAATTTACGCGTTTTAAAACATTCTGTTATGAATGTATTTTTTCTTTTCCGAAAATTACAATTTAGATATTTTAAAACCTTGCTGTTATCGACATTTTAAAACTTTGTTGCTATACTCATCTTTCATTTTATTTAATGTTAGGTGCAATTCTTTTATAGAGAGGGCTTCCAGAATTTGAAGTTTTTTTTCTTCGTGGTGGAATATACTTCTAGTGTCAATTAATATTTCTCTAAATCGTGAATGGGGACAGGAATGTTCCTTTAAATATTTTACAATCGAGCATGGATCCGACATATGTAGTGTCAGTCTCCTCAAAATGTGTTTTTCTCTTAATCATTTCACCCCAAGCAAGGTGTGAATGTCACTGATACGCAGGGGGTTACGGAGAGTGAAAGTGAGAGAAAAGACTGGATATAGGGGGAAAAGCTCGTCAGAGTAGTTGCCATGACAATATTTGTAAAAAAAGGCAGAGGGAAGCCACGTCACGTCGGTGAGAAAGTGACTGAAGTCGAGATGCCAAGTCAGGATCGATTATATTGGAGATCTTCCTTTGGATTTTGTTAAGAGCCTCGAAATGAGTAGCAGGAGCACCTGACCAGATATGGTAACAGTATTCAAGGCACAGATGGATGGTAGATTTATAAATGTGCAAAATGGACTCTGACGAGAAAAACCTTCTGGCACGGCACAGTGACCCAACTTTCCTTGCAGTAGATGCAGCTATTGATTCAATGTAGTCGTTCCATTTCAAGTCAGTTGAAAAAAAAGTGAAGCGAAGAAGGCGCAGTGTGTTGTTCTCCATGAGTCTAGTATCAGCCATGCTGATGGTGGGAAGAAAAATTTTCTCTATGGTGTTTAAATGAGAGCAGTTTAGTTTTGGAGGCCTTAAAATTTACGAGCCATTTCCTGTCCCAGTTAACCACAGATTGGAGGTCCTTTTCAAGAGCTGCGGCCAGGTTAAGTTTGTCAACTCTGACAGATTTATTATTGAGACAGGAGTAAATGGTAGTGTCATCAGTATAAATGCCTAATTGGGAACTGATGACATAAGGAAATTCATTGATGAAGATCAGAAAAAGCGTAGATAGAGCTTTGGGGGACATCAACGTTCGTGTGAAAGGATCAGGAGCTCCTTATCCAGCAGATGTTCACGGACATAAACTCCCAGGTCATGCATGTGAACATTAGAGTCCTCCCTAAAGAGAGGAGGATAGCCAGGAATCGAGAAATCAAAGGAGGGAAGTGAAGAGTGAAGATTAGTTTCGGAGACTTTTCGAAGTGAAAAATTCTACACTGAAGATGTTGGTACGAATACCACGAATTTTTGAGAAAAAAAAGTTGATGAGTTTAGGTGTATTATTATTTTTTTTTTGTTTGGTCCTGGCTTAGTTTTATATGTTTAATTACTTATAGTCATGGTCTGTTATTTTGGTAAGGAAATGAATAAGGTAGTAGTAACAGTCGGTCGTCTAATGTAACATGGGCGGGGTGGGAACTGGCGCAAACTGCAAGAACACTGATACTATGTAGATGTTGATCAGAACAGCCTCTCAAGCTGCTACACAAAGAGATTAGGGATGTCATCTTCAGGTGCCGAGTGTATACCTCAGCTATACATATATATATATATATATATATATATATATATATATATATATATATATGTGTGTGTGTGAGTGTGTGTGTGTGTGTGTGTGTGTGTGTGTGTGTGTGAAAAGAAATATAGTCTTAAGGTGTGCTATATTTATGGGATAAAGTGGTCAATATCAGAGATAGAGCGTGTGTAAATATAAAAGTGAACATAGACGTTAACACTTAGAGGCGACAGTCTGTTACACGTGGCCTGACGATTGCGTCTATCATGAAACAAACCGTTGCCTCTAAGTGTTGACTTCTATGTTCGTAAACTAAATATATATATATATATATATATATATATATATATATATATATATATATATATATATATACATATATATATATATATATATATATATATATATATATATATATATATATATAAGGTTTAAAATTTATTTTAACTTAAGGTTTAACATTTATTTTTTTAAATGAAAAATTTTCCTTGATTTTAGTTTTATTTTCTAGCTAATGGATTAAATTTAATATTTTCAATTAGCGAAATATTTTGCTTTATTTCAAAAACTAATTTAAATTGACTGGATTTTTTTATTTTTTTATTTTGCTAAAATAGCTGATTGGTGCGTTTTTTAGTCGTCTTTCATCGCAATGTAGTACCCTTTATTTAAAAAATCTTTCAAAAATAAAATATACTTCTGAAACATTATTTGAGGATTATTAGCTGATTAAAAATTAAATCTGATTTGAAATAACTATTATTTAAGTTTAAAGTTTTAAATATCGCAGGAATTAATTTTTTAATCCAACAGTAGCCGTCTTTTTTTCAACCGACAGTATCCATGTTTGACGAGCTGATGACAGATCTCATGTTGTTCTCTGGACACATTTTTTGTAAAACATTATTGAAGAAAATAACGTGAGCGCCTTTTATTATAATTTTTTAATTCTCAGTAATCTTAAAAATTACAAAACCAGTCTCCGTAATCTAATGATTTATTGCATTTTACTAATTTTTCCTTTGAATTTACTATAGTCAATATTTAGAACTTGAATCATTCTAATTAAAATTTAGACAGTATGAAAATAATTCTTGTAAATATTCATTATTCATTTAAAAAACATTTTTCTTAAGACAATAGTATCCTTAATATATCGTTTTTTATAAAAGCAATTAAAAGCTTTTCTAATAATGTCATAGTTTAATTACATTTTCAGATTCAGAGAAGATTTTCTGTCAATGGTGTTTCTGTTAGGCAAAAACAAATTGATGATTTAAATTCTCCAAGGACTCCTGCTTTTAACTAATATAAATACGAAGACTGAATTCCGCGAAATTTCAGAACATTAAGTAGGTGGCGATAACAGATGTAAAAAAAATATTTTTACAAAGATATTTTTAAAAAACATGACAAAAATAATTTCATTCATTTGTGAATAAGTCCTGAAAATTTCAGTAAATCCGACAATTTTTTCAATTTTGCAAGAACTTCCAAAACAAGGATTTTTTCTTTTACCTGAAAAAAGATTCTAAATTTCCCATCGTAAATTGAACGTGCTACAATGAGGTAAAAAAATAATAAAAAATAATTTAGTTTTTCCTCTTAATAATACCATAAACATTTTGAAGACAAAAATGTTTTCTATTGAGTTTGGGGCCTTTTTTTATCATGCTATAATATTTTTACGCGACCAAGTCAAGTGAAGGTACCTAATATATATATATATATATATATATATATATATATATATATATATTTTGAACGATAAAAATTATTAGAAAAATCAATTAAATATATATATATATATATATATATATATATATATATAGAGAGAGAGAGAGAGAGAGAGAGACTGAAACAGGGTTTAGGATGTTATGAAATGGCAACATCTATCTCTCTCTTATATATATATATATATATATATATATATATATATATATATATATATATATATACAGACAGAGAGAGAAAGAGAGATTGAAACAGGGTTTAGTAGGGTGTTTTATATGAAATGGCAACCTCTGTCTCTCTCATGCATATATATATATATATATATATATATATATATATATATATATATATATATATATATGCAGGTAATGATCCGTTGGTAAATAACCCAAATGAATCCTAATAATATAAAATATTAAAATTGACCCACAAAAAGTGCTCAATGTATTTATTATTGAAGAGCATGTGCATTACATAGAATAAAAATCCAAAGTTACCTCATTTGAATAACTATTCGAATGAGGTAACTTTAGATTTTTATATTATGTAATATATATATATATATATATATATATATATATATATATATATATATATATATATATATATTAATAGATTTAAAATATGGTTTTACCGCTACACAGTGATAACCATGTTTCAGAATTGGAAGCTAAAGCCCCTGAATCTAATTTTGTTATTAAACCATTGACATTCGCTTGATGAGGAAATGGAACTAATGTCTTTGGTTTAATAACAAAATTTAATAACAAAATTAAATTCAGGGGCTTTAGCTTCCATTTCTGAAACATGGTTATCACTGTGTAGCGGTAAAACCATATTTTAAATCTATTAATTTATAATATTAATGCTCTGTAAATTTAAATTTACATAGAGCACTATTGTGTAAAAATAAAAATATCTATAAGAACACCGGATTTTATATCTTACTGTTCTTTCCTTTTTATATATATATATATATATATATATATATATATATATATATATATATATATATATATATATATATATATATATATATATATATAAATATATATATATATATATATATATAGATATAGATATATATATATATGTATGTATATATATATATATATATATATATATATATATATATATATATATATATATATATATATAGTGTAACCCGGATATAAGAGAGTTGTTGGGACCGGAGAAGAAGTATCGGGTTTCTCTTATATCCGGGTTTGGTCTATTTTGTTTTATTAACACAGGCTCTAATTTGGGACCAGAGAAAATCGATCTTATATCCGGGTTCTCTTATATCCGGGTCTCTTATATCCGGGTTACACTGTATATATATATAGTTCTCGCTAATCACGATGGATATGTTTCAAGGTTCCTCAGTGGATTGGTTCCAAACCCTATATCTTATGTTTTTCTTAATGGGGGGTGTAGAAGATGCTGATGCACCTCCAAGCAACCTGTTACCTACTTTCTCTCAGTATATGAACGAGCTTCTCTCAGTACCTAAAGTCTCAAGCTGGTATTATGTCTTTGGCCCAAGGTGCAGTTCTCTTGCCTTAATTTCCTTGTAGACGAAACACGTTAACTCACGCTATCATGCCCGCGTCATCATTCCCGTATCAGAGTACTGGAGATAAACGTTATTTGTGCTTTAATTTTAAGCGCCTGATAGTCAGGGATCCGTATCTTTGAATAGCCTTGAAGAAGTCCATCATATAAGCAGATGTATATCGGGCTTCCATTTTGTCAATGTTTTCGGGACAGTACGGTAGTTTCCAGTGGTGCCTCTTGACGCCACGATTATGAGTACTTTTATGGCTTGACTTCCGGACGGCTCAACCCACAGATCATTGATGCATGTAGGTGTGACTTTCTGTTTCTGACTACCTAGTCTTCTGCCGAACACACATGAACAGGAACACAAAAATCAAATCCAACCGCACAAAAACAAAAGTAGAGTCCATGTTCACCATCTCCTACACCAATGTAAGAGGTCTTCGTCCCAACTTTCCAGGAGTGGAATTCTATGTACCTCGATACCAAACTTGACCACTTATTTCTGGCTGAAACTGGTCCTTTATCCCAGTGCATGACCACGTAATCCCGAGCTGCTCGCTCCTAATAGCTAAATATGACCATCAAAATCGCCACGATCACGAATTCGGCACCTCTGTTAAGGACCTGTTTCCGTGTGGCAGAAACCAAAAAGAAAAGGATCCCATATATGTGCTTCCACGTGGTACTAATTATCCACAGTATTATTTTCATTTTCCGTCTGTATCGTCCTCAAAATAATGGAACTGCAATGTTCAACTGAATATCTGAAACGATTGATGGTATTCTCACTGAAAATCCCTTAGCTAGCTTTCATATTCCCGGTGACCTTAATATTCACCACAAAGAGATGTCCACTCGAACTGATGAAGCAGGCAGTCACTGCAAAGACTTCTCCATCGCCTACGATCTAACTCAGATCATCGAAGAACCCACCTCCGTTCCTGATACGACAGGGCATCAGGTAAACATCCTTAAACTCTTCCTCACATCCTGTCGTGAAAAATAAGTTTTACCTCAACACCCGCAACCCCACTGCCGAAACTTCGACTTATTCACTAGTCACTGAGTACAATCCGGGATGTCACAAGACTTTTTAAGAACGCTACTAGTCCAGATAAAAGCCCAGTAGTTATCCTTAAGATTATTAATCCGTACTTATCCCTGGTCTTAATTATTTAAAAATATTAAATTATTTAACCAGTGCTTCATGGAGAAATCCTACCCAAATCTGAAGTGTATACACTGATTTCAAGAATATAGGTGAACGCTGATCCCCATCACACTATAGAACCATAAGCCTCCTTTTTCAAATTATAATCCCCTCAATAAGGATATCCTCTTGAGCGACAAACAGTATCGTTTTCGATCGGCTCGGCCCACAGCTGATATACTAACAACTAGACAACAAATACATCTCCAGAACGATCGCATTAGATATTTCAACGGACATTTTCAAGATGTGGCATAAAGGGTTACTGCATAAGCTGTCTGGCTATGGAATCACTGTTTTGATCCCAGTTTGGGGATCAACTATTTGCCCATAGCTGGGACATTAACAGGTGCTACCACCCAAGTCAGGGTGAACCTGGGAACACCAGCAATTAAGATGTGGTTCCACGTTTCTCAAAACTCCTGACCATAGGCGTTGCTGTCGGATGTAGTTTATCGTCTTACTCAGGACGCAGAAAATCTAGGTAAAAATATTTTCTTTTTTTTACATTTGTTACCAAACACTTTTTGAAATTTCGAGAAATTCTTTTTTGTAGTGTTTAATGTTTTTATTAGATATTAGTACATGCCCTAGTAGAATTTAAATAATTAAAAAGTAATATTCATTTTAATTTAGATTTAATTAAACCAATTAATCTTCTTCAAATAAAATTTCAGAACACTGTATTTTATTTTTGAAAGACTTTTTTTTAATAAAGTGAATTTTGCTGTGTTGACAGATTTGTCAATATGAACAATTTTACTGATAATAAAAAAATCCTCCCCTCCCAATCAATTTAAATTCTGTTTGAAATGCAGAAACGTATTTTTGCTTATTGGAAATATTAAATTTAATCAGTTAGCTTAGAATTGCAGTTTAATAACTTCAAAAAAGATGTTTCATTTTTAAAATGCATTTTAAACCTTAGATATCGCTTTTTGGGGGAAGTAAAGTCCTCTCCATTCTGGTTATTTATGTTTTCCTTTGGCAATTATTATCCTTATTTTTATTTTTTATCACTGTTTATCCTTATTTTATTATATAAGATGTGTCGTTGTGTGGTGGTTATCGGCGCAAAATGTTGAAGTGGCTTGGTGAGTTCAAGTTTAGGTGCGGGTATTGCGTTCACTTTCTCACAAATACGCTGGAAAATGTATAAAAATCCACCTCTTCTCCTTCCAGCTACTGTGTTCTCTGTCCTTGGTTGGTAACCATAAGGCTAGCTGAATTCAAAACCTGTAAAATGTTACTGGAACTGGCATAATAGGCTGCTCGCTCAGCCAAGCAGGGTGGCGGTATTTAATGGTTAAAACAGCAAAACGCTGTGAGCAGTGGAGCCGAAACGGATTCCGACAGTCTGGTCGGCCAAGGTGATTTCATTTCATATTATCCTAACATTCCTACTGTTTTACTAATTGCATTTCCCTTCAAGATATACTACGTCTCTCTGTAAAACTTTTATTAAGTCGGTAAGAAATAAAATAATTATTTATCTATTCCCATTACAATTGCTATTGATATTACTTGTGTTATATAACTATTTGTCTAACTCATGAACAGGCTCTCATGTATATCAGTAAATCCGTAATTGTCGCCTCGATTTTAAAGTAGTCAGAATAAGAGGAACCACCGAAAAAGCAGGAGGATAGGAGGGATATATTGATTTTATACTTACTGAGTTAAACCTGCAAAAGAAAAAATGTAAAAACAAGGAATATATATATTGATTTTTGCAGTGGGACCAGAATATGGAGCTTCAAACTGAAAAAAATCACCTATGCTTTTATAATTCCCCATCTAAAGTTGTAGCAGGTCCCACCATCTGCTTTGACTATCTGCATATGAGAGGAAAACTGCAACAGAAAACCTACAGTACCTTACAGCTAACATCCTTCCTAGCAGGGCCACATCGTGCTAAAAGCTTGCTTAAAGAGTGAGGCCGTTAATGTGAAAGCTGCTCTCCACCTTAAAAGGTCACCAGCACATGCCTGGGGATTATTCCACGTTTATTCTTGTAGGATGACTTGGAATATTAATGGAAAATCATCATAAATTTTCGTCTACAATTTCAGACATTTCGGCCATAATGACAAATTTGTCAACACAACATATTTTTCTTAATTAAAAAATCTTTAAAAAAACTTTTGTGAAACTTTATTTCAGGAAGATTAACTGATTTAACGTTTAATCAGAAGTAAAACAAATATTATTTACTTTTAGTCTAATATATCGCAGAAAAGCATTTTTAACACGGAGATTCATGTCTTTATGAAGTTTTAATAGATTTATGATAGCTTAATATTTGGCATTTTTAAGTAAAGGGCACATTACTGCAAAAATTACTTGAGGAATACAACGTGGACACATTTTTATATATTTTTTAAATACTCAGTAATCTTAAAAATTTAGGAAAATATTCTCAGTAATCTAATATTTTATTAAATTTTAAATACTTTGACTTTACAATATTACTTACGAAGACGCTCATTGAGGAAATACCAATAAATTTTTAATTTACTATAGTATCACATATATTTTCTGATAATATCGTGTATTGGCGTCCGTATTTAAAAAAAGTCGACACATTTATACACGCACAAAATATTCAAAATTCTTTTTTTGATATACTGTGGATGGGGAATTGTAGTAAGCTTTTCCATTGATGATTACTAAATATAGTTTTTACTTAGTAACAATATTATCTAACCACTACAAATTAATACAGAATTCTAAAAGTTTTAAAACTTTATAAATTATTATAATTAAACTTTTAAAAATTAAAAAACATTTTTTTAAATTATCATATATCGATCTTTTTTCTTAATACAATAGTGTCCATATCTTATTCATAAAAGCAGTTAAAAGCTTTTGTAATTAAATAATTTCATAATTTTATTGCATTTTTCATTTTTCAATTAAGAGTAGATTTTCTGTAAGAGTGGGTTCATTTTGACAAAAAACAATTTGATTGAAATTCTCCAAGGACTTGTGTGTATAACTAATATAAACAAAGTCCTACAAAAATCAATTACTCGAAATTTTATAAAATGAAAGAAACCTATTTTTACTAAGAATTAAAAAAAAAGAAAAAACATTTTTAAAAAAATTGTATTCATTTGTGAATAAATAACATGAATCTTTCAAATATTTCCAAATCAAATGTGTTTTTCACAGCAAAAAGACGCATAAATTTCGTATACTAATTTATGCTCCCCCCCCCCGGTTGACTCAAAAAAAAAGTCTTTAACCAAATTTCGATGATTTTAAAAATTATAAAAATGTAATTTAATAATAACAAATCCCTTGGTCGTTTCTCTTGATAATAACATAAACATTTGCTTTTATTAAGTTTTGGGCATTTTTTTCATACTTATGTATCGAATTTGGACGTGTATATATACATATATATACATATATATATATATATATATATATATATATATATATATATATATATATATATATATATATATATATATATATAATATAATATAATATAATATAATATAATAATATATATATAATATAATATAATAATATAATAATATAATAATATATATATATATATATATATATATATATATATATATATATATATATATATAGTGTAACCCGAATATAAGAGAGTTGTCGGGACCGGAGAAGAAGTATCTTATATCCGGGTTTCTCTTATATCCGGGTTTGGTCTATTTTGTTTAGGTAAGCATGGCTCTAATTTGGGACCAGAGAAAATCTCTCTTATATCCGAGTTTCTCTTATATCCGGATCTCTTATATCCGGGTTACACTGTATATATAATATCTGTATCTCACTCATTTAACCGTCATTTAGCTTCTATTTAAAACTTCTCTCTATTAAATTTTAATCCCCACCTTCACTTTTCGTCCTTCCTGTTCTCCTCCCGTCTGTAATTCCCCCCCTCTAGTGCTTTCATTTACCTTTCACATTCGTCCCCACACTCTCATACATACACTCTCACTAAGTTTGAATTTTTATTCCCGGAGTTATTTCTTCTGATTTCTTTTTGAATTTGTAAGTCTGATGAATTGGATCGTAATTACGATTCCAATGTAATAAATTATAACCATGGAATAGTAATGTTTGAGCCTTTTATATTATATTCTTACTCTGTCCTGGACATAGAGTTCTCCCTGGATTCTATGCTCTTGGAAATTTATATATATATATATATATATATATATGTGTGTGTGTGTGTGTGTGTGTGTGTGCGTGGAGGGGTCTGTGTATTCACATATATATATGCATGTGTGTGTGTTTGTATATGTGACAGATATATAGAGACAAGTGCATATGTATATTTGCATGAAGGCATAGACACGCATAGACATGAATATAGGTGTGAACGCGATCAAGTAAGCAGATGCATCAGCATAATAGAAAACTCATCTCGCAAACCATTCGTGAGTCCGAGCCTTACTAATGTCCTTGTGCCAGACTAAGCTCCTTAGTAATTAACTACATATATATATATATATATATATATATATATATATATATATATATATATATATACATGCTCATAGATTGTGAGATTAGATAGATAGATAGGGTCAAGTTTTGGATAGATAGATAGATAGATAGATAGATAGATAGATAGATAGATAGATAGATATGGTCAAGTTTTGGATAGATAGATAGATAGATAGATAGATAGATAGATAGATAGATAGATAGATAGATAGATAGATATGAACAAACTAAGATAGATAGATAGATAGATAGATAGATAGATAGATAGATAGATAGATAGATAGATAAAGAGGGATTCATATACATACAAATATCCATGTTACTTATATATTTTTGTATACATATGTATATATGTTCCTGTGCGCGTGTGTGTGTGTGTGTGTGTGTGCGTGTGTGTGTGTGTGTACGCACCAACGTTTTCATATCAGTATGTGCGTGCAATTTTTGAAAGTTTTCATTGACAGGTTTCGGGCACATATGTCTAAATAATAATCTTCAGCCAACAACACGCCTGCATTTCCCGCTGTGGATATAATTAAAGTCTTATGTTACGTTCGCCGGGACCAAAAAGATGATTGTTTGCGCTGTTAAACGTTTACTTTCATCTAAAATCCTAAAATTCTAATAGAGTAATCTTTCACTTGAATCTTCTCTGTATAAATTTCTTTCACAATGTTTCCCCAGTTCTCATTTTAGAATTGTATTTCTTAAAACGTAACAAATTCGTCAAAATATGGCATTTCAGACAACCATTAGGAAGAGTTCGCTATTGTTTACCTTGGATAAGCCAATTAAATATCCGAAATATTTACTAATTAAAATTATTGTTTGTTTTCGATTTTCTGTCATGATTATCTGACTGTGCCCTGTAGTTTACTCAACAGGATGGAAAATAGTCCAACGATTGTACATAAAATCATCGGAACGGTTTCAATTTCTTATCAGTTTTCAACTATTGTCAAAGCAACAGATGAGATTTTGAGACGTAATCACGGTGTAGATGACCGTATGGGCTTGCGTGATGTTGAATTGGGAACACGTGCGTTTGATTTCCTTTTAGAAGAAGGTCCAACTACAAAAAATGGCCGGACTTGAATTAAGTTCAACTGAAGATGTAAAGAAGACAAACAAGACCGATATATATATATATATATATATATATATATATATATATATATATATATATATATATATATATATATATATATATATATATATATATATATATATATATAAACACATATATCTATTAAACAACACAATTTTACAATGAACATAGGCAATAACATTTGTGTGTGTGAACATTTGTGTTTGTTCTTTGGTGAATGGTCATATTTTGGTGAATGTTCGTACGTACGTGGATGTGTGTATAATGTTCATGGCGTCTCCCACAAATGGGAAGACGCGGATCTCCTAAGAGAGCTTACATTGTAGTCGCTGAAATGAAGAAAATGAAAAAGAGAGAACGAGGCAAGAAGTCGCCCAGTATTTATAGTATAAGGAGAATGCCCCCTGGTGAATATTTTGGAAATTAAGGATGAGGTAACTCCGACAAGGGTAGAAGTAGTGTATTCGATCCTCACTGGATGCCCCATACTTTCGGGCTTGTGCCACATCCTAGCTAAGCTTAGAAAATCGCCATAATGAGAAAAGAGGACGCGGAGGGAAGAGAGGGAGGGTGAGGAAAAAGACAAACCTTGCTGAGAGATTCAAAGGGTGGGAAAAGTCTTAATGATCCTCACCCTGAAGGGAAACAACAAAAAGAAGTCAACTGATTTGTATCTTTATAACACGTGAGAAATATTTAGTCTTTAATTAACATAAGCCTAAGTAAATGGCGCAGTCACACGTATCCGAGGATGCCAGCTTCTAGGGCGGTTAGATAATCCCCATTGCAGAAGCCTGCTCAGGCACATTTTCTGTTTGTTCAACATCAACACAGCACACCTGTGGTTTATACTTTAAATTATGCTGAGCGGAACTTAGTTACATTTTTTTTGCGGGGGAGAGCGCGTTATCTAGCGTGATCAACAATCTGAACAAGCCTCAAACCCTCGGTCACGATGACTTGTGACTTCATGTTAGCACAACCGTCGACGGTTCCCAAGGGTTCCCTCTACTCAGTTTCACTCACAAGGCTTGGCTCAACCCGTGACATGGTTTCCAGGCACTTTCCAACGGCGTCGCACGCTGGGATCGCCTCCGCCAGACCAATAATATCAATAAGTTACCTTTCTAACAAATCGCCCATGGCGAGATACAACCCTGGGCCTCATGGTCAGAAAGCTGAATACTGGAAATCACCTCACAAATGAAGCAGAGACTTGAAGCAACAGAAATGTGGTTCTAGAGAAGCATGCTGAGAATATTATAAGCTAAACATGTAAACACCGCCGTAGTTTTAGAGAAAATGGAAAAAGAACACGTATATTCAACATCAGAAAGAGACAATTAAAATAATGAGGAAAGAAGGTCTGGTAAATTTGGCACTCACAGAGTATACTGAAGGCAAGAGGGACACAGGAAACATCACATAACCTCCCTAATGAACTTGTATAAATGTATGACAGAACAGATTTTAGGAGAGATAGCAAGACAAAATTTATTATGACCTACAGAGAATAGAAATTGTGGAAAGTCACGTTCGCCAACAGCCTCTAGAGAATAACACATAGATGCAATGAATGAATTAGTTTTCTCTTCGACTGTTTTTAAAATCATAATATATAATTCCTACATTTTAAATTGTTTTCGTTTTTCTTCTGAAATGTTGTTGGTGTCTCAGTTTCGATGAAAAAAAACGAAATTGACCGTTGTCAGAAAAACGTGCATTTTAGAAGAATATAAAGGACCAGCGAAATATTTCAGAGCAGCAAATACTTTTCAATGCAAAGTTATCAAGAAGAGACAACACCAGAGTCTCTCGGTAGAAATAAGAACTATATCCACGGCAATGTAAAACAATTGACCGACTTTCGAATAAAGATTATTTTTTTCTTTTTTCATCATGACAAGTTTCTTTATTTGATTGGCTATCGTTTTTTGTATTTACATCCAATCACATTGCTGAATTTTATTTTATTTATTTTGTTCCATTGTTTCCGTATTTCTTGCTTTTATTTTAAACATTTCCCCCCAAGCAAGTCGACATTGCCACTAGGATGCAATAGGGGGGAAAAGAATGAGAAGACTTTAGTGAGAAGTGTGTGGACAATAAAAGAATAGGATTCAGGAAGACGGTAAGTGGCGATTGGCGTTAAATTCTTGAAGATTGTGGGTGGCAGGTAAGCAAGAAATCGCGAAGGGAGTTCCACAAGAGAGAAGTAGAAGAAAATAAATTATTATAGTAGAACATACGATTGCATTTTTTTTAGGTCAGTTGTTAAACGATAAAACCTAGTTCTGAAACTAGTGCCAATCTAATTCGCCCAAATTTATTTATTCAAGGTACCAAGGAGGAAAGTTCATCAGAACAATCGCCATGAATATATTCTAGGTAGATTTTCACTGAAGGTCTGTTTGTATAAAAATCATCTTTATTTTTTTTCTAAACATTATCGTTATTTTTAATATTATTATAATATTATAAGTTTACTATTGTTATGCTTTATTTTTCTTTTTATAAACATTATCGTTATTTTTCTATTTATAAACATTATCGCTAATTTTCTTTTTATGAACATTATCGTTATTTTTCTATTTATAAACATTATCGCTAATTTTCTTTTTATGAACATTATCGTTATTTTTCTATTTATAAACATTATCGCTAATTTTCTTTTTATGAACATTATCGTTATTTTTCTATTTATAAACATTATCGCTAATTTTCTTTTTATAAACATTATCGTTATTTTTCTATTTATAAACATTATCGCTAATTTTCTTTTTATGAACATTATCGTTATTTTTCCGTAAATCCAATATTTCAATTCGTCATAGAATTTAAAATGCCGAAAACATTCCTACATGTCTAATTATTTCATTTTCATCGAGTGAAATCGTCAGGAAATTGATTAAGAGAATAAGAATAAATGAGCAATGTGTTATACAGTTAGGACAGATAGATAGATAGATAGATAGATAGATAGATAGATAGATAGATAGATAGATAGATAGATTATTAACAGACGGTGATAGATAGATAGATAGATAGATAGATAGATAGATAGATAGATAGATAGATAGATTATTAACAGACTGTAATAGATAGATAGATAGATAGATAGATAGATAGATAGATAGATAGATAGATATTTGATTAGGAGTATGTCTTTTTTAATCCCTTCACCTCAAGCAAGGCGATAATGCGCAATAGATTAAGTAAATGAGAAGACTTTAGGAGAAGGGACCGTCAACCGAATCTTAAACAATGGATAAACTTCTACTCCTGTTCAAACGATTGAGGAGGCGCGTGAACCGGGTGATAGTCTAACCTATCTACTCCCACTGAAAAAAATAGGCAGATATGAATATATAACCATATATATAAAAATGTATATCTATACATAGATATATAAACATGTGTGCGCGGATATACGCTTATAGGTACGAGTGAATGTGGATGCATATATCTACACTATATCAGATGTAGGTAAAACTTTGAGGATATATTTATATGTTCAATAAATCGTGTAAGTTTATAATATTAACATTAATTAAGACTACTGATAACTTTTTTTAAAAATTTTATTATACAACGTGTAACGTAAATGTTTCTCTTCAGTTAAATCCTGAAGTTATAAGCAACCAAAAACATATATTTTTTGTTGTTACAATATACCTGAATAAATTATATTATTTTACAACTATATTCCCGTTAATATTCTACAACTTACATCTGTGTTACATGCGTTGATGTTTTTTTTAACTTTTCTACTTTTTCAGCTTGAATTAGTTATTCATGTTTCCCAGAGACATTGTAAAGATTGCTTATCTGAACTACTTTTGCCTTATCATCAGGTTTAACAAGGTTAATCATTCTCCAATGACATTTTTCATCAACAAGGGATTTCCGCTTAAAGAATTACCGATCAATAGAATTTGGTTCCTTTTTTTAACATTCTCTATAATCCTAGAAATGTTTATGCGTTAAAATCCGAGTTGAAAGTAGCTTTGAAAGATCAAATCATTTTTAACGTTTTAATGGATGAAATTAAATTCAGTAGTCGCTATGGTTATTTTAAATACCTATATCCATTAAATTGCTGCTATGTAATTGGTTGAGTAGAAAATTACATAAAAGCTCATTTGTTTCTGTTGTGGGGCAGACCCCTGTTACACGAGATGGACTCGTCCAAAGTATACTTATACTGACAAATAGAATACCTGCGGGTTGAGATACGTTGATTCAGGGTGAGAGATACGGAGACAGTACACAGAGTGTTCACAGAGAGTTATACGAGAGTCCAGCGAGAGAGATAATTACGGCTTCACTTACAGAGACTTGTACATATACTTTCTACTAACCCGCATTCCTGGACTACTAATCTTCACTTCAAGTCTGTATTCTTACGTTTAATACACTTATTTTTCTATCTCAATTACTGGCGTTGTTTATTTATTTGTGCAGGATTCCATTCCCGGAATCCACAACAGTTTCAATATACTTAAGTGGCTAGAGAGTGTATATACAAAATATAGTTCATTATTTACATTATTCGGACTATTGTCGTCATCTTTGCCGCCATATTTATTACAACGTTTCGGCCGTTGTACGCTCCGGCCTTCTTCGGGTTTTTGGAATTAACCCTTTATTTCGCTCACTGGGGTAGACTGTTCTAGTTCCACGTGCCATGTTTTTTAATGGATTTTAGTTATCTTCTGTTAATTTTCCTCTGAAAATTCTCCACTGCTTTAACCGAGTATTGAAATCTCTTTGGTGTCCTGTCGCTGGATCTAACTAAAGTTTTTATCCACTCTGCCATGTGTCCTTAAGGACATCTGTGTATGAATTTCTGGATCTTCAGCAACCATTTTTTATCATATTGCAATTTTTGTTGTTATCATTTCGTATTTTTACCAGAGCTCATATTGTAATTTTTGCTGTTATTATCGCTTTTCTCTGGCACTCCTTATTACTGGTTCCCATATTGTATTCATTTCTGTGCATGGTCTCAGCACATATGCAAGGCCACAAAAATCTCCTGAGCCTTGGAAATTAAATTCAGTAGTCGCTATGGTTATTTTAAATACCTATATTCATTAAATTGCTGCCATGTAATTGGTTGAGTAGAAATTTACATAAAAGCTCATTTGTTTCAATATTCTGAAGTTGCTAGAGAGTGTATATAAAGATAGATCTATTGATAATATTTATTTTAATTCTACCCCTACAAACATATTTAAAACAGTTGAAAAAAAATTGGTTTTATGATTCCGACTAAAATCAAAAATTCATTAAGCAAGAAAACTGCATTTTCTTAGCGTAGGACAACACACTGTGTCACAAATCAAAGATAGTGGCAAATTGGTTTCTGGGACACATCAATGTGTTTTATGTGATAAAGTGGCCTCCACAGTTACTAGAGGTCAGTACCATAGAGTACCTTTGGGATGTGATGGAAAGGGAGATTCAAATCTAGGATGTGCACCCAATAAATCTGGAAAAATTACAGGATGTCATAATAATACCATGGATCCAAATTTCGAATTATTACTTTCAAAACATTGTCAAATCCGTGCCAAGAAGAATTGACTCGGTTCTAAAGGCAAACCTGGGGTCCAACCGGCCACTAGACGCGTGTATACCTAATAAAGTGACCGCTAAGTGTATATTTATTTACAATATGATAATAAGCTTCAAGATGCAAAACAAAATATACAAGATAAATTACTGTAAATATTTCTAGGGAATACTATTAACTGAAATGTATATATATATTTATCACATCAATAAAGTATCTTAAAATTTTTGCTAAAATCGGTTGCTTTATACAAATTTTATTACGAAAATGTCGAATTTCATTATAAAATCTAACATTGTATAACTAAATTTATTCATCAGTTTTTCAATGTATCTGTGTGTGTCCGTGTCTATGTGTATATGTGTGCGTATGTGTCTGTGTGTGTTTCTGTGCGTGTATGTGTTTCTGTATGCATCCGAACATATGTGTGTCTATAGCCACATATGTTAACAAAGACGTCCGCATTTATAATCTATTTTTTAACTTAACTAATCCGAAATCTTCACAAGACAGCAAACGACCAAGAAGAAATACTTCTTCATTTTCGTCTTTCGCATATCATTGTCGATTCTTAATTTGATGCTTCCAATTTGGCTAAAAAGGACTTTTTTTTCGCCTTCTCATTCGGCTTTCAACAGCTCCGTTTTCCATAAGATTTTCATATATTTCATATATTCATATATTTCATATGTTCATATATTTCATATATTCATATATTTCATATGTTCATATATTTCATATATTCATATATTTCATATGTTCATATATTTCATATGTTCATATATTTCATATATTCATATATTTCATATGTTCATATATTTCATATATTCATATATTTCATATATTCATATATTTCATATGTTCATATATTTCATATATTCATATATTTCATATATTCATATATTTCATATATTTCGTGTTTGCGTGTGTGTAAGTGTAGTTTAAAACCAATGAAAGTAATGAAAGTCCTTTGTTTAATTTGTTTATTTAATTTTCAATGTTCAGATATTTTTCTAGCTTCCGATGAAAATTTTTAATTACAAATTGTCCAATGTTCTTTAAGCGGTTCCGGCTTTTATCATCCATTATCAAATAGTTGGATTTGCGTTTGGGTATGTGTGTGTACATTCGGATTTTTTATTCGTTTTCACCCTATGCAAAGCCACTAAGACACAAGGAGTCATTGGCTGTGGAAGAATTAGGAGAGAAACATTAATAATGAGCAAGAAGAGGAAAGTGTAATCTGGAGTACAGTAGATAGCGATTGATATTGCATTTAAATTCTTGAAGATTAAAGTTGGTTGTAAATCATGAAGCCGAAATGGTTAGACGGAGGTCCACAAGCGAAAAGTGCGAGAAAAGTAACTGTTATAATATAATTTACGGCTACATCCAGCCAGATCTTACTGTAAATTGACGAGATCTCGACGCCAGAAACCCTAGGTATCATAGCAAAGGGCTCATACGAAAATTACCATGAAAGTATTTATAGAAAAGACACAGAGAGGCAACCCTACGGCGATGAAAAAGTGACTGAAGCCGAGCCGTTAATATCGCTGATTCTTCTTTGGATTTTATCAAGGAGCTCAAAGTTCATGTCATCTGAGGAAATAAGCCCGAAAGGCACAACGAGTCACTTTTCTGGAGGTTATCAACAACCATGCTGGTAGAAAGCAGATAGGGATCTCTTAGATGTTTAATGGAAAGCAGTTTAGTTTTGGAAGCGTTAAAATGAACAAGCCATCTTTTGCTACAGTTAACAATGGACCTCAGCTGAGATTTTATTTTATTGGGAAAAGTATATTGGAGAAATTTTATCAGAAAAATATATGTCCTTCGCCTCTCTGGTCTTTTTTTTAAAATACATTCCGGGTAATTGTTCAGATGAGCGACGTCCTTGGTATTTAATCCTAGGTAACCCTTTATTTGCTGGTTGACCCTTTCTAAGATTTTCTTACTAATTCTGCTGAATTCAGGTCGGGTCGGGTTGATAAGTCTTGTAGTCGGATTAGCTTTGAAATCGGGTTTGTGATTCTTTATGGTTATGTAGCACTCTTTTTCGTTAGGTTTACCTACACTATCAATAATTTTCAATTTATCTGTGATTTTTTACTACTTATATTAATGTTTTCCACCATATTCGCGAAATTATTACTGGTCATTTTATAGTACTTATTTAAATCCTTATTAATAACGTTGTTGTAGTTCGTTGCTGTTAATTTATAAAAATTTCCTGTTTCATCCGATTTCATTAAAATTTTATCAGTTGCCTTAATATCTTAAACTACTTTGTCCAGACGTTTTTGGAAATAGCTTTTCTTTTCTTGGAATGTTATGTTATTTATTATTTCCAGCAAATTATTTTCAAATCCAGATTAACTTTGAATGATCGGTGCTTCTTTCTCACTAAGACCATAAACTTCAAGTGTGTTTGATAAGTTATTCGTCGAAGGAGGAGAGAAATCATTCGAAGAATGAGATGGAGGGCATACTTTTTCTTTCGACGGAATAACTTATCAAACAAACCTGAAGTTTCTGGTGCATAAACATAAGTTGTCTAGGGGAATTAAAACCCAATCAGCCCTTAACAAAATGAAATATATGAAAAATTTATGTTTATATTATATATGTATTTATGTATAGATAGATAGATAGATAGATAGATAGATAGATAGAAAATAAAAACCTCAAACACTAATATGAGCTTTTTATTATATTATTACTCTGTCCTGGACATTGAGTTCTACCTGGATTCTATCCTCTTGGAAATTAATATATATATATATATATATATATATATATATATATATATATATATATATATATATATAGTTTACGAAAAGCTAGGTAATCCGTATGGGTAGACCCAAGGAGGATAAAATCCAGAGATCTCAATGTAAATCAGAGCTAATAATTTAAATAAAAACAGATTACTTTAAGGTTCCATATAATAAATTATTTCACCGCAGCCCTTTTAAAGGACAGTGGAACATCAAATTTATTTCCAAATGTTGAAATGAAAAAATGAAAATAAATTTACACATTTATGACGGGCAATAATAAGGAAATTAACGAAGTGGGAGCAGTGTAGGGGGTAGAGAGACAGCATTGAGTTAGATGTAACATTTCTATTATTTCAAATTTAAATTTTCGGTGAAATCTAGACATATATATATATATATATATATATATATATATATATATATATATATAAATATATATATATAAAAATATATATACATATATATATATATATATATATATATATATATATATATATATATATATATGCATATTGACCACTAATATTACATAATATATATATATATATATATATATATATATATATATATATATATATATATATATATATATAACACCGAGTAGTGAAAGTGTGGTGTGTGTCATATTTATGCAATCTTCAGGCCATGAATAAATGAGATCGTCACCTAAATGTCGACACGCTCCATCCCAGATATTGAGGACTTTTGCTCAGAAATATAGCATAGCTTAAAATAATATTTTAATATGTACATGTCCACACACACACACACAGACACACAAACACATTTACGTCATACATCACACATACATATATATATATATATATATATATATATATATATATGATGTATATATGGGCAAAGAGAACGAAATAATGGAATATATATATATATATATATATATATATATTATATATATATATATATATATATGTTTCATTAAAAAAGACAGACAAGGTACTACGGTTAAGCTTTTTATTTAATTTTTCTTGTGTTCGAACAAGACCTTTCTTTTCTATATATATATATATATATATATATATATATATATATATATATATATATATATATATATACAAAATACAATCGCCTTTTAAGAGTTCATAAATTTGTAACACCTAGATAAAATTGTCTTTCAAAATAGACTATGAGAGAAAAAGAGTAAGTATAAATAGATTTCAAACACATTCCAAGTAACTATGGACACATTTCGTGATAGATAGATAGATAGATAGATAGATAGATAGATAGATAGATAGATAGATAGATAGATAGATAGATAGATAGATAGGATAAAGACGGAGATAGATAGATAGATAGATAGATAGATAGGATAAAGACGGAGATAGATAGATAGATAGATAGATAGATAGATAGATAGATAGATAGATAGATAGATAGATAGATAGATAGATATGAAAAGTCCGAAGATAGAAAACAAGATATTTGAAGTTTTTCTTATTTTCCCATAAATATTTATATTTGTTCACGAATCTGTTTGAATGTGTGTCATACAATATGCGTCTTTTCTTCCCTCGCAGCCATGTTTGCCATTAAAAGTGTCACGAGAATAATGGGTTATTTTGAAAATTCTCCAAAAGGCAAACGATATCAACTCAAAATTGGCAAATTCTTATTTTAGATAATTTCTAATTGTTCTTGTTTTGAAAAGTAGAATACGTAAAATTCGAATATTTTTGCTTTGGGAAGAGGTAGTGAATTCTAAATAACTACATTACATTACTTATACTGTACAAATAAATTAAACACACACAGGCATGCACACACACACAAACACACACACACACATATATATACATACATATATATATATATATATATATATATATATATATATATATATATATATATATATATATGCAAGCTTCAGTAAATATGACAGACACGGTGCTTTAAGTTTTTTATGTAATTTCTCATATGATCCATCAATTTTTTCTTTTCAGTAGACAAATTATATAAAAGCTGTCTAAATATTATGAGAAATTATATATATATATATATATATATATATATATATATATATATATATATATATATATACAAGTAAAGGATTAGTGTACACGGAATAAATTCCTAATAACCAATAAATACTATTTTTAAAAGAGTGGTCAATAGAGAATAGAGCAAATATAATTATTTATTCGAAAATTATAACATAAACATGTTATAAAATCACTACAAAAAGAGCCATATTGTTTGAACACTTCTGGTGTCTTATCAAGTGATAGTGTTGATACAACACCATCACTTGATAAGACACCAGAAGTGTTGAAACAGAATGGCTCTTTTTCTAGTGATTTTATAACATATTTATGTTATAATTTTCGAATAAACAATATATATATATATATATATATATATATATATATATATATATATATATATATATGCATACAAATTTGTTTAGAAATCACGGAAAATTCTTTGCTAAGGATTATTCTATTTCATTTTCTTGGTTTGTGATACATATTTATATATAAATTATCTAACGTCTGTGTACTTTTGGCTTTCAGCAGCCATCAAACAGTTTTGTTTTTGTTATAGTGAAAGACACCTAGTCTATAGATAATAGACTCTCTCACCTAATATAAGTAGGCGTCAGTGACCGTCGACTGGGAGTCGAATACGGAAAGTAGTCTGCTACCACAACTCGATTACTCTGCGTAATACTTATTATAACAAGTTCCTAACGTTTTTGTACGTTGAACCTATTTAGGACCGAATTTAGTCCAAATAGTTTCCACTGAGGAAGTAACTCTACAACTGTTTTTGTATTATGTAGGCTTCATTATTTTCAAAAGTTACATTGTTGTTTAGTTCTTTTTAATATTGCTCTGCAGTAAAGAATGAGATGCGGTGGTGAAAGAGGTCAAGTGTGTCAACAGAATCAATAGGAGAAGAAGGCAGCTGCAGGCAGGTAATAAGAATATGAGATTTAAGGCTTTAAGTTCTTGGTTCAGGATTAAATAATTATTAAAAACAAAAAATTTAATAAAACATGAATTTACTGTAATCATTAACACATTACTCCCCCTGTAAAAGCTGATATCAATGATAAAATTTTAGAATATAAATCCAGTGTTAATCAAGCGGTTTATGAAAATCGGACATTGTAACAGAGAGAGTTTGGGAACCACACACAAACACACACAGATATATTTTTTATTGAAATTGGAGTAGATTTGAACAGCGAAATTAGATCAGAACAATTTTGTTTACTGATGGGAATCTGATCTAGCCAATTTGGAATTGGGTCATTAGGAAGACAATGAAGGATGATCGAGATCATTTTTATCGGCTAAAATTTGAAATAGAGCTTACTAAGGCTATGAAGAACCTTGAAATTAACATGATTTTGGGTTGAAGGCAACACTCGTGATAATCGGGTGCGGGACAAGGGTCGATTTATGGTCAGCCAGGTTTATCTATATAAACACGCACAGAAATCTGTTGAGAGTGGTTGGCTCGTCTGCCGTCGAGTGCAGTCGAGCTGGGTAGGAGAGGTCGAAGACTGGAATTGACCTCAGAGATTGTAACCAAACGCCCGCTAACATATTTTGTTGATATAAATACAAAGAAGCGAATTACTCCTCCAACAATCTAAGACTTCTACTGCTACTATTATTACAACCACTGGAAACGGAAACGTCGAACAACTACAATAATCAAAAGGTTGTTTTGCGGCTCGTCTGTCGTCGAGTGCACTCGAGCTGGGTGGAGAGATATCGGAGACTGGAAGTGACGTCAGGGATTTGGAGAAAAACCGCCGCTAACATGTACTGTTAATATAAGTACCGATACTTCTGCTACCACGAAGATTACTACTAACGCAACTATAAACTTTAAGCCGCGCACAGGAATGCAACTATAAACTTTAAGCCGCGCACAGAAATCTTTATCTCTCCATCGCAAGTGTCGTATATCGTTCTGAGACGATTTCACAAGATAATCACAACCCTCTCTCCCCCCCTCTCTCTCTCTCTAATCCAGTGTATGAGATATTGTTCTGAGACGATTTCACAAGCTAATCACAACCCTCTCTCTCTCTCTCTCACTCTGTCTGTCTGTCTCTCTCTCTCTCTAATCCAGTGTATGAGTTTTTACGTCAATTATTTTCTTTTCTGTAACCCGTTTCTTTTCTATACTATTCTTTTCTGCTATATAAAAGACATTAAGAATTCAACCATTGAATAGTTGTTTGTCTGACTTTCTGCAGATCTATATATATATCTTTGGTGCATTCTAAATTTCTTAGCACAGACTCTCCAGCCGTGTCTACATCTTCAGTCGACCGTGAATGGATGAAAATCACTTCTGTTTTCTGGATCAAACCAAACAGAACGTGGGCAGGAAGCAGGATTAAACCAGTGGACCGGTCGAATGATCTACGGATGCTCAGGGGGCCTACGGCCACTCCCTTAAGTTCGGTTAAGACCGAGTAGACACCTCAACCCAGAGAGTAAGACGTCGGAGGTTGAGGGGCTGGGGCGAAAGTGTTCGCCATTAATTATAGTTTTTATAGATTTAACACATTAATGTCTACCATCTCATTTTTCCAACGGTGAGCGTTAATGACATAAAAAAAAACCTGCCTAAATAAAAATCCAAATATTTATCTATATATTCGACTTCCGTGCGCTGTTCAAACATCCGAAGTCATGATGAGTTAGAAATCATGAAATTCAAAGTTAACTTATGCGTAATTCAGTTCGCCCGTCGTTTGCGATGACTGAAATGGATTAAAGTTCTTGCTTTCGTCGAGTCCTCCGGTCTACCAACTGAGCGGTCGCTAGTGACCTCTTTTTCCCTCAGTCTCGTTAGAACACCGTCACGCCAATAATGCGCTCTGTCGTCTTCCTCCCAGACTCGCTACTTATGCCCGCGTCCGAAGCAACTACAATTTGCATACGAGATTTACTTCTCGTTCGCCCGAGACTTCCGGTTTTATAGATTCAAGATGGTTTGCATTCTTAGTCATTTTTATTATTATTTTTTCCCCTGCACGTCCGCCCGCGATCTTTCAAAAGGACCTGACACTACAAGCAAATTCGCTTTGCAGGAGGGAAGTCTTCTCATTCCTCACATGACCCCCGATAAATATTATGGAATTTATTATTTCTGATTCAATTATAGCTATCGATCTAAACCAAAGCATCTGTAGATAAATCGCAGGCATTCCAGTTGTTGTGCTGAGACGCAGTGTGTTTGAAATGAGAGAGAGAGAGCTAGTACATGTTCTCTTCGTGATGGTGACCAACTCAAGGGTGTAAAATTCAAATCTTAGATAATATGTGGAACTCTTGTATTTCACTTCTGCAGAAAATATATTTGGTATATATATATATATATGGTAAATATATTTTTCAATTGACGCAAACAGTACGCTGCTTTTTTTCTTGAAAATAGGCTGAACGTTTTCCTTAATTTCGATGTTAGCTGCCATTTTCTTACATCTTCCTAGGCCTGTTTTTAGTTTTTCTTTTAATTTGTCTGCCTCGGTTGGTAAGCTTTTTACATTTTGGCAGTACATACTTATAAGTAGATCCCACAGTTCGAATTTTTGCATCCAGTCCGTTCCGAATATGTTTTTGGTATTTTTAGTTTTTTCGTCATTCCATTAAATGTTACCTTAGTAAATACCAACAGTGAGAACTTTTGTGGCCTATTTTTTTTACATGATAGACAAGTTTTGAAACGATATGTACAGTCTTTAAACCAATGCCAAATCCCACGCCGATAGTATGGACTGGGTGGTAATTTTTTTTTATATTGATTTTTAGAGTTAGAAAATTTTGTTTTACCTGTCCTTGAGCGGGGGGGAATCGGTTTGGTTTCTTTGTGAGGAGGGTTAGTTGGTTTATCTTTGTACTTTACGTATGCGTTCTATGCCAGCTTCTTCTATGTCTTTTGAGTTTTTCTTCACACTGATGCATCTCTGGCAATCTTCGGCTAGTTTTTGAAGTGTCAAATTTTGTTCACTCTCCAATTTAGTAAGGATTCTGCGTCTCATTTCCGCGTCTTTGGTTGAGACCAGGCCTTGGACGTAAATTAAGCATTTGAAATTGTTCGCGCTGAGTTCTGATAATTTGAAGTCGTCACAATATTTGTTTACAATGGACGCGAAAGTTATGTAATCTTCGTTGTCCTTTTTTGTAAGGTCCATGCCTTTCAATCTTTTGTGGAATAGTGAGGTATTATGGCTGAAAAGTTCCGTTAGCAGTTTAATGGCTTCTTTGAACGTTAACTCACTTGTTTTTCTTGGAAGGATATAATCTACGAATTTGGTATATTCGCATATGCCTAATTTTCTTAGCAATAGACGTACATTACGTGCGTCTGACCCATCTTTGCAGTCAAATTCATATAGATCTTCGTACCTTCGGAAGTAGTTTGCAAAAGTTTTATTTTCGACGGGTGCGTGCTTGAAATCTTCGATAGTACTCCAAATAGCGTCTTGTGAGAGAACTGTTTCGTTCTCGGATTTTTGCTCCTTATTTGACATTAAACGTAGCAATAATTCTTGCAATTCCAAATATTTCTGTTCGTTTTTTTGCTGCTGTTGAAATTGGATTTTGATAAGCTTCATAATGGTTGACTTGAAATCTTCTATGTTGACGTATTTTTGTGTAACCTGATATTCTGTGACCTGTGTATGAAAAGAAAAAATTCCTTTGTTGCCAGTGAAATTTGATATCCAAAAAGATTTTTTTTTGTGTTCGCGTAGAACTTGTGTTTTTAGAGTTTACTCGTCGCCACTCTTATGTGCGACGTATAGCAAAAAAGTATGTTCTCCGCGAATAGAGTTCATATTTCCCTGGAGGTTTCCTCGTCGCCACTGTTATGTGCGACGTATAGAGTTAACTATGTTGTCTCGACCAGTATCACTATTCCAACATAGAAGTCAACACTTAGAGGCGACAGTCTGTTTCAAAAACAAAACTATTAAATAAGCGATATAAACAAATTTTTACTACGTTAATAAAAACACCGATTAAAATATAAATAAAAAAATAAATAAATATATAAGGTAGGAAATAAAAATTTAAAAAAATAAATAAAAACAAGAAAAATAATTTAACTCAAATAAATAAATAAACAAATAAACGACTCCCGAAATAGCCGAGAAAAATAACAGCACTCGTGGCCTGACGATTGCATCTCCCATGAAACAGACTGTCGCCACTAAGTGTTGACTTCTATGTTCACTTTTATATTTACACACGCTCTATCGCTGATATTGAGCACTTTATCCCATAAATATAGCACATCTTAAGACTATATTTCTTCATATATATATATATATATATATATATATATATATATATATATATATATATATTTATATATGGAAATACAAAAGTGGACATTGAGATCACCCCCAGTGGTGAAAGTCCGTTTCATGCATAAAATCAATCGTCAACGATTGGATTTATGCCCGAAACAGACTGTCGCCACTAGGTGTTGACCTCAGTGTTCACTTTTATGTTTATATTTACACACACTCTATCCCTGATATTGAGAAATGTAATCTATAAATATAGCATACCTTAAAACTATATTTTTATCACACCCATATATATGTGTAGCGATTCTTACATGTTTTGGTGTAATATACTAAAATAATTTATATATATGTGTGTGTGTGTGTGTGTGTGTGTATATATATATATATATATATATATATATATATATATATATATATATATATATATATATATGAATTATTTTAAAATACTGTTGCTCTACTATGTACTGATCCCTCTTATAAATTTAATTTTATAAACGTTGGAAGTGTATTCTATTCGTCCTAATGGCACCTGTATATATATATATATATATATATATATATATATATATATATATATTAATGCATGTTTCATTAAATAATATAGACAAGTTTTGTCTATTCCTTGTTGACAACACAATTATACTTAAACATGAAAATAATAAACAAAAACTAAAAATCCTTGAAGCTATATACATAAAACAGTTGAAACCTAACCTGAACGAAATAAACTATGAAATCTCCACAAACATTCTTAAATGCCTATAATCTATAGCAAAAGCCATTGGTTTATAACAAGGGCTTCTCATACTTAATACTTCACTCTCGCGTGGTCATGTGTGACGTCACGAGCTACGACGCGTTTTTCGCTTCCTTGGCTCGTAAATAAGAGTTTGCCGTTACTTTGAGCTTATTCAAACTGCAACGGCGGACTATTATTGTGGTTTCGTATGTGTTGTTTGATTTATTAAATTTGTCATCTTTGATAATGGCTTATGTAAGCCGAAAGCTTAAATTGGATTCAAACATGTGTCAATATGGTGTTTTGCTTTCGTCTTTCAACGATAATGTGATTAAGCTTATCAGACAATACGAAAGGAACTTACTTAAAATAAATAGACAAAACTTGTCTATATTATTTAATGACACATGCATTAATGAAAAATTGCTGCCGAAATATGCATAATATATATATATATATATACATATATATATATATATATATATATATATATATATATAATATGGATAAAACAACTGAAAAGTTGCAAATTAAAAGAAAAAAATTGAATGTTTTTTGTTAAAGTATTTATTTATATGTTTTTATATATATCAAGAAAGTATACGTGGCTTCTCATTATGCTATATATATATATATATATATATATCAGTTGCGCGCTTGGCCACCTTCTGGTACTCGTTTAGTTATACTTTAATGTTTTATTTTATTGTTGCTTTTTAGTCAACTACATCCAAGTAGATGGTCACAAAACCATTCTACCACTTGTGTATATCCACCTATGTATTGGAGTGTTGTACATTTCTTGTATGCATTCAAATATTCGAGGCGCTACCCAGAATTATACGGAATTTGAACAACGTACACAAGTCGATTCTAGTACAGATTTTACCGCCAGCCCTATCACCTCATTTCCGCTAATGCCACGTTAATAATCACCTATGTGTTGTGCAAATGTATTTATCTGTCATCAACTGTATAATTGCCAACTTTATGATGTTACATCATGTTACTTTTGGTGAAAAAATTAAAACTTTCACATCTATACATTTAAACAGTCATTTTATCATAAACGCGTATACATAAAGGACACCAATTCACTTAACAACGACATTTTTATATTCTAGTTATTTATTGTCATATGGGCTACAATTATCTTGACATCGATCGAATTCACCTCCGCAATCAAGCTCTGTAAAACTATAAACCCCTGTTTTTCTTGTTTTCATGACAATAAACGGAATATTATATTTATATAATTATATAATATTCTGTTTTACAATGGGTTATAGTAAAAGATTGTTTAAATGTTGGAATTTTTGCTGAATATATTGTGCATATCAAGGCCAATCTTCGTGGGCGACGTTTGCAATTGTATCGCCTCACCTGTCATTTTGAAAATCTCGGCGAATGTTATTATTTTAATAAATTGAGGCTGTCTGTCATGAAAGTTTGACAAGAGGTCAGTCTTTAGTGAACCCATGTTTCTAAAAGATAAAGTCTTCAATGAATTTCCAAAGAATTTTATTTCTCTCCGATATTATAAACAGGACACTCATTTTAAATCGATAAAAAAAAATGAATATTTTTTATAAACGTTTTCTATCAATGCTACGGTCACATATTCGATAAGTTTCATAGTTAGGTATTCCTAGTGTCCTATGAGATGAGACTTTATGCGAAGAAAGCCTTAAGATGTGCGCCAAAAACGTAAACAAAGCACGGGATTTGGACACGAATATACCCTGAATTAAGGGCATAAAGATTATTTATTCTTTAAACAACTTTTTTGCACATAGAAGTGTATATATTTGATATTATTATTATTATTATTGTCTCAATTTGGCATTAAAATTTGAATGAAAGATCCTAGAACTTTCAATGTTAAAGTTGTTTCTTTTCATATATAAAACATTTATTTATTTATGAGACTAGAATCTTGTCCACTTTGGGTATAAGAGCTTTAGATTTTGTCCAGTGGGTGTTTTTCCGCTTAGGATTTACCGTGAGTGATACATCGTAGAAAAAATAGTTAGGTATGGTTTGGTGTGTTTTACGGCATATCAACCTCGATGGGTTATTTAATGTCGACAAGATTTTCATTGCTGCTAATAATTTTTCCCCCCAAAATGTAGCGCTGATAATAATTTTTTTTACTTCATTGCTGGTAATATATGTCTTTTTCAAAAATGTACTGATGATAATCATTTTTCCAAAGAAGTATTGCTGGTATTAAAGCCTATTTTTACACTTTCATGGTGTTTTGACCCCTTTTGGGGGTTAACTATTTGCCGATAGCAGGGACCCTGACAGATGCTACCACTCTGGGTCAAGGTGGACTAGGGAACACCAGCAATTAAGAGGTGGTTCCACACTTCTCAAAACCTCCTGATAAAAGGCCTTGCTGCCGGATGTAGTCTTAATCAGGACGAGAATGCAGCCTATCGTCATACTCAGGAAACACTAGTTAGCGTTCAAATATCCCAAAATTGCTTGCTGCAATATAAGTCGTATACAAATGCATTTTCGGGAAACGTGTGGTGTCCAGTCTGAGAACATTTCATTCCAACCGTCTCCGTATATGCATCAACCAGCGACTTAAAGAATTGAATGACGCATTTATAACTGTGTGTAAGTGTGTGTATGCGCGCGCCAGATTTCCTTTATTTTAAACCAGAAACTAAATGTTTCTTTTCTATATGAGTAATATACGTATATGAACTTTCTCAAACTTTATCCCTACTACATGTGTTGAAATAATAGTATATGCCCTCACCAGCAGAACCAGTAGTATCTGCTGGGACTGAAGTAATATTTTGAATGCAGGCTTTCTACATAGGTAAATCTGGCCACTACACAATCTTCATAACGCGCACTTAAGGCAAAATAAATATTACTACCTTTACCCCATAATATTTGTTACATACACATATGTAATCCATAGACCAAATGTCATAATTATTTTAGGACAAATGTATTATTTTCTGATTTGTCAAAGTTTACTTACTAGTGTTTCTATACAGGGTGTCCATAAAGTTTGAGTGCACGTTAAAAAATTTATAACTTTATTTGTATTTGCGATAGAAATAATTTGTAAAAAGGATTAGAAAGAAGTAAATCTATATTTTTTAAGGTTTTATTGAAATTTTATTTAGGTTCCCACATGTCCTCCATCATTAGCAATACAAAGGGTAATACGATTTTGCAGTTCACGGAAAACATTTGTCAGCTGATTTACAGTAATGCCTGAAATCACATTAGTTATTTTAGCTATACTTGAAACTAGATACATTAAAATTTATAACATTTTTACAGATTACTTCTATCGCAAATACAAATAAAGTTATACTTTTTTTTACGTGCACACGAACTTTATGGACACCCTGTAGTAAAATATGTAAACATTTATTTATTTTTCCGCAGTTCATAAGATTTGCATTCATGTTCTTAAATTCTTGTTATTTGTCTCAAATTTTGTTTAAAATTAAAGACTGGATTTAAAATAATTTCATCTATTTCAAAGTAGAACCAAGTTCATATGAAAGTCATAAAATCTTCTTTTTTTGTTGAAATGTAAAGTAAAATAAAACTTTGAAGGCAATACTTAATATCCTTCTCAACCCTTAAACAATGATTTTCACATGAAAGCGAATTAGAGTTAAACAATAAGAATTTAAACCCCAATGGTTTATACACTTCGTTGCGGGTGCTTGGGAATGATCAATCAGTAATTTGAATCAAAGAACCAGTTACCGTGCAAGTGTCTTTGATGCTAACAGCCGTCGAATTTGTGAAATGTGGTGGCCGCAGATAGGCAGAAGAACGACATTTCGCGGCTGGAAGAGACCCGATACGGCCACGGACTGTCGGTGATTGTCTGCCGAATGCCCAGTGACTTATGCTTTATCATAAAACTTCGCCTATCAAACGCAGACACATGGGGTTTGCTGGCAATAAACACTGGCAAATTATTTACAACACGACTAGGCTGTGAAACATGGTCTCCTATCACTAAACAGACAGCCAACTTAGCTTTTTAACCTCTTAAATCACTTATTCGAAATGACGATTCAGAGAGTCTACAAAAGTTTCTGAATCTACTTCATAGTTTCGTGAAGGCCTAGAACAAACTTAGATAAGACGAGTTTCTTTTACTAAGATTGCTATTAATTTTTAAAATTTAGTAATTAGTTTATTTTTTACAAATTTGGAAATGCTTGTCACGGAAATGCTTGTCGTACAAGAATGAAAATGACTTCAAAATTGTGATGTCGAATTTACGAGCAAGGTTGACAAATTTAAAATTAAATATACAATGAAGATAATTATTACTAACTTTGCATAAATTTAAACGTGGCCCCGTAAAGAAAATTGCATGGCAAGATTCCAAAATAGACAAGAAAATTCTTCGGATAGATAGATAGATAGATAGATAGATAGATAGATAATGAACAGACTGTGATAGATAGATAGATAGATAGATAGATAGATAGATAGATAGATAGATAGATAGATAGATAGATAGATAATGAACAGACTGTGATAGATAGATAGATAGATAGATAGATAGATAGATAGATAGATAGATAATGAACAGACTATGATTGATAGATAGATAGATAGATAGATAGATAGATAGATAGATAGATAGATAGATAGATAGATAGATAGATAGATAGATAGATATTGAGAGAGACAGAGAAAGACAGAATATATATAGAAATATACATACATACATACATATGAATAGAATTTTATTGATAGATCAAAATATAGATAGATACATAGATGCATAGATAAATCGATAGACAGATATTAACAGTATCAGATATATATAGAGAGAGACAGATATGAACGGAGTGAAAAATGCATTTATTAACGTAAATGAGCTATATAAATCGGGAATACATTAAATTCTTTATTCTCCCATGTACAATATATAATGCATCCATTCGATTTTGAAAACATCAAAATGAAATTAAATTTATTCATCATAAATCATCTAGAATAATTACGAAATCAATTATGATATCATAGTACAATTCCGTTAAGCAATAGAGGGTCTTTTTTAACGTGTAATTTTTTCTAGTTAACTTAATACTTCAAGAAAATTATATGCAAATAGATACTAGTTAAATTAAGCATCTAAATAACATTTTTAATTAATTTAATAATTTCCTGAACATCAAAATATATTACCAATTTAATTATAAATATTGAATATTTCCCTTGGATATACGCGATAATTTTGATTTATTTTATTTCCCCGACAACATCACCAGATTTTAATTTCATTTGCACTTATTTTCGATGGAAAAAATTTACCAATTTTTCCAGGGATATATTTTTTTAAATGTTATTAAATGTTATTAACTGTTAAAATATTTTAAAGTAAGCGCAGCATTTATAAGTAGGAGGGCCGCCATGGCTAATTTGCCATGGCTAATTTTTTTAAATTGTTTCAGCTTTTTCATAATGCTCGTTTGAGTGGAGTGAAATGTGAAATTAAAAAGTTAAACATCCAACCGTTTTTCACGTCTTAAATCTGATATATATATATATATATATATATATATATATATATATATATATATATATATATATATATATATATATTATTTTGTATGTGCCATACTTAGGGGAAAGTACCCAATATCAGTGATAGAGCTAATATATTCAGTTGTATATATATATATATATATATATATATATATATATATTCATTTGTATGGATGTGTGTGTGTATATATATTCAATTGTATGGATATATATGTGTGTGTGTATATATATATATATATATATATATATATATAGAGAGAGAGAGAGAGAGAGAGAGAGAGAGAGAGAGATAGATTAGTGATCAATATATATACAGTATAACCCGGATATAAGAGAGTTGTCGGGACCGGATAAGTCTCTTATATCAGGGTTTCTCTTATATCCGGGTTTGGTTTATTATATATACATTAACACAGGGTCTAATTTGGGACCAGATAAAATCTCTCTTATATTCGGGTTTCTCTTATATCCGGGTTACATATATATATATATATATATATTATTTTGTATGTGCCATACTTAGTGGAAAGAGCTCAATATCAGTGATAGAGCTAACATATTCAGTTTTATATATATATATATATATATATATATATATATATATATACTGAATCCGACTGGAAATCGAACTCGGCTCTCCGATTCTTTAATCCGAGTCACTATCCATTATTCCACCGTAAATCATAGGATTGAAACATTAAAGCTTTTGTTTAGCGATTTAAATGTTTTTAATATAATAAAATATATATATATATATATATATATATATATATATATATATATATATATATATATATATATATATATATATATATATATATATATATATATATATATATATATATATATATATATATATATATATATATA
>OZ038481.1:132088871-132108871 GCA_964036315.1 Acanthosepion esculentum | reverse complement strand
CCATCGCATCCTCTCTCTCTCTCTTTCTCTCTTTATATACATATATATATATATATATATATATATATATATATATATATATATATATATGTATATATATATATATGTGTGTGTGTGTGTGTGTGTGTGTGTGTGTGTGTGTGCGTATTATTACTTAAAAGCTAATATTAGAGGATACCGATATTTGAGTAGATACTCCGTTTATTTATTTATATTTATATATATACAGGGTGTCCATAAAGTTCGTGTGCACTTTAAAAAATCTATAACTTTATTTGTATTTGCGATAGAAATAATCTGTAAAAAATGTGATAAAGTTTAATGTACCTAGTTTTAAGTAAAGCTAAAATAACTAATGCGATTTCAGGCATTACTGTAAATCAGTTGGCAAATGTTTTCCGTGAACTGCAAAATCGTATTACCCTTTGTATTGCTAATGATGGAGGACATATTGAAACTTAAATAAAATTTCAATAAAACCTTAAAAAATATAGATTTACTTCTTTCTAATCCTTTTTAAAAATTATGTCTATCGCAAATACAAATAAGGTTATAAATGTTTTAAAGTGCACACGACCTTTATGGACACCCTGTATATATATATATATATATATATATATATATATATATATATATATATATATATATATATTCGTCTACAGGCAAGAATATTTGATAAATAAAAATATGTGCTCTACAGCAATATTCAGACCCGCGTTCCAATTAGGCGGGAAGGGAGGGGGTCAACCATGATTAGATCTGACGTGCTTTAGACTTCTCGGCTACAAAATGCGCAGATGATCAGTCAAAGTTGAAATGCCACCTTTAAACACAGACTCTTGAAGGCACTATTTCAACTTTGCTTGCTTTTCTCTTTATTACCAAACCTTTCAAAAATATACATTTCAGAAACCTTCTTGGAGGAATATTAGCTGATTTAAATTTGATTAATCTAATTTGAAATGTATATTACTTACTTTTACTTTGAAATACCGCAGAAATGCATTTTTTCAGACGATGGTAGTTGTTTATTAAGCTATTGACAGGTTTATAGCTTCACTGATAGGCGGATTGTCATTTTTTCTGCGGTGGACGTATCTGTAAAAATGATTTGCTGAATACAACACTTTTTTAACAGCCCAGTAATCTTGCAAATTTAAGAAAATATTCTCTGTAACTTAATGTTTTATTGAATTTTAGCTATTTTGGATTTAAATTTACTATAGTTATCGCTATTATTTTCTGATAATGTCGTATATAGGCGTCCGTATTTGCAAAAATCGGGACGTTTATGTAAACCAAAAAATTCAAAATTCTTTTTAACATATTAGAGGTCAATGAATTGTAATTATAAAATCTGTATTTCTTAATGATAAATGTTCCATTTATCATTAAGAAATATAGTTTTTACTTAATAACAATATCACCTAATCGGTACAAATTTATACATGCATTTAAAAGATTTAAAAGTTCATAAATTATTCTAATTAAAATTTTAAAACATTGAAGACAATTCTTGTAAAAATTCATTATTCATCGAAAAAACATTTTCTTAGCACAATAGTATCTATAATATGTTTTATTCATAAAAGCAATTAAAAAATTTTCTAATTAAATAATGTCTTGAGCTTATTGCATTATTTTAAGTTTCAAAGCAGATTTTCAGTTATTGGGTGTCCTGATTTAGTAAAAAAAAATAATGATTTAAATTCTCCAATGGGTTCTGCGTATAATTAATATAAACTTAACGCAGTAGAAAGTTTAATTTCTAGAATTTTCATAAAATTAAATAAATCGGGGTTAACAGATGTAACAAAATGTTTTTACCAAGATTTTGTCAAACAGAAATATTTCTGAAATAATTTAATTCGTTTGTGAATAAGTGATGAAAGTTTTCATTAAAATCAAGTAATTATTTCATTTTTGCAAGAATTTCCAAACCGATGTATTTTTCAGCGCCAAAAATTCGCTAATATTTCCTATAGTAATCTTTGTTCTCCCACCGCAAGAAAAACAAGATTTTTAACCAACATTTCGAAAGTTCTAAAAGGATCAGAAAATATAATTTAATAATCAAAAAAATCCTTTGGTATTTACACTTAATAATGCCAAAGATTTTGACGATAAAAATTTATTTTTATTAATTTGTTTTTTCATCATATATATATATATATATATATATATATATATATATATATATATATATATATATATATATATATATATGAGATTCGTTGAAAATGAGCTTATCATGATGAAAAAACAAATTATATATATATATATATATATAAATCTAAAAATAAATACGCTAAAATTCACCTACATCCTACATAGTTGTAGAATTTCCGACTGACACCAATTCAGTCAAGTTTCGATCCTAGCTAGAGACAACCGGACGTCTAGCCACATTGATGAGGTGTGATACAGCGAAACAGTCTGTCTGTGGATGACAATAATATATATATATATATATATATATATATATATATATATATATATATATATATAAACTTTCTCAGAGTTAACCTGTAGAAAAAAAACAATATTTATAAATGTGAAAGACAATAGGAAAACTGTAATATTAGCCGACGCGTTTCGTCTAATGAGGAATTTTTCGTTTTTGCCTTGAAAAAGTCCACATTGGACGAAACGCGCCGGCTAATATATATATTGTTGTTTCAACCCAATCAATGAAACAATGCCATTAGACTGCAGGGGATTACTGTGAGTGAAAGAGAATGAAAACGACCGAGAATGGGGAGGAAAAGACAAAAAGACACGGGGTTCAAGAAAACGGAAGTTGGCGAGTGATATTGCATTTAAATTTTTGAAGATTGTATTTATAACGGAAGCAAGAGATCGGAAGAAAGCTGCATAGGGGAGAAGTGTCAGAAAACCAGACCAGATATTCCAACCGTATTCAATGCACTGACGAATGGTAGATTTATATGTGCCATATGGATTCTGACAAGAAAGATTTCCTGGCACGGCACAGGGAACCAACTTTCCTTGCAGCAGACGAAGCAATTGATTCGATATAGTCACTCTACATAATGTCAGTGAAACACAAGAGACCAAGAAGGTGTAGAGTGTTACTCTCTTGGAGTTTGACATCAGCCGTGCTGATGGCAGGCAGAAAAGCTTCTCTGTGGTGAGTAAATAAAAGTAGTGTTGTTAAAATCTACAAGCCCCAATTAACCACCGCTTAAAGGTCCTTTTCAAGAGCAGTTTTTGGATTACGTTGTCGAGTTTGCTATTAAGACAGGAGTAAATAGTTATGTCATCTGCAAAAATACCTGCTTGGGAAATGAAGACATCAGGAAGTTCCTTGGTAAAAATCAGAAACAGCGTAAGATACATATACTGAAGGGCCGAAACGTTGTAATAAATATGACGACAAAGATGTGGACAATAATCCGAATAATGTAAATAGTGTACTTAATACCTCATCTCAAAAATATAGACAAATACTGAAAGGCCGAAACTTTGTAATAAATATGGCGACAAAGATGAAGATAATAGTCCGAATAATGTAAATAGTGCACATATTACCTCATATCTGAAATACAGACAGATACCGAAGGGCCGAAACGTTGTAATAAACATGGCAACAAAGATGAGGACAATAGTCCGAATAATGTAAATAGTGTACATAATACCTCATCTCAATAATATAGACAGATACTGAAAGGCCGAAACTTTGTAATAAATATGGCGACAAAGATGAAGATAATAGTCCGAATAATGTAAATAGTGCACATATTACCTCATATCTGAAATACAGACAGATACTGAAGGGCCGAAACGTTGTAATAAATATGGCAACAAAGATGAGGACAATAGTCCGAATAATATAAATAGTGTACTTAATACCTCATCTCAAAAATATAGACAAATACTGAAAGGCCGAAACTTTGTAATAAATATGGCGACAAAGATGAAGATAATAGTCCGAATAATGTAAATAGTGCACATATTACCTCATATCTGAAATACAGACAGATACTGAAGGGCCGAAACGTTGTAATAAATATGGCAACAAAGATGAGGACAATAGTCCGAATAATGTAAATAGTGTACATAATACCTCATCTCAGAAATATAGACAGATACTGAAAGGCCGAAATGTTGTAATAAATATGGCTACAAAGATGAGGACAATAGTCCGAATAATATAAATAGTGTACATAGTACCTCATCTCAGAAATATAGACAGATAATTTTTTTTTAAATTTCGTTTTTGCTAATTTTTATGACTAATGACGTAAAAACTAATTCTCGTTGATTTACTCGAATCCGTTTACGTGCATAAATTAATATTTAAGGGACGGAATTCAATGAAAATATATCAGAAAGTTTTAACTCTCTTTTGTTATCCATTCTATGGGAGCTGGTTTCGTCTCGGACGTCATACGACTGGCGTATTACTTACAGGGGCCAAAGGTCGATGTTCAAATCCAGGTGAAGGTAAAATGTTTAATACTACTTTTTTGGACAGCATACACTTCACACTTATAAAACTGACGCTGTATAATCTATTTAATAAAGTTCTACACTTGGTTAAGATTAGGGGTTATCAAATAGATGATGTAACGTTTCATTGCGCACCCTAAAAGCTCTATGCAATCATTCTTTGATTGTTTACACCAAATATGACCAACGTTTTAATTGCCTTTTTACCGCATTTTTAGCTAAATTAAATTTAACTTAACTCTAGGCAAAAAGAGTGTCTCAAAAAGATGTTTTCTCTTTCCAGAAATGT
Source organism: Acanthosepion esculentum (assembly GCA_964036315.1). NCBI lineage: Eukaryota > Metazoa > Mollusca > Cephalopoda > Sepiida > Sepiidae > Acanthosepion > Acanthosepion esculentum. The sequence continues at coordinate 132,104,109 of OZ038481.1, read as the reverse complement.
TGCAATGTGGAACAGACCCACCGAGAGGATGCTTTCCTATCACCACAATATTAACTTCTTCAAGTATAGAGTCAACCTTTAACTGTCCTCCCTATCCTCATAATACGTACTTCTTGTCCCCGTCCTTGTAGGCCCTTACAACAGTCCTATTTTGTAAACCTTTGCCATGAGTAACTCTTCGGCTTTGTATGTGTAGTGATAGCAATAAATAAATTCTTAAATAACCCCCAATTTCTATTATTAGACTATGTAGTAGTTTAAAAGAAAAATAATTAATAATAAAATTAAAATTTAATAAATAAAAATACATTAAAATACAGTTAAGAATGGTAATTAACAATAAAGAAAGATGAAGTTAGATTTACTAAAAAAAGTTAAATAACATATAGAAAACTCCCATGATACACCAGAACAAACTTTTTAGCGCCAATAAGAACAACCATCAATATTTTCTCCCTCTTTTTATTGCATTTATCGAAGAAGGCAAATGTTTGGACATTCTCGGGAAAACAACCTTTCTTTCGTTCTGCATACATAAAAATATATAATAATTTCTTTTAAATGTACACGAAAGCAATTCATCGGTTTTTCTATACATTTTTCGTTGTATCTCATATAAGATTTTGTTTGTATGATTATAATTCCGTTGTGGTCCCTAAAAATACATATATAAAAAATAATATTCAGGCAAAAGGCCAATGCATTATGAGAACTTGCGTTCTATTAACGTAAGTAAAACTTTTGATTTGTTTTATATTTTTGTGTTGATAACAGTTAACGGCAAAGGCTGAAAGAAATACCGCGGATAATGGGTACCATAGCATATTAGTAGAAATGCACATGAAGGTGAGATAATTTTTGTAAATAAGAAAGTGTAAAACTTGTCATGTAGCAATATTTTATACGAAAAAAATACTATTAAAAGTGTTACCCACTTAAAAAAAAACAAAAACAAATAACTGGACCGTATCCCAAATGTTTAAACGCTATTTAATCATAAATGTGATTATCCTACCAACATCTGGTCAACAACATGAGAAAATGAATTATACAAGCTGACGTTAACGTGTGAAACAAGAAATTCGATACGAGGCTGTAGAAATTAAATCGTAAGTAGATCCATCCAAAACATGGCAAAGGCACGATTTTTCGTTGGCACTTCATTTCAGCAAAGGCCTCCGAAAGATAATTCGGAATCGATTCTCCTGACAATTCTCGACCCAGAAGATCAAAGCACAACCTGATATATGCAATGCGCTCTCCAACTGAGAAGGGATTTCTCAGGTACCTCAAGTCCTACATGTAATTAAACTTAGCAAATACCCCAAACGATTTTCTGACTTCTGGAAAGAACCTGTTGAAACGAAAATCCGAATCACAACAATACTCGGATCAAATAACCTGCATAGAGGAAAATATACAGCGTTACCTCTCATTATATGGGCGCGTGGTTAGAATGTTCGCTTTCTGAGACCTGGGTTCGAATCGCGCCACGGTTTATTTGTCAGGAAGGAGATTCCTGACGATATCGGTCTGGAGCGGTGGGGGGGTCGATCCAAGCGTACGGCACCTTTGGAAAGTGCCTGAAAACCATACCATGGGTTGACCCAAACCTTGTTAGTGAAATTGAGTAGACGGAACACTAGGGGGCCGTCGATAGATGTGCTAGCACGAAGTCACAAGTCATCGTGACCGAGGTTTTGAGTGTGGTGGCCTTGTTCAGATTGTTGATCATGCTAGATAACACGCTCTCTCTCTCCCAGAAACTGTAACTAAGGTCTGCTCAGATGCAGTATCAACCACAAGTTGGCTCTGTGAGTGCTGAAAAAACACAAATGTGCCTGAGTGGGTGTCTGCAATAGGGATTGGCTAGCCGCCCTAGTAGATGGGTTTCCTCAAATACGAGTGATCAGCTAGTATATATATATATATATATATATATATATATATATATATATATATATATACTACGAAATAGACTAAGTCCAACAATTATTTTAATTTATCATATTGTCATACGTTATTTATATATATACACATATGTGTAAGTAAATATTCTGTTTATAATAAACAGTATTAACATCATTTCTACCGATTTAAAGTACCATTCCTCCTTCTGATAACTAATAGACTATACGGTATTTTTACAAATAAATATATTAGAATTTAATTACTAATTAAAGATCAAGTATAAATATGTATGTTTGATGTTTTTTTATTTTTTCCAAAATTAATTATTACTTATTGAAAATATTTGACAGTGTCTACAAAAAATAGATATTTCATTTCTTTGATTTAGTAATTTTTTATTTTTCAGAAACTTAATAATGTATAATTTTTCATGTATTCACAAAGGACATGTGTCATTTAATGACCTACAAGCTCTAGCTTTTCTTATTAATTACCATTTTACCGTTGGTGTTTTACTGGTTTCTTTTAAGTGCCAGAAATATTTAGATAGGGACGTTTGATTTCGCTATTTATTTCTATGAAACGACGTTTGATGTTGGTTCACCTTCTTTTGAATTCATTCCTTGTGCATCCAATGTAGAATTTAACCATGTCTGAATCTTCAATTGATGAGATATCCCTTTAATAAATTATTGATTAAATAGTGCATTTATTGTTAAGAGGACAGTTTAGAGGATTTCGACAGTTTCTTTATCTTCATTTCATTTTATTTTAGGGTGTATAATTTTTGCTTTTGGTGTAATTGTTTATTCAAGATATTAGCATTATACTTCTTAATAATCATTGCTAAGTTTGCAGTACAACAGTAAATTAAATTTAGGGTATTTTTACTAAAAATTTGTACTGAGTTTGCTATCTCTAGGAAAATGTTTATTAATTAATGCAAGGAATTTTTGTCCTTATTTACCATTTGGTTTTATGGGAGATATATACTAAATGATTTTCTATCTTTTTTTTCTATGGTGTCCATTTACATTTTTTATATAATTGAGTTTTGGGCATTTATATTCTTTAGAGCTTTATTATAGAAATCACTATGTTCTTAGAATATTTTCTTATTTGCTGAATTTGTACTTATTCTTTTTTCGATAGATGAAGGTATATGCTTAATTATAGATGGAGCATGTTTAGACTTAGCGTATATATACAGAGGATTAGTATTTGGCTTTTTGTGAGGTAGGTATATATTATTCATTAAATCTAGTGTTATATCAAGGAAGTAAACTTTTTCATTTTATTATTTACAGTAATTTTCAAGTTTAAGCATTTAAATCCCCTATGTAATAGTTTTCTAATTGTATCAGTTTGAAAGTTCGTAGAATTCCTTACAACCACAAGGCCATCATCTCTGTACAATTCAATATCATTTATACTAATTTCACGATATGCAGTAAGATTATCTAATATAAAAAGACCAATAAAGTCAGAGGACTCTGCTGAGTCCAATGATCCCTTGTGATGTCAAAGTGATCATTAGAGCTTTTAATCCATTGCTCGCCATTATGAATGAGTACTGATTTTTTCGCATTTATAATTAGGCTTTTCTCTACATATGTTATGTCTGAGTATTTGGGTAGCAAAATCCATAGCATTCGGGAAATGTTCCTTTCATATCGATTGAGAGTAATTCTCTATATCAATCTGTATTAGTCTACAATTTGGTTTCTCCTTGATATTAACAAATCAATTAGTAAATCCTTTGGTACTGATCCAAAGTTTTAATCCTAGGTAATCTTTTATTTGTCGATTGACCCTCTTTATGATTTTCTTACTAATTCTGCCGATTTCAGGTCGGGTTCGGGTTGATTATTTCCTGTAGTCGGATTAACTTCGAAATCTGATTTGTGATCCTTGATGGTTATATAGCACACTTTTTGGTAAGTTTACCTACTCTATCACTAATATTCAAATTATCTGTGATGTTTTTACTACTAATATTAATGTTTTCCATCATACTCACGTAATTATTACTTGCCTTTTTATAGTTCTTATTTAAATCTTTTTTAATTAGGTTGTTGTAATCTGTTGCTGTTAATTTGTAAAAAAATTTCTGTTTGATCCAATTTCATTAAAATTGTATCTGTTGCATTAACATATTTCACTGTCTTGTCCAGACGTTTTTGAAAATAGCTTTTCGTTTCATGGAAAGTTATGTTATTTATTATTTCCAGTAAATCATTTTCAAATCCTGACAATTTTTGAATGAACAGTGCTGTTTTCTTACTATTAAAACCATTTACTTCAGGTTTCTTTGATAAGTTATTCCGTCGAAGGAAAAAGTATGCTCTCTAAATAGGTTAACAACTCAAAATATTTAGATTGTCTGCGTTTATAATTTAAGTGAATTTCTTAGAAAGTTATTTCCAAAGTCGCTTGACAATGGAACGAAACTGGATTTTAAGTTTAATTTTTACAGTTAACTTTACAACTTAAGTTTCAGTTTTGAAACATAGAAATTTCTGTGTCGCGAGGGAATCATATTTTTTAAAAAGATATATATATATATATATATATATATATATATATATATATATATATATATATAAAAGTGAACATAGAAGTCAGCACTTAGAGGCGACAGTCTGTTTCATGCTAGTGCAATCGTCAGGCAACTAGTGCTGTTATTTTTCTCGGCTATTTATATATAAGGGTCAGTGGTGCATTGTGGGTAGTCTATTTTGCCGGTTACTTTTACCGGAAGTCGCTTATTTGTTTATTTATTTATGTCACATTATTTTGCTTGTTTTTTTTTGTTTTTTTTTTTTGTTTTTTGTTTTTTTAATTTTTTTTTATCTTATATATTTATTTATTTATTTTTTATTTTGATCGGTGTCTTTTATTAACGTAGTAAAAATTTGTTTATATAGCTTATTGTTGGTAGTTTATTATGGCGGTCAATTACCGGAAGTCGTTTATTTGCTTATTTATTTGGGTCAAATTGTTTTGCTTGTTTTTATTTATTTTCATTTTTATTTTTTATCTTATATATTTGTTTATTTGTCATTGATTAAAGCTATTTGTTGAATTTTGGGGTGGAATGTTGTGGTTTGTTCTGACTATTATTTTGGTGGGAACAGTTTTTAATTTATTTATATGGGTTGATTATCTTTTTTTGTTTTTTTCTAAACGGCTAGTTTATCGTTATCGGTTGTTAGTTTATTTATATATTTGGATGTATTTAGATCAATTTATTATACTTGTTGTTATTTATTTGTTACACTGTATATTTTCTCTTTTTGGTTTTCGATTTTTAAGTAACGCAGTATATTATATTTATTAATTTTTTTAACGTTATATAACAGTTATAACTATTTTCCGTCTGATTTTTTGTTTTGATTTTTATAGTTTAATTTTTTTGTTCATAATAGTTTGATAATTTGTTCATTATTTACTTTACTGATTTTTTTTCGCCTATTCTAATAGATGTGGTTTGTTTGGATTAATTTATTTTGCTTATTTTATTGTCATTTTGTTTGTTTATGTATTTATTTATTTTTCTATTTTAAGTTACGTAGTAAAAATTTGTTTTCATGTCTGCATTTTGAGATTAGCTCGGATCTTTTATTTAATAATTTATTTTGGTCTGGGAAGGTAATGATAGCTATTTTTTCCTCCAAGCAAAGTTTGCAAGTTTTTGATAGGTTGTTGTAGGATGATGATTTTTTCCTTATTTTCCAAGATATTTTTGGTGTGGTGTGCGTTTTGTTTTTTATTTTCCAGATATACTTAGAAAGCATTGTGCTGTTCGCATATTTACTAGTTTTGAAAGACATTTTGTGTACATAATTTCTTTGTTTCCATGGTCCTTCAGTTACTCCTATGTATACTTTTTCTTCATTATCTGCTGATTTTATCGTGGCTTGGTAGATTACGTTGTTTTGTAAACAATTACCGTTTAAGAGACATTGGTTTTTTATTCTGCAGTTGCACGTGGGTTTAATTTGTTCGTGTGGTATGTTAATAATTTTCCTGTTGTGCTTTTTTATTATTTGTGCCATGTTCTCAGTGCAAATGTAACTGATTTTTACTGTGTTTTTGTTGAATATTTTGTGTAGGGTGCTTGATTCCGGGAATGTGTTTGTGTAAAAGTTTGAAGAATATTTTTCCTATGTTTGTTTTTACGTTTTTACTGTACGGTGGGTTGAACCATATGATATTTCTTTTCCTGTTGGCTTCTTTATATACATATATATATATAAACATATACAGATAGATAGATAGATAGATAGATAGATAGATAGATAGGTATGTTAAAATAATAAGAAAAATCAGTAAGATTTATAATCCGCTGTCCTTAACAATTATTTTTATTTTAAAAAAAACAGTGCACGATGCAAACTGTCGAACATAATATTGTAATTATTTTCTTTTTTAAAAATACGATTCCATCACAACATAGAAATTTCTATGTTTCAAAACTGAAACTGAAGTTGTACCAAGCTTAACCTGACTTTGTAAGTAACATAAGTTGTCTAGGGAAATAAAAGCCCAACCACCCCTAATCAAAATAGATCGAATTTTCCTTAACCTTAACAACTTAACAATATTAAGATTGACTGCGCTTATAACATAAGTAAATTTCTTAGAAAATTATTCCTAGCAATGGACAATGAAATGAAATTGTATTTTAAGTTTAATTTTTATAATTAAATTTACAACATCAGTTTCATTTTTAGAACATAGACATTTCTGTGTCGCGATGGAAAATAATTGTAATATATATATATATATATATATATATATATATATATATATATATATATATATATATATATTCTATTTATACATTAGTTTTATAGATATAATAGATTTAAGTAAATATTCCGTGTTTTAATTAAATAGTATTAATTAAATTTACCGGACTGAATGTTCGAGAAATTTCGTAGAAAATATGCGTTCTCCGACAGGTGTCGAACCTGTAACCCTTATGGGAATTGTCATGCTGTTACCATTCAGCCAGAGTGAACTATCTTGTTAACAAAATCCGAATGACTTTTTATAAACAAAAACCATCGAAGATTTTTCTCGATCGATCATTCAGGACTGTAAATGTAATTAATACTGTTTAATTAAAAACAAAGCATTTACTTAAATAAATTATATCTATAAAAATAACGTATAAACAGAAAATATATTAAATAATTATTCATTTCATTATATATATATATATATATATATATATATATATATATATATATATATATATATGAACGTTATATATACAGGATACTCGTATATATGTAGACGCTTCGTTTGTTTATTAAACATTATAATTGTTTAATTTCCTTTACCAGCCTGAATATCCGAGAAGTTTCATCGGAGATATTTGTCCTCCGACAAGAATCGAACCTGTGTCCTACACGCAACCGTCATTTCACCTGACGTGCTGTACCATTTAGCTATAGAGAAGCGTCTTGTTACTAAAGACTAAATGACGATACCTTGTAGGACACAAGTTCGATTCCTTTCGGAGAACGCACATTTCTACGAAAAACATTCAGGCTGGGAAATGTAATTCGCACTGTTTAAATAAAAACAAAACATCTACTTAAATAAATCATACCTATAAATTTAACGTATAAACAGAAAATATATTATATAATTATCCATTTCATTATATAAATATATATATATAATGTTTTCGCCTATTGTTTTGGGGTTCAAACTAATTTTTAATCTTACTAATATAAAGACCCATTCCCGACAACCTAGTAAAAAGTTTACTCACCCTAAGGTATTCTATTGATAATTATAATTTTGGATATAAATGAGATTTAGGGAAAAACTCTGTGCAAAAAAAGTGACTCACTTATTTCCTGCAACTAGTAATCAATAGAAACATAACCGAATTTATTTATAATAGGTAATATGGTTCGAAATATTTAATAATCTATGGGTCCTTCTTTATTTTGAATAACCTTTTCAACCCTTTTTGGCATTGGCTTGATTAGGTTCTGGCAAATCTCATCTCCAAGCATTGAATTCCATTCGGATATGAAATTCACAATCAAATCCTCTTTGTTGCTCAACTGCTTTCTCGAGAGCCTGTACTTTATAATGCTCCATAAGTTTTCTATGGGGTTGAGGTCAGGAGAATGGGGCGGCCATGTCATAACACTCACCTGCTTCTCATCAAAGTATTCCTTCATCAATTTTGATTTGTAACATGGAGCATTATCCTGCATAAAAATGAGCTTGATAGGGTCGATTTGCACCCTTTCAGCAGAAGGGAGCAGACAAGACTATAAAATTCTCTTGTACTGCTTGCTCCTGAGGGTCTTTTCAATAGGCTTTAAGAAACCAGTTCCATGAAAAGAAAAGCATCCCCAGAACATTATGCTGAACGGATGCTTGACAGTACTTACTGTTAAATTCAAAGAGCTTTCAAAGCTTCCTCTTCGGATTTTAGATCGCTTATCCTTTGAATTTAGCTCAACTTTCGTTTCATCGGAGAAGAGAACATTTAGTAAAAAAACAGGTGAGTCAATTTTATCGAACAGCACTATATAATATATATATATATATATATATATATATATATACATATATATATATATATATATATATATATATATATATATATATATATACAGCAGTAGCAGCAATAACTTTGAACGTTATTTTTACTGGATATTCGTATTTAAGTAGATGCTTCGTTTGTTTATTAAACATTATAATTATTTAATTTCGTTTACCGGCCTGAATGTTCGAGAAATCTTATTCAAGAAAAATATTCTCTCTCTCCGTCAGGATTCGAACCAAATAAATATACTCTTTAATATACAAACGGAGCGTCTATTCAAACACAAGTATTCACTAAAAATGAACGTTAGAAGTGATGAAAATCTGTTGGATCAATCAAAGAAATTCCATTCTAATATATATCTGTATATCACACAGTACATTTAAGTAACAGACCTTCGTTTAAGTATGTTCTAGCAAAATAAAAACATAAATAGAACAAAAAACAGTTTGGTGAGTTTCTTCTTATATTAAATAAGTCATTTAATGTCCGGTAGAAACTAGTAAAGGAATCTGCCGAAATTGTGTATAATGTACATAATACCTCTGGCAATTGTTGGCCGTTTTCAAGGAAATCATGTAGAAAGTCGTTATCCACACACACACAAGAGAGACATATGAATATATATATATATATATATATGTATATATATATATATATATATATATATATATATATATATATATATATATATATATATATATATATATACAGGGTGTCCATAAAGTTCGTGTGCACTTTAAAAACTTTATAACTTTAATTGCTGATTGATCATTTCCAAGCACCCGCAACGAAGTGTATAAATTGGGGTTTAAATTCTTATTGTTTAACTCTAATTCGCTTTCATGTGAAAATCATTGTTTAAGGGTTGAGAAGGATATTAAGTATTGCCTTCAAAGTTTTATTTTACTTTACATTTCAACAAAACAGAAGATTTTATGATTTTCATATGAACTTGGTTCTACTTTGAAATAGATGAAATGATTTTAAATCCAGTCTTTAATTTTAAACAAAATTTAAGACAAATAACAAGAATTTAAGAACATGAATGCAAATCTTATGAACTGCGGAAAAATAAATAAATGTTTACATATTTTACTACAGGGTGTCTATAAAGTTCGTGTGCACTTTTAAAAAAATATAACTTTATTTGTATTTGCGATAGAAGTAATCTGTAAAAAATGATATAATTTTTAATGTATCTAGTTTTAAGTATAGCTAAAATAACTAATGTGATTTCAGGCATTACTGTAAATCAGCTGACAAATGTTTTCCGTGAACTGCAAAATCGTATTACCCTTTGTATTGCTAATGATGGAGGACATGTGGGAACTTAAATAAAATTTCAAGAAAACCTTAAAAAATATAGATTTACTTCTTTCTAATCCTTTTTACAAATTATTTATATCGCAAATACAAATAAAGTTATAAATTTTTTAAAGTGCACACGGTCTTTATGGACACCTTAAGTATATATATATATATATATATATATATATATATATATATATATATATATATATATATATATATATATATATATATATATATATATATTGTGGCACCCTTCAATATGGATATTGCGGGATTGTCTAGAAATCTAGTTAAAACTGATAGAATCCGCCTTTTCTCAAAGTGATGCTTGTCAGAAACATATAAATGTTGATGGACCCTTTTCCAGATACACGTTTGAACATTTTCTAGAAAAAAGATTTCAACCAGTAGCAACACCAGTAGTAAAACAAAGCAATTAATTTACTATTTTGGGAATTTGACTTACTGTCAAATTGAATAATACCTCATCTCAGAAATATAGACAGCTACTGAAAGGCCAATAGGTTGTAATAAATATGGCGACAAAGATGAGGACGATAGTCCGAACAACGTAAATAGTATACATAATACCTCATCTCAGAAATATAGAGAGATACTGAGGGGCCGAAACGTTGTCATAAATATGGCAATAAAGACGAGGACGATAATCCGAACAACGTAAACAGTGTACATAGTACCTCATCTCATAAATATAGACAGATACTGAAGGGCCGAAACGTTGTAATAAATATGGCGACAAAGATGAGGACAATAGTCCGAATAATGTAAATAGTGTACATAGTACCTCATCTCAGAAATATAGACAGATACTGAAGGGCCGAAACGTTGTAATAAATATGGCAATAAAAACGAGGACGATAATCGGAACAACGTAAATAGTGTACATAATACCTCATCTCAGAAATATAGACAGATAGTGAAGGGCCGAAACTTTGTAATAAATATGGCGACAAAGATGTGGACAATAATCCGAATAATGTAAATAGTGTACATAATACCTCATCTCAGAAATATAGACAAATACTGAAAGGCCGAATCTTTGTAATAAATATGGCGACAAAGATGAAGATATTAGTCCGAATAATGTAAATAGTGCACATAATACCTCATATCTGAAATACAGACAGATACTGAAGGGCCGAAACGTTGTAATAAATATGGCAACAAAGATGAGGACTATAGTCCGAATAATGTAAATAGTGTACATAATACCTCATCTCAGAAATATAGACAGATACTGAAAGGCCGAAACGTAGTGATAAATATGGCGACAAAGATGAGGACAATAGTCCGAATAATGTAAATAGTGTACATAATACCTCATCTCAGAAATATAGACAGATACTGAAGGGCCGAAACGTTGTAATAAATATGGCAACAAAGATGAGGACAATAGTCCGAGTAATGTAAATAGTGTACATAATACCTCATCTCAGAAATATAGACAGATACTGAAAAGCCGAAAGGTTGTAATAAATATGGCAACAAAGATGAGGACAATAGTCCGAATAATGTAAATAGTGTACATAATACCTCATCTCAGAAATATAGAGAGATACTGAACTCCTTTATTGTTACAGATTTGGGTATTTCCTTTTGCAAAATATCCCCAGCAACAGCAACAGCAGCAACAGCAAGAGGAAATGATGGTATGTCTGCAGAAACTGGATGATTGGTAGCAGGAATTGATGTAGATGTGGATGCGATATGTAAAGTAATAAGAATGAGTGTCTACCGTTGCACCAGTGTTGAGCCACGATGTTAATTTTAGAAGTTTTCCTGTTTTCTCCTTCTCCTCTGCAGCTTTTTAACTGATTGCAATTTCTGTTTTTAGTATTTCCTAAAATTGAGTTTCTCTAACACAAGTCACTTAACATACACTGATTAGCAGCCCCCCCCCCATACTCGTTACCCCCCCCCCTCGAGGCAAGTGCCCATCGGGCCCATGCTTTAAGATGGCTCTGATAAGACGTTATTTACTTTGGAAATATGGCAGTAAAACTCGCTCGTGTGATTGCAATTAAAGTTAAGAAAACTTATAAGTTGGCAGCTTAATGCGTCAAAGGCACTCCAGTAGACAATGGTGGCCAAATCTCGTTTTTACTTGCAACAATTAAAGGTAGATTGAATTCAGTTGATAAAATTACTTTACAGGATGTGAATAAATCAAATGAAATACGCTAAATTTGATCTAGGCTTACGATGTGACTTCATGTGTGTGCGCTTTTAAGCAAAATTATTGAGAAAACAGTGACATGCGTAATAAAAACTTGCAACGTATTTATATATATAATATAATATAATATAATATAATATAATAAAGATTCACTAAAATGAGGGAAGATCAAAGGATTTTTATGTAAAAATTATTTTTAATCCTTTTTAGAATCTATTAATTTAGTTAAACAATCTTCTTTCTCCGGTGTCAACGTTGTAACATAAATTAGTATGGACAATTTTAGCATCATTTTAAAATTCAGATGTTTGTCGGATTTTAATGAAACATTCCAGAGTTATTCACAAATGAATGAAATTATTTTTTAAATGTTTCAAAAAATCTTCGTAAAAATATTTTTACGTCTGTTAACATCCATTTATTTAATGGAATTCCATGAAATTTCGAGAAATTCATTTTTTTGGCGTTTATTGTTTTTGTTTTTTATAAGGATAAAAAGTCCTCAGCGTATTTAAAAGAATGAAATTCTTTTGGTCTTTTTGCTCTAAATCGTAGAATAACAATGCAATAAAACTATTTAATTAGAAAAGCATTTAATTAATTTTATCTATAAAATATTTTTGTCTTAAGAAAAATATGTTTTCGGTGAATAAGGAAATTTTACAAGAATTGTTTAATTTCTTTTAATTCTAATTAAAATAATTTATAAACTTTTAAATATTTTAAAATTCTGCACTAATTTACAGCGGCCAAATGATATTGTTGTTAAATTAGAACTGTATATACTATTCTTAAATGGAATAGCTCACTACAATTCAACAACCGGCAATATTTTAAAAAGAAATTTAAATTGTTTTTTGTGTGTATAAACGTGTCGACTTTTGTAAATGTCCAACATTATCAGAAAAAAAGTACGCTAACGATAGTAAAATTAAACTTTATTGGTTATTTTCTAAGATTTCCTTAACAAGCGTAAGTAAGATTATAAAACCAGAATAACTAAATTCAATAAAATATTAGATTACGTAGAATAAATTCTTAAATTTTTACGATTACTGGATAGTTAAAAAAGAAAACAGTTATATAAAAAAGACGTTCACATTACATACGTCAAGTAATTTTTGCAGTTATGTGGCCCTTAATAAAATTCTAAATCTTAACAAAGTTGTCAACACTTCATAAAACCATCCACTTCTGTATTAAAAATGCTTTTCTACGATATTTTAAAAGAAAAGTAATATTTGTTTCAAATCAGAGTAATTAAACTCTAAATCAGTTAATCTTCCTCTGATAAAGATTTACAAAATATATTTTATTTTTGAAGGTTTTTAATAAAGAGAATTACTTTGTGTTCACAGATTTGTCAGTATGGATGATTCTAACATTTTTACTGATAATTAGAAAAAAAATAATTTCAATCAATTTAAATTTAATTTGAAATACAGCAAACTATTTTGCTTATTGTAAATATTAAATTAAATATTCTATTAGCTTGAAATTAAAACTAAAATACAAGCCTCAAGAAAGACTTTTACTATATATATATATATATATATATATATATATATATATATATATATATATATATATATATATATATATAAAATTAATGAACTTTATTTTTACTTTGACATTTCTTATTACTCTAGAAATTACAAAATTTAAAATGCAATGTCAATCGTTATCTTTTGTTTTCTTAATTGTTGTTCTTTTATAGTTCTCTTTCGTTTATAATGTTTTCTTTTTCATTTGTTCCGACCCCGCCCCCCGCAATCCCTGCGTCTTAGCAGCTTTATTGACTTACTTGGGGTGAAATGATAAAAAAAGAAGTTACTCTAGTCGATCCCCATGTTTGAGTAGATGTCCTGCTTTTTTTTCTTTTTTTTTTTCTTTTCTTTTTTCTTTTTTTTTAATTACGGCTAACGGCTTAGTGCATTGGAGAAAGAAAAATGTGTCCTTCGGCAATGCTGACCCTGCGTTTCCCGTTGTAAGGGAAAACACCATTTGCTTTGACGCGCTTTAGATTGTACGTAGTAGTCCTGTTATAATTCGAACGATATACGAGCTCTTCTGTTTTTGAAAGGGAAACCAAAAACTTTTTAATTAACTTCAATTGTTTTTGTTTTTTAATAGTGTATTATTGTTTTGTAGACATATATTTTGGTTTAGGAAATATCAGTCTACATTTATTTGGGACTTTAAATTAGACAATACTGAATGACTGATATCAATTTTAACAATCGGAAATTCAGGATTAAAAACAGCAAATGTAACCGAAGTAAAATGTACGAAAGAAAAATCACAATATGGCGTTATTATGTGGAATGAAAAACAAAAAGTGAATGAAAGGAAGTCACAACTTTTGTTTCTGATTATGTGCAAAGGTTTGAGTTAATTTCTGAGTCTGTGTCACTGCAAAATAAATAATGTTTTAAATAGTTTACTAATGAAATAAGTAATATTTTTTTCAATTAAAAAGCTTAATTTTTTTAATTATTGAATTAGTACGTTTAAAATATTCTTAAAAATTAGTATGGTAAAAGCTTTTACATTAGTCGGACTATTGTCCTCATCTTTGTCGCCATATTTGTCACAACCTTTCGGCCGTTGTACGCTCCGGCCTTCTTCAGGTGGTTGGAATTTCGAACCGAACCCTTTATTTCGATCACTGGGGTAGACTGTTCTAGTTCCACGAGCCATGTTTGATGGATGTAAGTTATCAGTTATCTCCTGGTAATTTTCCCTCTGAAAGTTCTCCACTGCCTGAACCGGGTATTGAACTCACACTCTTTGGGTCTGTCACTGGATCTAACCAACGCCTTTATCCACTGTACCATGTGTCCTTGATAAAGTCCAAGAATCAGCAATATTATTGGTCGTGATCTGACGGCTCGGCTTCAGTCACTTTCCCACCACCGTAGAGTTGTGTCTTTTTTAAAAATACTTTTATGGTAATTGTTCAGATTAGCTCTTCGCTATCGTACCCAGACTTATTTAAATTTAAACACAATGCTAGATTGGCGTCAAGATCTCCTCAATTTACAGTTGAGTAGGCTAGGCGATTAGCCCTAAGTTCTATGCTAACAGTTTCTTTTCTTGCACTTCTTGCGTGTGGAACTCCTTTCCGGCTCCATGCTTTCCAGCCAACTTTAATCTGCAAAACATTAAATGCAATGTCATCCGCTATCTACTGTCCTCCTGATTGGTCTTTTCTCTTCCCGCTCATTATTAAT
>OZ038481.1:132041371-132083871 GCA_964036315.1 Acanthosepion esculentum | reverse complement strand
ATGTTTGCTGCTTTTAATGCTCATCCTATCAAGTGGTTTAATTATTCAAATCTTACAGATGTTGTAGGCATACCGATTTAGGGGTTTTCACTTGTTTAATCTCTCAGTCAAATAGTACATTTCCCTAACGGTTTTCTTTAATAATTCCGACAAACATGATTCTTTACTAGATTTGTTTCTTGACTCCTTTCCTGGTCTTTGTCAAGCGTCTCAACTATGTCCTCTTGGCGATTCGGATCATGCTGTAGTGTCTGTTGATATCTCTTCTGACTCAGGAATCCCTACTTCACAAGACTTCTTTCTGTTACCAGCGATGTTCTTCACGATGTTCCTTGGAATGAAAATCTTTAATAAAAATATTGAAAATTGTTCTACTGGGCTTCCTTCTAGGGTGAAAAGCTGGTATCGTTTCCTTATTTACCATCTCGGAAATACCAAGTGAAACCACAATCTTCTACTTGATTTTCAAGTGCTTATCCACCCGATATCGCCCACAGTGATCTCTTTTTAAGCCTGTACCAACGTGATAGTTCTGATCACAAGAGGTACTTCTTTGTGTCTGCTTCTAATAAGGATATAGGCTTCCTCAATGAGGCTAAATCTTTGTTTTTTGATAGAATGATTCAGTGTATAGCATCTCATGTGTTTGATTCTCGTAACTACTGAAATAGTGAATTAAATAAGGGAGAGTTCTTAATCATTCCTCTCTTCATTCAGTTTCAAGTTTTAGCATCTTCTGCTGATGAAGTAAAAGGCTTTACTCGTAACTTCTGTTCCAGTTTTACTCTTGACTTATCTGGAGTAACTTTGCCTAACTTTCCACTTAGAATTGATGTTCTATTATGGTTTCTCATATCATCCATTAACCTGACCCCTACAAAGTGCGTGCACTCCATGATATACCTGCAATTGTCCAAAAAAAGTGTATTCCTAAACTGGATCCTGTTCTCTCTAAGCTCTACAATAAACGCTTTACTTCGTCTTGCTTCTCTGTCGTTGGAAATCCCCTGGAAATGTAGTTTCCGTTTTTATGAACTTTGGAGAACCTACAGTGCTCTTTGATAAAAGTGACTCACCTAATTTTTTTTTACTTAAAATTTTTTCACCTATTGTTTTTGGAGTCTAATTACTAATTTTTAATCTTACTAATATAAAGACCCATTCCCGACCACCTAGTAAAAATTTTACTCGCCCTAAGGTATTCTATTGGTAATTATAATTTTGGATATAAATGAGATTTAGGGAAAAACTCTGTGCAACTAGTAATCAATAGAAACATAACTGAACAGCTTTAAATAAAGAATAATAGAGGTATAATGTATTTATAATAGGTAATATAGTTCGAAATATTTAATAATCTATGGGTCCTCCTTTATTTTGAATAACCTTTACAACCCATTTTGGAATTGACTTGATTAGGTTCTAGCAAATCTCATCTCCAAGCATTAAACTCCGTTCGGATATGAAATTCACAATCAAATCCTCTTTGTTACTCAACTGCTTTCTCGAGGGCCTGTACTTTTGATTTGTGACAGGGAACATTATCCTGCATAAAAATGAGCTTGGTGCGGTCGATTTGCACCCTTTCAGCAGAAGGGAGCAGACAAGACTATAAAATTCTCTTGTACTGCTCGCTCCTGAAGGGTCTTTTCAACAGGTTTTAAGAAACCAGTTCCATGAAAAGAAAAGCATCCTGAGAACATTATACTGAACGGATGCTTGACAGTACTTACTGCTAAATTCAAAGAGCTTTCAAAGCTTCTTCTTCGGATTTTAGATCGCTTATGCTTTGAATTTAGCTCAACTTTCGTTTCATCGGAGAAGAACATTTAGTAAAAAAAATCAGGTGAGTCACTTTTATCGAACAGCACTGTATGTTTCCTATGTCAGCTGTTTTGATTATTCCTGTGGAATTTATTTTAATCCTGAATCCTGTGTTGGCATTTCTTAAATTTACCTTCTTAAGCGAAACTATTTTCATTTATTCCTTTTTGTATCTGTTGACATTTTTGTAGTGATTAATATTTTGTGAATTCCTTTTACAGTTGGAGCTTTTCTATTTGATCCTCATTTGTAGTAATTTAGCTTTTCTATGTTATTTTTCAATTCTTCCTTTAGTCTTATTTTCCATTCTGCTTTGCATGTTTGTTAATTTATGTCTTTTCATTTTGCTAACTTTGCTATCGAAATTATGAAACGGTTCTCTTCAACGATATCTGTTTCTAATTTATTATCATTATTTTTGCTTGTAATGGTCGAGTGTTCGCAACAGTTCTGTGCGGTGTCTTTCACTGGAGATTAAGCAAGTTTAAGTCGCCTCAATAGGCCAGTAATGTTTTGGAATTATGTATTTATATGATATTAAATATTGTGCATTATTATAGAATAATTGTAACCTGTCAGCTCACCTACGAATAACGTACGGTTCAAAGAAAAAGGAAATGACATTATTTGGGGATCATTTCGTCATCCAATGAAAGCAATCCTTCAAGATCGCTCATATTATGAATTAAGGTAAATTAGTAACATTAAGTGTTTAAAAGTCGAATTTGATTATCCATTAACTTTGGCCGGCCTTGGTAGGACTTTAAACTGCATCCAACAGCAAGGCCTCTGATCAGGAGGTTTTGAGGAGCGTGGAAACGCCTCCTCATTGCTGGTATTCCCAGGTCCACCCTGACCGAGGTGGTAGCACCTGTTAGGGTCCCAGCTAGGGGCAAATAGTGAACTCCCAGATTATATCCACGTCCTTGGCATGACAATAACCTACATCTGCGTCCATGGGTATGACGATAAACCACATGCGAGTCCATGAGTATGACGATAAACTACATCCGTGTCCATGGGTAAGACGATAACCTACATCCGCGTCCTGGGTAAGACGATAAACTACACCCGCGTCCTGGATATGACGATAAACTACATCCGCGTCCTGGGGATGATGATAAACTACATCCGCGTCCTGGGTAAGACGATAAACTACATCCGCGTCCTGGGTAAGACGATAAACTACATCCGCGTCCTGGGTATGATGATAAACTACGTCCAACAGAAAGACCGTTTTTGAAAAAATAATGTCCCCGGCTATACGTTTTTGGAAAAATAATATTACCAGCTATACGTTTTTGAAAGAATAATGTTGCCAGCAGTGCGTTTTTGAAAAAATGATATTACCAGATATACGTTTTTGAAAAAAATAATAATACCAGCTATACGTTTTTTAAAAAATAATATTACCAGCAATACGTTTTTGAAAAAATAATATTGCCAGCTATACGTTTTTGAAAAATATTACCAGTTATACGTTTTTGAAAAAATAATATTGCCAGCTATATGTTTATAAAAATAAATATTACCTGCTATACGAATTTTTTTTAAAAATAATATTACCAGCTATACGTTTTGGGAAAAATAAGCAATATATTATTGAAAAAAAAAGAAAAATATATATTACCAGCTAAACATTTTTGAAAAAAAAGAAAAATATTACCAGTCATACATATTTGAAAAAAAATCATTACCAGAAATAGATTTTTTTGAAGGAAGAATTTTACCAGAAATAGATTTTTTGAAGGAAGAATTTTACCAGAAATAGATTTTTTTTAAGGAAAAATATTACCAGAAATAGATTTTTTGAAGGAAAAATATTACCAGAAATAGATTTTTTTTAAAAATAATATGACCAACAATAAAAATTTTGTCGACATTAAATGACCCATTGAGGTTGATATGCCGTAAAACCAAACCAAACCAAACCATTAACTTTGGTAAATTTATCTGAGATTTGTTTAAACAAATTTTGAAAGTTCATACATTGGGCATAAAAAATTAGGAGTTATTTTATATGTCGAATATAAATGCATTACAAATTTGTTTTTTTTTAATACAAATTCATTCAATTTCAGGAATAAAGGGAGTGTTTAAGATTTGAAAGAATCGTTACTGATTGCCAGAAGTATATATAATATATAACATATGCTACTTCTAATATAAAGCAATCAGGAATCAAAACTGACTCGAAGAGAATTGTCGGGCAGAGATTATAATTTTGCCGTCGTCGCCGTCGAAAATCAACAAAAAAAAATCCAAAGCTGCATGAGTAAATAGACGCAGGAAATTAGTCATTTGAAATGAAATTGGTACAATGATACAAACGATCGGTCAGCACGCAATGTTGAAACGAAAAAAAATGGATGTAAAATTATTAATAAATGCTCTCACTATCACGAGATATGATCTTTCCTATCCACACGAGCAATTAGCAACTCATCTCCACCAATCTCTGTCCCTCGCGTGCACGCACTTGCTTTTCCATCTAATAACTTTCATGCACGCAAATATGCATACACACTTGCATATATATATATATATATATATATATATATATATATATATATATATATATATGACTTAACTGTAATAAACTGTCATATCTAATCTATAATATAAAACACAATGTAACTTTATATATTTTTCACCCACACAGCCTGATCGTTTTTTCTTTGTCATGAGATATTACGTTATTATGGTAAAAGAGGCAGTACTCGACGCCAATAAACGAAGCTATCATACAAATGGAATATCTCATAAGTAAGCGATATCAAATTGATAAAATTTCATTTAAATTTCTATTATTTCGTGCTAGCTTCGAGTGTCTAATTTTATTTTTAAGGAGTTTAAAAATCAGAATTCTTTTTTACATATGAGAATAGAGTTAATTTTATGAGTAAAAATCCTAGATTGTACTACTATTATTATTATTATTATTATTATTATTATTATTATTTCCTTTGATATCTGCCGTTTACACATTTCTTTCCGGATCCCGCCCAGGGACCTAAGGTTAGAAATGGTATCATGACACTTTCCACTGCAAAAAAAAAAATATTACATAGATAAAACCCTTTTAAAGTGTCGGCTGTACTTGTCAGAATAATTTTTGTATCTCTGTGAGGCATGGACTTCCAGAGATCCCTTCAATTAGTCTACTGGAATCTTTTCCAGCCAATCCTAAGGCTCCAGCTATAACAGGGGTTGTTGATGTTCCCATGTGCCACTTTTATTATTATTATAATTATTATTATTATTATTATTATTATTATTATTATTATTATTACTGAGTATATGAAAAAAATCCTTCAAGAAGAGAAAGTCCCTCTGGCCCTAAGTGAGCTAGTAAATTAGTTTTGAAAAAGGCATGAAACCTTTCTTTGTTAGGTGATAAGCAAGCTAAATTTGCATATAAGTTGGTCTTAACTGATTAATATTCAATGTTGATGATTGGAAATACAAATTTGATTTGGTTTTAGATCATGAAAAAAATTCGTAATTATAATTGTATCTTCATCTACCGATACAAAATTATATTAAAGTTTATGCTGAGCAATGAGGCAAAATGGAAAAGCTTTTTAATTTTTGGCGCATTTCTCCAGTTCCTTTCGGATTCTATATTCTTCTAAGTTGCACTAAAATTCATCTTCATTCATAAATGAAAATACTGAAAATGATTTACGATTAAAACCTCATCTTACAAAACATCATGTCGGAAAACTTTTATAAATTTGACATGTTTCGATATTTATCCATTTACGTCAGACATCTTGGTGAATGGGGCTAAATTTTTTTTTTATTCTACATTGTTTGTTTTCATTGGGTGGGTAGATGTCACGTGTTCATATTTTGTTGTACTATGTACCCATGAATATCACTTAATTCTGATTGGCGTTATGTGTTTCTCTCGAGGTATCTGTGTGTGTGTGTATGTATGTGCGTGTGTGTGTGAGTGTGTTTAATTTGGCACGTCAGTGTAGGTTTATATAACGGAATTCTATTTTAAACACTGGAAAATCCGAGCAAAAATGATTTTCAGAACATCATTTTGTAGAACCTAAATGCCAAATAAAATATTAAGCATTTCAAAATGATGTCCAAAAATGTTACTATAATAAAACTTACCTTTTAATTAAGCTGATAATTTAGTTAGTTTTATTTCTCGCAGTTTGTTTTGGATTTTTAATTCCATGATAAGAAAAATCTTTTTTATCAATTGTTCATGAAGGGTTTATCCGATTTCGTACCGAAGCCTTAGAAACAAAGCCGACATTTCTTATTTCCACGAGGCATTTATATCTTTGCGTCTAAGCCAATTTTTTTTTTGGGGGGGGGATTGGGGTTAAATCGGTTACAGAGTGAAGGGAACTGTCCATATACGAATCGATCATTTACGATCTCTTTTCTTTTTTTATGAACTTCGACAATTCTTCTTCACATATGTGTGAAATGACAAATAAAAATTTACACGAATTTTCTTAGTCTTGAAAAATGTCCACTGAGTAATGATTGCCAAAAATGTATCATGTCAAAATCATTTAAAACTAAGGGAAGATCATCAAATTTTATTTTTAATAATGAATTTATTTTGAATCGATAGCTTTATGGCATCTTCATAGTCATCTTCACAATTGTTCACTTAATGAACATAAGTAAATAATGAAAATATTTTTACTATTGAGGACTACAGATCGTAAGACTTCTATAGTAAAATTACCAAACATCCTTTCGAAAAAATATGTTTTTTTTTGTTTTTTTTTTTGTCTTTTTTGTTATTCAATATATTTAATAAAATGACCATTATCGCTTATTCTGTTCGTTCAACTACGGGAACAAATTCAAATCCAGATTTTCTGTTTTTTTTTATTTTAATCATTTCACCCCAAGCAAGGAAAAAAATCCACTAAGATGCAAGGGGTTACCCAGTGTAAGAAAATATGAGAAAAAACATAGTTAAAGAGAAAGAAAAAGAATTAAGAAGACAGAAGATAACGATTGATATTGTATTTAAATTTTTGGAGATCAATGATGATTGAGAAACAGAAGAGAGTTCCACAAGCGAGAAGTGCAATAGAAGAAACTATTAGAAGATAAATTATATTTACATCGAGCCATTTCAACTATAAAAGGATGAGACCTTACGGCCAATCTAGTGCTTCATTTAAATTCATAAAGTCTGTGTACCATAGAGGGTTTTAATTTCAGCTTGAATGCACTGATTTCATTTATTAAACAAAGAAACAATTTATTCTTGATTTGTAACTTCAAATTCCGATCACAGAGATTGATTGTTATATCAGCTAAGAATCATAAATCAAAGAATCAGTCTTAATCCTATGAAGGTTTCTCTCTCCTCAAGCAGACCATTTTTCTCTTCTTAAAAATGACGGACTCTGTTTTTTCAATTTTAAAATACTAATGAGAACCTATTCTCAAGAAATCCAACGCATCTGCAAATGTAAAGCAAGATCCACATTGTCTTCACAATATTCTAGGAATTCTCATCATTAAAATTATCTTGTTCTAATTTTATTCAAATATTTGACAAATTTGAACATACCTAAAATTTAAAGATTTCTACGCAAATGCACATTATATATATCATTTAGTGATATTTTCGTAGAGGGTAACTAAACTCATTCGAATTAAATATATTTAGTCTGTGTGCTCATTCACACCATACCAGCAGAAATAGCCTTGTGTTCACAGGAATAAAAACATACAGAAATAAATAAATGTTAAATTGTATATTAAAATCATACAATTTATTCATTTTTATGTACTGGTGTGTGTTTATTTTTGCTTATAAGTGTTTTAAGGTTGCACGTGATAAAAGGAAGAAGTCACTTGGTATTATTATGATGTCGCAATCCCGGGCGAGTCTATGGTCGATCCTTACGGCCAGCCTTGGAGTTGTTTGTTCGATCTTCAGTTCCCACCCAGCCTACGTTGTGTTTGTTTTAGATCACAAGCCGGACGAAGGCCGATTAATATACTCAACGTCGCTGATCCGGTATCTTTAGCGAGATGACATCACAAAGAACAAAGTAAGAGACAGCTGTGTAACACAACAACTTTATATCAAAAGTTCATACAATGGACATTCTACTCACTAGATTAACAGCGTGCAGATTTTCAGCCCCTTAATACCCCGTGACACTACGCTTAGCCACGCTCGGTAAACTGGTACAAGGCTGGTCTGATTTCTTCCAGTCTGTGATTTCTTCGGTCCGACCATTCAGGTGTATTTGGTAATCTAGAACAAGGTAGGAGTCTAAGCTCTTTCTGCAGAAGCTGCGTTGGCGGTGGCAAAACGGGTCTTGAACCAACTGGTGTCTCTCTCGCAAACTGCAATTTGAGCTGTCTGAATCATTCGTCTCTCTTCTCACTTGTCTGTACTCATGGACCATCGCGCAAACCTTCTGCGGGTCATAAGGTAGTCGAGAAATTAATGCCTGGGCGAATTTGAGGATATCCCCCCCCTGAAGAGTGGTGGTGGCAGAATATCGATCCATCCAACTCCCTCCATCTTGAGTGGGTGCAGGCAATTGTTCCGTCTTCTTTGAAATTCAACCTGGGCCTTTACATCTACCTTTATCTCCTGAGCAAACCTTTTCTCCTGAGGCTAGGCGTGGTTTGGCCCAAAGTGCTAAATTCAATTATCATCCAAAAATTCCATCAGCAGGGAATTCTTATCGCGTTCTTGTGTTGTCGTCTGCATCGGGGATTCGTTACCAATCGCATCTCCACGCCAGGCTTTTGATTAACAAGCGACAAAAAAGACAATTCTTCTTAATAAATTTTATTGCGTCTTAAGCAGAGAAAGGAAAAATATAACTACAATGCCATTCCTGTTTTCCAAGTACTATCAAGTGAACGAATTTTTGCTGTTAGCCTACGTTATTTCGCCGGCACTTAACTCGCCAGTCATTAAAATATAATCTATTCTTCCGTGCGAGGTCCATTAGACACTTAAGAAAATATCATCACTTAACATCAACTTGACCAAAAACAGATGGTGTTTATGAGAGCCGTCGTTGGCATCTCACCCAAACGTTGTGAGAGAGAAAAGAAATAAGTATCCTCTCCCTCCATTCTCCTTGTCTTTCTTAACAGTATACATTCAGTTATATTGAAAATAGCGTTTCTCTTGCTATCGTTATACTTTCAGTCTATCGAAAAACAGAGTTTCTCTTGTTTTCCAGTTTATTTTTAAAAGCCTTTTTTCTAATTTACCAGCGCCTTCTTAATAGTGTCACATTATAACAAGCAATGTCCCAAAGAGAGGAGATGGACGTCTTGACTTTCCAACGATCGTTAGCGAAGAGACTGAATTCAGTTTTTTGGCCCGTAGTCCGTTTTCCGATATGAAAAGTTTTGTTGCATGCTGGAAGTAATTTTATTATTTTTAATTCATTTTAAACAACGTTTTAATATTATTTGTTTTATTTTATGTTATTTAGGATATTCATTGTTATTTTATATTTTTATTTATTAATAATAATAACGTCCCTACATCACATCACCACCAAATTAGCGGAACTAATCGCTACTGATCGATGCTTATTTAAAGTAGAAGTAGTTATTGTTTTTGGAGAAATTAACTCTCTTTCTGAAATGTGTAGTTGTGGTTTTTGATAATGGTTGTTTATGTTGAGTTTATTCTTTTAAGTGTTCAGCTCTTTGTTTCAGTTGTTCGGTGGGGGTTATCAAACGTTTCCTTTTACTCGGTACAGACTGTGAGGTGTTTTCCTGAGGAATATTCTGTTTTAAGGTATTTTTCATTTCTGGTAATTAAGGAGGATTGCTTAGCTGAGTGCAACCGTCCATCATAAAGGAGTGATATGTTCAGATTAGTCAACTCTTTCTATTACGTAATGTTTTGTTTTTCCGGGGCGGGGGGGGGGTAACAGTAGAACTCTTATGTTTTATTAGTCGTTTGGGAGATAATAATTTGGTTCCAGTGATAGCGATTGCAGATGAAATATTATCTTCATTAGACACATTTCTCGTTCCAAGAAGAAGGTAGGGCGGTCATCCAGTTTCGTTTTCTAGCCATTATAGCTGTTTTTAGTCTCCTAGGCTGGCATTTTGTTATGCTATTTGTTTAGTGAAATACGGGGTTGTGAAGATTAGCAAATATTTCACATATCGTGAACCAGCTATTCGAAGCTGTTTGCAAAAATTATGGAATTTTAACAGAAACTGAAGCTAGTATGCTGTCTTGTTCTCTGTCGAGAGTGTTTGTAGGGATTTGAGTGGATAACAGAGAAAGGCTTACTTGACTCGTTTTGCTCCTTCGCTTGAATTTTTATGGGCCAGACGCCGAAGGTTGTTGCTGTTTAAATTATCTTGTAGGTACGGTGGAGTACCTCTTTCTCTGGCATTGAGTTATCAGCGGTGTGAACGATAGTTGTAGTTTTTGTGGCTGCCATGTGGTATTTTAGATTTTTATTTATTAGAAATAATAATAATAATAATAATAATAATAATAATAATAATAATAATAATAATGTCCCTACAAGTCTCAACAGCTTTACTGATTATTAACGGTGCTCCATCAGTGTAAATATATTTACTGATATATTTACTGAAATCGAATTACAGATTATCTAGGCACTTTATTTAGATTTTACTTTATATAATATCTATGTTCCTTTTGTTTTCTTTTGTTATTGACCTTGTTGTGTTTTGTGTAGCGATTCAGGATCGTGAAATTCTTCAATGACATTAAATTCCTCATCGAATCGTTTTACTAAAAATGCTTAACTGTGCGATAGTACATTTATCAACAGATTCGTCCAAGGGCAACAAAAAGAATACAATTACTGACATCAATCTTAGAGAGTGTTTCGATGTATCTTGTAACTGATTTCATTGACAATGCATTCCACCTTCCATTCGATAATTTTATCTTGCAAATATTTGTAGACAAAGATTAATAATTTCTTTTTGACCAGAGAAAAGATTCCGGTTTATTTCTTTGTTTTTTTTGTCAACGCTAAAGTAAATTTCATCGGATGTTATTTCATTACAAACTTTCACCACTTCTTTTAATAAGTGTTATTTTTTTTATTTCTTCCTTTTTTCTTAAATACGGGCATTAATTTCAGTATTATTGTATGACTAGCAACATGGCCCGGCGTTGCCCGTGCTTGATTCAAAAATCGTACGACTCATACAGCAATCGCTATCAATTGACTTAAAATGTTTTTACCCTTACTTGACTTTAAAGGAGTGCCCTTTGCCGTGCTTATGTTGCTACATGCCTTACTTCTTGCCTATTTCACACAGCGAATTTTTTCTAAGCTCTATACTAAACATTAAATCTGTTACGAAAAAAGAACTAAACAAAATGAACACAAAACGATGAGCTTTAAAAAATGACTCATAACTGGAAAAACCAAATGAAAAAAGAATGTTAACAACAAATACTTTTCCACATCCAACCCAGTTCTGCGGAATCTGAATCAACGTTGAGTTTAAGCAAGCGAATGAGCCAATTGGAGTAAAGTGACATACAGATTTAAATTTTTCCCACTTGTGACGAATGCAGCTATTGATTTTTTTTTTGCATGAAAAAATCGATTATTTCCACTATCGATGGGAGTTGGGAAATGCAAAGTCGATGTTGGCCTTTGTACTAAGTTGGAGCATGTGCATGTAAATTTTGGTGCAAATCAAAATATAAACACGAGAAAATTAACACATGTCAAAATGTTTTCTACAAAATCCTTCTTTCTAGATTCTGCTTGTGAAAATAAAAGGCACCTCGTTTTTTATTTCCTACCAATTTTAAATTTCGTAACATATAGGAATTCAATTCTCTCTCTCTCTCTCTCTCTCTCTCTCTCTCTCTCTCTCTCTCTCTGTCTATATATATATATATATATATATATATATATATATATATATATATATATATATATATATATTTCAACCAATAAAATCCTATAAGAGAGCTTGATAAACAATCATTACCAGGGCAAATACTGCCAAAATGCCAAAATACATGCGGACGTAGTTGTAGACCACGTGTTTTTTAACAATTTAGAAAATAAAAATAATAACTCCTTTCACCATTCCCGCAAATTCGAGAAAAAGATTTTCGCGAACTAGTGTGAATTTATTTTCTAGCTAATGAAAACCTTGTAAAAAGTTCATGTGAAATTAATTTTCGGATCACCCACACGGATATAAAATTTGAAGCATACTGCTTC
The DNA here is from genome assembly GCA_964036315.1 of Acanthosepion esculentum. Classification (NCBI taxonomy): domain Eukaryota; kingdom Metazoa; phylum Mollusca; class Cephalopoda; order Sepiida; family Sepiidae; genus Acanthosepion; species Acanthosepion esculentum. The sequence continues at coordinate 132,071,821 of OZ038481.1, read as the reverse complement.
TCGAGGTTCAAAACAATTTCGGAGGCCTGTTTCTTCTACATGCGTGTCCGCACACACAAACGAACACACACACACACACACACACACACACACACACACACACACACACACACACACACACGGACAAAATGGAAGGGATTTACAGCCACCGACTAAGGCATTGTTCACGCACTGACAGAAACATTAAGCTGATCGTTATGAAGTAAGTCTGTCTACCTCTGCACTGAGAACAATTAATTACTTGATAAAAAAAGATTCACTGCAAGAAAAATTGAACATTTTATTGATATTATATATTTCTGAAAAGAATATATAAATGCTATTTTAACTGACGTTCTGCTTCTACTTTTCCTTCAGAAAATAACCGTTTTATGTTTCATTTAAATGTGTTGTTGTTGTGAAATGCTTGTAGTCCCGACACTCAGACAAAAACCAAGAACCTGGAATAGCATCAGCAAAATCTTCGATCAATTATGAACCATAACTGGAAGGATTATATTTTCAATATTTCAGTCCTTGAGAAAGCTGAAATCATTATCATCGAATCCACCATCAGCAAATGACACCATCAATGGACAGCACTTTGCATGAATAGCAACAGTCTCCCGACGCAAATCCTACACAATGAAATCAAACGCCCTGCGGCCGCCGTAATGCATCGCTGTAATGATCAACTGAAACAAATTATAAAAAGGTAATCAACTTGCATGAAATCGTTCACTCTGGCGTCGAAATACTTTGACTGCTTAAAATTGTTTCGAACGGCGTAGAAACATAGAAGATAAGCGTCAAAGACAAATGGCTGACCAAATCAAATTAGGATCGACTCCAATGATCAGAGGCAGTCGAGTTGTGAATGAATTATCCATGAAAGGATCGGTTTTGCCAGTCGCTAAACGCAGGGACACGGGAATCTAGAAAGGATGGGTATAGCACGAAAATGAAATACCCGGATCCGTGGAATAGGCGACTCTTTTTTTTTAATTATTTGGTTCCACGGGTGGCATAATTCCAATCAAATTCTTTTGATTCACTTCACACTAATGACCATTGAAAAGGCATGAATTAACCTTTCCCCATGTATACTTTAAGTAGCAATGCAGACAGAGCCCTCTAACCTTGAGTGGCAACCAGTCTAGGAGAAGAAAAATAGACTGACAATAATTCTGGGACATATTATAAGGAAAGGGGGCTTGAAGAATTTAATATTCATATTAAATATTAAAGGAAGGAGGAGTAGAAGGAAATGACAAATTATGAATGAAAGAACAGTGACAAAAGGGGATGGTAATGGTTCAAATATTGTTTCGGCGCTGCTAACAAAATGACCTTGCTAAAGCGTTTCTGCAAAGAATATGCAAAATCATTTTTTGTAGACTCACCACAGAGTGCCCGCATTCTTATCTTGGAATGTTACATTGACAGAAAATTGATAATAAATTCCAAGAAGATAGTACAACGGGAATTCACCATCTAAGACGGAATTACATTTTATACCTCATATCCATATTAATTGAAGTAAAAGTATTCTGGTGTTATAATTGACCAGTACGTAATTTTTCAGCTAAGCACTTCGCAAATTTACCATGACGTTGTGACAGTATTGTGGGTGAGCAGTCAGTTTAGTTTGTTAAAAAATAGTTGATTGCCCGTTAGAGTAACGTCACCACAACCTCACATATCCTGCAACCAAAATATAACGTTGAAGTTCCGTGTTAGCTGAGAAGATGGATAAATCTGTGGACAGCTATGATCATTCATGTCCTGAATTCACACAGAAAAAGAAAGTTTTCCGACAAATTTGAATCTTTGGCCAGTTAGTTTTAAATTTCTGATATTAAACGTTTCAGTATTCCATATATTACTGGGGCTACTGTATGCCATTTTTCTTAGCGTTTCGTATTCTGCATTTTTCTGCGTCACTGTACTGCTCATATTTCTGAAATTAAATGTTTTATTATTCCATGTAATTTTCAGATCATTGTAGTTAATTCTGCTTCTTTTAAAACAATATTTCCCTAAATGATTTCTTGTATTCTGACATTTACAATTTACTTTTTCCATATAACTATTGGATTTTCTCGGAATCGTGTCTTTGTCTTGAACGACAGACAGCTGACGAAGGCTGGTAGGTACTGCGGTCGAAAGGTTGCTACGATAACAACCAAGATGTAGACTCCAGGCTGGGAAATCAATTCATAATAACCCAATAATTCTTCGTCTTAGAAATTCAGACAAAAATGACTGGATTATTTTATTTATCTGCGTTCCTCTTAAGACAGGATCAAAAAATATATATGTACTGATCATGGCAATCATTCACGTCAAGCAAAAGGCATAAACACGCCGTTAATGAATCGAATTTGTCTGCATCTTGTCGCCATGTTTGTTGGCAGACTATCTGATGATAGCTTTTCTTGGATCAGATAAAAACATTTGAATGACAGAAGAGACTCGTAACTCATTTATTGAGCTAAACTTGTTTCATGTCCCATGCAAAATCATTGCCTACATTGCGACGGTCAAGCAGAAAATAGAAATATTAACAATAAAAACGCAATATACTCACTTTTCAATCTACGTTTGCTTCCATCAACATCAATCTATTTCGGCCTACTTGCATCTCTAAGATTTTACTGTTTTCAAAATAAAATTGGTATTAAGCTTTCGATCTCGGTACAAAATATGGCGCTCTTAGACTTATATGATAAATATACGTGAATTTCAGTAATTTGTAATATTTGATTTTACTATGATTATTTATAACTTTTTTAGTGAGTAGTGATCTTATGAAGTCATAACTAACTCTCGTTTTAGTAAACAATTGGAATGGGTGATAGAACATCTTAACTAACCGTTACTTAAATACGCTGGGGTGCAAAACTTTTGGAACATTGCTAAATAAATTACTATTGTTAATTTTACTTCCAAATCAAGAGTGATTAGCAGTATGATTTTCTCGGTACATTTAATGATCTTTGAGGTCCAGAAAACAAGTTATTACATTTTCGATAATGCCCAGTGGTAGATGATAGACCGCCTTAAGTACATTTATGCTGAAAAAAGCCAGCAGACAAAATCTCCACCCTCAGCTCTTGTTTCAAGTTAAAATGGATTTTATTTTTGCAAAAAGAAATTTTTATTTTGACAGAAAGTACAAAACGCCAAAGTATGGAGTTATTAATTACTGTTGCTGTCTTTGTCTCACTTCGATGTGATATTGAATGGAACATGATCAAGATGTTCTCATTGGAATTTTTTCCAATTCTTCTTGGCAGTAATTCCACCGATCTTGGAGATTGCATGATTTTGGTTCGAGCACATGTTTCTTCAATTCCCATCACAATGGTTCAATTATGTTATGATCAGGGATTTATGGTCTTCAGTCTTCAAAATGTTGGACGTCTTCATCCACAAGGAACTTTTTTGTTGCACGTGAACTACGGCAAGGAGCACATTCATGCTGAAATATTTTCCCACCTTCAGTGTCTGGCAGAAGATTAGACCGTAGTAAACCAATATAGTTTTCGCCGTTTAGGTTTCCATCAGATGTTACCAGTTTTCTTCTCACATCTCTTTTGATAGAACGCCTTAGTTGTACGTCTTCGACACGCAGCGGACACGACGGTAACGATTGTCTACCACCAAAGTTTTTGTGGTGCGTCTTACATTGTTTCTTTCTGTCACTTGTCTTTTGACATAATCACTTGCATTAGAATGGAAGTCTATTTTGCATGCATCGCCAAAACTTACTTTTTCAGAGTTTCCAGCATCTCGTGATATATGTTCTTTTGAACACTTCAATCTTCTATTCCGAGGATTTTAGTTAATGATGCTTTTGTTTTGACTGTGACATAAGCCCGTTCAAGTTTTAGTTATTCGTAATACTCTGCGTACTGAAATAACAAACCTCACTATTCAGATTGCATTCATTCCTCACGTGTCTGGCTGTTAATTTTAGATCGCTTACCGAGATTCTCAAACTCTCTCCTTTCATTGCATTTAAAACACTTCCAGTAAAATCAAGCGTCTTTGGATTCTCACCTGTCTGGCTTTCTCTCGTTTAGTCATCTACCCTTTTAAAGTCACAACTTTCATCTTTGTTTCAGTAGAACATTTAACTATGGTACCAGTGTAAAATAGAAAACTAATCTTCAGTTATAATGACTTGTTAAGGCACCTTATACTCGTGTTAATAGAATAGAAGAATCTATGCATATTAACATGACTTTAGTATCACAGATCTTTCATTGGCCAAATACTTTTCGATTACCTTTTTTCAGTATCAAGCGATGTATCTTCTGTTACACTATAAATTAAAACGCAGCAACTTATTTTCCAATTCGCTACGTCCACAGCCACTACTTAAAAGGCTAAACAATTTTAACTTAAAATAAAAGTGTATAATCATTTTATATAGGTGACTCAAAACTGTTGCACGTTAGTGTATATCACAGCAGCTTATGAAAATTGGTTTACAATCGACAATGTTCAACGCAAATGACTGTGGATAAATTTCCACAACCAACCCCAAAATCTAGGCTCCGTAAAAGGTTGGTTTGGTTTGGTTTATTTTGTTTTACGGCATATCAACCTCAATGAGTTATTTAATGCCGACCACATTTTTAGGATAGATTCTAATGAACAGAATATGTATTCTTTGGTTTTGATTTGTTTGTTTTTTTTTTGTTTTACGGCATATCAACCTCAATGGGTTATTTAATGCTGACAACATTTTTAGGATAGATTCGTATGAATAGAATATGTATTCTTTGGTTGAAATTGGATTGGTTTATTTTGTTTTACGGCATATCAATCTCAATCGATTATTTAATGACGACATTTTTTATTGCTGGTAATATTTTGTTTTGTCAAAAATCTGTTTTTGGTAATATTTTTTTTTCAAAAAAGTCTTGCTGGTGATAGTTAACTATTTTCCCATAGCTAGGACCCTAACAAGTGCTACCACCCCGGGTCAGGGTGGACCTGGGAACATCAGCAATTAAGAGGTGGTTCCACGCTCCTCAAAACCGCCTGACCATAGGCCTTGCTGCTGGACGTAGTTTAACGTCATACCCAGGACGCTGTTGTAGTTTAACGTCTTACCCAGGGCTCGGATGTAGTTTAACGTCTTACCCATGGACTGGATCCATGAAAGAAGTTTAATGTTGTGCGTCAACTGGGAAACGACGAGTTATTATTCATTTAAAGTTCTTAAAGCGCAATGAAACGCTAAATACAGTTATACGTCCAGCAGCTGCAATGTGTCTATAAAAGTTTGGTCGAAGAGCGCCCTGCTAACATCAATTGAAAATAAAATTGTTGCACACCTCGACGAAAAGTTTGGTTAGGCTGTTCTGTTTAACTCGCTATATTCATCTGACTCCACACCTATCAATTATTACCTTTTTCGATCGTTGCAAAATGTTTTGATGGAGGAAGGGTTATTTGATGAAAACCAGAATCAATGAAAGCTTTTTAGCCCCTAAACCTACGGAATGTTAATCACTGCCAAGTAAGTGGCAACAATTCATTGCAAATAACAGTGATTATATAATTGAATAAAATATAATTTTATTTTATATTTTTGGAGAATAAATTTGATAAACAGAAACAGAAATTATTTATGACCTGAGCTAATATTTAATTCATAATCTTTGGTAATAGGGAAGTTGATATTATATTTGTGTTGTACCAGAAAGCCTTATTCATTGACAATGTCAACGAATAAGGCTTTCTAGTACAACAGAAATAAAATATCATACCGTATTACCGACGATCATAAAATTTACGCTCTGTTTCTCCAATAGAATCGGAATTTTTTCATACAACACAATTCAAATATCACCTCCAAAATGCGCACCGACAAAATAAACTTAGATGTGGTTAAAGACAAAATTTACTCCGGCTCGGAAACCTTTACAGCAAAAGACAACAGAACGGCACACGGGCCTCATACTTCAGGACAATGGAGAAGTGCCTCTACAAAGTTTGGATTTCCAAAGAGTAAACATATCTTCTTTAAATTTGTCACTTGTACTGACCGACAACATGAGTTAGATTTTAGAAAAGTATTGGGATTTATTCTCTTCAGAAGGGCAAATATAAAACAGTGACCCATTTAATGAGTGTCTCCACACGCTTACGGGTCGGTAAAGATAAAATAACCTGTACCACAAATACGTCAAGGCAACTCTCGACATTCCCATTAAATGCTAAATGGAAATGCTACTTTGGTGTTTACATTTCCAGGGACCAGGTACTTTAGTTTTTTTTTTTCTGCGCATCTTTCTTGCCTGTAAACAAGAACAAAATGAATCCCATTCCGAAAAGGCAACATTTATATATCAAACAAAACCAATTTGCAGTTTCCTGTTGGTTTCTTAAATATGGGAAGCAAGTAAAATGAAGAAAGACTTTCCATTCCAGATTCATTCACAGGATTCTATTCAATCGATTTTTGTCTTGGAGTAAGCCTTATTGATGTCTGGAATAAAGGTTCGAAATTCGAAGTGTAATTTAAACCACTGTTTTCCGTCATAATATCGGATTTAGTCATTATCGAATAGTCGAAGGAGAATAATTTATGATCTGATCGCGCTATTGAACTGCGTAAATGCGGATAGCCAAAAGAAACAAGAGAAAAATCAAACGAAACTTATCAAGTGAACTTGTTGAAGAACAGAAAAACCTCTAACAATATGATATCCATGTTCCCTAATAAAACTTTTCTTTACTCCAATAGAATTGGGTTTGGCGTAATGGTTATCGTCGCCAAAAATGAAATCGAGGATTCAAAATTCTAGTTATGAACGAAATCGTAGGGTAGACTGTGTCCTTAACCTTGGTAGATCGATAGGTTTTATAGAACGACGAATTTCAAAGCAGCCTGAAAAAGGATTAGCTCTTTCATGCTATTTTGCCCTAGAAGAAATACCACTGCTGCTGCTGTAGATGAGTTGCATACCAGAATATAGGGAACTTACTATATAGTGATGGTTAGAAAGTTCGTGTTGTGATTTCGTTCTTCATGAGTGTCTTCAAAAGCATGTCTCACTGTGAGACAATCGTTAGCGAGCAAACCATTACTGCTGTATAACGAGTTTTGATCCTTAGCCTTGTGCTAATCTAAATTCATCAAAATTCGGTTGAATATAATCATTATATTATTCATGTCTTGTAAGATTTCTGGAATGTATCATCAGCGTAATGAATAGGATCGCGAAATAAGGTCGCAAAAACAGTTCCGGCGATCTAATTTTAAATTCCAGGCTAGTCTATTGCGTTCTCTTTCACACAAATATTTTTGGCAAAGGAGCAATTCCATCTCTTCTCACTTCTACTGTCGGTAAAATAACAGAGTAGACTCTTCTCTCTAGCCTTGGGTGGCAACCAGTCTAGCAGAAATAAAATTCTAAAACCAAAACAAATGTGAAAAGCGATGGTCTCTGTCAGGCTACTTTGCCACTGCAGCTCTAATGGTTTACGGATCTTGTAACGTAACTTAAATTTTTTGATGGTGCACAATTTTTGTTTGGTTCTCTTTAAAATGAGATTTTTTGACATAGATGCCATAATTGGTACAGTCGTCAAATCGTTGGGATAATAAAAACGAAAATGATAAAATTCCTTCAAAAAATCAACATATAATTTTCGTTTCAGAAACTCAAATAAATAGGATATTAATTAATTTATAATCCAAGAAATTAATCTAGTCACCTTATTTGAGTCGGTAAAATAAAACGTTTCTATATAAGTTAAAACTGTATCATAGCTAAGTTATCTGTTCAGTCGCAATTGTTAAATAAGAAGGAAAATATTTAAGACAGTTTGTTGTTTTTCAAACTGATTTGATCTCTGCAATCGCCTATTAAGGTGACAGTTTTACAAGTAAATAAGCAACAAGCACAACAATAAATTTACAGATTTGCGTCAGAAACAAGAGCATTTATTTTAATGAAATATTCATTATTATTAGGTTGTTCGGAAAATAATGTCCGATTTTAGAATCAATTTTTATTACTGAGTTAATGTACGAGGGTCATTCAATAAATAAGGTGAATTTTTCGGTATAAGACCTTCTAATACAGATAGAAGCTTACTTTTTTTTCAACGCTGTCTCTCAGCACTGTCACACACTTTCCCCATCTGTGAAACAAGCTTCCGTATTCCCTCAGCGTAAAAATCTTTTGACTTCATCGTCACTTTTAAACTTAGTGCCTCTCGTGAACGCTTTCAAGGGACCAAACAGGTGAAAGTCTAAAGAGGAAAGGTCTGGGCTGTAAGGGGGATGAGGGAGCAGTTCCCAGCCCATCTCGTTGATGGTCTGCACCGTTTGGCCTGCTGTGCTGTTTGTCTTCTGCAGTAAGCATCTTTGGCACCCACCGGCAGATGACCTTGTGTGCTGTCCCAACAGATAAGTTCAAAGTCCTTGCAATGTCATCCACTGTAACCCTTCTGTCAGACTGAATGAGGTCATTGACTGATTCGATCACCTCAGGAGACCTCACTTCTGTAGGCTTCCCAGGCCTGTCTTCATCCTCAAAACTGCTCCGTCCTTCTTTAAACAATTTAGCCCACTTGTAGACATTTTTTTGGCTGAAACATGTGGCACCATACACAGTTGACATTCTCCTATGAATTTCAACTGGTTTGCACCCTTCAGCAACCAAAATCTTGATAACTGACCGCTGTTCAATCCTGGAGTATGCTTCTTGGTCGGCCATCTTTGTTAATCGCCAAAACTCTGAAAGTTTTTTTTAATCTGCAAAAGAAATTAAATCCATGTGAAAAAGAAGTAAAACAAAAAAAATAAATAAATGTAAGCTTCTATCTGTATTAGAAGTCCTTATACCGAAAAATTCACCTTATTTATTGAATGACCCTCGTATTTAAAGTGTGTTGACAAAATAGGAACATGTATACAATTCTGCACTCGAGTTGCAACGTTATTTATGCCTTTGAGATGAAACTCAGAAGATTTGTTCCCCAAGGAATCTTTCAATGCAGTTTCTGTATCTTCTTTGCAACGGAATGCCTTTTGGCTTAAAAATTGCCAAGATGTTTGAAAGAGTGGGGATCAGTGGGCGAGAGATCAGGAGAATATAGTATATATGGCAAAGTCTCGTATCCCAAGTCGGTGAGACTATATAGTGTCATCATGACAACATGTGACCGGCAATTGAACCTCATCGATTAACCAGTGTCGGCTGAATTTTGCTTAACTGAATGCACATTTCATCCAGCTGTAGGCAGCAAATCTTGACAGTGAAGCTCTGGTTAGATCCCAGAATGCTGTAATTGATAATGCCTATGGCAAACCACCAGACAGTCACTATAATTTTCTGTAGCTGCAATTTATGTTTCGAAAACTGTTCTGCTCCTTCGTCATGATCAAACCACTGAGCCGGTCGTTTAAAGATACTGGATTCACTTCCTATCTACATGTCACTATTCGACCAAAAAATACTTCATTCGAATTTCGAAGATGCAGCATCGGGAACTCTTCAAAACGTTCAACTCTTTGTCTTTCACTGAGTTCATGTGGAACCCCTTTATCGACATTCTTCACCTTACCAATTCTCCTGTGATGGTCCGATAAAATTGAAATGTTGACACCCATTATCTGAGACATTTCGCTGACAATCTGCTGTGGCTTTTGTTCGACTAGTGTTTTCAGATGTTGATTGTGAATTGCAAATGGACGTCCTCTACCACTTTAATCTTCAAAAGTCGTTTCCCCACTACGGAACTTCAGAAACCAACCCTGTACTGTCCGATCACAGGTGAGGAATTCACCCCATACTCTGTTAATGTTGGCAGCAGTTCGAGAATCATTATGAGCAAAGGTTAAACTTATGCAACAAAAATAAACTCATCCCTTCTTTTTTAATGTTCAAGATGAGGGTTATATAAAGTTTTATTTTAAATTAGGAAAGAGAGTTATATAAAATTAAGAGAAAGTTTTAATCACTAGGAATAAGTAATATATTTTTGTGTAACTATTATAATAATATATTAAAACACAATAGTTTTATTCTAAAATCGGACATTATTTTCTGAATAACCTACTATATTATTGAGGTTGTTGTCTGTTATGGTCCAGGTTAGGACCAAGGAAGAACAACACGAACACAAGGGTAGAAATAACGATGATATATTACACGGAATAATAATACAAGATGTGGAAGGTGTTAGTATGACTGTCAGTCTGGTTTGGAGTGAAATACTATTGGCTCGACTCAATTCGTCTCTCTCTCTCTCTCTCTCTCTCTCTCTCTCTCTCTCTCTCTCTCTCTCTCTCTCTCTCTCTCTCTCTCTCTCTCTCTTGAGAGGTGTAGTATACATAGTCTTAAGAAGAGTTCATTCTGTAGGTATAGGTAAGGACCCATAACATTGTCGCTTTACGATTGTGTTGCAAGAATCTCACAATAACGATTTCAACTGAGTCTTTGTTGGTTAGGTTTAGTGAACTGTCTTAATTGCTTTGATTTAGGCAGTGAGTACTTAAGGTTATTGTGTAGGTGTTTGTCTTTTGGTCTGATTTTCTTTTCTTTTTGTTTGATTTTCGGCTTATGAAAAGCCGCCTCACGTACGATTAACGAAGTTAAGCAACGTCGAACCTCATCAGTTCTTAGATGGATGATCACTTGAGAATACCAGGTGCTCTAACTATGGATGTGCAGATAGTGTAATTGATAACGGCTCGGAATTGGAGATCGGAGAACATAGTTCCGGATTCTTTATATTCACTTATGCGCAAAATGCTCTTGGGAAAGATATGAATCCACGTCTTCCACCACCCCGGCGAGCTAGAGGTTAATTAGTAGGACATTCTATCAGTAAATTGTAATTATCTCCAAACATTCCTACAATTTAAAATATTTTCTGGCTTTAAACAACCTTCAAAAGGTTGATAAACCGTAAAAAAACAATTCAATCAATTTTTTGTATTTTTTCTTTTGGCATGGGTTACTTGTTTATTAGTTCTCTGTTTTTCTATATATTTTCTTTTGTCATTTCAAATGTTTTCATTTTGGCAGGCTTTGTATAGGTAGATCTTTGGCAGGCTTTGTTTTGGTAGATCTTTGGCAGGCTTTGTGTTGGTAGATCTTTGGCAGGCTTTGTGTAGGTAGATCTTTGGCAGGCTTTGTGTTGTTAGTTCTTTGGTAGGCTTTTGTTAGTAGATCTTTAGCAGGCTTTGTGTTGGTAGATCTTTGGCAGGCTTTCTGTTGGTAGATTTTTGGCAGGCTTTGTGTTGGTAGATTTGCATTTTTAAGCTTTACCTATACTTTGGTTTATTTTATTATTATATTAATATTTAAATAATGTATTATTTAAAAGTAAGTCCACTCTTTTACTCGTTCTAATCATCATAGCAATTTCTGATCGTTGGAACAGAAACATATTGAATCTAGGCAGATTAAAGCATGATTTAATTGATTATCGATTTCTTTTACCAGCGGATCAACCTCTGTGGGTTATTTAATGCTGAAACTAGATTTTTATTCAGGGATATTTCAGAACATTTCAAGTGGTTGTGAGGTTTTAAAATTGTTTTTAAAATAGCACAAGTTCTATAGTTCAGGAGTATTTCAAAACATAAGTTTTATGGTTCACCATGTACGCTCTATTTTCTATAAAAGGTTGAAGTATTTTCTTTTCTTCAGATATCCTATTATTTGGACAGTAAATATATTTTTTGAAGAGCATGTTAAGATATTGAGCTTTTTATAGTTGCTATGTATATTTTTGTACTTTTAACATTCTATCAAGTTATGTTAGACTGTGAGAAATTGTTTTTTGTGAATACACTGAGATGTAGTTTCTGCCTTGAGAATGTATCTGTGTATCAAATGTGTGTATGTGTGAGTCAAGTATGTGCGTATGTGTGTATCAAGTGTGCGTGTATGTGTGTATAAAGTGTATGTGTGTGTCAAGTGTGTGTGTATGTGTGTGTGTCAAGTGGGTGCGTATGTGTGGATCAAGTGTGTATGTGTGTATCAAGTGTGTGTGTATGTGTGTGTATCAAGTGTATGTGTGTATCAAGTGTATGTGTGCGTCAGGTGTATGTCAAGTGTGTGCGTATGTGTGTGTCAAGTGTATGTGTGTATCAATGTACGTGTGTGTCAAGTGTGTGTGTATGTGTGTATCAAGTGTGTGCGTATGTGTGTGTCAAGTGTATGTGTGTATCAATGTACGTGTGTGTCAAGTGTGTGTGTATGTGTGTATCACGTGTGTGCGTATGTGTGTGTCAAGTGTGTGCGTATGTATCAAGTGTGTGCATGCGTGTGTATCAAGTTTGTGTGTACGTGTGTATCAAGTGTGTGTGTATGTGTGTATCAAGTGTGTGTTTATGTGTGTGTCAATTGTGTGTGTATGTATCAAGTGTGTGTATGTGTGTATGTCCAATTCTTATTCTGTTGAGCACTATGCTTTGTCTGCGATCAGCTAATAATTGTAAATTCTCCTTTCTTATTGTCAGTTGATGTTCATTTAGTTTATTGAGAACGTGTCCCAAATTCCTTTGTATTTTCTTTTGATGTTTTGTTTGATTTGGTTTAGTTTGTTTTATGGCATATCAACCTCAATGGCTTATTTAATGCCGACAAAAATTTTTATTGCTGGTAATATTTGTTTCAAAAACTGTATAGCTGGTAATACTTTTTTACAAAAATGTATGAAAGTATAAAAATAGGTTTTAATACAAGAAATTGTGTCTTGACCCCAGTTTAGGGGTTAACTATTTACCCATACCTGGGACCCTAACGGGTGCTACCACCCCTGGTCAGGGTGGACCTGGGAACACCAGCAATTAAGAGGTGGTTCCACACTCCTCAAAACCTTCTGATCAGATGTCTTGCTGTCAGACGTAATTTATCGTCTTACCCAGGACGCGGATGTAATTCATTGTCATACCCATGACGTCTTGCTGTGTTGTGTAGGCTTTTCTTATCTCCACTAATGTCCTGATCCGAGCTATGTATTTTTTTACACGAAATCAGTAATAGTATTTTAAATCGATCAAGATTTTGTGCAAGCATTACTGACAGAATAAAATAATCATATAATTGTCAAGAATTAGTTCCTGGTCTCAAAATCATTTTACTAAAGTTTCAGGTAAGTTACTGCTATCGTTTAATGATTGGCTACCATTCTCTGAAAAGCCCTAAAATTAAAATAATATTCGTGTTTTATTTGACGCATGTTTTTAAAATATAACTCAACACCAGTACAGTGTTTCTTTAATAAGTTCGTTGGCATTTATCCAAGCAGATATTTAATAGGATTGAAAACAGGCAAAAAGTGGTAGTTGGTCGAGTAAGAGAAGAAACGAGAAGCCATGCGTTTTCCTTGAGGAGAGTTCAGGTTAATTTAAATGAAACTCACTCATTTGTATTCATTTACAGAAGATTCGTGTGATTGATAGCAGAAATGGTGGACGTTCTGCAGAAGAGGTGAGACCTTCTTTGTTATTTCTCTTCATATATATATATATATATATATATATATATATATATATATATATGCGTGTGAGAGAGATTGCTTTAATAGGTGTTCGTAGTTAGGATGGACGAATGTTGAAAGGAAGAAAAATAGCTCCGGGTAGATGGCAAGAGAAATTCAATAGGAAGAAAGAGCTTCCTGTCCAGAAATATACATTGCCAGTGTCCTTTGCGTCCATTCATATAAGGCTGCTTTTAATGAGTTTCAAGCTGGTTGCAAAGGGACGGCACGAATGAAAGTATTTTTCAAAGCACGAGTTGGTTCGTAAGAATATAAGGTATGTGTACGTGTGTGCCTGTGCTTACCTATACATACATATGTACAAATATATATCTGTTTAGATGTGTACCTATCGAAACATGGGCTCATATCTATCAATTTTTTGTCTGTCTGTTACTGTCTGGTTTTCTCTCTCTCTCTCTCTCTCTCTCTCTCTCTCTCTCTCTATATATATATATATATATATATATATATATATATATATATATATATATATATATATATATATATATATATATATACAGGGTGTCCATAAAGTTCGTGTGCACTTTAAAAACATTACAAGTTTATTTGTATTTGCGATAGAAATAATTTGTAAAAAGGATTAGAAAGAAGTTTTTATATTTTTTAAGGTTTTATTGAAATTTTATTTAAGTTTCCACATGTCCTTTTGCAGTTCACGGAAAACATTTGCCAACTGATTTACAGTAATGCCTGAAATCACATTAGTTATTTTAGCTATTTTTAAAACTAGGTACTTTAAACTTTATAACATTTTTACAGATTATTTCTCTCGCAAATATAAATAAAGTTATAATTTTTTTAAAGTGCACACGAACTTTATGGACACCCTGTATATATATTCATATGTTTCTATATATCTCAGTTCTTATTTATCCGTTTATTGAAAATTTTAGGTATAACTAAAAACACATTCGTAAAAGAACAATATGACAAAAGGAAAACTTATCTTAGCTGAAGAGGACGAAACGCGTTGGCTAAGATCATTTTTCCTTCAGTCTATATATCTCATTTCATATGTATCTATATATCTAAATTCATATCTATCTATCTATCTATCTATATATGATAGTTCATATCTATCTTAGTTTACATGTCTCACTTCATATGTATCTAGCTAAGTTTATAATATCTATCTGACTATCTGTATCTATGTATATATCTGTGTTATCCATATTTTAAAATACTTGTATTCATGTGCAAATATTCATATATTAAAAAGACAGAAACAAACAATATGACTGATAGATAGATAGATAGATAGATAGATAGATAGATAGATAGATAGATAGATAGATAGATAGATAGATAGATAGACTGATCTGGACAGATTTAGATCTGAACAGATAGATAGATAGATAGATAGATAGATAGATAGATAGATAGATAGATAGATAGATAGATAGATAGATAGATCTGGACAGATTTAGATCTGAACAGATAGATAGATAGATAGATAGATAGATAGATAGATAGATAGATAGATAGATAGATAGATAGATAGATATACAAACAGACAGACAGACAGACAGAATGATCTGACAGATTTAGATCTGAACAGATAGATAGATAGATAGATAGATAGATAGATAGATAGATAGATAGATAGATAGATAGATAATGGACATGACGCAGATAGATAGATAGATAGATAGATAGATAGATAGATAGATAGATAGATAGATAGATATACAGACAGACAGACAGACAGACAGAATGATCTGACAGATTTAGATCTGAACAGATAGATAGATAGATAGATAGATAGATAGATAGATAGATAGATAGATAGATAGATAGATAGATAGATAGATATACATACAGACAGACAGACAGAATGATCTGACAGATTTAGATCTGAACAGATAGATAGATAGATAGATAGATAGATAGATAGATAGATAGATAGATAGATAGATAGATAGATAGATATGGATAGAGGAAAATGTAGTGATTTCACGAAGTTGAAGTTCAAAATGATCGCAGTACCTATTCTTAAAATATTCATTTTCTTTTTTTACTCTTCATCTTCAATGTCAACATCAGCATTGCTCACCTGAAGGTCAAACACTATGATTTCAGATGCCGTCACATCAAACAGATTGTCTGCACCCAATAACCCAGTTCTTTCTTCATTCAGGTGCCTTAACACATCATTTCTTCTCTTGACGTTTATTTAATTATTTTTTTTCTTGCTTCCTTCATTTTCAAATGATAGTACCGCTCTGTTTTTTTTGTTCGAGGAAATGTCTGTCTGTCTGTCTGCTTGTGTGTGAGTGCGCACGCGCATCGATTTACTGTCTGTATGTGTGAATTTCATATGTAAATAAATAGATATACGAAAATTCATCAATCAATCTGTAACTTAAAAGAGGAAGAAAGCATTTATTCTACACTACAGGTACTCATTTTTAACATAATCTTCTCCATTATTAATGCACTTAATTCAGTGGTGAATATTAATCAGAGACATTGTACGGTGAATATTTCAAATCAAAATGCAGATTTAGCGATTAAATATAAGTAGAAAATATGAAATATGAAATATGAGTATACAATGTAAAAACAAAACTTCTAACGATATGAATATGTGTGTGTGTTTGAAATATATGAGTGGAATCTGCACCTGTTCCAATTATTTTGTCCAACCCCCCAGTAGAACACTGCACAAAGAAATTAAGAACAAATGCGGGCAAAAAATAGAAAGAATGAGTATCACAGATAAAATAGAAAACTTAGAGAACTGACAGGACAAATGCCATGCTTATAAACAGGATACATAAACCCCCAAGGTCGGAACACTAATATTAAAGAAAGAAAAATATTTCAGAGATTAAACGAATGTATCGGAGAACTCTTCCACGACACTTTGCTTATCTTTTGGTAGGCATCTTTCGCCATTCCAATGCACATTCGGATTTCGGTGTTGCACTTTCCATCCTCTGTTAAAACGCTTCCCAGATATCATAATTGTTGAATGAGTTTGAATTCGGGATCTCCGATCTGTAATTTGCATGTAGGGTTGTTTGTTTAGCTAACAACAAAAACCATGCATTCAGTAATACTTGCAATTCTTGATGTTTAGTCATTTCTTCTTGCTTGTAGTTTCCTTTCTGTGTCTGCTATCAATTTACACCCCTTTCTACTTTTGCGCGTCTACTGAACTCATTTTCTGTCCGTATGCAAGCGGACTGCTGCCAGTATAAGGTCTAGATTATTCTAATATCCTTCCCAAATATGTCATGGTTACCTTATTCTCCCAGCATTTCTTAATCACATATTTTATCAAACACTTTTGCATAATCTATACAGCACAGAAAGAGAACAACCGAGAATACACAGAAATAAAAAAGACCAGAAATATTGAAATCTGAAGTATAATCCACACCGGCTAAATTGAATAGAAACAAAGCGGCTGGGTCAGACAGAATAGTAATATACTTAGAAACTTAGACGATTTCGGCATTGACTAAAATACAGACACAATAAATGATACATACAAGAGTGGCGATATACCTGAAAACCTAAGGAGATCCATATTCATAGCACTGCCAAAGAAGCTAGGTTCAAACGAAACTGAACTCCATCAGATAGTCATCCTCATTAGACATATAACTAAGCTTATCATCCGAATCTTGGTGAATAGAGAGAGTAGCAGAATCAAACCGGAAATAGTCAAAGAACGGGGCGGGTTCGTTAAAGACACCGGAACAAGGAACACGATATTCATGCTCAGAATATCAGAAAGAGCGATACAAATGCAGAAGGACGATAAGTTTGCTGCATACTGGCTTTTTGGGAAATACTACATTTCAAATGTGAATATATGCGTATCGTATTATCAAATTCAAGTATACGTGTATCCAATGAGTGAACTCATACGCTTTCGATGAGATCATCTACGCCGGGAACTTTAATATAAATATTTCCCTACATTATAGTGAAACGATAAAAAGTTGTCCAGAATAATGAAATATGAAACATGATGAGAATAACGGAATAATAAAAAGGAAAATGATGGAACATGAACATATGGCCCAAATAATGAAACATTTGAATATGGGAATGATGGAACATGTAAATTGTGAGATTTATGGAATATAAAAAGGGTTGTAAATAATTGGACATGAAAACTTTTTGGGAATAATGGAACAGAGGGAGGGAAGTTTGGAAGGATGAAGACTTAGTAAGAATAAGTTTGTAACTATGAAGACTTAGTAGGCATAAGTTTGTAACTATGAAGACTTAGTAGGAATACGTTTGGAACTATGAAGACTTAGTAGGAATACGTTTGGAACTATGAAGACTTAGTAGGATTTAGTTTGGAACTATGAAGACTTAGTAGGAATTAGTTTGGAACTATGAAGACTTAGTAGGAATAAGTTTGGAACTATGTAGACTTAGTAGGAATACGTTTGGAACTATGAAGACTTAGTAGGATTTAGTTTGGAACTATGAAGACTTAGTAGGAATTAGTTTGGAACTATGAAGACTTAGTAGGAATACGTTTGGAACTATGAAGACTTAGTAGGATTTAGTTTGGAACTATGAAGACTTAGTAGGATTTAGTTTGGAACTATGAAGACTTAGTAGGAATACGTTTGGAACTATGAAGACTTAGTAGGAATACGTTTGGAACTATGAAGACTTAGTAGGAATACGTTTGGAACTATGAAGACTTAGTAGGATTTAGTTTGGAACTATGAAGACTTAGTAGGAATAAGTTTGGAACTATGTAGACTTAGTAGGAATACGTTTGGAACTATGAAGACTTAGTAGGATTTAGTTTGGAACTATGAAGATTTAGTAGGAATTAGTTTGGAACTATGAAGACTTAGTAGGAATACGTTTGGAACTATGAAGACTTAGTAGGATTTAGTTTGGAACTATGAAGACTTAGTAAATATTTAGTTTGGAACTATGAAGACTTAGTAGGAATACGTTTGGAACTATGAAGACTTAGTAGGAATACGTTTGGAACTATGAAGACTTAGTAGGAATACGTTTGGAACTATGAAGACTTAGTAGGAATTAGTTTGGAACTATGAAGACTTAGTAGGAATTAGTTTGGAACTATGAAGACTTAGTAGGAATAAGTTTGGAACTATGAAGACTTAGTAGGATTTAGTTTGGAACTATGAAGACTTAGTAGGAATAAGTTTGGAACTATGTAGACTTAGTAGGAATACGTTTGGAACTATGAAGACTTAGTAGGATTTAGTTTGGAACTATGAAGACTTAGTAGGAATTAGTTTGGAACTATGAAGACTTAGTAGGAATACGTTTGGAACTATGAAGACTTAGTAGGATTTAGTTTGGAACTATGAAGACTTAGTAGGATTTAGTTTGGAACTATGAAGACTTAGTAGGAATACGTTTGGAACTATGAAGACTTAGTAGGAATACGTTTGGAACTATGAAGACTTAGTAGGAATACGTTTGGAACTATGAAGACTTAGTAGGATTTAGTTTGGAACTATGAAGACTTAGTAGGAATTAGTTTGGAACTATGAAGACTTAGTAGGAAGTAGTTTGGAACTATGAAGACTTAGTAGGAATTAGTTTGGAACTATGAAGACTTAGTAGGAATAAGTTTGGAACTATGTAGACTTAGTAGGAATAAGTATATAGTAACAGGCAAATATAGCGAGAACAGAACCTAAGAACGTGGTTAGAAAAATAGGAGGATAAAATCACTATTTTTGACTAAGCATTGCTGCATTTTATTATTTTCGATGTCAAAGTTGCTTTGATCATATGACTTGAGGATCAAAATCAATGCAATAAATAGAGTTTATTTTGAATACAAGAAAAATCTGGAAACATTTTAACTAATTTACGACCGTCACGTTCATCAGGATAACAGATTAATATAAGAAAAAGATGAGTAAAAAGGAGGAGAATAGGTATATTAACATAAGAGAAAGGAAAGTAAAAATGAGGAGTAGTAGATATATTAATGTAAGAGAAAGGGGTGTAGAAATGAGGAGTAATAGGTAGAGTAATATAACAGAAAAGGTTGTAAAAGGAAGAGTAATAGATATTAAAAGAAAAGGCGATTACTCTCTATCCATCTAAGAACATTTCCGCTAACTTTAATGTTCAGCGCGACAGGTGGCTTAAACATTCTGAAGATATTCAGGCATTAAACTTTTTTATTGCCCTCTTTCCCTTGCAAGCATGCTGATTAGGAGCCCGTGATTTTTTCGTGACGCCACATGAACTGAAAATTATGCCACCGATATTTCATCTTTGGTCAAAGCAGGTATGGACGCTTTCATCCATTCTCGGAAATACCAGGTGAAACATCAATTCTCTCCATGGTACACACCAGCATGCTCAGCCGCTATAGCACACAGGAACTACTATTTTTGCCTATAGAACCGGTGCCTATTCGTTGCTGCTCGTGACAAATGTAAGCGAATCCTCGAAGTCCCCGTTTGCCGAGAGACTGAAGCACTGCATAGCATCTAACTACTTTGGTTCTCGTGATTACTGGCTGCTCTGTATTAAATAACAATAAGGTCTCTATTCCTCTCCACTTCAACCAATTTGAGGTGTTAACATCTTCTGCTAATAAAGCTGAATGATTCTCCAGTAAATTCTCATTAAACTCTACTCTTGACTCATCTGGATTATCCCTGCTTAACTTCTCACTTAGGACTTAGTTTATGTTGAGTGTTATGCATATAACTCCTTCGATGGTTTCGGCTATCTTTTCTAACCTAGATACCTACAAAGGACATGGACTCGATGGTATTCGTGTAATACTCATTAAGAAGTGTGCTTCCAAAACTGGTTCCTGTGCTCTCTAAACTATAATACATGCCTCGCTGTCCCTTGCTTTCTTGTCTGCTGGAAGTCATGATCTGTTGTTCCAGTTTTTAAGAACACTGGTGAACCATCCGACCCATCTAACTATCGGCCTATTAGACTTCTACCTGTTTTGGGGGAAAATCCTGGAAGCACTAGTCAATGCTGAATTCATCTTATCTTATTTCAGGTGCTTTTTTCAGACAAGCAATTTGCCTTTCGTTTCTCCAGGTCAAATGCTGATGTACTGACGATAATTGTGGAAAGAGTCTATCATGCTCTAGATAAAAACGGTGAAGCCCAGGCTGTAGCAATTGACATTTCGAAAGCCTTTGAAAGCATGTCATACAGGTCATCTCCACAAGCTGAAAAGTTACAGCATCTCCGGACATATTTTGGAACTAAACTAGTCTTTCCTATCAAATCGTGAAATGCAAGTTGTACAGCTACTTGTCTAGATCATTTCGTACTAAAGCGTGTGTCCCGCAGGCCTCCATCCTTAATGACCTTCCCGATGACATCAGCTCTCAACTTGGCATCTACCCTTTAAAATTTACAAGTCAAAATAGTATCCGATATCCAAAACGACCTCAAGTCCGTAGTTAATTGGGGCAAAAGTTGGCTTTAACGCCTTCAAAACTAAAATGTTCTCCATTAATCATCTGAGAGACCCCCTCTCTCTGCCTTCCATCAGCATGGCTGATGCTAACCTCCAGGAGAGTGAACTGTTGCGCCTTCTCGGGAAACATTCTCAGCTGACATGTAGTGGAAAGACTATATTGAATCCTTTGCTAGGTCAGCTCCTAAGAAGGATGTGTCGTGCAAGACAATTTTTCTTTCCAGAATCTATCTTACATATCTAAAAGTCTACAATTCTTTCATGATTAGAATATTGCGGCCCCATATGGTCCGGTGTCCCTGCTTGTGCTCCTTGATAAAATCCAAAGAATTCGCAATATTTTTGGTTCTGATCTGGCAGCTCGACTTCAGTCGCTTTCCCACCGCCGTAAGGCAACTTTTCTATAAATACTTTCATGGTATTTGTTCGGATGAGCTCTTCGCTATGGTACGTAGACTTCAAGAATTTAAGCGCAGTACGAGACTAGCGATGAAGTCTCATCAATTTACAGTCGAGCCATCTGGATGTAGCCGTAAGTTCTATGCTAACAGTTTCTTTTCTCTCACTTCTTGTTTGAGGAATTCTCTTATGGCTCCATGCTTCCTAGCCAACTTCAATCTGAAAAAAATTAAATGTAATGTCAATTGCTATCTACTGTCCTCTTGATTACCCTTTTCTCTTTCCTCTCATTAGTAATGTTGCTGTTTCTGATTCTTCCACATCCAGTAACCCCCTTGTGTCTTAGTAGCTTTAATGCGTTGCTTGGGTGATACCGATTTAAGAAAATAATATAAGAGAAAAGGAGTAAAAAGTGAAGTAATTGGTATATTAATAAAAGAGAAAGGGGCGTAAAAGGGAGTAAGAAGCATATATTTATATAAGTAAAGGGTGTAAATAATGGAGTAAGAAGCATATATTTATATAAGTAAAGGGGTGTAAACAATGGAGTAAGAAGCATATATTTATATAAGTAAAGGGGTGTAAATAATGGAGTAAGAAGCATATATTTATATAAGTAAAGGGGTGTAAACAATGGAGTAAGAAGCATATATTTATATAAGTAAAGGGGTGTAAACAATGGAGTAAGAAGCATATATTTATATAAGTAAAGGGGTGTAAATAATGGAGTAAGAAGCATATATTTATATAAGTAAAGGGGTGTAAACAATGGAGTAAGAAGCATATATTTATATAAGTAAAGGGGTGTAAACAATGGAGTAAGAAGCATATATTTATATAAGTAAAGGGGTGTAAATAATGGAGTAAGAAGCATATATTTATATAAGTAAAGGGGTGTAAATAATGGAGTAAGAAGCATATATTTATATAAGTAAAGGGGTGTAAATAATGGAGTAAGAAGCATATATTTATATAAGTAAAGGGGTGTAAATAATGGAGTAAGAAGCATATATTTATATAAGTAAAGGGGTGTAAATAATGGAGTAAGAAGCATATATTTATATGAGTAAAGAGGTGTAAATAATGGAGTAATAGGTAAGAAGAGAAATGAAATGGGGTTCATAAGAAGAAGAAAAAGAAAATTTCTTGGTAGATTCAAACGCGAGAAAGACTTTCCATTTTCACTTTTTCATAAAATGTCTATCACAAAACGATAATACATTTTGTTTTGCCTTTGCCAATCTTTAATATTGAATATGCGCCAAATGAAAGAAAATGCCACATTGTTAATGATCTTACCAGTTATTATCGTTATATCATTGGTAAAATGATGTATTCTATAAATAGCTGATGTGGTTTCGTCATCGAACGACAACTGAAACCGTGACATGTCACAGTTTTGATGTGATGATGGCGTCAAGTGAGTCTGGTGGTTGCTGGGTGAATTTATGAAGTCATGTCACATTTACGACACGAAAAACTGTTTCTGCCATTATTTAGCAGGCTTGGATGCGTGCTCAACAGCGTTATCGACGTGGCAGCCGGTGGCAGATTTGATGGAATCGGGTGAGGTTCATTCAAATAAAACAACATATTTTTATTTTTGTGGCGCGTAACATTAAACTAAGAAATTTTGACACCTTAAAAATTGCCTATCAACACAGCTTTTACCACACGGAACGTGCCGTCGTCGTTTACGGGTAACAGTGAAGGTCATAATATTTGAGGCTACTTTTCTTCATGTGCCTTGTACACTCAGGATATATGGCAATCATGGCTCTCCAAAATTTCCTATCCTTTGTAGCTCTTAGTAAATTTTGTCTTTTTGTTACCTCTCCCAAATCCTGTCCTGCCATCCATTTACTCAAGCTCATTACGTATGTCATGCATTTTCATCTGTGTGTCTGGCTTTTAATCTGTCCTGTGAGTATCAAATTTTCCAAACCTTCTTACTGCATTATGTGTCCTAGAAAGATCAACTGTCTCTTTCTGATGTTAAGTATATGTTTCTTTTTGTTTTCATTTTTTCTAGAATTTCGACGTTGCTCACATATTTTGTCTATGGTATACTCAGCATCCTTCTGTATAACCACATTTCTGTGGCTTCAAGTCTCTTCTTCATCTTTGAGGAGATTGTCCAGAATTCACTTCCATACAGGAGGTCATCACCTAACAGTTTTCTTGTTTCTTAATACTCTGCTTAGCTTTTAGAAAGCATATTTAGCTATCCCAATGCGCTTTTGAATATGAGTATCGCTTTTCGTCCTCTGTTAAAGCACTTTCCAAATATTTTAATTTTTTGACTTGGTCGATTTTGGTACCTCCGATTGTTAATCTGCATTTTGGCCTCATCCTTTAGCAAACAAACAAGCATTCTGCCTTCTTGTAGTTAATATTTAATCTTTCTTCTCGCTTCCAACACTATCTTCTATAGGATTTTTTGTAGTTTTCTTTCTGTGTCTGTTATCAGCACTGTGTCATCTGCATATCTTATGTTATTAAGATTGTGTCCGCCAATAATGAATCCAGGTACGACTCCTAATTCTCTCAAAATTACTTTGCTGTATAGGATGAATAAGTCCGGTGAGAAGACACCTCCTTTTCTTACACCCTTTTCTAATTTTGCGTATTTGTTGAACTCATTTTCTATCTGTATGCAGGCGGTTTGTTACCAGTATATATTCTTGATTACTCTAATATCCTTCCCAAATATATCAATGTCGCTAAGCGGTTCCAATAGATATTTGTGGCGTACTTTATCGAATGCTTTTACGTAATCCATGAAACACAGGTACACGTCCTTCTGCATTTGTATTGCTCTTTGTGATAACATTCTGAGCGTAAATATCGCCTTCCTTGTTCCAGTGTCTTGTGCTATTTCCTGTCTAATACTGCAG
Organism: Acanthosepion esculentum; assembly: GCA_964036315.1. Taxonomy (NCBI): domain Eukaryota; kingdom Metazoa; phylum Mollusca; class Cephalopoda; order Sepiida; family Sepiidae; genus Acanthosepion; species Acanthosepion esculentum. The sequence goes on along the minus strand of OZ038481.1, from coordinate 132,047,566 downwards.
CGCACTCTATTCCTCAGAATATGGTCGATAAGTTTTGATATATGGCTCATTTCCAAACTCTTCGATAATGATTATGTTAAGGGGTCTCCCCTTTTTACACAAATTGACTCACCCAGTGTATACATATACTACTGCCAGTGAATACCTGAAAAGTGAAGGATTCGAAACGAAACGACAGAAGAGTAGTAGAGTTCAGCAGTAGTAGAGTAAGTCACACACAGAGACGGCGGCAAGCGTCACAGTTAGCGAGCACGTAGACTCAGTAAGGAGTCATACCGCGATACTTCAATACCAAGACTGTATATATATATTAGTGCTACTAACCCGCATTCCTGGATCTACTAACCCGTATTACCAGTTTGTATTATTACGTTAATACATTTATTTTCCTTATCCATTCCTGGCGTTTGTTATTCATTGATATCGGATTTCATCCCGGAATCCACAACAGATTACTTACATTGAATATCTGCGGATGCGAATGACAAGTGCATTTGGATGAGGGTATGCAGACTAAAAATACCTGTGTGCCCCTCGGTGTTTTTCTATATCACAGATCATCAGTGTGGCTAGACGTCTGATTGCTTCAAACCGGAATCTGACATCAGACAGATATCTTAGCTCTCGGTGATCGTCGCACGGCAGAAAGGAAGGAAATTTTAACGTTTTTTTCTCTATACGAAATACGTTAGCGGCTCAGAATATGGATGATAGGTTTTGATATATGGCTCATTGGCCTGATTGTCCGATGGAGTTCACATTCGTTTGCACATGGTTTCTTATAGATCTATTTATGTCTTCCGGTTGTATATTTCATTTATTATGTCTGCAATCTTGTCATGGTCGAAGTCATCTATGGCTGCCAGCATTTCTATTACAATTCCGCCTAGTCCTGCTGCTTTGTTTCTCTTCAATTTGGTCAGTGAAGATTCCACTCCAGATTTTAATATTTCTGGTCTTTCTATATTTCTGAGTATTGTCAGTTGTTCTTTTCCGCCATAGAAAAGTTCCCCGGCGTTTTAATTACATGGGCAGGTCAAGATCACACTGCGGCGACGGGGTGGGGCAGCCTTGGATTTCTTCCCTTTTCTTTTATTTTCGGTTTTATATTTGAAATTTTTAAAAATGTAAAGGCACAGTGGCGTACTGGATAGCGGCTCGGAGGACAAATCGGAGAGCCGAGTACGAATTCAAGTCAAATCCATTACATTCACTTACGTGCTAATACCCTTCTTCTCCCTCCCACCAGTTATGGGTAAACAGGTTCTAAAGCCTTGGTCTACCGTGGAAAGAAATGGCAATCTACTGCGGGAAAAAATCTGCCGCGTCAGTCATCAGTTATCGAAAGACATGATCGCCTAAGCGTGTATCATGAATGGCAACAAACATATATATAATGAAAGATTTCTCTACCATACACCTCGAGATTCGGTCTGATTCTGCTGCAAAATTCAATTGTGTTTTCCTTATTCAATACCGTGTCAAGCCACTTTTTCTTTTAGACACAATTACGAATGGACGAAATTTTTTTGAAAGCGATGTCTGGTATTTTAATTTAGGGTGAGAAAATGAGTGCCTATGAGTATAAAATCTCTGTTTCCAATCCCTCGCGGAAATTCCAATGTAAACATTATAATTTTTCATAATTTCTTTGGCGGAAATGACTGCTTGATATATAACCCCAGTAGATCTGCATTTGCGCTCTACTGGACATTTTTCTTTAGATCTACAATTACAGGAGGGATCAATACCAGGTTTGTCCCATACAAATTTCTTAAAATATGTTTATTGTGTAAATTAATAATTTTATACATTTGTTGGTACAGGAGTAGCTAATCATAATCGTTTTCCTATTGAAGATCTTACTTTGAGGGGTTTTTTTTAGTGTTTATTTATAAACTTTAGAAAATACTGTCCGATATTAATATTTCACAGTTTGCAAAAGTGTGTGGGGGGGGGTCAACCATAAAAATTTTCTTTTTCTGTGTCTTCATGTCACTTTAGATATTTATGTGTTAGCTATGGGGGTTAGATAAGATAATTTATTTTTAAAACCGCTTTTTTTAAGAGTATTTTCCTACATTTATTTTATTTTTATTAAAGATGTTTATGTTGGATGATAATCGACTAATCCTTGTGCTGACGGTGGTGGATATCTGTTTCACAATAGTAGAGGGGGTGGTTAGAATTAACATTTTATATAGGTGGGGCTTTCATTGTCATTTTTATTACAGGAAGAAATTCCAATCAGTCATCATTCAGATATCTGAAGGAAGACGGATATTCATATATATATATATATATATATATATATATATATATATATATATATATATATATAGTTTCGTATGTATCGAGCGTTTATAAATATAGACAGTATAGAGTTGAAAAATCAACGAGACATAATGAGTGGCAGTTTCATGCCCCACAGTCTGAAGATTGCTTAAGTCATGAAAGATGTAATAGAGGTACACATTAGATTCCTATGTTCACACACACAAACAGAGACACACTCTCTCTCTCTCTCTTTCTCCCCCCCTCTCTCTCTCTCTATATATATATATATAGATAGATAGATAGATAGATAGATAGATAGATAGATAGATAGATAGATAGATAGATAGATATAAAGAAACAACAGTAAGATATATAATCCGGTGTTCTTATAGATATTTTTATTTTTACAATGTAAATTCACAGAGCATTAATATTATAAATTAACTGATTTAAAATATGTTTTTTTTTACGTTACACGGTAATAACCATGTTTCAAAAATGGAAGCTAAAAGCTTCGAATTTAATTTTGTAATTAAATTAAAAACATTAATTCCATTTCATCCTCAAGCGAATTTTGGAGTAACTTATTTTTAAATTTACTGAGTTTTTAGAGGCACGGCAAAAATCATAATTCACTGTTTCCAAGGATACAGAGAAATCCACTCATCCAGACAAGAGGTGGTAGCGTGTACATTTTTCTTAACTTTTGTTGTATCAGTTATTAGTTACGTTCGAAAAAGGGGTTATGTTTAGGGATTGGTAGGGATGTATTTTTCAACGAATTCTGACATCCGCTAAATGCATGTCGTCTGGGTTTTTTTTTTAAATTTTATTGTTAACGGAAAAAAATTCTTACGGCATTTTTTCTATTTGTATACTTAAAGATTTATTTTTGGGATGTTTAGGTTAGAATATGTTTTATTTATCTACAATTTTTTTAAATTTTCACTTGTAATTTTTAATAGACTATATATCTTTTTAAAAACAAGTAAATGTATTAGAATTACTTAAATTATATAAAATTATTTTTTCATATCGAGTATAAGTATGTCTATTACCAGGTCACATTTTTCTTTTTTTCTTACATTTTATATATAAATTTTATTTAAGTAAAATTTGTGACAATGACGGCAAAAAATAGCTAATTTTTTTCTCTGATTCAGTAAACTTTTATTTTTATAAACTTAGTAATATATAGTTTCTCATGGATGTACAAAGGACATGGGTCATTTAATGGCCTACATATTCTAGCTTTTCATATTAATTTCATTTTACTGTAGGTGTTTTATTGGATTCTTTTAGGTGCCAGAAGTACTTTGAGAGAGGTGTTAAGGTTAGAATACGTTTTATTTAACTACAATTTTAAAAGATATTTAGTTTAGAATTCGTTTTATTTAACTACAATTTTTTTAATTTTTTAAGTCAAATGTACGTGAATTCTGCTTAATCAAACACAAAAATAAAAGTAACAGAAAATATGTCCTTCATATCTCATTCTCTGATGAAGTTTTAATAAAAGTGAAACGTTTATAAATCTAATGTTTCAGAAATCATGTAAGCTTCATGTTGAATTCATAAACGTTTCTTATTTGTTCTTTATTCAATCAAATAGAAATATATACTGAAATATTTTGCAGAATTTATTGGTTTATGCAAATTTTACTGCGAAAATATTGACTTGCATAATCTGTTATAGCGTATCAATTTGAGAATCGTTTTTTTCACAGAAACTTTTGCATATGCCAAATGCATAAAAGAAAGTATATTTAAAAATAAGTTATATAAGCATTCAAAATTTTACAAACTCTTCCATAATGATTACTTATATTGAATAATTGCGGATGCGAATTACAAGTGCTTTTGAATGAGGATATGCAGACTAAAAATACCTCTGTGCCCCTCGGTGTTTTTCTATATCACAGCTCCTCAGTGTGGCTAGACGTCTGATTGCTTCAAGCCGGTATCTGACACCAGACAGATATCTTAGCTCTCGGCGATCGTCGCACGGCAGAAAGGAAGGGAATTTTAACGTTTTTTCTCTATACGAAATACGCCAGCAGCTCAGAATATGGATGATGTTTTGATATATGGCCCATTTCCAAACTCTTAGATAATGATTACTTATATTGAATATCTACGGATGCGAATTAATAGCGCATTTGGATGAGGGTATGCAGACTAAAATAACCTGTGTGCTCCTCGGTCTATGTTTTAAACGTCAGTGAAGACGTCATCTCACGACTCCCGCAAGCCATTAGGTTTTAGAATGGTATCACATGTACTGCAGAGATAGCAGCGGTGTTATATCTTGGACGGAACCCATCTCTCTTCAGACTAGCTTAGAATTTAGAGTTTTCCTTTTCCTAAACTGGTTGCCATTTCAAAGCAAGATGGATTCATGCCTTTATTCAAGGACATAAGAATGAAGAGTACGAAACAGTATCAAGGGAATTGAACACGCGCCGAATTAGCTTTCTCCACCGATAAATTTTACAATGTCCGCACCTCCACACATCCACTCGCAACCCTAAACATTTCAGTGCCAGGGGCAGGTGCTTTTGGTGGAACGGGTCTTCGATAAACAGGCAAAAATACATGCAGGGTTTTGGTTGATTGTCCGAAGGTAGAAGGAACCTGCATTGTTTAATATATGAACTTGTCTGGAACAAAGCAAACGTTAGGGCCAGGCAATTTATTGACGAGAGGCGATCAAAGGTCATTTTAATTATTTTCAGTCTGACACAAGGTAACATTAGTAAGTATTAAGTAAGAACCGAGCTACTATATATGCGAATGGTCATCGGGATAAAATCGTTTGCCATTGTTTCTCTGTGGCGGCGAGTCCGGTCGGTGGCAGTCAATAAGAGGAGCAGAAAGGACTAAGATTAAGTTTCGGACAAATGACATTTAATAAATAAATACCCAACTTACGTATCGTGGGCAGTAGAGCGTGGTCGTCCTGTCATTTTTCTGCAGAAAAGAAATTCTCCGTTAGAAATTCCAAGTTTTACAATCTTTGTTTCTTTCTCTTTTCTTTTCTTGTCTTTTTTAATATATATATATATATATATATATATATTTATATATAGTCATCCACAGACTGACTGTTTCGCTGTATCACAGCTCCTCCGTGTAGCTAGACGTCCGATTGCTTCAAGTCGGGATCTACCATCAGACAGATATCTTACCTCTCAGCGATCGTCGCACGACAGAAAGGAAGGGAATTTTAACGTTTTTTCTCTATACGAAATACGGCCGCAGGTCAGAGAACTCAATTCATGCTTAAAGAGTAATGCTTAAGAACCTTAGGAGCCGCTGTTTTTTAAAAAAACACTTTCCCTAGAGAGATCAACCAGATTTCCGGAAGCATATATATATATATATATATATATATATATATATATTATGACCGAAATAAATTATAACCGAAATTAAACTTTAAGGTTTTCTCCTTGATTATTATTATGATCTGTAGTTTACATTGAGCTCTGCTTGGATTAATATCATCCCTGAAATAAATTGATAATATATATATATATATATATATATATATATATATATATATATATATATATATATATATATATATGTATGATAGGATAGGATAAGGCATCAATCGGAAGCGTTTATAGATTTAATGTTTCGGTTTTCTTTAAGCTTCATCAGAAAAGGAAATATGGAAGCCCCAACAAATTGACAGAAAAAAATGCCCACTACACACACAAACAGTCACACACATGGATACATATTATCAACTAAATCCAGCATAGACCAACTAGAATGATCATAGAGAAACACACAAAAATTCTAGATGCAAATTTTACCTGAAAAAACAAATACACGTGAGTTATACTTAACTAATGATAAACTAACAACACAAAAATGAAAATTATCCGTATTTCCTTTTCTCCTCCATAT
>OZ038481.1:131961371-132036371 GCA_964036315.1 Acanthosepion esculentum | reverse complement strand
CTATAAAAAAAATTTGAATTTGTGCGTGTGTGTGTGTGTATACATATATATATATATATATATATGTGTGTGTGTGTGTGTGTGTGTGTGTGTGTGTGTGTGTGTGTGTGTGTGTGTGTGTGTGCATAAACGTGCCGAATATTGTAAATACAAACGTCCATACACGACTTTATCAGAAAATAAGAGCGGTAAATATAGTACTTCTAAACCAAAGTACCTAAAATTCAATAAAACATAAGATTATGAAGAATATTTTCCTAATTTCTTAAGATTACTGGGCAGTTGAAAATTATAATAAAAAGGTGCTAACGTTATATTTCTCAAGCAATCAATTTTTACAGATATGTCCCCCGTCAAATAATTAGTTAATTTTCCGGCTGTCAATAAAACTTTCAATACCTTAAATAAACACTTACCTCCGTGTTAAAATTGCATTTTTGCGATATTTTAAACTAAAAGTTAATAATATTTGTTTCATATCAGATTAACATTGAATCAGCTAATATCCCTCACATTAAGTTTCAGAAAAGTATATTTTCTTTTTAAAAGATGCTTTTAATAAAGAAAATTACACTGTACTGACAGATCGCTAAAAATTGCGCTAAAATCAGTGATCTTTAGCGATTTAAAAAAAAAAAGAACTCCTTCCAATCAATTTAAATTAATTTGGAATTACAGCAAAGTATTTGGATAATTGGAAATACTAAATTTAATCTATTAGCTTGAAATTAAAACTAAAATAAAGAAAGATTTTTCAATTTTAAAAGAAAGATTTTTCATATTTAAAAATTCATTTTAAACCTCAGGTATCGGGTTTCTTTGGGATCTATATATGTAAGTATAATTTAAATTTTTCAATTAATCAAAAAATGTTCTGTGGACTATCTGATTGTCAGACTTCAGAGTTTCGCACATTAGGGCCAGTTGTTCGATTAATCTATTGAAATTACAATCAGATCTCACATTTATATCCCCTGGAAGATACCCTAATCATAGATTTCAAATTTCAAATTAAATCTAAATTAGTTAAATTAAATTTCAAAAAATTGTATTAAAGACAGTCATACACAGTAATCCTTGTTTATTACATCATAAAAATATCCTCCCAGTCTTATGAATGAACAGTTATTTCAGAATGTTTAGTCCAGGTAGAAGCGAGCATTTCAAATATTTCTAACTAAATATAGTTTCTTGACATAAGCTAATGGTGCAAACTGTCTCCAAAAAAGATTTCTCACAATATATTTTATAATTAATATGAAGATATTGTCCATCAAAAATTACGGAAATAATAGCGTATTTATCAGGGCATTAACTCACTGTTCACAGGGTTAAATTCGACAGTCAGTTGTACCTTTAAGCCACTATCTTAAGCCTACACACATTAATGCGCATGGTGACAAAAAATTCAAATATCCTTGGCACCTGATCTTTGGTATGCCTCAAACATGACGTAGTAATTCTGGACCTAAATCTCACAGTGCAATGGAGAGGTACAACATGAAGACACGACCTTTGACCTCTCAATTCACACCTTTACTATTTTTTGTTATTTTTGTTTGTGTTGTGTATGTGTGCAGGTGGGGGGAGCGTGCGAAAGTGTGTATTGTCATTTTTGTTATGTGTTCGCCTCTTGTTGGAATTTCCACAGAACATTCACTAACCTCAACATACATCAATGCACAGACGACACTGATTCATATATATTTCGCGTTTTCTCTTTTTGTTTAATAATCTATTATTAATAGTAGTAGCAGTAGTAATAGTCGTCGTCGTCATCGGCATCCGTTCGTCTCGAGAGACGATGGAGTAGCTCGGCGCGCTACGAGCCTGGGCGGGATATATGGAGAACTAGGTCTGCCCAAACGTCTAGTTTCCCCTCTCGGCCTTGCTAGCAGTGTCCAAAGGAGAGGATAAACCAATACAGTTTGGTACCAACGCGGCTGCAGGAGTTGCCGGAAGGTAGCACAATTCCATCCGCCTTCGAGGTTCCACTCCGGGTTTGAATTCAGAGTTGTCCTTCTCCTAGACCAGTTGCCATCCATGGCTATAGAACCCAGCCTGTCCTGCTATTTACCCATAGCTGGAGGGAGAAGATTCACGCCATTCCCAAGGGTATTGGCATGTAAGTGAATGTAATGGATTCGACTGGAATTCGAACTCGGCTCTCCGATTCCTCACTCCAAGCCGCTATCCCTTACTCGACCAAGAAGAAGAAGAAGAAGAAGAAGAAGAAGAAGAAGAAGAAGAAGAAGAAGAAGAAGAAGAAGAAGAATCCTTAAAGAGGTTACAAACAGACGAAGGTGGTACTTGAGTGAAAGGAACAGCAACACAGGCATAGATGAAAGAAAGAGAGGTTTATTGTAAAAGAGAATACACTAGTGAAAGATAGAGAATCGGTTAGCAGGCTAGCACTTCCCGAAGCCAGTCTCAGGTATGTCCTGTGTACACTATATATATTTACTGATATGGTGAGTCCACAATAGGCAATAGGGAGAGTGGAACATTCCATTACAAAAATAATAATAATAATAATTCACTTGGCAAAACACTTTGGGGTACAATCTATTACACTGTGGAACATAACATTTTGGAACAAAATATTTAGTTGTCTTGCTTTTTAGAATTGTTCCTACATAATCTGATGTCAAGTTTTTGTTAAACCGGAATTCATTTTTTACCAAAATATATCAATTTCGCCATTAAATTGAGACATCAGCAGTTGCCAGCTATTATGCTCTGCCTGCTTTGATACCTAGACTCCATGGTCTTGATGCCTTGGTGGAATTTTTATATTTGTTCATCACTAATTTCACCAAGATTTTCAGAGAAATGACTTTACAGGAAACATGCATTTATACATTCATATAGCACAAGTTTTCATTATTTGACGACTTCTTATTTCCCAGGAAATCAGACACAACAGTTGAAAAAACTTATTTTTCAACTCCAGACATGGTCTCCAAAAACTGTTTATCCTGCAATAACCGCCTAAGTTGTGGTCCGTCAAACAAACCAGTTTTAATATTCTCACAAGACAAGATTTAAAAACTTTCTGCTTAAGTATTTGAAATAGTTACCATCCTAGTCCAGGGCTTTCACAAACTTATCCATGCTTGATATGCAATGAGGAAAGCAACACCTTCCTCGGATTAACCACCGGCCTGTTTAAAACATTATTTTTCTCGAATTTTAAACTCTGTCCATATTTTCGTATCAAATGATCATTTCTTTTTGCAAAAAGCAATCCATGACTTTCAAGTCCCTACATATCGTCCTATCTGTGCTTTTCATACAAAATCTTTTCAAACATTATTTTCATACGGTCGGGGTTTTCCTTTACCGTTATAGAATGTTCAATCAGTATAGAATCAAACAAAAGGCTGTTATGTAACAGAAGACACGTAAGACGAGCTTGTGAGCTGTATATGAAAACCTCTAGTCTTCTGACTTGTAGCCACGCTTCATGACAGCCATGAGGTTTTTAACATCATTGCAATAAACAAAATCATCATCCATGCTAAAAAAATAGAAGCAAATCATTCTGTCGATGCCTATAAAACGCGAAATTGGCTCCTGGTGCAAGCGGGTTCTTTTCTTTTAAACGGGATCCAAGCAACTGGGCGGTTGTTTTTGATAAATTTAATCACGAACTAAATCATTTAATTCTGCCTGTGTAAAACGTTTTGTCACAGTCTCTATAGTTCTAGTATTCCAGGTTACCATACTCCATATTCTCATTCTCAACAAAGGACATGAACTCTGGTGGCGGTAAATCATCCTAGTGTGAATACAGGTTGAATAGCGTATGCCAGATTTGAATAAACGATGTGACACTTACTCTTAGAACTGAAGCCATATCAACCATGCAAAAGTAACAGTCGTAATAATAATTTTGTGGTTCCCATGGAAATGCCAAAGCTTAACTGATTTCTTCGGATTTTCACCACATGTTTTTCACACTATATGGAGTGCCCAGGCCTTGTCTTGAACACCAGTTTCATGCCAAATTAAGTAAGGTAAGCTTTCTTCACAAAATCAGTGATTTTGTTTCACAGCCAAGATTAAGTTTAGCATCCACAAATATTGCAGAAGACATCCGGGCTGTTTTAAAATTTTCTTCTCTCAAAACTGGCCATATTTCAAAAATACAAAACATATATTCAAGCCAGTTGTTACCTGGGAAAAGTATTCTCAGAATTGCCAACAGTTAGAAAATAAGCAAATGATAGGTTTGTGATAGAAAGATTCTACAAAAAGCGCACATACCATGAAGCTCCTTCTTTGACAATGCTTGACAAAAAGTGACCTTGATCTATGTGACCCCACAATTACAGCATTAAGAGTGATTTCAGAATACCCATTTTCATAAAAAGTAGTTAAAGTTTCAAAAAACATCTTACCTGGTTTAGAATGAGTCACACAAAATCAAACACAGTGTGAGAATAACTGCTGACAAATACTACAAATTCCAAAAATATGAGTCTGGTATGATGTCAAAGGTTACAACATTACGTTGTTTTGTTCACATCTAATTTTATAAAGGACATTTCTTTAATTATCATGACATTTAGAACTGGTTAGATTGAAAATAGTGAAAGTTATTCAAATGTGATGCTTTTTATTTGCTAAAGATACTAATTTATATACTAATATATTTACTAGAGGTAATAAATTTCTTTTCACTTTTGTAATAGCATTTACTTTAAATGACATTGAAAATTTTTTTTTTCAAAGTTGTGTCATGCATTGTCTTCCTCAAATGACAGTATTTGCATTTGAGGAAATCAAATGCAATATTTGAGAAAGTTAAATCTATTTTTAGAAACACTTAAATACCGGAAATGCGGAGAAATGGTCATTTGAGTTTGTGAAGAATTTTGAAATGACAGATAAAAACATTACATTTTGTAAATTCAGCGCCCCCAAAATTACTAGGAAACATGTCACCGAAGCCAGACAAAAAATAGGTTCCCCAAAGTTATTGCAGACTATTTCTACAGGTATAGGTTCGATTTTCAATGCGTGTTCTGCAGCCAGTCAAAGGTGCATTTCAAAATAGTTTGTCTTGCAACTGCACGATAGTTAAAACGTTAATCTGCACTTGCAAGGCGAAATATTTTTAATAGAATAAAGCTAAGTGAGAGGGAGAGAAAGAGACAGAGAAAGAGAAAGAGATAAAAAGAGAGAGAGAATGAAAAAGAAAAAAGAGAAAGAGAGAGAATAGGAAAGGGAAAGGGAGAGAATGAGAACGAGAAAGAAAATGAATGAGAAAGATAGAAAAAGAGAAAGAGGAAGAAAGATAGAAAGAGAGAAAAGAGGAAGAAAGAGAACGAGAAAGAGAGAAAAGAGGAAGAAAGAGAATGAGAAAGAGAGAAAAAGAGACAGAGGAAGAAAGAGAATGAGAAAGAGAGAAAAGAGGAAGAAAGAGAATGAGAAAAAGAGAAAGAGGAAGAAAGAGAATGAGAAAGAGAGAAAAGAGGAAGAAAGAGAATGAGAAAGAGTGAAAAAGAGAAAGAGGAAGAAAGAGAATGAGAAAGAGAGAAAAGAGGATAAAGAGAATGAGAAAGAGAGAAAAAGAGAAAGAGGAAGAAAGAGAATGAGAAAGAGAGAAAAGAGGAAGAAAGAGGATGAGAAAGAGAGAGAAAGAGAATGAAAAGAAAGAAAATGAGAAAGATAGTGAGAAAGAAAGAGAGGAAAAAATAACAAATAAAAGTAGTAGACTAACGTACTAAAGAATGGGATAAAGAATTTGGTCAAAACTGTGAAAGTTATTTACTCATTACAGTACTAATTATCTACGATTTTACATTGCTACTCACTGCATTGTTTAGGCGCCGTGATATTAAGTTTATCTAGAAACTACAAGCGTCAGGACCCAAATGAGGATTAACGTCACATCAAAAGCAATAGATTTCCCTCCTTGCACAATTGGCTTTAAGAATATTCTGGAGCGTTCTTAAATTTAAAAAGTTGAACATTTAACGATATTTTTCATCCGCTTTAATTCCTTTGTATGTATGGAGGGCGGAGGGGGTGTGCGCTCGAGCGGGGGTGGTGTACTGTCATTCTCGTTATGCGTTCTCCTCAAGGCATCGTAACTGGAATTTCTACCGAACTTTCACTAGACTCAACATACATCAATGCACAGATGACACTGATTCATATATTTTTCGTGTTTTCTCTTATAATTCCATACTCTATTATTATTATCATTATTATTATTATTATTATTATTATTATTATTATTATTATTATTACTATTAATAATAAGGATAATAGCAAGCACTCCTGTCCCGTTTATTTTCCACGAAATATAAGTTCTATATTTATTCGGATATAAATTATGGGAAAATCTGAAACCGGTGATCAGATCAGTTATAAAGCAAAACGAGATATTGAGCGGCAAGATGACCTCCCGCCAAATATCGATCACGAATAACGCGGGAAATAAAAATCCATAGAGATTTTTTTTTTTGTTACTTTTCTTGTTCAAAACAGAAATTTAACCGAAACGTTTTGCCCTAAAGAAAGTCAGTCTAAACTTTCCTTCTGAAAGTTAAATCAACAATTATATATATATATAAAGTGGACATTGAAATCAAAACCTAAAGGTGACAGTCTGTTTCATGCAAAACGCAATCGTCAGCCCACCACATACGCTCTGTCCGTAATATTGAGCACTTTAACCAATAAATATAGCATACCTTAAAACTATATTTTATCATATATATTTATATTTCAGTCTATAGTTATCTATATTACTCTGTTATTAATTTATATATATCAATCTGTTCGTTACGTATCGCCCCTGCAATGCGCCGACGGCTTAGTGGTAGAATCACCGACTGACTCCAATTCAGCCGGGTTTTTATCCTAGCTAGAGGCAACCGAACGTCTAGCCACATTGATGAGCTGTGATACAGCGAAACAGTCTACCTGTGGATGACAATATATATATATATATATATGTGTGTGTGTGTGTGTGTGTGTGTGTGTGTGTGTGTGTGTGTGTGTGTGTGTGTGTGTGTGTGTGTTTGTGTGTTACACAACAGAGAAATCCAAAATGACCTCATGAGTACGTCAGTCTTATTCAACCTGTATTCATTGTCATAACTAGAGATTTAAAATTTAATATTTGACAAAGATATCAGTTGTAAAGAGACTACCGATATCGAAGCCTCGGCAGGACAGACAGTCCGAGTAATGGTAAGGGGAGTGCGGAAGTAATCTGTCTTAAAAGGAAAGAAGCTTCACAAATTCAACCCAGATATCAACCTTAAGACACCAAATGTCTATAATTATCTATATCCCTCTATTATTCATTTATATATCTCAATCTGTTATAGATATATTATCAATTAAAGAATATCAAACACTTAAAATCCCATAGGTAATATTTTTATTTCATGAGTGCTCTAAAAACAGCAGCTCTCAATATTCAAGACCTACAAATCGCAAATGAAAATGAAAAAAATATTCCAGGTTAAAATCAAGAAAAAAAATAAAAATTATTATTAAAAATTATTACCTATGGGATTTTAAGTGTTTGATATTCTTTAATTAATAATAATTTTGCTCTGTCTTTTGATATATATCCTCCTTGAAATACCATACGGATTACCATATTGTATCATTACTATATATATATATATATATATATATATATATATATATATATATATATATATATATATAAGTCTATTCATTTTCTAAGTATCTCGTTATCTATTTATAAGAGATTGTTTCAGCTGCATCTCTAATTTTTCATGTTCTAAAAGATTAGCATTGTCGTGCAGTATAAAATATACTGACATAATATCATTATTCATATTAATTGAAGCCAAATTACTAAACTGATTACTAGCGTTAAAACAACCTTTAAAAACACGAGACTACGTTTCTATTAATTTAGTACATCATAGGTAAAATGGAATATGATTTTATTGCAATATTAAAAACAGTACCAATTAGAAGTTCATATTAGTTTAGAGAAAAACAAACTCTGGCAAATGAAGCTGGAAATTTGTATTCTAAAGATAAGGAAACAACCAATTGCCGATAGCAAATTTCGTTATCTTGTTCTTATTTGTACAATAAAAATATAGTATATTTTAGCGAAATATTTACTTTTTTTTTTTTCGTCTATCACGTTATTATCCTTTTTGGGGGATTACCCCACAATGTCTGCCACAGCACTCGCTATGTGGCGTGATTCAGGACAATAAAAGGTCGAGTCAACAAACAACCTTCTTCTGTCTTTGCTCCGGATTGTATTAGCGAAAACAACGGGATTTCTCTCGTCCGGGAAAGATAATTTCCCCAGCAGGCCGTCTCAATTTCAGTCAGCCATATGACCTATCACACAAACACACACACACACACACACATAAACACACACATACACAAACACATACACACACACACACACATTGACCTAACAGTAAACCTTTAAACTATTTTCTTCCTTTTTCAGCTGTGTACACATAAGCATATTTTCTCTTTCGTTATCCTTTACATGATAATACATACCGGGTGCAACACCAAAATTGTCCAACTGTTAGATTAAGCTTTGAATCGTTGTGTCATAGAAATGATTAAAATATCTTACTGGAATTCTACGAGTTTTTTATAACACTAGTGAACAATAAGAATGTATAATTACTCTCCAAGCTTAACAGAAGAATCGTAATTAAATCAATCATAAATGAAAATGATATGTGATATGTTCGTCATTAATTAATCAGAGCTAAGGATCGGAAACTCACGAAGGATTGAAATAAAGTTCATATATATATATGTGTGTGTGTGTGTGTGTGTGTGTGTGTGTGTGTGTGTGTGTGTGTTATTCCAGGTTCATTTTCCAACTTATTCAAGATGATCTTCGCCCTCCCTGACATTCTAACTTTCTGTCCTGGCGTAACAAGATGCCTCACACGTTTCACGTACGATTTCATTTTCAAGTCTTTTTGCCCTGCTTTTTGGACTGTCATAGCTGGAACTCCTCCCTCACATTCCAAAAGTCTTATGGATTGAGTTGGATCTTTTCTAATTGATCACTTTAGCTCTAAGTTGAAATGATGATCCCTCTTCAAGTTGTGATCTCCTGATCCAGTTTTCCTCTCAACGGTTCCCTCTTTTTTTAAAGTTATTCACCGTTCTCTTAGTGTTTCTTAAGTGAACCTTGAACATGGAAGCCAGAGTATGTATGTTGTTACCATTACTGAAGGTCGGAATGATATTTTCCTCTCACCAGTGCTCAATTGGGAAGAGAGTGGAGCTGACACAAAATGATTTTAACCTCTTCTCTTTCTGGTTGAATAATCCAAAGGGTCTTTCAGTGATTCTTACGAGATGTCAAGGTGTCAAGATGGCTAAGCGGCTTATCTGAAAACCTGGTAAAAAGAAATTCAATTAGTTTAGTGTTGTTTTTTTAGATATTAAACATTTTGGAATTGTGGGATTGACAATTTTGCTGTTACACTCGGTATATGTAAATTTCCTTCA
Organism: Acanthosepion esculentum; assembly: GCA_964036315.1. NCBI lineage: Eukaryota > Metazoa > Mollusca > Cephalopoda > Sepiida > Sepiidae > Acanthosepion > Acanthosepion esculentum. Next base: position 132,026,864 of record OZ038481.1, on the reverse strand, counting down.
CGTGTTGAAATTCATTTCTTATAAAAATCATGAATTCGTTTCTTTTAAAATGTTGAATTCATTCACTTTGAAAGTTTTTCCCACCTTAACCGTAGGTAGTAATTACTTCCACTACAAATTGGTAACAGACGGCATTCTCGCATAATATAAAATGCAGTACTCTTCGCTGCACCTTGAAGCGTATCTAATATTCTACACATTATTTTTCTCGATGACCCAAGACCTTCTGAATACAACGATTTATGCTATAGTTTGCATTTTAAAACATTGTTGATTTCAACCTAATGGAACGACTGCTAAAAATACCCCACTCTTAAAATTTATAGACAAATTCTATAGATGCATTTCTTCCTACCCAATAAAAATCAAACACTTCACGGTCTCCTCTCCATATTCTTTCTTGCCTTGAAATGAGAACACTACTATCACTTGACTGTATCTCTTTTGTGTGTGAACACCATTCTTACTTTGTGAGCTGTTTGCCTTTGTACTGTTGCTTTGTTTTGTTTTGACTTGCATATATAGTGTTTGCTTAGTATTATTTGACCCTGTTCCTTTTCTTCTTTATTGTTTCTTGGAATCATTGTCAATTTCGTTTATTGAGTATCTTGCCAATTACACTTAGCCACGACCAATTACTCCACAAGCATTTTAGGTGACAACTAGCCTTTCTCGAAAGAAACAAATTAATACCCTTAAAACGTTTAGTTTTGGGCAATACTGTCAGATATTGTTTCATTTCCTTGTCTCATTTCCTGAATTCTGCAAGCAGCCTCTGAGGATTTGAGGTTCAGTTTAAAATAATGCCTCAAAATTACCAAAGTCTAAATAATTGTACCGGCCATTATAACATTTGAAACAAAAAGTTACAGCTGAATATAAATAATAATAATAATATTAGCAAAATATTAGCAAAATATTAGCAAAATAGGGCAAGATATTAATAGTTTATGTTCTAATCAAAAAATAAAATACCAAAAAAGACAGTTAATTGTATTTGCTTAATTTTCCCAATTTACGACTTGGTGATGTAGGAACAAATATCTTAAGGGGAGGCAACCGCATTCACCTCTCTGCGCATGAGCATTTCCTGCCATACACAAACGGCGCACAATAGTGCGTACATATTTACATGCGTTTACATACACAGTGGTGGGGTTTCTCGAGAGCAATATAATATTCCACCTGGTGACCCCAGAATGCACTCCGCGATTAAATTGTCGTTCATCTTTAATGAGGATGCACTGAACTGACTGCTTCACGCTTCCATGTTGATGTTTTTTCCTTTTTCATTGTTATTCGGCAGCTGGATGAGGTTGGAATTAACTGCAGGACATTTCCACTTGAACTGCCGATGAAATCAATGAAAATTAAATACGAAACTAGCTTTTTAAAAAAAATGCATCTTTTTGTCTTATATTTTTCATACCCTTTTTTTTGGGGGGGGGCTTGAATTATTTGTTTCTTTTTATTCGACAGCAAACACCTATTCAATGCTTTGTTTTCTTCCAGAAAGAAAATCCAAATTCTATTTTGGGTCTTTTTGTTTTGTATTTTTCTCGTCGGAAGTCAACGTTTAATATTTTCTGCTTGTACTTTATAAAAGCTTCTTGTTTCTCATAAATTTAATAAAAACGAAATTAAATTTATTTTGCCTTCATGTTCCTTAGATTTTCATTAAATTTTGTTTAATCTTCCATTTGATAATGTAATTTGTTTGTTTTTGTTTTGTTTCGTATTTTTTACGCAAGAGCCGCCATGTCTTTGTTTTTAGGGATAAAGCGAAAACTATTCTCTTGAATTCTTCAGCCATCTCCTCTATGCTTTTAGCGATTTCCGATTTCTCTAGACGGTTTCCAATCTCTCCAATGTTCCATATTATCATCACCGTCATATACCACTGGTATTCATGGTAAAATTCTACTCATCAGCACAATTCCCAGCGAGTCCCCTTTCTCACCCAGTCAGATCTGTGTTTCTATAACCTTTTTCGGTTAATCTCCTACTTTCACCTGAGTGAGAACTCCATCTTTCTCTGAACACACGAAAAGTATTTAGTACATAGTTGAACCGCATATAATTTTGATTTGACGTCGTTTATTATAACTTTATAGGAGAGTTTGCACTACAGATGCCTGTTGGTTATGATTGGGGATCGAAGGACAGCAAATATTCTACACTCTTGCACACTTTAACACTGCCTTGGCCGGAAAAGTCCATTTTTCTCTAATATGCAATTATCTACTCGTGTCTCTGATTTTTGGAGACGATTCCAAGTCATAAAAAAACACTAATTTAACCCTTATCCTCATATACCATAGTCTTTTCAGTTCTTGGATAGAGTACTGTTTTGATTTTTAGTTGTTTGTTTATTTTCAGGGGGTCTATCGTCTTCAACCTGTGGTTTATTAGAATGTTCACTTCTACGACTTGACAAACTTTATTTTCCTTATATACTCCATCAGATCCGATTTTCTCGCATGAATGTAGTGGTTGATGTCAATCGTAAAGTCCAGGGGTATTTCGTCAAAGACAAATACTGGAGTACAAATATGGAACTGCGACCCATTTGCAAGCCTGAGCTTGCAAATAGAACGCAGTTCGATATTTACAAGGGACTCAATCGGACAAACTTATATTAATTTAAACGATAACTGGGATCAAAGAGAGAATCATGTCTCCACCCCCATCCAAAGACCTTACTTCGAAAGTGAATGAAACAGTAACTGGGATAAAAGAGAGAATAATGCCTCCACCCCCATCCCAAAGCCTTACTTCTAAAGTGAATGAAACAATAACTGGGATAAAAGAGAGAATAATGCCTCCACCCCCATCCCAAGGCCTTACTTCTAAAGTGAATGAAACAATAAATGGGATCAAAGAGAGAATCATGCCTCCACCCCCATCCCAAGGCCTTACTTCGAAAGTGAATGAAACAGTAACTGGGATAAAAGAGAGAATAATGCCTCCACCCCCATCCCAAAGCCTTACTTCTAAAGTGAATGAAACAATAACTGGGATAAAAGAGAGAATCATGCCTCCACCTCCATCCCAAGGCCTTACTTCTAAAGTGAATGAAACGATAACTGGGATCAAAGAGAGAATCATGCCTCCACCCCCATCCCAAGGCCTTACTTCTAAAGTGAATGAAACAATAACTGGGATCAAAGAGAGAATCATGCCTCCACCCCCATCCCAAGGCCTTACTTCGAAAGTGAATAAAACAATAACTGGGATAAAAGAGAGAATAATGCCTCCACCCCCATCCCAAGGCCTTACTTCTAAAGTGAATGAAACAATAAATGGGATCAAAGAGAGAATCATGCCTCCACCCCCATCCCAAGGCCTTCCTTCTAAAGTGAATAAAACAATAACTGGGATCAAAGAGAGAATCATGCCTCCACCCCCATCCCAAGGCCTTACTTCTAAAGTGAATGAAACAATAACTGGGATCAAAGAGAGAATCATGCCTCCACCCCCATCCCAAGGCCTTACTTCGAAAGTGAATAAAACAATAACTGGGATAAAAGAGAGAATAATGCCTCCACCCCCATCCCAAGGCCTTACTTCTAAAGTGAATGAAACAATAAATGGCACAAAGAGAGAATCATGCCTCCACCCACATCCCAAGGCCTTACTTCTAAAGTGAATGAAACAATAAATGGGATCAAAGACAGAATCATGCCTCCACCCACATCCCAAGGCCTTACTTCGAAAGTGAATGAAACAGTAACTGGGATAAAAGAGAGAATCATGCGTCCACCCCCATCCCAAGGCCTTACCTCTAAAGTGAATGAAACAATAACTGGGATAAAAGAGAGAATAATGCCTCCACCCCCATCCCAAGGCCTTACTTCTAAAGTGAATGAAACAATAACTGGGATCAAAGAGAGAATCATGCCTCCACTCCCATCCCAAGGCATTACTTCGAAAGTGAATAAAACAATAACTGGGATAAAAGAGAGAATCATGCCTCCACCCCCATCCCAAGGCCTTACTTCTAAAGTGAATGAAACAATAAATGGGATCAAAGAGAGAATCATGCCTCCACCCCCATCCCAAGGCCTTACTTCTAAAGTGAATGAAACAATAACTGGGATAAAAGAGAGAATAATGCCTCCACCCCCATCCCAAGGCCTTACTTCTAAAGTGAATGAAACAATAACTGGGATAAAAGAGAGAATCATGCCTCCACCCCCATCCCAAGGCCTTACTTCTAAAGTGAATAAAACAATAACTGGGATCAAAGAGAGAATCATGCCTCCACCCCCATCCCAAGGCCTTATTCGAAAGTGAATAAAACAATAAATGGGATCAAAGAGAGAATCATGCCTCCACCCCCATCCCAAGGCCTTACTTCGAAAGTGAATGAAACAGTAACTGGGATAAAAGAGAGAATAATGCCTCCACCCCCATCCCAAGGCCTTACCTCTAAAGTGAATGAAACAATAACTGGGATAAAAGAGAGAATAATGCCTCCACCCCCATCCCAAGGCCTTACTTCTAAAGTGAATGAAACAATAACTGGGATCAAAGAGAGAATCATGCCTCCACCCCCATCCCAAGGCATTACTTCGAAAGTGAATAAAACAATAACTGGGATAAAAGAGAGAATCATGCCTCCACCCCCATCCCAAGGCCTTACTTCTAAAGTGAATGAAACAATAAATGGGATCAAAGAGAGAATCATGCCTCCACCCCCATCCCAAGGCATTACTTCTAAAGTGAATGAAACAATAACTGGGATAAAAGAGAGAATCATGCCTCCACCCCCATCCCAAGGCCTTACTTCTAAAGTGAATAAAACAATAACTGGGATAAAAGAGAGAATCATGCGTCCACCCCCATCCCAAGGCCTTACCTCTAAAGTGAATGAAACAATAACTGGGATAAAAGAGAGAATAATGCCTCCACCCCCATCCCAAGGCCTTACTTCTAAAGTGAATGAAACAATAACTGGGATCAAAGAGAGAATCATGCCTCCACCCCCATCCCAAGGCATTACTTCGAAAGTGAATAAAACAATAACTGGGATAAAAGAGAGAATCATGCCTCCACCCCCATCCCAAGGCCTTACTTCTAAAGTGAATGAAACAATAAATGGGATCAAAGAGAGAATCATGCCTCCACCCCCATCCCAAGGCCTTACTTCTAAAGTGAATGAAACAATAACTGGGATAAAAGAGAGAATAATGCCTCCACCCCCATCCCAAGGCCTTACTTCTAAAGTGAATGAAACAATAACTGGGATAAAAGAGAGAATCATGCCTCCACCCCCATCCCAAGGCCTTACTTCTAAAGTGAATAAAACAATAACTGGGATCAAAGAGAGAATCATGCCTCCACCCCCATCCCAAGGCCTTATTCGAAAGTGAATAAAACAATAAATGGGATCAAAGAGAGAATCATGCCTCCACCCCCATCCCAAGGCCTTACTTCGAAAGTGAATGAAACAGTAACTGGGATAAAAGAGAGAATAATGCCTCCACCCCCATCCCAAGGCCTTACCTCTAAAGTGAATGAAACAATAACTGGGATAAAAGAGAGAATAATGCCTCCACCCCCATCCCAAGGCCTTACTTCTAAAGTGAATGAAACAATAACTGGGATCAAAGAGAGAATCATGCCTCCACCCCCATCCCAAGGCATTACTTCGAAAGTGAATAAAACAATAACTGGGATAAAAGAGAGAATCATGCCTCCACCCCCATCCCAAGGCCTTACTTCTAAAGTGAATGAAACAATAAATGGGATCAAAGAGAGAATCATGCCTCCACCCCCATCCCAAGGCATTACTTCTAAAGTGAATGAAACAATAACTGGGATAAAAGAGAGAATAATGCCTCCACCCCCATCCCAAGGCCTTACTTCTAAAGTGAATGAAACAATAACTGCGATAAAAGAGAGAATCATGCCTCCACCCCCATCCCAAGGCCTTACTTCTAAAGTGAATAAAACAATAACTGGGATCAAAGAGAGAATCATGCCTCCACCCCCATCCCAAGGCCTTACTTCGAAAGTGAATAAAAAAATAAATGGGATCAAAGAGAGAATCATGCCTCCACCCCCATCCCAAGGCCTTACTTCGAAAGTGAATAAAACAATAACTGGGATCAAAGAGAGAATCATGCCTCCACCCCCATCCAAAGGCCTTACTTCGAAAGTAAATAAAACAATAACTGGGATAAAAGAGAGAATAATGCCTCCACCCCCATCCCAAAGCCTTACTTCTAAAGTGAATGAAACAATAACTGGGATAAAAGAGAGAATAATGCCTCCACCCCCATCCCAAGGCCTTACTTCTAAAGTGAATGAAACAATAAATGGGATCAAAGAGAGAATCATGCCTCCACCCCCATCCTAAGGCCTTACTTCGAAAGTGAATGAAACAGTAACTAGGATAAAAGAGAGAATAATGCCTCCACCCCCATCCCAAAGCCTTACTTCTAAAGTGAATGAAACAATAACTGGGATAAAAGAGAGAATCATGCCTCCACCCCCATCCCAAGGCCTTACTTCTAAAGTGAATGAAACGATAACTGGGATCAAAGAGAGAATCATGCCTCCACCCCCATCCCAAGGCCTTACTTCTAAAGTGAATGAAACAATAACTGGGATCAAAGAGAGAATCATGCCTCCACCCCCATCCCAAGGCCTTACTTCGAAAGTGAATAAAACAATAACTGGGATAAAAGAGAGAATAATGCCTCCACCCCCATCCCAAGGCCTTACTTCTAAAGTGAATGAAACAATAAATGGCACAAAGAGAGAATCATGCCTCCACCCACATCCCAAGGCCTTACTTCGAAAGTGAATGAAACAGTAACTGGGATAAAAGAGAGAATAATGCATCCACCCCCATCCCAAGGCCTTACTTCTAAAGTGAATGAAACAAAAAATGGGATCAAAGACAGAATCATGCCTCCACCCACATCCCAAGGCCTTACTTCGAAAGTGAATGAAACAGTAACTGGGATAAAAGAGAGAATCATGCGTCCACCCCCATCCCAAGGCCTTACCTCTAAAGTGAATGAAACAATAACTGGGATAAAAGAGAGAATAATGCCTCCACCCCCATCCCAAGGCCTTACTTCTAAAGTGAATGAAACAATAACTGGGATCAAAGAGAGAATCATGCCTCCACCCCCATCCCAAGGCATTACTTCGAAAGTGAATAAAACAATAACTGGGATAAAAGAGAGAATCATGCCTCCACCCCCATCCCAAGGCCTTACTTCTAAAGTGAATGAAACAATAAATGGGATCAAAGAGAGAATCATGCCTCCACCCCCATCCCAAGGCCTTACTTCTAAAGTGAATGAAACAATAACTGGGATAAAAGAGAGAATAATGCCTCCACCCCCATCCCAAGGCCTTACTTCTAAAGTGAATGAAACAATAACTGGGATAAAAGAGAGAATCATGCCTCCACCCCCATCCCAAGGCCTTACTTCTAAAGTGAATAAAACAATAACTGGGATCAAAGAGAGAATCATGCCTCCACCCCCATCCCAAGGCCTTATTCGAAAGTGAATAAAACAATAAATGGGATCAAAGAGAGAATCATGCCTCCACCCCCATCCCAAGGCCTTACTTCGAAAGTGAATGAAACAGTAACTGGGATAAAAGAGAGAATAATGCCTCCACCCCCATCCCAAGGCCTTACCTCTAAAGTGAATGAAACAATAACTGGGATAAAAGAGAGAATAATGCCTCCACCCCCATCCCAAGGCATTACTTCTAAAGTGAATGAAACAATAACTGGGATCAAAGAGAGAATCATGCCTCCACCCCCATCCCAAGGCATTACTTCGAAAGTGAATAAAACAATAACTGGGATAAAAGAGAGAATCATGCCTCCACCCCCATCCCAAGGCCTTACTTCTAAAGTGAATGAAACAATAAATGGGATCAAAGAGAGAATCATGCCTCCACCCCCATCCCAAGGCATTACTTCTAAAGTGAATGAAACAATAACTGGGATAAAAGAGAGAATAATGCCTCCACCCCCATCCCAAGGCCTTACTTCTAAAGTGAATGAAACAATAACTGCGATAAAAGAGAGAATCATGCCTCCACCCCCATCCCAAGGCCTTACTTCTAAAGTGAATAAAACAATAACTGGGATCAAAGAGAGAATCATGCCTCCACCCCCATCCCAAGGCCTTACTTCGAAAGTGAATAAAAAAATAAATGGGATCAAAGAGAGAATCATGCCTCCACCCCCATCCCAAGGCCTTACTTCGAAAGTGAATAAAACAATAACTGGGATCAAAGAGAGAATCATGCCTCCACCCCCATCCAAAGGCCTTACTTCGAAAGTAAATAAAACAATAACTGGGATAAAAGAGAGAATAATGCCTCCACCCCCATCCCAAAGACTTACTTCTAAAGTGAATGAAATAATAACTGGGATCAAAGAAAGAATCATGCCTCCACCCCCATCCCAATGCCTTACTTCTAAAGTGAATGAAACAATAACTGGGATAAAAGAGAGAATCATGCCTCCACCCACATCCCAAGGCCTTACTTCGAAAGTGAATGAAACAGTAACTGGGATAAAAGAGAGAATAATGCCTCCACCCCCATCCCAAAGCCTTACTTCTAAAGTGAATGAAACAATAACTGGGATAAAAGAGAGAATAATGCCTCCAACCCAATCCCAAGGCCTTACTTCTAAAGTGAATGAAACAATAAATGGGATCAAAGAGAGAATCATGCCTCCACCCCCATCCCAAGGCCTTACTTCGAAAGTGAATGAAACAGTAACTAGGATAAAAGAGAGAATAATGCCTCCACCCCCATCCCAAAGCCTTACTTCTAAAGTGAATGAAACAATAACTGGGATGAAAGAGAGAATCATGCCTCCACCCCCATCCCAAGGCCTTACTTCTAAAGTGAATGAAACGATAACTGGGATCAAAGAGAGAATCATGCCTCCACCCCCATCCCAAGGCCTTACTTCTAAAGTGAATGAAACAATAACTGGGATCAAAGAGAGAATCATGCCTCCACCCCCATCCCAAGGCCTTACTTCGAAAGTGAATAAAACAATAACTGGGATAAAAGAGAGAATAATGCCTCCACCCCCATCCCAAGGCCTTACTTCTAAAGTGAATGAAACAATAAATGGGATCAAAGAGAGAATCATGCCTCCACCCCCATCCCAAGGCCTTCCTTCTAAAGTGAATAAAACAATAACTGGGATCAAAGAGAGAATCATGCCTCCACCCCCATCCCAAGGCCTTACTTCTAAAGTGAATGAAACAATAACTGGGATCAAAGAGAGAATCATGCCTCCACCCCCATCCCAAGGCCTTACTTCGAAAGTGAATAAAACAATAACTGGGATAAAAGAGAGAATAATGCCTCCACCCCCATCCCAAGGCCTTACTTCTAAAGTGAATGAAACAATAAATGGGATCAAAGAGAGAATCATGCCTCCACCCACATCCCAAGGCCTTACTTCGAAAGTGAATGAAACAGTAACTGGGATAAAAGAGAGAATAATGCCTCCACCCCCATCCCAAGGCCTTACTTCTAAAGTGAATGAAACAATAAATGGGATCAAAGACAGAATCATGCCTCCACCCACATCCCAAGGCCTTACTTCGAAAGTGAATGAAACAGTAACTGGGATAAAATAGAGAATCATGCCTCCACCCCCATCCCAAGGCCTTACCTCTAAAGTGAATGAAACAATAACTGGGATAAAAGAGAGAATAATGCCTCCACCCCCATCCCAAGGCCTTACTTCTAAAGTGAATGAAACAATAACTGGGATCAAAGAGAGAATCATGCCTCCACCCCCATCCCAAGGCATTACTTCGAAAGTGAATAAAACAATAACTGGGATAAAAGAGAGAATCATGCCTCCACCTCCATCCCAAGGCCTTACTTCTAAAGTGAATGAAACAATAAATGGGATCAAAGAGAGAATCATGCCTCCACCCCCATCCCAAGGCCTTACTTCTAAAGTGAATGAAACAATAACTGGGATAAAAGAGAGAATAATGCCTCCACCCCCATCCCAAGGCCTTACTTCTAAAGTGAATGAAACAATAACTGGGATAAAAGAGAGAATCATGCCTCCACCCCCATCCCAAGGCCTTACTTCGAAAGTGAATGAAACAATAACTGGGATCAAAGAGAGAATCATGCCTCCACCCCCATCCCAAGGCCTTACTTCGAAAGTGAATAAAACAATAACTGGGATAAAAGAGAGAATAATGCCTCCACCCCCATCCCAAGCCCTTACTACTAAAGTGAATGAAACAATAAATGGGATCAAAGAGAGAATCATGCCTCCACCCCCATCCCAAGGCCTTCCTTCTAAAGTGAATAAAACAATAACTGGGATCAAAGAGAGAATCATGCCTCCACCCCCATCCCAAGGCCTTACTTCTAAAGTGAATGAAACAATAACTGGGATCAAAGAGAGAATCATGCCTCCACCCCCATCCCAAGGCCTTACTTCGAAAGTGAATAAAACAATAACTGGGATAAAAGAGAGAATAATGCCTCCACCCCCATCCCAAGGCCTTACTTCTAAAGTGAATGAAACAATAAATGGGATCAAAGAGAGAATCATGCCTCCACCCACATCCCAAGGCCTTACTTCGAAAGTGAATGAAACAGTAACTGGGATAAAAGAGAGAATAATGCCTCCACCCCCATCCCAAGGCCTTACTTCTAAAGTGAATGAAACAATAAATGGGATCAAAGACAGAATCATGCCTCCACCCACATCCCAAGGCCTTACTTCGAAAGTGAATGAAACAGTAACTGGGATAAAAGAGAGAATCATGCCTCCACCCCCATCCCAAGGCCTTACCTCTAAAGTGAATGAAACAATAACTGGGATAAAAGAGAGAATAATGCCTCCACCCCCATCCCAAGGCCTTACTTCTAAAGTGAATGAAACAATAACTGGGATCAAAGAGAGAATCATGCCTCCACTCCCATCCCAAGGCATTACTTCGAAAGTGAATAAAACAATAACTGGGATAAAAGAGAGAATCATGCCTCCACCCCCATCCCAAGGCCTTACTTCTAAAGTGAATGAAACAATAAATGGGATCAAAGAGAGAATCATGCCTCCACCCCCATCCCAAGGCCTTACTTCTAAAGTGAATGAAACAATAACTGGGATAAAAGAGAGAATAATGCCTCCACCCCCATCCCAAGGCCTTACTTCTAAAGTGAATGAAACAATAACTGGGATAAAAGAGAGAATCATGCCTCCACCCCCATCCAAAGTCCTTACTTCTAAAGTGAATAAAACAATAACTGGGATAAAAGAGAGAATTATGCCTCCACCCCCATCCCAAGGCCTTACTTCGAAAGTGAATAAAACAATAAATGGGATCAAAGAGAGAATCATGCCTCCACCCCCATCCCAAGGCCTTACTTCGAAAGTGAATGAAACAGTAACTGGGATAAAAGAGAGAATCATGCCTCCACCCCCATCCCAAGGCCTTACCTCTAAAGTGAATGAAACAATAACTGGGATAAAAGAGAGAATAATGCCTCCACCCCCATCCCAAGACCTTACTTCTAAAGTGAATGAAACAATAACTGGGATCAAAGAGACAATCATGCCTCCACCCCCATCCCAAGGCATTACTTCGAAAGTGAATAAAACAATAACTGGGATGAAAGAGAGAATCATGCCTCCACCCCCATCCCAAGGCCTTACTTCTAAAGTGAATGAAACAATAAATGGGATAAAAGAGAGAATCATGCCTCCACCTCCATCCCAAGGCCTTACTTCTAAAGTGAATGAAACAATAACTGGGATAAAAGAGAGAATAATGCCTCCACCCCCATCCCAAGCCCTTACTACTAAAGTGAATGAAACAATAAATGGGATCAAAGAGAGAATCATGCCTCCACCCCCATCCCAAGGCCTTCCTTCTAAAGTGAATAAAACAATAACTGGGATCAAAGAGAGAATAATGCCTCCACCCCCATCCCAAGGCCTTACTTCTAAAGTGAATGAAACAATAAATGGGATCAAAGAGAGAATCATGCCTCCACCCACATCCCAAGGCCTTACTTCGAAAGTGAATGAAACAGTAACTGGGATAAAAGAGAGAATAATGCCTCCACCCCCATCCCAAGGCCTTACTTCTAAAGTGAATGAAACAATAAATGGGATCAAAGACAGAATCATGCCTCCACCCACATCCCAAGGCCTTACTTCGAAAGTGAATGAAACAGTAACTGGGATAAAAGAGAGAATCATGCCTCCACCCCCATCCCAAGGCCTTACCTCTAAAGTGAATGAAACAATAACTGGGATAAAAGAGAGAATAATGCCTCCACCCCCATCCCAAGGCCTTACTTCTAAAGTGAATGAAACAATAACTGGGATCAAAGAGAGAATCATGCCTCCACCCCCATCCCAAGGCATTACTTCGAAAGTGAATAAAACAATAACTGGGATAAAAGAGAGAATCATGCCTCCACCCCCATCCCAAGGCCTTACTTCTAAAGTGAATGAAACAATAAATGGGATCAAAGAGAGAATCATGCCTCCACCCCCATCCCAAGGCCTTACTTCTAAAGTGAATGAAACAATAACTGGGATAAAAGAGAGAATAATGCCTCCACCCCCATCCCAAGGCCTTACTTCTAAAGTGAATGAAACAATAACTGGGATAAAAGAGAGAATCATGCCTCCACCCCCATCCAAAGTCCTTACTTCTAAAGTGAATAAAACAATAACTGGGATAAAAGAGAGAATTATGCCTCCACCCCCATCCCAAGGCCTTACTTCGAAAGTGAATAAAACAATAAATGGGATCAAAGAGAGAATCATGCCTCCACCCCCATCCCAAGGCCTTACTTCGAAAGTGAATGAAACAGTAACTGGGATAAAGAGAGATTCATGCCTCCACCCCCATCCCAAGGCCTTACCTCTAAAGTGAATGAAACAATAACTGGGATAAAAGAGAGAATAATGCCTCCACCCCCATCCCAAGACCTTACTTCTAAAGTGAATGAAACAATAACTGGGATCAAAGAGACAATCATGCCTCCACCCCCATCCCAAGGCATTACTTCGAAAGTGAATAAAACAATAACTGGGATGAAAGAGAGAATCATGCCTCCACCCCCATCCCAAGGCCTTACTTCTAAAGTGAATGAAACAATAAATGGGATAAAAGAGAGAATCATGCCTCCACCTCCATCCCAAGGCCTTACTTCTAAAGTGAATGAAACAATAACTGGGATAAAAGAGAGAATAATGCCTCCACCCCCATCCCAAGGCCTTACTTCTAAAGTGAATGAAACAATAACTGGGATAAAAGAGAGAATCATGCCTCCACCCCCATCCCAAGGCCTTACTTCTAAAGTGAATAAAACAATAACTGGGATCAAAGAGAGAATCATGCCTCCACCCCCATCCCAAGGCCTTACTTCGAAAGTGAATAAAACAATAAATGGGATCAAAGAGAGAATCATGCCTCCACCCCCATCCCAAGGCCTTACTTCGAAAGTGAATAAAACAATAACTGAGATCAAAGAGAGAATCATGCCTCCACCCCCATCCAAAGGCCTTACTTCGAAAGTGAATAAAACAATAACTGGGATAAAAGAGAGAATAATGCCTCCACCCACATCCCAAAGCCTTACTTCTAAAGTGAATGAAATAATAACTGGGATCAAAGAGAGAATCATGCCTCCACCCCCATCCCAATGCCTTACTTCTAAAGTGAATGAAACAATAACTAGGATAAAAGAGAGAATCATGCCTCCACCCACATCCCAAGGCCTTACTTCGAAAGTGAATGAAACAGTAACTGGGATAAAAGAGAGAATAATGCCTCCACCCCCATCCCAAAGCCTTACTTCTAAAGTGAATGAAACAATAACTGGGATAAAAGAGAGAATCATGCATCCACCCCCATCCCAAGAACTTACTTCTAAAGTGAATGAAACAATAAATGGGATCAAAGAGAGAATCATGCCTCCACCCCCATCCCAAGGCCTTACTTCTAAAGTGAATGAAACAATAACTGGGATAAAAGAGAGAATAATGCCTCCACCCCCATCCCAAGGCCTTACTTCTAAAGTGAATGAAACAATAACTGGGATAAAAGAGAGAATCATGCCTCCACCCCCAACCCAAGGCCTTACTTCTAAAGTGAATAAAACAATAACTGGGATCAAAGAGAGAATCATGCCTCCACCCCCATCCCAAGGCCTTACTTCGAAAGTGAATAAAACAATAAATGGGATCAAAGAGAGAATCATGCCTCCACCCCCATCCCAAGGCCTTACTTCGAAAGTGAATGAAACAATAACTGGGATCAAAGAGAGAATCATGCCTCCACCCCCATCCCAAGGCCTTACTTCGAAAGTGAATAAAACAATAACTGGGATAAAAGAGAGAATAATGCCTCCACCCCCATCCCAAGCCCTTACTTCTAAAGTGAATGAAACAATAAATGGGATCAAAGAGAGAATCATGCCTCCACCCCCATCCCAAGGCCTTCCTTCTAAAGTGAATAAAACAATAACTGGGATCAAAGAGAGAATCATGCCTCCACCCCCATCCCAAGGCCTTACTTCTAAAGTGAATGAAACAATAACTGGGATCAAAGAGAGAATCATGCCTCCACCCCCATCCCAAGGCCTTACTTCGAAAGTGAATAAAACAATAACTGGGATAAAAGAGAGAATAATGCCTCCACCCCCATCCCAAGGCCTTACTTCGAAAGTGAATGAAACAATAAATGGGATCAAAGAGAGAATCATGCCTCCACCCACATCCCAAGGCCTTACTTCGAAAGTGAATGAAACAGTAACTGGGATAAAAGAGAGAATAATGCCTCCACCCCCATCCCAAGGCCTTACTTCTAAAGTGAATGAAACAATAAATGGGATCAAAGACAGAATCATGCCTCCACCCACATCCCAAGGCCTTACTTCGAAAGTGAATGAAACAGTAACTGGGATAAAAGAGAGAATCATGCCTCCACCCCCATCCCAAGGCCTTACCTCTAAAGTGAATGAAACAATAACTGGGATAAAAGAGAGAATAATGCCTCCACCCCCATCCCAAGGCCTTACTTCTAAAGTGAATGAAACAATAACTGGGATCAAAGAGAGAATCATGCCTCCACCCCCATCCCAAGGCATTACTTCGAAAGTGAATAAAACAATAACTGGGATAAAAGAGAGAATCATGCCTCCACCCCCATCCCAAGGCCCTACTTCTAAAGTGAATGAAACAATAAATGGGATCAAAGAGAGAATCATGCCTCCACCCCCATCCCAAGGCCTTACTTCTAAAGTGAATGAAACAATAACTGGGATAAAAGAGAGAAACATGCCTCCACCCCCATCCCAAGGCCTTACTTCTAAAGTGAATGAAACAATAACTGGGATAAAAGAGAGAATCATGCCTCCACCCCCATCCCAAGGCCTTACTTCTAAAGTGAATAAAACAATAACTGGGATCAAAGAGAGAATCATGCCTCCACCCCCATCCCAAGGCCTTACTTCGAAAGTGAATAAAACAATAAATGGGATCAAAGAGAGAATCATGCCTCCACCCCCATCCCAAGGCCTTACTTCGAAAGTGAATAAAACAATAACTGGGATCAAAGAGAGAATCATGCCTCCACCCCCATCCCAAGGCCTTATTTCGAAAGTGAATAAAACAATAAATGGGATCAAAGAGAGAATCATGCCTCCACCCCCATCCCAAGGCCTTACTTCGAAAGTGAATAAAACAATAACTGGGATCAAAGAGAGAATCATGCCTCCACCCCCATCCCAAGGCCTTACTTCGAAAGTGAATAAAACAATAACTGGGATAAAAGAGAGAATAATGCCCACACCCCCATCCCAAAGCCTTACTTCTAAAGTGAATGAAACAATAACTGGGATCAAAGAGAGAATCATGCCTCCACCCCCATCCCAATGCCTTACTTCTAAAGTGAATGAAACAATAACTGGGATAAAAGAGAGAATCATGCCTCCACCCACATCCCAAGGCCTTACTTCGAAAGTGAATGAAACAGTAACTGGGATAAAAGAGAGAATAATGCCTCCACCCACATCCCAAGGCCTTACTTCTAAAGTGAATGAAACAATAACTGGGATCAAAGAGAGAATCATGCCTCCACCCCCATCCCAAGGCCTTACTTCGAAAGTGAATGAAACAGTAACTGGGATAAAAGAGAGAATAATGCCTCCACCCACATCCCAAAGCCTTACTTCTAAAGTGAATGAAACAATAACTGGGATAAAAGAGAGAATAATGCCTCCACCCCCATCCCAAGGCATTACTTCTAAAGTGAATGAAACAATAAATGGGATCAAAGAGAGAATCATGCCTCCACCCACATCACAAGGCCTTACTTCGAAAGTGAATGAAACAGTAACTGGTATAAAAGAGAGAATAATGCCTCCACCCCCATGCCAAGGCCTTACTTCTAAAGTGAATGAAACAATAAATGGGATCAAAGAGAGAATCATGCCTCAACCCACATCCCAAGGCCTTACTTCGAAAGTGAATGAAACAGTAACTGGGATAAAAGAGAGAATCATGCCTCCACCCCCATCCCAAGGCCTTACTTCTAAAGTGAATGAAACAATAACTGGGATAAAAGAGAGAATCATGCCTCCACCCCCATCCCAAGGCCTTACTTCTAAAGTGAATAAAACAATAACTGGGATCAAAGAGAGAATCATGCCTCCACCCCCATCACAAGGCCTTACTTCGAAAGTGAATAAAACAATAAATGGGATCAAAGAGAGAATCATGCCTCCACCCCCATGCCAAGGCCTTACTTCGAAAGTGAATAAAACAATAAATGGGATCAAAGAGAGAATCATGCCTCCACCCCCATCCCAAGGCCTTACTTCGAAAGTGAATAAAACAATAAATGGGATCAAAGAGAGAATCATGCCTCCACCCCCATCCCAAGGCCTTACTTCGAAAGTGAATAAAACAATAACTGGGATCAAAGAGACAATCATGCCTCCACCCCCATCCCAAGGCCTTACTTCGAAAGTGAATAAAACAATAACTGGGATAAAAGAGAGAATAATGCCTCCACCCCCATCCCAAAGCCTTACTTCTAAAGTGAATGAAACAATAACTGGGATCAAAGAGAGAATCATGCCTCCACCCCCATCCCAAGGCCTTACTTCGAAAGTGAATGAAACAGTAACTGGGATAAAAGAGAGAATAATGCCTCCACCCACATCCCAAAGCCTTACTTCTAAAGTGAATGAAACAATAACTGGGATAAAAGAGAGAATAATGCCTCCACACCATCCCAAGGCCTTACTTCTAAAGTGAATGAAACAATAAATGGGATCAAAGAGAGAATCATGCCTCCACCCACATCACAAGGCCTTACTTCGAAAGTGAATGAAACAGTAACTGGGATAAAAGAGAGAATAATGCCTCCACCCCCATCCCAAGGCCTTTCTTCTAAAGTGAATGAAACAATAAATGGGATCAAAGAGAGAATCATGCCTCCACCCACATCCCAAGGCCTTACTTCGAAAGTGAATGAAACAGTAACTGGGATAAAAGAGAGAATCATGCCTCCACCCCCATCCCAAGGCCTTACTTCTAAAGTGAATGAAACAATAACTGGGATAAAAGAGAGAATCATGCCTCCACCCCCATCCCAAGGCCTTACTTCGAAAGTGAATGAAAAAATAACTGGGATCAAAGAGAGAATCATGCCTCCACCCCCATCCCAAGGCCTTACTTCGAAAGTGAATAAAACAATAACTGGGATAAAAGAGAGAATAATGCCTCCACCCCCATCCCAAAGCCTTACTTCTAAAGTGAATGAAACAATAACTGGGATCAAAGAGAGAATCATGCCTCCACCCCCATCCCAATGCCTTACTTCTAAAGTGAATGAAACAATAACTGGGATAAAAGAGAGAATAATGCCTCCACCCACATCCCAAGGCCTTACTTCGAAAGTGAATGAAACAGTAACTGGGATAAAAGAGAGAATAATGCCTCCACCCCCATCCCAAGGCCTTACTTCTAAAGTGAATGAAACAATAACTCGGATCAAAGAGAGAATCATGCCTCCACCCCCATCCCAACGCCTTACTTCGAAAGTGAATGAAACAGTAACTGGGATAAAAGAAAGAATAATGCCTCCACCCCCATCCGCAGCCTTACTTCGAAAGTGAATAAAACAATAACTGGGATCAAAGAGAGAATAATGCCTCCACCCCCATCCCAAGGCCTTACTTCGAAAGTGAATAAAACAATAAATGGGATCAAAGAGAGAATCATGCCTCCACCCCCATCCCAAGGCCTTACTTCTAAAGTGAATAAAACAATAACTGGGATCAAAGAGAGAATCATGCCTCCACCCCCATCCCAAGGCCTTACTTCGAAAGTGAATAAAACAATAACTGGGATCAAAGAGAGAATAATGCCTCCACCCCCATCCCAAAGCATTACTTCTAAAGTGAATGAAACAATAACTGGGATCAAAGAGAGAATCTTGCCTCCACCCCCATCCCAATGCCTTACTTCTAAAGTGAATGAAACAATAACTGGGATGAAAGAGAGAATGATGCCTCCACCCACATCCCAAGGCCTTACTTCGAAAGTGAATGAAACAGTAACTGGGATAAAAGAGAGAATAATGCCTCCACCCCCATCCCAAGGCCTTACTTCTAAAGTGAATGAAACAATAACTGGGATCAAAGAGAGAATCATGCCTCCACCCCCATCCCAAGGCCTTACTTCGAAAGTGAATGAAACAGTAACTGGGATAAAAGAGAGAATAATGCCTCCACCCACATCCCAAAGCCTTACTTCTAAAGTCAATGAAACAATAACTAGGATAAAAGAGAGAATAATGCCTCAACCCCCATCCCAAGGCCTTACTTCTAAAGTGAATGAAACAATAAGTGGGATCAAAGAGAGAATCATGCCTCCGCCCACATCACAAGGCCTTACTTCGAAAGTGAATGAAACAGTAACTGGGATAAAAGAGAGAATAATGCCTCCACCCCCATCCCAAGGCCTTACTTCGAAAGTGAATGAAACAATAAATGGGATCAAAGAGAGAATCATGCCTCCACCCACATCCCAAGGCCTTACTTCGAAAGTGAATGAAACAGTAACTGGGATAAAAGAGAGAATCATGCCTCCACCCCCATCCCAAGGCCTTACTTCTAAAGTGAATGAAACAATAACTGGGATAAAAGAGAGAATAATGCCTCCACCCCCATCCCAAGGCCTTACTTCTAAAGTGAATGAAACAATAACTGGGATCAAAGAGAGAATCATGCCTCCACCCCCATCCCAAGCCCTTACTTCGAAAGTGAATAAAACAATAACTGGGATAAAAGAGAGAATCATGCCTCCACCCCCATCCCAAGGCCTTACTTCTAAAGTGAATGAAACAATAAATGGGATCAAAGAGAGAATCATGCCTCCACCCCCATCCCAAGGCCTTACTTCTAAAGTGAATGAAACAATAACTGGGATAAAAGATAGAATAATGCCTCCACCCCCATCCCAAGGCCTTACTTCTAAAGTGAATGAAACAATAACTGGGATAAAAGAGAGAATCATGCCTCCACCCCCATCCCAAGGCCTTACTTCTAAAGTGAATAAAACAATAACTGGGATCAAAGAGAGAATCATGCCTCCACCCCCATCCCAAAGCCTTACTTCGAAAGTGAATAAAACAATAAATGGGATCAAAGAGAGAATCATGCCTCCACCCCCATGCCAAGGCCTTACTTCGAAAGTGAATAAAACAATAAATGGGATCAAAGAGAGAATCATGCCTCCACCCCCATCCCAAGGCCTTACTTCGAAAGTGAATAAAACAATAAATGGGATCAAAGAGAGAATCATGCCTCCACCCCCATCCCAAGGCCTTACTTCGAAAGTGAATAAAACAATAACTGGGATTAAAGAGAGAATCATGCCGCCACCCCCATCCCAAGGCCTTACTTCGAAAGTGAATAAAACAATAACTGGGATAAAAGAGAGAATAATGCCTCCACCCCCATCCCAAAGCCTTACTTCTAAAGTGAATGAAACAATAACTGGGATCAAAGAAAGAATCATGCCTCCACCCCCATCCCAATGCCTTACTTCTAAAGTGAATGAAACAATAACTTGGATAAAAGAGAGAATAATGCCTCCACCCACATCCCAAGGCCTTACTTCGAAAGTGAATGAAACAGTAACTGGGATAAAAGAGAGAATAATGCCTCCACCCCCATCCCAAGGCCTTACTTCTAAAGTGAATGAAACAATAACTGGGATCAAAGAGAGAATCATGCCTCCACCCCCATCCCAAGGCCTTACTTCGAAAGTGGATGAAGCAGTAACTGGGATAAAAGAGAGAATAATGCCTCCATCCCCATCACAAAGCCTTACTTCTAAAGTGAATGAAACAATAACTGGGATCAAAGAGAGAATCATGCCTCCACCCCCATCCCAAGGCCTTACTTCTAAAGTGAATGAAACAATAACTGGGATAAAAGAGAGAATAATGCCTCCACCCACATCCCAAGGCCTTACTTCTAAAGTGAATGAAACAATAACTGGGATCAAAGAGAGAATCATGCCTCCACCCCATCCTAAGGCCTTACTTCTAAAGTGAATGAAACAATAACTGGGATCAAAGAGAGAATCATGCCTCCAACCCCATCCCAAGGCCTTACTTCTAAAGTGAATGAAAAAATAACTGGGATCAAAGAGAGAATCATGCCTCCACCCCCATGCCAAGGCCTTACTTCGAAAGTGAATGAAACAGTAACTGGGATAAAAGAGAGAATAATGCCTCCACCCCCATCCCAAGGCCTTACTTCTAAAGTGAATGAAACAATAACTGGGATCAAAGAGAGAATCATGCCTCCACCCCCATCCCAAGGCCTTACTTCTAAAGTGAATGAAACAGTAACTGGGATCAAAGAGAGAATCATGCCTCCACCCCCATCCCAAGGCCTTACTTCTAAAGTGAATGAAACAATAAATGGGATCAAAGACAGAATCATGCCTCCACCTCCATCCCAAAACCTTACTTCTAAAGTGAATGAAACAATAACTGGGATCAAAGAGAGAATCATGCCTCCACCCCCATCCCAAGGCCTTACTTCTAAAGTGAATGAAACAATAACTGGGATAAAAGAGAGAATCATGCCTCCACCCCCATCCCAAGGCCTTACTTCTAAAGTGAATGAAACAATAACTGGGATCAAAGAGAGAATCATGCCTCCACCCCCATCCCAAGGCCTTACTTCTAAAGTGAATGAAACAATAACTGGGATAAAAGAGAGAATAATGCCTCCACCCCCATCCCAAGGCTTTACTTCTAAAGTGAATGAAACAATAACTGGGATCAAAGAGATAATCATGCCTCCACCCCCATCCCAAGGCCTTACTTCTAAAGTGAATGAAACAATAACTGGGATCAAAGAGAGAATCATGCCTCCACCCCCATCCCAAGGCCTTACTTCTAAAGTGAATGAAACAATAACTGGGATAAAAGAGAGAATCATGCCTCCACCCCCATCCCAAGGCCTTACTTCTAAAGTGAATAAAACAATAACTGGGATCAAAGAGAGAATCATGCCTCCACCCCCATCCCAAGGCCTTACTTCGAAAGTGAATAAAACAATAAATGGGATCAAAGAGAGAATCATGCCTCCACCCCCATCCCAAGGCCTTGCTTCGAAAGTGAATAAAACAATAACTGGGATCAAAGAGAGAATCATGCCTCCACCCCCATCCCAAGGCCTTATTTCGAAAGTGAATAAAACAATAAATGGGATCAAAGAGAGAATCATGCCTCCACCCCCATCCCAAGGCCTTACTTCGAAAGTGAATAAAACAATAACTGGGATCAAAGAGAGAATCATGCCTCCACCCCCATCCCAAGGCCTTACTTCGAAAGTGAATAAAACAATAATTGGGATCAAAGAGAGAATCATGCCTCCACCCCCATCCCAAGGCCTTACTTCGAAAGTGAATAAAACAATAACTGGGATCAAAGAGAGAATAATGCCTCCACCCCCATCCCAAGTCCTTACTTCGAAAGTGAATAAAACAATAAATGGGATCAAAGAGAGAATCATGCCTCCACCCCCATCCCAAGGCCTTACTTCTAAAGTGAATAAAACAATAACTGGGATCAAAGAGAGAATCATGCCTCCACCCCCATCCCAAGGCCTTACTTCGAAAGTGAATAAAACAATAACTGGGATCAAAGAGAGAATAATGCCTCCACCCCCATCCCAAAGCATTACTTCTAAAGTGAATGAAACAATAACTGGGATCAAAGAGAGAATCTTGCCTCCACCCCCATCCCAATGCCTTACTTCTAAAGTGAATGAAACAATAACTGGGATGAAAGAGAGAATGATGCCTCCACCCACATCCCAAGGCCTTACTTCGAAAGTGAATGAAACAGTAACTGGGATAAAAGAGAGAATAATGCCTCCACCCCCATCCCAAGGCCTTACTTCTAAAGTGAATGAAACAATAACTGGGATCAAAGAGAGAATCATGCCTCCACCCCCATCCCAAGGCCTTACTTCGAAAGTGAATGAAACAGTAACTGGGATAAAAGAGAGAATAATGCCTCCACCCACATCCCAAAGCCTTACTTCTAAAGTCAATGAAACAATAACTAGGATAAAAGAGAGAATAATGCCTCAACCCCCATCCCAAGGCCTTACTTCTAAAGTGAATGAAACAATAAGTGGGATCAAAGAGAGAATCATGCCTCCGCCCACATCACAAGGCCTTACTTCGAAAGTGAATGAAACAGTAACTGGGATAAAAGAGAGAATAATGCCTCCACCCCCATCCCAAGGCCTTACTTCGAAAGTGAATGAAACAATAAATGGGATCAAAGAGAGAATCATGCCTCCACCCACATCCCAAGGCCTTACTTCGAAAGTGAATGAAACAGTAACTGGGATAAAAGAGAGAATCATGCCTCCACCCCCATCCCAAGGCCTTACTTCTAAAGTGAATGAAACAATAACTGGGATAAAAGAGAGAATAATGCCTCCACCCCCATCCCAAGGCCTTACTTCTAAAGTGAATGAAACAATAACTGGGATCAAAGAGAGAATCATGCCTCCACCCCCATCCCAAGCCCTTACTTCGAAAGTGAATAAAACAATAACTGGGATAAAAGAGAGAATCATGCCTCCACCCCCATCCCAAGGCCTTACTTCTAAAGTGAATGAAACAATAAATGGGATCAAAGAGAGAATCATGCCTCCACCCCCATCCCAAGGCCTTACTTCTAAAGTGAATGAAACAATAACTGGGATAAAAGAGAGAATAATGCCTCCACCCCCATCCCAAGGCCTTACTTCTAAAGTGAATGAAACAATAACTGGGATAAAAGAGAGAATCATGCCTCCACCCCCATCCCAAGGCCTTACTTCTAAAGTGAATAAAACAATAACTGGGATCAAAGAGAGAATCATGCCTCCACCCCCATCCCAAGGCCTTACTTCGAAAGTGAATAAAACAATAAATGGGATCAAAGAGAGAATCATGCCTCCACCCCCATGCCAAGGCCTTACTTCGAAAGTGAATAAAACAATAAATGGGATCAAAGAGAGAATCATGCCTCCATCCCCATCCCAAGGCCTTACTTCGAAAGTGAATAAAACAATAAATGGGATCAAAGAGAGAATCATGCCTCCACCCCCATCCCAAGGCCTTACTTCGAAAGTGAATAAAACAATAACTGGGATTAAAGAGAGAATCATGCCGCCACCCCCATCCCAAGGCCTTACTTCGAAAGTGAATAAAACAATAACTGGGATAAAAGAGAGAATAATGCCTCCACCCCCATCCCAAAGCCTTACTTCTAAAGTGAATGAAACAATAACTGGGATCAAAGAAAGAATCATGCCTCCACCCCCATCCCAATGCCTTACTTCTAAAGTGAATGAAACAATAACTTGGATAAAAGAGAGAATAATGCCTCCACCCACATCCCAAGGCCTTACTTCGAAAGTGAATGAAACAGTAACTGGGATAAAAGAGAGAATAATGCCTCCACCCCCATCCCAAGGCCTTACTTCTAAAGTGAATGAAACAATAACTGGGATCAAAGAGAGAATCATGCCTCCACCCCCATCCCAAGGCCTTACTTCGAAAGTGGATGAAGCAGTAACTGGGATAAAAGAGAGAATAATGCCTCCATCCCCATCACAAAGCCTTACTTCTAAAGTGAATGAAACAATAACTGGGATCAAAGAGAGAATCATGCCTCCACCCCCATCCCAAGGCCTTACTTCTAAAGTGAATGAAACAATAACTGGGATAAAAGAGAGAATAATGCCTCCACCCACATCCCAAGGCCTTACTTCTAAAGTGAATGAAACAATAACTGGGATCAAAGAGAGAATCATGCCTCCACCCCATCCTAAGGCCTTACTTCTAAAGTGAATGAAACAATAACTGGGATCAAAGAGAGAATCATGCCTCCACCCCCATCCCAAGGCCTTACTTCTAAAGTGAATGAAAAAATAACTGGGATCAAAGAGAGAATCATGCCTCCACCCCCATGCCAAGGCCTTACTTCGAAAGTGAATGAAACAGTAACTGGGATAAAAGAGAGAATAATGCCTCCACCCCCATCCCAAGGCCTTACTTCTAAAGTGAATGAAACAATAACTGGGATCAAAGAGAGAATCATGCCTCCACCCCCATCCCAAGGCCTTACTTCTAAAGTGAATGAAACAATAACTGGGATCAAAGAGAGAATCATGCCTCCACCCCCATCCCAAGGCCTTACTTCTAAAGTGAATGAAACAATAAATGGGATCAAAGACAGAATCATGCCTCCACCTCCATCCCAAAACCTTACTTCTAAAGTGAATGAAACAATAACTGGGATCAAAGAGAGAATCATGCCTCCACCCCCATCCCAAGGCCTTACTTCTAAAGTGAATGAAACAATAACTGGGATAAAAGAGAGAATCATGCCTCCACCCCCATCCCAAGGCGTTACTTCTAAAGTGAATGAAACAATAACTGGGATCAAAGAGAGAATCATGCCTCCACCCCCATCCCAAGGCCTTACTTCTAAAGTGAATGAAACAATAACTGGGATAAAAGAGAGAATAATGCCTCCACCCCCATCCCAAGGCTTTACTTCTAAAGTGAATGAAACAATAACTGGGATCAAAGAGATAATCATGCCTCCACCCCCATCCCAAGGCCTTACTTCTAAAGTGAATGAAACAATAACTGGGATCAAAGAGAGAATCATGCCTCCACCCCCATCCCAAGGCCTTACTTCTAAAGTGAATGAAACAATAACTGGGATAAAAGAGAGAATCATGCCTCCACCCCCATCCCAAGGCCTTACTTCTAAAGTGAATAAAACAATAACTGGGATCAAAGAGAGAATCATGCCTCCACCCCCATCCCAAGGCCTTACTTCGAAAGTGAATAAAACAATAAATGGGATCAAAGAGAGAATCATGCCTCCACCCCCATCCCAAGGCCTTGCTTCGAAAGTGAATAAAACAATAACTGGGATCAAAGAGAGAATCATGCCTCCACCCCCATCCCAAGGCCTTATTTCGAAAGTGAATAAAACAATAAATGGGATCAAAGAGAGAATCATGCCTCCACCCCCATCCCAAGGCCTTACTTCGAAAGTGAATAAAACAATAACTGGGATCAAAGAGAGAATCATGCCTCCACCCCCATCCCAAGGCCTTACTTCGAAAGTGAATAAAACAATAACTGGGATAAAAGAGAGAATAATGCCCACACCCCCATCCCAAAGCCTTACTTCTAAAGTGAATGAAACAATAACTGGGATCAAAGAGAGAATCATGCCTCCACCCCCATCCCAATGCCTTACTTCTAAAGTGAATGAAACAATAACTGGGATAAAAGAGAGAATCATGCCTCCACCCACATCCCAAGGCCTTACTTCGAAAGTGAATGAAACAGTAACTGGGATAAAAGAGAGAATAATGCCTCCACCCACATCCCAAGGCCTTACTTCTAAAGTGAATGAAACAATAACTGGGATCAAAGAGAGAATCATGCCTCCACCCCCATCCCAAGGCCTTACTTCGAAAGTGAATGAAACAGTAACTGGGATAAAAGAGAGAATAATGCCTCCACCCACATCCCAAAAGCCTTACTTCTAAAGTGAATGAAACAATAACTGGGATAAAAGAGAGAATAATGCCTCCACCCCCATCCCAAGGCATTACTTCTAAAGTGAATGAAACAATAAATGGGATCAAAGAGAGAATCATGCCTCCACCCACATCACAAGGTCTTACTTCGAAAGTGAATGAAACAGTAACTGGGATAAAAGAGAGAATAATGCCTCCACCCCCATGCCAAGGCCTTACTTCTAAAGTGAATGAAACAATAAATGGGATCAAAGAGAGAATCATGCCTCAACCCACATCCCAAGGCCTTACTTCGAAAGTGAATGAAACAGTAACTGGGATAAAAGAGAGAATCATGCCTCCACCCCCATCCCAAGGCCTTACTTCTAAAGTGAATGAAACAATAACTGGGATAAAAGAGAGAATCATGCCTCCACCCCCATCCCAAGGCCTTACTTCTAAAGTGAATAAAACAATAACTGGGATCAAAGAGAGAATCATGCCTCCACCCCCATCACAAGGCCTTACTTCGAAAGTGAATAAAACAATAAATGGGATCAAAGAGAGAATCATGCCTCCACCCCCATGCCAAGGCCTTACTTCGAAAGTGAATAAAACAATAAATGGGATCAAAGAGAGAATCATGCCTCCACCCCCATCCCAAGGCCTTACTTCGAAAGTGAATAAAACAATAAATGGGATCAAAGAGAGAATCATGCCTCCACCCCCATCCCAAGGCCTTACTTCGAAAGTGAATAAAACAATAACTGGGATCAAAGAGACAATCATGCCTCCACCCCCATCCCAAGGCCTTACTTCGAAAGTGAATAAAACAATAACTGGGATAAAAGAGAGAATAATGCCTCCACCCCCATCCCAAAGCCTTACTTCTAAAGTGAATGAAACAATAACTGGGATCAAAGAGAGAATCATGCCTCCCCCCCCATCCCAAGGCCTTACTTCGAAAGTGAATGAAACAGTAACTGGGATAAAAGAGAGAATAATGCCTCCACCCACATCCCAAAGCCTTACTTCTAAAGTGAATGAAACAATAACTGGGATAAAAGAGAGAATAATGCCTCCACCCCCATCCCAAGGCCTTACTTCTAAAGTGAATGAAACAATAAATGGGATCAAAGAGAGAATCATGCCTCCACCCACATCACAAGGCCTTACTTCGAAAGTGAATGAAACAGTAACTGGGATAAAAGAGAGAATAATGCCTCCACCCCCATCCCAAGGCCTTACTTCTAAAGTGAATGAAACAATAAATGGGATCAAAGAGAGAATCATGCCTCCACCCACATCCCAAGGCCTTACTTCGAAAGTGAATGAAACAGTAACTGGGATAAAAGAGAGAATCATGCCTCCACCCCCATCCCAAGGCCTTACTTCTAAAGTGAATGAAACAATAACTGGGATAAAAGAGAGAATCATGCCTCCACCCCCATCCCAAGGCCTTACTTCGAAAGTGAATGAAAAAATAACTGGGATCAAAGAGAGAATCATGCCTCCACCCCCATCCCAAGGCCTTACTTCGAAAGTGAATAAAACAATAACTGGGATAAAAGAGAGAATAATGCCTCCACCCCCATCCCAAAGCCTTACTTCTAAAGTGAATGAAACAATAACTGGGATCAAAGAGAGAATCATGCCTCCACCCCCATCCCAAGGCCTTACTTCGAAAGTGAATGAAACAGTAACTGGGATAAAAGAAAGAATAATGCCTCCACCCCCATCCCAAAGCCTTACTTCTAAAGTGAATGAAACAATAACTGGGATCAAAGAGAGAATCATGCCTCCACCCCCATCCCAAGGCCTTACTTCTAAAGTGAATGAAACAATAACTGGGATAAAAGAGAGAATAATGACTCCACCCCCATCCCAAGGCCTTACTTCTAAAGTGAATGAAACAATAACTGGGATAAAAAAGAGAATAATGCCTCCACCCCCATCCCAAGGCCTTACTTCTAAAGTGAATGAAACAATAACTGGGATAAAAGAGAGAATCATGCCTCCACCCCCATCCCAAGGCCTTACTTCTAAAGTGAATAAAACAATAACTGGGATCAAAGAGAGAATCATGCCTCCACCCCCATCCCAAGGCCTTACTTCGAAAGTGAATAAAACAATAATTGGGATCAAAGAGAGAATCATGCCTCCACCCCCATCCCAAGGCCTTACTTCGAAAGTGAATAAAACAAT
This sequence comes from Acanthosepion esculentum, assembly GCA_964036315.1. Classification (NCBI taxonomy): domain Eukaryota; kingdom Metazoa; phylum Mollusca; class Cephalopoda; order Sepiida; family Sepiidae; genus Acanthosepion; species Acanthosepion esculentum. Next base: position 131,998,517 of record OZ038481.1, on the reverse strand, counting down.
AACTGGGATCAAAGAGAGAATAATGCCTCCACCCCCATCCCAAGGCCTTACTTCGAAAGTGAATAAAACAATAAATGGGATCAAAGAGAGAATCATGCCTCCACCCCCATCCCAAGGCCTTACTTCTAAAGTGAATAAAACAATAACTGGGATCAAAGAGAGAATCATGCCTCCACCCCCATCCCAAGGCCTTACTTCGAAAGTGAATAAAACAATAACTGGGATCAAAGAGAGAATAATGCCTCCACCCCCATCCCAAAGCATTACTTCTAAAGTGAATGAAACAATAACTGGGATCAAAGAGAGAATCTTGCCTCCACCCCCATCCCAATGCCTTACTTCTAAAGTGAATGAAACAATAACTGGGATAAAAGAGAGAATGATGCCTCCACCCACATCCCAAGGCCTTACTTCGAAAGTGAATGAAACAGTAACTGGGATAAAAGAGAGAATAATGCCTCCACCCCCATCCCAAGGCCTTACTTCTAAAGTGAATGAAACAATAACTGGGATCAAAGAGAGAATCATGCCTCCACCCCCATCCCAAGGCCTTACTTCGAAAGTGAATGAAACAGTAACTGGGATAAAAGAGAGAATAATGCCTCCACCCACATCCCAAAGCCTTACTTCTAAAGTCAATGAAACAATAACTGGGATAAAAGAGAGAATAATGCCTCCACCCCCATCCCAAGGCCTTACTTCTAAAGTGAATGAAACAATAAATGGGATCAAAGAGAGAATCATGCCTCCGCCCACATCACAAGGCCTTACTTCGAAAGTGAATGAAACAGTAACTGGGATAAAAGAGAGAATAATGCCTCCACCCCCATCCCAAGGCCTTACTTCGAAAGTGAATGAAACAATAAATGGGATCAAAGAGAGAATCATGCCTCCACCCACATCCCAAGGCCTTACTTCGAAAGTGAATGAAACAGTAACTGGGATAAAAGAGAGAATCATGCCTCCACCCCCATCCCAAGGCCTTACTTCTAAAGTGAATGAAACAATAACTGGGATAAAAGAGAGAATAATGCCTCCACCCCCATCCCAAGGCCTTACTTCTAAAGTGAATGAAACAATAACTGGGATCAAAGAGAGAATCATGCCTCCACCCCCATCCCAAGCCCTTACTTCGAAAGTGAATAAAACAATAACTGGGATAAAAGAGAGAATCATGCCTCCACCCCCATCCCAAGGCCTTACTTCTAAAGTGAATGAAACAATAAATGGGATCAAAGAGAGAATCATGCCTCCACCCCCATCCCAAGGCCTTACTTCTAAAGTGAATGAAACAATAACTGGGATAAAAGAGAGAATAATGCCTCCACCCCCATCCCAAGGCCTTACTTCTAAAGTGAATGAAACAATAACTGGGATAAAAGAGAGAATCATGCCTCCACCCCCATCCCAAGGCCTTACTTCTAAAGTGAATAAAACAATAACTGGGATCAAAGAGAGAATCATGCCTCCACCCCCATCCCAAGGCCTTACTTCGAAAGTGAATAAAACAATAAATGGGATCAAAGAGAGAATCATGCCTCCACCCCCATGCCAAGGCCTTACTTCGAAAGTGAATAAAACAATAAATGGGATCAAAGAGAGAATCATGCCTCCACCCCCATCCCAAGGCCTTACTTCGAAAGTGAATAAAACAATAAATGGGATCAAAGAGAGAATCATGCCTCCACCCCCATCCCAAGGCCTTACTTCGAAAGTGAATAAAACAATAACTGGGATTAAAGAGAGAATCATGCCTCCACCCCCATCCCAAGGCCTTACTTCGAAAGTGAATAAAACAATAACTGGGATAAAAGAGAGAATAATGCCTCCACCCCCATCCCAAAGCCTTACTTCTAAAGTGAATGAAACAATAACTGGGATCAAAGAAAGAATCATGCCTCCACCCCCATCCCAATGCCTTACTTCTAAAGTGAATGAAACAATAACTTGGATAAAAGAGAGAATAATGCCTCCACCTACATCCCAAGGCCTTACTTCGAAAGTGAATGAAACAGTAACTGGGATAAAAGAGAGAATAATGCCTCCACCCCCATCCCAAGGCCTTACTTCTAAAGTGAATGAAACAATAACTGGGATCAAAGAGAGAATCATGCCTCCACCCCCATCCCAAGGCCTTACTTCGAAAGTGGATGAAGCAGTAACTGGGATAAAAGAGAGAATAATGCCTCCACCCCCATCACAAAGCCTTACTTCTAAAGTGAATGAAACAATAACTGGGATCAAAGAGAGAATCATGCCTCCACCCCCATCCCAAGGCCTTACTTCTAAAGTGAATGAAACAATAACTGGGATAAAAGAGAGAATAATGCCTCCACCCACATCCCAAGGCCTTACTTCTAAAGTGAATGAAACAATAACTGGGATCAAAGAGAGAATCATGCCTCCACCCCATCCTAAGGCCTTACTTCTAAAGTGAATGAAACAATAACTGGGATCAAAGAGAGAATCATGCCTCCACCCCCATCCCAAGGCCTTACTTCTAAAGTGAATGAAAAAATAACTGGGATCAAAGAGAGAATCATGCCTCCACCCCCATCCCAAGGCCTTACTTCGAAAGTGAATGAAACAGTAACTGGGATAAAAGAGAGAATAATGCCTCCACCCCCATCCCAAGGCCTTACTTCTAAAGTGAATGAAACAATAACTGGGATCAAAGAGAGAATCATGCCTCCACCCCCATCCCAAGGCCTTACTTCTAAAGTGAATGAAACAATAACTGGGATCAAAGAGAGAATCATGCCTCCACCCCCATCCCAAGGCCTTACTTCTAAAGTGAATGAAACAATAAATGGGATCAAAGACAGAATCAAGCCTCCACCTCCATCCCAAAACCTTACTTCTAAAGTGAATGAAACAATAACTGGGATCAAAGAGAGAATCATGCCTCCACCCCCATCCCAAGGCCTTACTTCTAAAGTGAATGAAACAATAACTGGGATAAAAGAGAGAATCATGCCTCCACCCCCATCCCAAGGCCTTACTTCTAAAGTGAATGAAACAATAACTGGGATAAAAGAGAGAATAATGCCTCCACCCCCATCCCAAGGCCTTACTTCTAAAGTGAATGAAACAATAACTGGGATCAAAGAGAGAATCATGCCTCCACCCCCATCCCAAGGCCTTACTTCTAAAGTGAATGAAACAATAACTGGGATAAAAGAGAGAATAATGCCTCCACCCCCATCCCAAGGCTTTACTTCTAAAGTGAATGAAACAATAACTGGGATCAAAGAGATAATCATGCCTCCACCCCCATCCCAAGGCCTTACTTCTAAAGTGAATGAAACAATAACTGGGATCAAAGAGAGAATCATGCCTCCACCCCCATCCCAAGGCCTTACTTCTAAAGTGAATGAAACAATAACTGGGATCAAAGAGAGAATCATGCCTCCACCCCCATCCCAAGGCCTTACTTCTAAAGTGAATGAAACAATAACTGGGATCAAAGAGAGAATCATGCCTCCACCCCCATCCCAAGGCCTTACTTCTAAAGTGAATGAAACAATAACTGGGATCAAAGAGAGAATCATGCCTCCACCCCCATCCCAAGGCCTTACTTCTAAAGTGAATGAAACAATAACTGGGATAAAAGAGAGTATAATGCCTCCACCCCCATCCCAAGGCCTTACTTCTAAAGTGAATGAAACAATAACTGGGATCAAAGAGAGAATCATGCCTCCACCCCCATCCCAAGGCCTTACTTCTAAAGTGAATAAAACAATAAATGGGATAAAAGAGAGAATCATGCCTCCACCCCCATCCCAAGGCCTTACTTCGAAAGTGAATAAAACAATGAATGGGATCAAAGAGAGAATAATGCCTCCACCCCCATCCCAAGGCCTTACTTCTAAAGTGAATGAAACAATAACTGGTATCAAAGAGAGAATCATGCCTCCACCCCCATCCCAAGGCCTTACTTCGAAAGTGAATAAAACAATAAATGGGATAAAAGAGAGAATAATGCCTCCACCCCCATCCCAAGGCCTTACTTCTAAAGTGAATAAAACAATAAATGGGATCAAAGAGAGAATCATGCCTCCACCCCCATCCCAAGGCCTTACTTCGAAAGTGAATAAAACAATAAATGGGATCAAAGAGAGAATAATGCCTCCACCCCCATCCCAAGGCCTTACTTCTAAAGTGAATGAAACAATAACTGGGATCAAAGAGAGAATCATGCCTCCACCCCCATCCCAAGGCCTTTGTTCTAAAGTGAATAAAACAATAAATGGGATAAAAGAGAGAATAATGCCTCCACCCCCATCCCAAGGCCTTACTTCTAAAGTGAATGAAACAATAACTGGGATCTAAGAGAGTATCATAACTCCACCCCCATCCCAAGGCCTTACTTCTAAAGTGAATAAAACAATAAATGCGATAAAAGAGAGAATAATGCCTCCTCCCCCATCCCAAGGCCTTACTTCTAAAGTGAATAAAACAATAAATGGGATCAAAGAGAGAATCATGCCTCCACCCCCATCCCAAGGCCTTACTTCGAAAGTGAATAAAACAATAAATGGGATCAAAGAGAGAATAATGCCTCCACCCCCATCCCAAGGCCTTACTTCTAAAGTGAATGAAACAATAACTGGGATCAAAGAGAGAATAATGCCTCCACCCCCATCCCAAGGCCTTACTTCTAAAGTGAATGAAACAATAAATGGGATCAAAGAGAGAATCATGCCTCCACCCCCATCCCAAGGCCTTACTTCGAAAGTGAATAAAACAATAACTGGGATCAAAGAGAGAATAATGCCTCCACCCCCATCCCAAGGCCTTACTTCTAAAGTGAATGAAACAATAACTGGGATAAAAGAGAGAATAATGCCTCCACCCCCATCCCAAGGCCTTACTTGTAAAGTGAATGAAACAATAACTGGGATAAAAGAGAGAATAATTCCTCCACCCCCATCCCAAGGCCTTACTTCTAAAGTGAATGAAACAATAACTGGGATCAAAGAGAGAATCATGCCTCCACCCCCATCCCAAGGCCTTACTTCTAAAGTGAATGAAACAATAACTGGGATCAAAGACAGAATCATGCCTCCACCACCATCCCAAGGCCTTACTTCTAAAGTGAATGAAACAATAACTGGGATCAAAGAGAGAATAATGCCTCCACCCCCATCCCAAGGCCTTACATCTAAAGTGAATAAAACAATAAATGGGATCAAAGAGAGAATAATGCCTCCACCCCCATCCCAAGGCCTTACTTCTAAAGTGAATGAAACAATAACTGGGATCAAAGAGAGAATCATGCCTCCAACCCCATCCCAAGGCCTTACTTCTAAAGTGAATGAAACAATAACTGGGATCAAAGAGAGAATAATGCCTCCACCCCCATCCCAAGGCCTTACTTCTAAAGTGAATGAAACAATAAATGGGATCAAAGAGAGAATAATTCCTCCACCCCCATCCCAAGGCCTTACTTCTAAAGTGAATAAAACAATAAATGGGATAAAAGAGAGAATAATGCCTCCACCCCCATCCCAAGGCCTTACTTCTAAAGTGAATGAAACAATAACTGGGATCAAAGACAGAATCATGCCTCCACCCCCATCCCAAGGCCTTACTTCTAAAGTGAATGAAACAATAACTGGGATCAAAGAGAGAATAATGCCTCCACCCCCATCCCAAGGCCTTACTTCTAAAGTGAATGAAACAATAAATGGGATCAAAGACAGAATCATGCCTCCACCCCCATCCCAAGGCCTTACTTCGAAAGTGAATAAAACAATAACTGGGATAAAAGAGAGAATAATGCCTCCACCCCCATCCCAAGGCCTTACTTCTAAAGTGAATGAAACAATAACTGGGATCAAAGACAGAATCATGCCTCCACCACCATCCCAAGGCCTTACTTCGAAAGTGAATAAAACAATAACTGGGATAAAAGAGAGAATAATGCCTCCACCCCCATCCCAAGGCCTTACTTCTAAAGTGAATGAAACAATAACTGGGATCAAAGAGAGAATCATGCCTACACCCCCATCCCAAGGCCTTACTTCTAAAGTGAATAAAACAATAACTGGGATCAAAGAGAGAATAATGCCTCCACCCCCATCCCAAGGCCTTACTTCTAAAGTGAATGAAACAATAACTGGGATCAAAGACAGAATCATGCCTCCACCACCATCCCAAGGCCTTACTTCGAAAGTGAATAAAACAATAACTGGGATAAAAGAGAGAATAATGCCTCCACCCCCATCCCAAGGCCTTACTTCTAAAGTGAATGAAACAATAACTGGGATAAAAGAGAGAATCATGCCTCCACCCCCATCCCAAGGCCTTACTTCTAAAGTGAATGAAACAATAACTGGGATCAAAGAGAGAATAATGCCTCCACCCCCATCCCAAGGCCTTACTTCTAAAGTGAATAAAACAATAAATGGGATAAAAGAGAGAATAATGCCTCCACCCCCATCCCAAGGCCTTACTTCTAAAGTGAATGAAACAATAAATGGGATCAAAGACAGAATCATGCCTCCACCCCCATCCCAAGGCCTTACTTCTAAAGTGAATAAAACAATAAATGGGATAAAAGAGAGAATAATGCCTCCACCCCCATCCCAAGGCCTTACTTCTAAAGTGAATGAAACAATAAATGGGATCAAAGAGAGAATCATGCCTCCACCCCCATCCCAAGGCCTTACTTCTAAAGTGAATAAAACAATAAATGGGATAAAAGAGAGAATAATGCCTCCCTCCCCATCCCAAGGCCTTACTTCTAAAGTGAATGAAACAATAAATGGGATCAAAGAGAGAATCATGCCTCCACCCCCATCCCAACGCCTTACTTCGAAAGTGAATAAAACAATCTCTCTCTCTCTCTCACTCTCTCTCTCTCTCTCTCTCTCTCTCTCTCTCTCTCTCTCTCTCTCTCTCTTCTGATTTCTATGTCCCGCTTACATTCGACCTTCGTTTGCACCGTTCGTCTGTATAATTTTTCTAGCTTCTGCCTTGGATGTGCGTCTGCTTCATTTGCTTTGTTTTGTTTGTCTCCGGTGCTGCTATTCGTTCCGTCCCTCCTCGTTTGTGTTCCGGCAGCAGAAAAACAAATTCACAATATCAATTGTTATATTCTATCTTCTGAATTCCGGCGCTATTAATGATGTTGCTCTTATCATATTCTTTCATACTCATTAACCCCTTGAATTTTAGTGACTTTAGAAAATGCTTTCTAAAAGTGAATTGCAAGATAACTGGTTAAAATGCGTAATGTATATTGTCAATTTCCCAAACTCTAAAGTGGTCACCTTATTTTGAAAAATTCTGCAAATAAAGGGAAATAATAATGTTGATCTTCATACAATGGCAAGATGTCGAGTTAGTTTGGTACAGGAATGCAACGGCTGATTTATTTAGGGTATATTTAAAGGCTTAAATTCTTCTACTCAGTATAGTATTTTAAATCGTAAGTGTACTGAATCTTGTATAACACTGATGAGCTTGAGTTGCCATTGATATAGATACGTAGATAGATGTGAAGAGAATTAGATAGATAAATAGATAGATAGATAGATAGATATGAACAAAATGAGATAGATAGATATGAACAGAATGAGATAGATAGATAGATAGATAGATAGATAGATAGATAGATAGATAGATAGATAGATAGATAGATAGATAGATACATACATACATACATACATACATAGATATGAAAGGAATGAAATACATAGATAGATAGATAGATAGATAGATAGATAGATATGAGCAGAATGAAATAGATAGATAGATAATGACCAGAATGAAATAGATAGATAAATAGATAGATAGATAGATAGATAGATAGATAGATAGATAGATATGAACAGAATGAAATAGATAGATAGATAGATAGATATGAACAGAATGAAATAGATAGATAGATATGAACAGAATGAAATAGATAGATAGATAGATAGATAGATAGATAGATAGATAGATAGATATGAACAGAATTAAATAGATAGATAGATAGATAGATAGATAGATAGATAGATAGATATGAACAGAATGAAATAGATAGACAGATAGATAGATATGAACAGAATGAAATAGATAGATAGATATGAACAGGTTAAAATAGATAGATAGATAGATAGATAGATAGAAAGATATGAACAGAATGAAATAGATAGATAGATAGATAGATAGATAGATATGAACAGAATGAAATAGATAGATAGATAGATAGATAGATAGATAGATAGATAGATAGATATGAACAGAATGAAATAGATAGATAGATAGATAGATAGATAGATAGATAGATAGATAGATACATAGATAGATACGAACAGAATGAAATAGATAGATAGATAGATAGATAGATAGATAGATATGAACAGAATGAAGTAGATAGATAGATAGATAGATAGATAGATAGATAGATATGAACAGAATGAAATAGATAGATAGATAGATAGATAGATAGATAGATACATACATACATACATACATACATACATAGATAGATAGATAGATAGATAGATAGATAGATAGATAGATAGATATGAATAGAATAAAATAGATAGATAGGTAGATACGAACAGAATGAAATTGATAGATAGATAGATAGATAGATAGATAGATAGATAGATAGATAGATAGATAGATAGATATGAACAGAATGAAATAGATAGATAGATAGATAGATAGATAGATAGATAGATAGATAGATAGATAGATAGATAGATAGATAGATAATGAACAGAATGAAATAGATAGATAGATATGAACAGAATGAAATAGATAGATAGATAGATAGATAGATATGAACAGACTGAGATAGATAGATAGATAGATAGATAGATAGATAGATAGATAGATAGATAGATAGATATGAACAGACTGAGATAGATAGATAGATATGAACAGACTGAGATAGATAGATAGATAGATAGATAAATAGATGCTTCTTTAACTCCTATGAAGTGTCATTATCCAATCGTAAAGCGAAAGAAATGCAGAAATATCGGTGTTAAACTCTCCAATTAAAAAGAATTAATAAAACAAAAATTGATGTCCAATCGAAAGTCTTTCTAAGCAAACAAAAATATAAATTTCATCAATGAAGTAAGTTTATTGTTTCGATAAGAAATGTAATCATCTTCCTGTTGTAACTGTCTTCAATTTGAATAAATTTACGAATTAATGCTTTTTAATATAAATGTATCGATTAAATGAGGTCCTGAATTTCTCTTTGATGAAAATCAGAAAGTCCAGAATGCAATCATGAAAGAATTAATGACACTCTATAATTTGTCACCTCGTAAATTTAAGATGGAACCGAATCTTACTATGTGCGGTAAGAGGAACGTTTTTCAATATCTTGTCTCACGATTTATTAGCAACAATTGTCTGTCCCAATATCCTGTGTCGTTCATTCGTCTGGTCTGTTTTCCATTCGGAAAATTAAACCATAATAGATTATTTTGCCCGTACAATTCATCATCTGGTTTCTTCATGAATAAAAATGTTTTATATTAATATTTTATGAATTGTTATTTCTTTTAACCGAGAATCTTGGCAGATGACTTGATCGCTAAAGTTTTAAAAATGAATATTTCTGGGAAATGACCGGATAAAAATACTTTCCTCTATCAAGAAAATATGTTACATATCGGTATTTGCTATTAAGAGCTATTCCAATCATTAATATGCCATTGACGTTAACAGAAGTAGGAATGAAATCGGCGAGCCGAGTTCAAACTCTGGCAGCATTAGTTTGTATTCCCTTCACAATAATACTTATTGGGAAAGGCATGAATCCATTTCTATCCTTAGCTATGGGATAATGACTAGTAAGGAAGTGGGAGCCCTTTTGATCTGTATGGTAATCCAACTATGGTGTTCACATTCAATTCTACAACTGGTAATATTTTAGTATTTTAGTATTAGCAAAATATTTATAAACTATACTATTTTATTAGCGTATGTTTTGGTGTTTCGCAAACAAGATGTGTTTAAATATCAACACTCTTAAATCAAAATAGAACGAAAGTGTAACATATTTAACACATTACAAAATAACAGACATTATTTCATATATTATTTCGTTATATATATATATATCGTGCGCCGACGGCTTAGTGGTTTCGATCCTAACTAGAGGCAACCGGGCGTCTAGCCACACTGATGAGCTGTGATACAGCGAAACAGTCTGTCTGTGGATGACAATAATATTGGCTCCTGAAAAATTAATTTAGGTTGAGCTCTGTGGGCGTGTGTTTGTAAACAGTGACTATTAAAGCTAATATAGCAAGACTCTTCGGCAAAATTGAGTCGCTGTCAGTCACTGTGTGTTTATGTAAATCTAAAAATAAATACACTAAAATTCACCTTCATCCCTGCCGTGCGCCGACAGCTTAGTGGTAGAATTTCCGACTGACGCCAATTCAGTCGGGTTTCGATCCTAGCTAGAGGCAACCGAACGTCTAGCCACACTGATGAGCTGTGATACAGCGAAACAGTCTGTCTGTGGATGACAATATATATATATATATATATATATATATATATATATATATATATATATATATATATATATAATCTTCTTATAAATATAAGTAAATATACTCGTCTGGAAAAACCTTAGGTGTTTTGACTTGTAAATGAACAAACCAATGCTGAAAAAATAAGGGATAAAAAAGAAAGAACTAAGAACATGTTGAGGCGAAAACAATCGTCCAAAATCCAAGCTCAAGGTCCAAAGAAAAACCTCCGATACGAGTAAAACAAAAGTAACTAATCAAAATGCTCAATACACTAAGGAGAGCAAATCTAAATTAGTTACCACTTCGTCACAGATGCCCGTTGGTACAGTTGGTATGACGTTTGCCTCCTCTCGTAACTGTCCAGGTTTCAAGTCACGTTGGTGGATCCACACTGTTGATAAGTCCCAAATATAGGATGAAGCGGCTGCCCAATACATTCTGTTGAGGTTTCTTCCAGACTCGATGAATTACTAAATTATGACATACATATATCATAATTAAGCAATATATATTATTTCACCTTGCCTCCTATATATATATTCTCCCCTCTCTCTTTCTCGCTCTCTCTCTCTCTCTCTCTCTCTCTCTCTGTATATATTGGGTGTACTTGGGCAGCAAGTTTGGTTAAAGGCCAACGAAAGTTCATTTTCAAAGCTGTTTTTTATATTTTTCTAATTTTCGGACCATTTCTGGTTTTCACGTATATATTTAAATATAAATTGTCAAATATATGAGTACTTTCAGCTTGAATAAGCCATTATCAAGAGTTCTTGCTTTTTGGCTTATGCCAGTTTCATCATTTTCAGATATCGAACTCTTATGTGAAAACGCAAAGAAGCGATATTTGAAAATGATGAAAAAATGCATGAGAGTTTCCTTAAAAAAGAGCTTTCCTTGGTTTTTAGCATTTTAACCCAAAAACATAGCATTCATTAAAATTATACTTTTACTATAGCTAGCTAGCTAGCTAGCTAGCTAGATAGATAGATAGATAGATAGATAGATAGATAGATAGATAGATAGATAGATAGATAGATTATTCACAGACTGTAATAGATAGATAGATAGATAGATAGATAGATAGATAGATAGATTATTAACAGACAGTGATAGATAGATAGATAGATAGATAGATAGATAGATAGATAGATTATTAACAGACAGTGATAGATAGATAGATAGATAGATAGATAGATAGATAGATAGATAGATAGATAGATAGATAGATAGATAGATAGATAGATAGATCCGCTGTCCTGTGAAAATGAGTTCCAAAAATGAAGTTTCTCCGTTTACTACAATCTTAACCTGTCCATGTCTAAGGTTAATAGTTATTATTTTGTTTTCCGTACAAAATGCCTCCAAACTTTAACCCTATGCCTCAAGTGGCCGACGGGCCTTGTACAGGGTGAACCTTACTGTAAAAAAAGATAGATATACATAGTAGAAGTACCTTGACAGACATTTTAATGGATCTTATATAAAGGAGAGACTGCTGCCCATATATATATATATATATATATATATATATATATATATATATATATATATATATATATATATATTAAAGAAAAACAGACCACTTTAAGGCTCCATGTAATAATTTATTTCACCATAGCCCTTTTAAAGGACGTAGCATCATCAGACTGCACTTCCAAAAGGAAACGTAAAATGAAAAATGAAGTGAACATTTACACTTCTGACGGGTAGTATGAAGTTTATGTAATTTAATAGAGAGGGTAATGAGAAGTGGTGTGAGAGACATTCCGAGTTTAGAGAGGGTTTATTTTAATATTTCTATCTATCATACTTAGTATTAGGGGAGGAGGGACCAGACATTGACCTATTTAATCGGGTAACTTAACGGAAGTGATATATTGAAAGGGAAGGGGGAGACGAGAGAAAAAATAAAAAGAAAGAAGGGGGAAAGCAAAGAGAAAGAGGGTGTCACCAGGCTTTACTCATAGACAGGAGGAGAGGTGATTTTAAGCAATTTATTTAAAGAAAAATTTTAATGTTTGATAGTAATTTAATTTTTTAATATATATATATATATATATATATATATATATATATATATATATATATATATATATATATATTTGTGTATATATATATATATCTTTGATACAGGGAAACAGTCTGTCTGGGGACGAATATATATATATAATATAGGTAATAAATCCGTTGGTATGTAATGCAAGTGAATCCTAAAAATATCAAAAATTAAAACTGATCCACAGAAAGAACTCAATGTATTTCTTATAACAGAGCACATAAATTACAAAACAAAATCCCAAATTACCTCATATGGGGGGTGGGATAGATTTATTTCAGCCAATATTACATCTATCCCCCATATGAGGTAATTTGTGATTTTGTTTTCTGATATATATATATATATATATATATATATATATATATATATATATATATATATATATATATATATATATATATTATACATACAGTGGGGTTTAATAAGTGATCGTACACATAAAAATAATAATATTTTTATTTGTAACATGTTAAATTAACAAAACGGGAATATATCTCTGTATCAGATTGCATACTAAAATGTATACATATAAAACTAAATAATATTCCATGTTTAAGAAAATATAGCAATATTTATATTTTTAGGATTGAAAAAATGATCGTACAGCAGAACAAAAATCATGTTTTCTCCATTTAATATTTTGTAGCAAAGACTTTATTTAGTTCAACAGCAACCAATCTCTTCTTGTAGTCTTTAATTAACGATTCGCATACTTTAGTAGGTATTTTGTCCCATTCTTCCTGTGTAATTGTCTTCAGGTTTTTGATGTTTGTTGCGCATCTATCACGGATTTTATTTTTCAAAAATCTCCATAAATTCTCTATTGGATTCAAATCCGGTGACTTACTGAGCCATTGTAAGATGTTAACGTTGTTATTAGCAAGCCAATTCTTCGTACTCTTAGCAGTATGCTTGGGATCATTGTCCTGCTGGAAGATCCAATCGGGAGGAAGCCCAAGATTCTCTACAGAAAGCGATAAATTTTCGCTTAGGATTTGTTGATATTTTTCTGCATTCATTCTACCGTCCATAATTGCTAGTTTGCCAACACCTCGCATCGAAAAGCAGCCCCCACCAAATTTGACAGTTGGTATGGTGTTCGTGTGTGCGTATGCTTCGCTGTCTTTTCTCCATATATGATTCAGGCAATTACGACCAATCAACTCAGTTTTACTCTCCTCTCTCCAAAGAACTCTTTCCCAATAAGAATTTTCCTTATCTTTATGCTCTGTCGCAAATTTCAACTTTTATATATATATATATATATATATATATATATATATATATGAAAAAATATAGTTTTAAGTTTTGCTATTTGTGGGATAAATAGCTTAATATCAGAGAGCGTATGTAAATATAAAAGTGAACACTGAACTCAACACTCAGAGGCAATAGGCTGTTTCATGCTAGAGGCAATCGTTAGGCCTGATGATTGCGTCTAGCATGAAACAGACTGTCGCCTCTGAGTGTTGACTTCAATGCTCACTTGTATAAATATGTATATATATATATATATATATCATTTGTATTATTATCATTAGAAATACTTAAGTTAGTGCTTTCATACGCTCTTGTTCGCTTAGAAATATGTGTAATCCTGGTCGTAGTTGTGTGTGTGTGTATTTGTGAGAGAAGGAGATCACTGGGTGTGTCTAAAAAACACACCGCCGTTTGCGCTCACGTATGGAATGAACGAAATAATATATATGCATTATTTGCTTGATAGCGATATGTCATCTTCAAAATAGCCGCTTTGTATTTAACGACCACACAAGCAGAAGAAAGCGATCAACAAATTGTGAAAAATATCTTTTAGATTTACTTTCCGGTTTATAAAGTTTTCGCTTTATGAAGTTGCAATCCTAAATAATTTCTGCTTGTTAGTGTATTTTTTTCAGTGGACTATATCAGAGTTTGTTACCCTGTCAAGAATGAAAACTGATGGATTTCAGTGTGGCCTTAGTGATGGAAGCGTGGAAATTAACTACAGTCGGATGTTTCTCTCTGGTCGCTTCAGAATAATCCCTGAGAAATGAAGCCTTTTAAAGTTTACAAAATTCACATTATCAATTTATAAAACTAAACGGAACATTTCCAGCGAATAGAAATACCTCCTTTCTTTAATTGACTGATGAAAAGGATCAGTTATTACAATCTCATCTTAATTAATGATGGATTGACTTCGCGAAGTAAGAGTTAGGTGTATTTTTCAAGATTGTTATAGGCCCTCCCATATTATGCAGGAATTATGTAGAAAAACCTGCGCTAGAGATATTTCAAAGTCAAAAGCTACAATCACATTACCTCTTCCACCTTCTTACTTGCAATGACTCAGTGAGGTAGATAGATATCTAAACCGGCTGTAGGATATAATACGAATGATACTTAGTAAATAAATGTGGTTATTTGTCTTCATGCAAAACCCACACTATGAAGCTACGTATCCACGAAATTGATGTTCCTTCATGATGGCCGACGAACGCATAAACGTTGTGTCAAATGATTAGAATAATCCTTGTTCGTCTTTTACAACAGCTTTCTGTGTGGAACTGCTTCCAGATTTATGTGGGTTGGTTGAGGGGGCCTAAATCGAAATAATAAAATAAATAAATAAAAGGAGGTGGGTGTGGTCAAATAGGACAACCATATTCTCTCAAATGATTTTATTCGAGGCATGTGATGAAAATCAAACGGAATCACAGGCGACATTCGACGGTGCTCAGGAAAAGGGATTTTTGAGGTGATTTTAAAACATGAGAAGCACAAGGATCTATGCACATTCCCAAAGGGGCAATTTTGAAAGGTGTGGTGGACTAATTATATGGAATTTATTACTTAGTAGAGTAATGGTGTATTTCTTTTTATTGAGTTGTCAAATAAATTCGTTCGTTTTTCCAATGTTATTTGAATTAACACACAAAATATTTTGTCCCATAATGTTTTATAGTTTTTTTTAGCTCTATCCATCCCCTACAACTGTTCATTGTTTTATATCATTGACTGATTTTTTAAAATTGTTGAATAATAGGAGTAAAATAAATAGAAAAAAAAATGAACGAATTCATCTGACAGCCCAATAAATATGTCCAGTTCGGGAACTTTTCGAAACGACTGCGTATTTGTCTATATTTCTGAGATGAGGTATTATGTCCATTATTTACATTATGCGGACTATTTTCCTCATCTTTGTCGCCATATTTATTACAACGTTTCGGCCGTTGTACGCTCCGGCCTTCTTCAGGTGGTTGGAATGTCGAACTGAACCCTTTATTTCGCTCACTGGGGTAGACTGTTCTAGTTCTACGTGTCATGTTTAATTAACAGGAGATAACTGATAACTGACATCCATTAAACATGGCACGTGGAACTAGAACAGTCTACCCCAGTGAGCGAAATAAAGGGTTCAAATCGACGTTCCAACCACCTGAAGAAGTCCGGAGTGTACAACGGCCGAAACGTTGTAATAAATATGGCGACAAAGATGAGGACAATAGTCTGAATAATTTAAATAATGGACTGCGTATTTGTAAATTCTGTACAAATAATTCTCCAGATTATTAGCTTAATACCCCAAGAGTAATTAGTTTTTGCGGCTCGGATTAAAAACTCGGAATCCATTACATTCACTTACGTGCTAATAGCCTTGAGACAGGTATGAGTCCTCTTCTTCTAAGCTATGGGTAAATAGCAGGACAGATCGGGCTCTATAGCCCTGTTTGGCAACTGGTCTACTGCAGAAGGAAATGGCAAACTACAGCGGGAAAGAAATCTGCCACGTCAGTCATGTATCAAAAGACACATGATCGCCTAAGAGCATGGCACATGACTGATTGAATTAGTTTTTAAGAAAGACTTTTTCGCTTTTTTTCTTCATAGCTTTATTTGCTTAACAAAACACACACACAAAAGAACTCAATATCAACTAAAACAAATCTATAATAAAAAAAAACTTTTCTATCGAGATAAGTCACCTACATTACAAGTATTGTTCAGATTCTGCAAGTTTAACGCTGCATCGGAAATCTGGTTTTCATGGACATTGCTTTAACCACTTCAACCACGGAAGTTTTCTTAAACAAAGCAAATATCGAATGCGATTCTACCAGCTTCCCTCTTCAATTTTCTATCTCGGCTTTGCTGGTCAACAATATTAGTTTTTTTTGTTTTTTTAATCAAGCGTTTTCACTATTATTGCTTTACTATATTTATTACTTACTTAATATTACTTATTATTTAGTTTACTATATTTTATTATTTCAGCTTTTCATCGAAACACTTTGGATAAATATACTCATTATTATTACTATTATTTTGCCACTAGTTTCGTTCCATCTTATTATTTTTGCTGTTTATCACAACGCTCTTGGGCGATGCACTCTACGACCGCTAAAACAAAATGCTCGAAATCGGAAATAAATGAATAAGTAGCATGTTTTACCATATCGGTGGTTATTAGATTTTATTCCCATTTTTCCATGTTTTAAATTACATATTAGTCTGTGGAATCGTCCATATTTTCCCACTCACCCCCGTTAAAAAAATAGACTATCCCATAAGAGCTATTTTCGACCAATCAACACCACACATTGCGAAACTCGGCTTATTATTGGTCGAGACGACCCCAGAATGGTGTTACCGCCAAAAGTCGCTGGAGCCTGTTCCAACTTCTCAGAGTAAATAAAAGGACAAATTTCAGTCCAATTCACCAGTCAGATATTCGCCTTCAGAGAGATTCCACACAGATCCACGCGTGTCTACATTTTGACTAAAGGACTTTGCGAGCGTCAACACCTGACTCAACTTTCAACCTCTTTCTGTCTCTCTCAATTCATTGCACATTTCTAAAAAAAAGTGTTATCTACACTATTAAACAGAAACTGCAATTCAAGCATTAAGATAAAAAATACAGTCCAGGGTGAATAACTCTGTCAAAACAAGAACAAAACAAAAATCAACAAAAATCTTGCATTACATTACTTTAAAATTTATCCCTCGATAATTTTCCTTAAATTTACACGTGAACATTTTTTAAACAAAGGAACATTCCTGAACTGTAATCCATTAAAATACTTAATTCACATTTCGTCAAACATCCATATAACCAAAACTGAAAAACAAGTTTTTCCAAATTGTATTATAATTTATTGTATATAAATGTTCAGTGTTTTTTTCTAATTGAATTCACGACTACCATTGTTTCTTTGTTCAATATTGCCTTGAGATTTATTCAACTTGTATGTCTATGCTTAATATTGTTGTGATTAATATGAAGAAAATGCTTTTCATGCTTATCATCTCAAACCAAAAAAAACTTCTGATTTCACACTAATTTCATAGCAAGTCATCTTCAATGGATCGCTTTTACACTGTTCATCGTGAAGTATTCAAATAATCTTGAGATTGGATCTTTTTAGGTGACGAACGTCTAATTAATTAGAAAATGATTTCTAAATTGGTTTTGCTTATATTTCTGTGTGCACTTTTCTTTTCGGTTACCGCTCTCCCCTCTGCCGGTTATTGTACTTTTTGTGGAGGAGCAACAGGGTTCGCAACATTTCGTATCCTATTGTTGGGTTTTCAGAATATCGAATCTTAAAAAAAAAACAGCGCCCAAAGAAATGTTTGTGTTGGATTGTTCTATTCTTTGCATCAAGCATCATAATATAGTCGTATTCGATTTCAGTCGTTTGAATATGAAATGCGCTACATTGGTGCGTCTAATCCAACATCTGAAAGGCCCACAAATCTTTGCGACCCATTCGAAAGGCGAATAATTTTCGTGAATGAATCTTTTATTTATTCCTTTGTGGCGGGAAGCCGTGACAAATGTATTTAAGGATTTGGTCAAATACACCAATAGTTGTTGAATACGCCCTGTTAAAGATAGAAAGAAGTTCTTGATGGAAAAAATTAATTCTTTTCCTTTTTTTTCTTTTCTTTTATGTCATGAATTAAAAAAAAACTGTTACTGTTGTCACATTTCATTCGTCGGTGGAGCAGATTCTTTTCACGACACTTAACGATTGTGATACCGATGAGAGGAAAAGGAAGAGCGAGAAGGAGGTCCTTTTGAAATGTCAATCATTAGAAACGACGGCTGAAATTCAGATGTATCTCACACAACGAACTATGACTGAGCAATTAAGAGTTACAGACATTGAATGATGGCTAAATACTACACGAACAAACACACACATCTATATAGACACACACACACACAATATACAGTGGTGTTCGATAAAAGTGACTCACCTGATTTTTTTTTTTTACTAAATGTTCTCTTCTCCGATGAAACGAAAGTTGAGCAAAATTCAAAGGATAAGCGATCTAAAATCCGAAGAAGAAGCTTCAAAAGCTCTTTGAATTTAGCAGTAAGTACTGTCAAGCATCCGTTCAGTATAATGCTCTGGGGGATGCTTTTCTTTTCATGGAACTGGTTTCTTAAAACCTATTGAAAAGACCCTCAGGAGCGAGCAGTACAAGAGAATTTTAAAGTCTTGTCTGCTCCCTTCTGCTGAAAGGGTGCAAATCGACCCCACCAGGCTCATTTTTATGCAGGATAATGCTCCCTGTCACAAATCAAAATTGATGAAGGAATATTTTGATGAGAAGCAGGTGAGTGTTATGACATGGCTGCCCCAATCTCCTGACCGCAACCCCATAGAATACTTATGGAGCATTATAAAGTACAGGCTCTTGAGAAAGCAGTTGAGCAACAAAGAGGATTTGATTGTGAATTTCTTATCCGAATGGAATTCAATGCTTGGAGATGAGATTTGCCAGAACCTAATCAAGTCAATGCCAAAAAGGGTTGAAAACGTTATTCAAAATAAAGGAGGACCTATAGATTATTAAATATTTCGAACTATTTTGCCTATTATAAATAAATTATACCTCTATTATTCTTTATTTAAAGCTGTTCGGTTATGTTTCTATTGATTACTAGTTGCAGGAAATAAGTGAGTCACTTTTTTTGCACAGAGTTTTTCCTAAATCTCATTTACAGTGTAACCCGGATATAAGAGAGACCCGGATATAAGAGACCCGGATATAAGAGAGGCTCGGATATAAGAGAGACTCGGATATAAGAGAGGCCCGGATATAAGAGAGATTTTTATATGATCCCAAATAAGAGCTTGTGTTAATGTATATATAATAGACCAAACCCGGATATAAGAGAAACCCGGATATAAGATATTTCTTATCCGGTCCTGACAACTCTCTTATATCCGGGTTACACTGTATATCCAAAATTATAATTATCAGTAGAATACCTTTGGGTGAGTAAACTTTTTTACTATGTGGTCGGGAAGGGGTCTTTATATTAGTAAGAGTAAAAAATGAGTTTGACCCCGAAAAGCAATATTTTTTTAAATTTATCTCAGCTCTTTCTTTTTGCACTAATTGTTACTACCATCCATTTGCAGAAACTTGTCAAGAATGTGTAACTCGCTGGCATATTTCGTTTAATTGTTTGACTGCTCTCTTCAATTGCATCCTCGTTTTCATCTCCAAATGTAACCGACGCCATGTTATAAAGGTTCCCTTTTATTGTGGTTCTCATAAGAAGGAATCAAGCTGCGGTCAATCTAGCGAACTCAGTGTGTCTTCAACGCGAGCTCTTTGTCAAGTACATCATCTTGGCAGAGTTTGGTTAAAACCTGATCTGATAATAAAATTAGGGAGTTGCCGCATTTTGTTGAAAATAAAACTCTTTTCCTCTCTCAAAAATTCAAAGAAGCAACAGGTTATAGAAACAGGAAACATTTGTGCCGATATGTTTTTAGTGGCCGCCATCTAATGCTGATGAATATTTTTATGTATATCTATTAACCCACGCAACATTAAAAAGTGTCTTTTCTAAATACATTTAATATCGTCAATATTCACCCACTACACAGAGGGTTACTGTTTAAATGGTAAATATGAATCACTTGTGTGATACGAATGAAAGAGGAAGCGGTAGGAAGCGAAATTATTAGAATATAGATAACCCTTGACTTGAAGATCTTAAGATTGTTCGGAAAGCACCAACTCAGGAGTCCAAAAAGTGTTAGTTCTTTGGGAAAATGTGTAAGTGAAATTTTGTCCTTACCTTTGTTATGCGGGGAAAATAAGGAGGATTCAACTCCGCGGCGTGTCCTAGCTGCAAATGTATGAACTGATGGAACTAAAGAATGGAGCGCTCATCTGAATATTTGTCATGGAAATAGCGATAGAGTGAGGAAATGCTTACCACGTTGCGTCTGTGAGAAGATATTTCGTTGTTTAATAAGTTTAGATTCGAAAGGTTGTAAGGATATTATTATTATTATTATTATTATTATTATTATTATTATTATTATTATTATTATTATTATTATAAATAAATAAAAATAAAATATAAAATAAAATAATAATAATAATAATAATAATAATATATATATATATATATTTTTTTTTTTTTTTGCAGTGGAAAGTGTCATGATACCATTTATAACCTTAGGTCCCTGGGCGGGACCCGGAAAGAAATGTGTAAACGCCAGAAATCAAAGGAAATAAATAAATAAATAAATAAATAAATAAATAAATAAATAATAATAATAATAATAATAATAATAATAATAATAATAATAATAATAATAATAATAACAACAACAACATAAAAAGCTGTATAAAATAAAATAAATAAAAATTAAAAATAATAAAATATTCCCAGCATGCAGCAAAAACTGTTGCTGTCGGAAATACGGACATCCTGCCAAAAGACGTTAAATTCAACCTCTTCACCATCAACCTTGGTATGGGCAACACGTATCCAACTTCTCTCTGTGAAATAGCTTGTAATACTACGGAGTAAATTTCTCCCTTTTATCACCTGTACCAATAAAACAACTGTAACCTAAAAAATACACACACACAAAAATATAAATAAATTTCTATGAAAGTAATATCCAATTTACCATGCTTTTCCTGTTATTTCTGAGCGTTTTATTTTTTGTCAAGTTTGCTTTCATCTCCGTGAACACAAAGCTAATTTCTAGTGCTATGATGTGAGTAAATACCTCACAACATTATGGTGACTGCTGACGTGTATAAGAAAAGCAACCTACTCAACCACAAGGTACAAATGGCAGAAATTAGCGGTTAGGAAGATCATTCAAGACAAACCTTTCAAGAATAGCTACTTGCCATGAAAATCAGCATTAGAATTCCTGGATTATCACCTCGCATAAAGCCCCTTATCTCTGGTCCTAGCGAATATATAAAACTTGCCATGTTTGTACAACAGAAATATATAGAAAGTATTATTGCTAAAACAAATGGGTTTATAAGTTGGTAGTAACACCATATGAATACCTTGCTTTATTTAGGAAAATGTTTATTTATATGATTATATCGATCATTAATATTTACTTCCCTTGAACACAGGGATATTTGTTTTGTCCTGGGTTTCAAAAGGGGGAAGACGAAAGTGTCCGCCTTCCTAGAAAACTAACGTTCCTTAAATATATAACTTTTTATATTGGTTCGAAAACCGTATTCTGACATTACAAAATGCGAATTACAAATAGCCTCGAGGGAAGATAAGACATAAATATTTATAATTTCTCCTCCTGATTGATGTTTGAACTACTTTTAAAGTTTGTTTTTTTCTCTTTCTATTATCATCTATATACTGAAATTACAAAAAGCTTTATAGCACATTTTATTCAGTCTATTAATAGATCAGCTAAAAGAAATATTGCGATAATAATAAGGAAAAAACAGAAGAATATACTTTGTTTACTGCTTAGTAGTAGTAGCTGTACGTAGTAGTTATACTTGTTTTTAAGTTGTTTTGATATTGGGAAACGATGTTGATTTTTTTGTTCGTTTTTTGTGTTTTTTTTTTTACATAGACATTTTTTGGGTTTTTTTTTAGAATTAATTCTGACGACTTTTTTCTCTTGGTCTTTATTTATTGCAAAGTTTTTAGTCGATTTTTAAAAGACAACGTTTCCGAGGCATGAAATACCAGTTCGTGTTTCTTCGGAAGCGACTTCCTGCATTTCCTGCTGTTTTCATTAAAAACTTAAAAATAGATTGACTAAAAAAGGGTAAGGAAAAAAGCAACAAAATGTCGCAAAAATCGTAAAACATTTTTAAAAAATCTTGTTTGTTTACGACATAACAATTTTATTTTTAATGTTGTTTTGACACTCTAAAATGGATTTTTATTATTGATTGATTTTGACGGGATTTAGCTTAGTACAGACGGAGATGAGGCGAGGAAGATTGTATTGCGCCTATTATTCAATTGGGAAGGGCTTTTGATTCTGCCTAGCAAAATAAACATACAAAATACTTTTTATGTAAACTCAAACACCGAATCTAGATGCCGGTAGGGAATACGCAACTAACTCAACCACAAGGCAGCAATGATACTTCTTGTTATTTAAGTATTGATTTCCTGCGTTTGGCACAAAAACACAATTATGGGTCACTAAGTCGGTGAGGTACATTCTCATTACACAGTAGTAATGTTTAACCATACCTAAAAATTCTCGCGAAATATCACTAAATCGATGCACCCTTGCTAATTCGAGAGGTGCCTGGTACAAGGCCAAATATGAAAAGGCTACCCATCCAAGAGACGACGATCCTTCTGGCGTGAAAATCAACATTTGAAATCCAGGCCTTTACCTTGGCTTGAACTCAAACAACTGGCACTATAGAGATCAGCCGTACAGCACGTATTTAATTATCTGTTATTATAACAGCCATTAGCTGTTGATTTTTTTGATTTTTATTTGTGCTAATGTTCACCAAATTTAAGGCTCAAGCCAGAGGGTTACTGTGTGAGTCTGTTGTAAGGGAGGGGAGCAAGGAGGAAGTAAGAGGTGTATATTATGAGGATATGTAGGATAGATATTGATTGGCATTGAACATGAAGAGATTAAGAGTGTAGTGGCGAGGGAAGCATCGTCTCGGGAGCTTGTTTCACAAAGTAAAAATTCTGAGGAAGAAGCTGATGTAAAAAAAATAGCATAAAAATGTAATCTTAAACATTTGGATTATCTAAATACAATTCTTTTACAAATAGGAAATAAAAATAATTTGAGCGCTCAAAATGATTTAAGGCATCAATAAATTAATTTATTTGTCATATTATTATATCATTAAAAGAGTCCACTACACCGAAATATGCAATTGTTCCTTTCCATGAAATTCACTCTGCTGGTGTTACGCACATGCACACACACACAAACATGTATAGCTGGCCACTCGTATTCGAGGATACCTGTTTACTAGAGAGGCTAGCCAATCCCTATTGCAGACGCTTGTTCAGGCGCATTTGTGTTTATACTGCAACTATGCTGAGTAGAAATTAGTTGCAGCTTCTAACGTGATCAACAATTTGACAAGACCAGCATGCCCAAGCCCTCGGCCACGATGACTTGGAAGGGACAAGTTGGATTGCTTTCATGCGATTTCATATAATTAATCAGGACTGCCTTTGACAGCAGGGTTCGGTCACACACCTCACATCTCCACACATCTCCACAATTGGCCAGCAGAGGTGTCCGTTTTCTTCATGCTCTCTAGAGCTCTGCTCTGGCTGCTTCAAAACGTTCAGCAACCTCGAAAATCACAGCCCTCCACTGGCCACGATCAGATGTTAGGGACACCTAATCATCAACAGGAACACCAAAATACACCAAACTCTCCTTGACACTATCTCGAAACCGTTTCTTTTGGCTTGTGCTGTGGTCTCTTGCCAGAAAGAATCCCCCATAAAACAGCTGTTTTGGAAGTCTGGAGTCATCAAGCCGAACAAGATGACCAGCCCGACGCATCTAGTTCCTAATCACAGTTGCAGCACTGCTGATTGTTTTGGCTTTGGTCAAGACACCTGTATCTGGGACACGACTGTCACACTTCATACCAAGAATATGTCTGAGATACATACATACGTACATACATGTGTGTGTGTGTGTGTGTGTGTGTGTGTGTAAAATTTCAGATATAACTAAAATATATCTCTGTAAAAGGACAATATTAGTAAAAACAAAAATATGAGTTTTCTTTTGTCTTTATTCAAGTCGTCTGATATTCGCGTGAGACTCGGGTTACGACTAGAGCCATCCTTTCATAAGAATTAAAGTCGTCAAGTGTTTTTACTCTGTCTAGGCATTGAGCACTTTACTGAGTAGGTGAGTGTTTGCCTTTAAGCCTTTTTCTTTTTTCTTATTACTGTGGCTTTGTCTGAGTTTTTATGTTGTTTAAAGTTAATTAGGTCTTTTGACAAGTTTTCTGTTGGTCCCAACAACGGTTTTGCCTTTTATTTAATATATATATATTTGCTTGGAGAAAAAAATAGCTATCATTAGCTTCCCAGACCAAAATTAATTATTAAGTAAAAGATCCGAGCTAATCTCAAAATGCAGACATGAAAACAAATTTTTACTACGTAACTTAAAAATCAAAAACGGAAAAAATAAATAAATACATAAACAAACAAAATGACAATAAAATAAGCAAAATAAATTAATCCAAACAAATTACCAAATCACACCTGTTAGAATAGACGAAATAGAATAAAAAATAAGGAACAAAATCAATAAATAAAGTAAATAATAAACTAATTAGCAAACTATTATGACCAAAATATTAGACTATAAAAAATCAAAACAAAAAATCGGACGAAAAATAGCTATAACTGTTATATAACGATAAAAAATGAATAAAAAATAATATACTGCATTACTTAAAAATCGAAAACCAAAAAGAGAAAACATACAGTGTAATAAATAAATAACGACAAGTATAATAAATTGATCTAAATACATCCAAATATATAAATAAACTAACAACCGATACCGATAAACTAGCCGTTTAGAAAAAACAAATAAAGATAATCAATCCAAATAAGTAAATTAAAAACTGTTCCCGGCAAAATAATAGTCAGAACAAACCACAACAATCAACCCCAAAATTCAACAAATAGCTTTATCTTCCCAAACAAAAACAATACTATTAAATAAGCTATATAAACAAATTTTTATTACGTTAATAAAAACACCGATCAAAATAAAAATAATAAATAAATAAATATATAAGATAAAAAATAAAAATAAATAAAATCAAGCAAAATGATTTGACCCAAATAAATAAACAAATAAACGACTTCCGATAAAATAGCCGCCATAATAGACTACCCACAATAAGCTATATAAACAAATTTTTACTACGTTAATAAAAACACCGATCAAAATAAAAAATAAAATAAATATAAAGGATAAAAAACAAAAATAACAAGCACTCGTGGCCTGACGATTGCATCTAGCAAGAAACAGACTGTCGCCTCTAAGTGTTGACTTCTTTGTTCACTTATATATATATATATATATAATGCTTTTTATATATATATATATACATATATATATATATATATATATATATATATATATATATATATATATATATATGTGTGTGTGTGTGTAGCATCATCTCGTTATATGTTCAGTATTTTGATTTTTTTTCTCCAATGCAGCTCTGTTCCAACTTGTGTAGTTCTGATTTTCATTCAGGCGCGTATTTCTGCTGCGCAATTTGATAATTTAGCTCTGGTGTCCCCTACTCTCTGTTTAAAATTGGATATATTTATGCTTATTTGATTATGTTTGGTGGCGGGAGGAGAACAAGAACACCCCTACCTGCTCCTTGTTGAAACGAACATCGCTACACATAAAAAGTAAGGTCCTGACACCGAAATAGAATTACAATTTCCTATGATTATATGCCGAACGCGCACGGATATGTACCTGCGCCCAACGTCAAGTTGATTATATGGATGTGCTGGTGTGAACTAAAATACGTACACCTGTATGTATGTGTCTATGCGTATAATAGTGTCACCCCAAACAAAAATAGGTAGATTCCCTCTCCCACCGACAAACAGAGTCATACAAGTATAAATAGATTCAATTTGAAAAAATAAACCACTTTGTCTGATGATCACAAAAGCGTGAAACACTGGGTCACAAACTCATACCCATACAACTTATATATATATATATATATATATATATATATATATATATATATATATATATATAAAGAATAAGATTTCGATCCATATTAAACCTATTTTGTTATATACACACACACACATATATATATATATATATATATATATATAGATAGATAGATAGATAGATAGATAGATAGATAGATAGATAGATAGATAATATTAGTGGTCAATGGATAGATAGATAGATAATATTAGTGGTCAATAGATAGATAGATAATATTAGTGGTCAATAGATAGATAGATAGATAGATAGATAGATAGATATAAAGAATAAGATTTCGATCCATATTAAACCTATTTTGTTATATACACACATACATATATATATATAGATAGATAGATAGATAGATAGATAGATAGATAGATAATATTAGTGGTCAATGGATAGATAGATAGATAATATTAGTGGTCAATAGATAGATAGATAGATAGATAGATAGATAGATAATATTAGTGGTCAATATATATATATATATATATATATATATATATATATATATATATATATTATCAAGAGGATAGAATCCAGGTAGAACTCGATGTCCAGGACAGAGTAAGAATATAATATAAAAGGCTCACACACTAACATTCCATGGTTTTAATTTATTACATTCGAATCGTAATTACGATCTCAATCATCAGACCTACAAATTCTATTAGAAAACATTTCAAAATTAAAATATACTTAATTTGTAGGTCGGATGATTTGGACCGTGTTTACGATTCCAATATAATAAATTTTAGTGTCTGAGCCTTTTATATCATATATATATATACACACACAAATATTTGTAAAAAATACCTTAAAATCTTAAAACATTTTTGAAAAAAAGTAACTTTACCTCAAGTCAGCTCCTAGAATAAAGTATTTAACTAAATGTGACCAAAAATATAATTGAGGATTTTTTTTATTTACTGAGATTAAAATTCATAAGGCCATGAGTTTCGGGTACCTCTTGAAGATCGAATATACTAGTAAGGATCTACAAGTCCAGTGTACTGGTCAGTTCTCAGCTATCAGGCCCCACACTACAATATATATATATATATATATATATATATATATATATATATATATATATATATATATATATATATATATATATATATATATATATATGGCCCATATAGTGCTGGTGACGTATCAGAGAAAAGTATTTTTAACACTGAGGTGAGTGTCTTTATGAAATATTGATAGATGTATAGTTTTAATGTTTGACATTTTTAAGTACAAGGCACATAACTATAAAATTTACTTGACGAATGCACCGTGGACACCTTTTTATACATTTTTAAACTACCCAGAAATCTTTAAAAATTCGGAAATATTGTAAGCCATCTAATATTTTATTGAATTTTATGGACTTATGCTTACGAAGACGCTTGTTGAGAAAATGTTAGAAAATAAACAATGAATTTTAACTTAAATAGTTATCCCTCTTATTTTCCGATAAAAGTTGCACTTGGACATCCATATTTAAAAATTTCGACACTTTTATACACATAAAATAAATTCAAAATTATTTTTATATTATTGGGAATCGCTGAATTTTAGTGAGTTTTCCATTTTTGATCAGTGTATACAGTCGTTATTTAATAAAATATTACTTGACCACTTACAAATTAATGTACAATTTTAAAAGATTTAAAATTTTATGAAATTGTAATTATAACTTTAAAAAATGGAAACAATTCTTGTAAAAATTCATTATTCATCGATTTTTTTTCTTAAGACAATAATGTCCATAATATATTTTAAACAGAAAAGCTATTAAAAGCTTTGCTAATTAAATAATGTCGTAGTTTTTTTGCATTTTTTAATTTTACTATTCAAAGCAGATA
This sequence comes from Acanthosepion esculentum, assembly GCA_964036315.1. NCBI lineage: Eukaryota > Metazoa > Mollusca > Cephalopoda > Sepiida > Sepiidae > Acanthosepion > Acanthosepion esculentum. The sequence continues at coordinate 131,970,055 of OZ038481.1, read as the reverse complement.
TTCTGTAACATGGAGTCTGGTTTCACAAAAGAAAATTGATGATTTAAATTCTCCGAGGACTTATCCTTATAAATAATATAAACATTAAACCCTACAAAAAGAATTTCTCGAAATTTCATAAAATTAATTAAGTGGTAATTTCTCGAAATTTCATAAAATTAATTAAGAAATAGATGTAAAAATATATTTTTACCAAAATTTTCTGAAGAAACATTCTAAAATAATTTTCTTCATTTGTGAACAAGTCCTGAAAGTTTCATTGAAATCTGACAATTACATGATTTTTGCAAGAATTTCCAAATCAGTGGGTTTGCACGAAAAAGACGCCTTAATTTCCCATACTAATTTATGGTCACCCGCTGACGCCAGAACAACAAGAATTTTAACTAAAAATTCAAAGGTTCTAAAACGGAACCAGAAAAATAATTCAATAATTCTTTAACTTTTTTTCCTCTTAATAATAACAAAGATTTTGACGATAAAACTTTCTTTTTATTAAGTTTTAGTCATTTTTTCATCATGTATGCTCATATTTTAGTGAACTTTTGTATGTACCAATATAATATAATATTAGTCTGTTATGTGCCATACGTGATACACGTTTAGGCGATCATCTATCGAAAGATACATGATCGCCTAACGAGGCTGATTTTTTCCCGCAGTAGGTTGCCATTTCTTTCTGCAGTAGACCAGTTGCCACCCAAGGCTACAGAACCCGATCTGTCCTGCTATTTACCCATAGCTGGAAAGGAGAAGAGGATTCATACCTTTCCCAAGAGTTTTAGCACGTAAATGAATGTAATGATTTCAACCGGAATTCGAACTCGACTCTCCGATTCCTCAATACGAGCCGCTATCTATTAATCTCAGAAAATGTATAAATACATCAAAGAAATGAATCACAGATGCACTGTGAGACACAGACAATGATGAATGCATAAGTCCATAAGACTGAAACACTAGCGGTAGTTATTGAATTTATATCTCAATGTGTCACTGCATAATGCTCGATCTGTGCGATTAACTGAATTAGATACATTAAACATGGTGATTATGTTGAAAAATAAATACTGTGTTAAATAAATAAAAAAAACAAATTATTTTTTATTGTGCTCTGGATTTACACATAAGCATATGTATCCGATCGAAAATACATACCCAACTTACATACATAACTGTTTAGATAGATAGATAGATAGATAGATAGATAGATAGATAGATAGATAGATAGATAGAAGGGTCATGCTGAGATAGATAGATTGTGAACGGCCTAACATAGATAGATAGATAGATAGATAGATAGATAGATAGATAGAAGGGTCATGCTGAGATAGATAGATAGATAGATAGATAGATAGATAGATAGATAGATAGATTGATAGATAGATAGATAGATAGATAGATAGAAGGGTCATGATAGATAGATAGATAGATAGATAGATAGATAGATAGATAGATAGATAGAAGGGTCATGATAGATAGATTGTGAACGGCCTGATATATATATATATATAGATAGATAGATAGATAGATAGATAGAAGGGTCCTGCTGAGATAGATAGATTGTGAACGGCCTAACATAGATAGATAGATAGATAGATAGATAGATAGATAGATAGATAGATAGATAGATAGATAGATAGATAGATAGAAGGGTCCTGCTGAGATAGATTGTGAACGGCCTAACATAGATAGATAGATAGATAGATAGATAGATAGATAGATAGATAATTTAGCTTGTCTTGTCTATATTGAGTGACTAAGCGTAGCTTAGATGTCGTACAAGGCCGCTAGTAAGGAGCGCTCAGTGAGTATCGAACACACTACTCAGTCATGATTGATCTATCGAGACTTTATAACCATTACACCACGTCGAAGTGCCCTTCGCTTGTCTGCATTTTCTTTTTGGCCCAACAACTAGTTGCCTGCTCTTTAGTACAATATCACCCCGCCCTTATTTTATGACAGATCTCAGGAAGAGGCGGAGTGAAAAACCAGGCGCCATAATACGCTGTCAACTGAACCCCTTTGAAGTGAAAGGAACAATTTTATTCCACGTCAATCTCCTAGAGACATTTGCCATGTTTTCAACCCGGTTATTTCTAAAACAAAACAAAAAAAATATGGAGGAGAAAAAGATAGGCTCTCATTCTATTGTTTAAATGCAAGTTGAAGGGAGTGTGTGTGGTGAAGATGAAAGCGGGAAGCTTACTAATTTTCTCGTCTGCCTCTTCTACCAATATACCTCACTTCGTCCCTGTCTCTTCTCTCTCGCATTTCTCCGAAACATATCGATTCGTGTCCTGTGGAACTGACTTTATGTTAGGCTAATGTTTCTAAACAGAAACGGGAAAAGAAACTAACTAAAACTAAATAAAACACACGTGAGTGCAGTAAAAGATTCTTCCCTCTGTATCTGTTGTCACCCTTCCCAAACTTAAATTCGCGGAAAATCAAGTCTCTTTTTAGCTAAAATAATCCGTTATATATATATATATATATATATATATATATATATATATATATATATATATATATATATATATATTGCGTGTATTTAGGCAGCATTTTTTCATTGATGCATGTTTCATTAAATAATATAGACAAGTGTTGTCTATTTTACGTAAATTCTTTTCATATCGTCTGATAAGCTTAATAACATTATCATTAAAAGAAGAAAGAAAATCACAATATTGATACATATTTTTTAATCCTATGTAAGATTTCGGCTAACAACCCATTATCAAAGATGACTATAAATGCCTATAATTTATAACAGAAACCATTGGTTTATACCATACATAATTCTTCTCGTTTTCACTCTCGCATGGTCATGTGTGACGTCATGAGCTGCGGTGCGATTTTCGTTTCCAGCGTTTCATATGCACGATTTGTCGTTGTTTGGAAATCTTCCATGTAAACAAAAACAGACTATCATTATTGTTTTGTATGTGTATTGTTTAATGTACTGTAATGTAATTGTCATCTTTGATAATGGTTTATGTAATGGAAGCACCAGAATATGCCTTGATTGGTATCCGTTCCAGCAGCCAGCACCAGCAAACAACAGTAGGCGTCATGCTAGTTCTAACTCCATTTGCCACGGCTCGCTCAGCAAGCAATAACCAGCAGTAGCCAACATTGTCAACACAAACTTTTTCTGCCCCGGCCAACTCATCACATCGACTGCCCCGGCTATCTCCCAACTGACTTCAACCTACCACATCTTTGCGTGGCATCTAATTCTTCTCTCCGCTGCACAATATTTTGACCCAGTCCTTTTCAGAACAAACCACTTTCCCGGCTGCAGGATATGCGATAAGTACCTGTCCTTTTCAGGACAAACTCAATCTTTTCTCGCTACATTATATACAATGTGCAACTGTCCTCTTTAGGGCACAAAGTCTTTTACCAAACCCACACGGCGATTCAGGCTTCACTACCCTGCATCCTGTCATCTTGTAGATCACAGTGATTTCAGCCGCTTGCCCTGGGATATGACCGGCAGCTAATAACAAGTCAACACATCGACTGCCTGTCGGCACAACTCCGGTTTCATCATCGGGCTACCTACTGTTTCCGCATCTAGACCAAATGTTAACTTCCACTATGATCAATCTAAGTATTTAAAACATCAGCTCACTTCGTTTTTTTTCATTGTATTTTCGCTAATAATGAATTTGCCATATTTTTAACTAAACACCTAGTTCTACTTAGCCTTGCCTTGGCCTGTGTCACTTCTCATTTTTAATGTTTGTAGGGATCGTCTAGTATAGACACTTGGTCCTCTTAATATATATATATATATATATATATATATATATATATATATATATATAACTATAGTGTAGGTGAAACCTAGGTAGGTTTACCTGGCTCTTTAGGTTCATAGTTAGATTTGCTCTACTTAGTGTATTGAGCATTTTACATAGTTACTTTTGCTTTACTCGTTTTGGAGGTTTTTTTCTTTGGACTCTGAGCTTGGATTCTGGACGATTGCTTTCGCCTCAATTTCATGTTCTTAGTTCTTTCTTTTTTTATCCCTTATTTTTCATTCGGCATTGGTTTGTTCATTTACAAGCCAAAACACCTAAGGTTTTCCAGACGAGTATAACTATTTATATTTATTTATATATATATATATATATATATATATATATATATGTCAGAATAATGTATGGCAAGACAAGAAACTGTCAGGTGACACATTTCGTTCCGAGAATATTGATAAAATCAGTCTTTTATTTAAAAAGCGGAAAATGTCGGTTACATTTTAGATCGAAATTCAAATTTTCCAGTCCGATACATTTCGATGTTCAACTTTGCGTATCTTATTCAGCTTTTTGTTGTATTTAATTTTACAAAATTTGATAAAAATTATCGAATATCACTCTAAAATGTCTAAATTTTACTGTCTACCCAAAATACACTAAGTAGACATTCTTATGAAACCTGTTATATGTGAGATCGACATGTTTCACATACACTAACGAAAGCTATAACAGAAATGTTTTTGGATATTGTTTTGGTAAGATTCTCATTTTATCGGAAATTCGAGAATAAAACGAACTGACTCAAGTGTATTAAATAAATATGTTTTTTATTTATTTTGTTAAGAGTGATAAGTGTGACCTTTGATATTGGGTGTCACAAAAATGTTCGTTTATAAGGCGAATATTGGTAGTATGCTTGCAGAAAGGAGGTAGTTTTGAAGTCAAACCATGATAGGGGTAGTAGTAATAATATTAGAAATGGGTCAGTGTCAATTTATTGTGTTTTTCTCAGCCCTAAACAGAGAACAAATATCATTAGCAGATGACCCTTTAACTACTTCTTCACTGGTTGCGCATAGCTGGTTTCTCCGCAGTCGCGTCTCTATTCGTCATTCTCGCCGTTCCTTCTGCTTCTAGCTCAGAGTTGTCAGCTTATATCCTTTTGATCAGGCTCCGTGACTTTGGCGCGAACATTGGTTTCGACGGACATCAAAAGTCTCATTGTGTCAATATTTTGATTGCCCAAAATTATTTTATTTTCCTTCCTTTTTTATTTTTTTCATAACGGATTTTATGCGTGGAACCTATCTGAATGTTGTTAGTTTTCAGTCATAAATAGTTACGCTCCTGTCCTGCAAAATTCCGGCGTTTTGGGTCGGGTTCAGTCTTTTCTTCTTCTTCCTTTTTTTATTTGAGGGTTGCCTTCTCGTTCGCTGAGATAAATATGGAAAGCGAAGTTCAGAGAGAGAAAGAGAGGGAGAATGAAAGAAAAAGAGATAAGTGTATTAAAGGAAAGCATAAATAACTTATTTTATATTTAATTCTTTTTTTTATTTTTGCTTATATATTTTATTTTCCTATTTTATTTTCTCAGAGCTGACGACATGTTAACCTCACACACCTTTCGGAAACAATTAGTCCTTTACATATTAAACAGTTTTGGTGACCTTGTCCACAAATTAAAAGATAAGCTAGTTTTTAATCTGGATATTAAATCTTTATACACTAATGTACTAATAAACATAAACTACTTTTCTTTTCTTTTTTCTTTTTTTTTTTAAGTTTTTCACCCCAGGCAAGGCTGGAAGCCACTAGCACGCAAGGGGTTACAGAGGATTTGGAGCGAGAGCAGATAGGAGTCATAGAGGAAAGGATGTGGAGAAGGATAGTGGATAGATCAATGCAACTGGAGATGTCGATTGACGTTACATTTGAATAGTTGGAGATTATAGTTGTCAGGGAAACAGGAATAAAGGAGGGAGTTCCACACGCGTGAGGTGTGAGATATGAAGCTATTGGAGTAGAAGAGACGTCTACATTTAACAGTTTCAACAGTGAACAGGTGGGAGTGGGATTCCAGCCTCGTAGGACGCTTGAATTCATGGAGCCTGGGAACCAGCGATAGCAGCTCATTCGAGCAATTACCATGAAAGTATTTGTAAAAGAGACAGAGAGAGGCGACGGCGCGTCTGTGAGAGAGAGACTGTAGACGAGAAGCCAGATCAGGGTCAATTACATTGCATACCCGTCTCTGGATCTTATCAAGAACCCCGAGGCAAACAGAAGGGGCTCCAGACCATATATGGCAGCAATACTCCATGCAAGGGCGGATGGTTGATTTGTAAATTTGGAGGATCGATTCCGGGGAGAAAAATTTCCTGACCCGGCACAGGGAGCCAACGTTCCTTGCGGTGGATCAAGCAATTGACTCAATGTATTTGTTCCATCTCAGGTCAGCGGACAGCGTGAGACCGAGCAGCCGCATAGAAGTCATCATGTGGACTACTTCATAAACTAATATACTAATAAACAAATGCTTATATATTCTAAAGCCACGTTTAATAAAATAAAAAAATAGCCTCTGACTCCCGATAGAAAAAATTATAATAATCCGGCGACTTATGATAAACTATAATTATTGTTTCACTTTCGATAATAATTTTATGAACAGAAGTTTTGACTATTTATATAGATTGCCTTCTAACTGTGCGATAATCTTATTTTCTTTAGAATTTCTAGAAACTAGTCTTTTCCAAAATATTTTGCTTAAAGAAACAATATATTTTCCAATATATCGTTGATGTTTATTGATACATACCTAGAAAACAATATCGTCCTGGGTATGACGATAAACATACACCCGCGTCCTGGGTAAGACGATAAACTACATCCGCGTCCCGGGTAAGACGATAAACTACATCCGCGTCCCGGGTAAGACGATAAACTACATCCGCGTCCCGGGTAAGACGATAAACTACATCTGCGTCCCGGGTAAGATGATAAACTACATCAGCGTCCTGGGTAAGATGATAAACAGATGATGGTCAAGTAATACATTTCCTAGGAACCGACATATATATATATAGGCTTTGTGAAGTCTTTGTGCAGACCCAACAACACTTTTTGAAGAATCGGATATAAAAACCTTGTGCACTATGTGCCACGAGGTCCCCAAAAGACCCTCCGCAAGTTTTGAATTCAGAGTTGTTCTTCTCATAGACCAGTTTCTATCCATCCCTATAGAACCCAGTGTGTCCTGTTATTTATGCATATACATATATATATATGTGTGTATATATATATATATATATATATATATATATATATATATATATATATATATATGGGGAAACTATTATGGCGAAAGTATAGATCTGCGCCAGAAAAGCCTTATTTCAATATGATTAACTAGGGTAGTGTCTGGTCCAGTCGTAGAAGCCCACACATTAGTGACAGTCCCAATTGCAGCAACTGCGCTTGAAGTCGCCAGGGACTGGCGGAGAAAAACATTTCAAAGGCATTACCAATGTATCTCATCATTAGCATATTGGCCTCCCAGCTTATTGACAAGTCCAAAGTGAGATCGATTATTTTCAATGTTCTTCCTCCTATATACGTTCATGTTCAATAATTTCTTGTCTTTTATGCAGACATCATTGAAAGTAAAACTGAGTCCGCCATCCCTATCGTCACTTGCCTGAAATTAGTTCCCTATACAACGGTTCTTTCGGACGGGATCCTACCAGCGGAGATAGCGTCAAAGAAGCGGAGAAAAGGGTTGATACGCGACAGAATATAGTTTCTGGTGATTTGTTGAATGAGCCAAATGTTCAGAATGCATCCTAGCCTGCTAATATGAAAAGAGTTGAGGTATGTTTTTTTGTGTAGAGTAAATGCTCCTTACAGAGCTGCTGTATGGCGAGCAACCAAGTTAAAGGAAATCCATATTAATTTATCTGAAGATTTAGTTCTAATTTTTTAGACATCAGGAATGAAAAGGAATTATTCTGGCCAGCTGAGAATTCCTGACATTGCCAGACAAGAAATAGTGTATTTACATCTTATGACAGCTCGTTACATAAATATTTTATGCAAGAACATATTAAAATGTCTATATATCTATACCTACGTTATACCACCCCACTTCTGGCTGCGGGGAGCCAGGAACAATGCCAACGCCTACATGCTAATATGTCTGTTTTCATTTTCGTCGTCCATTGTAAACTTCTTAAAGACAGCTTGATATTAAACAAAAATATTTCAATCGTTCCTTGCATAAGGAATTAGTTAAGATGCTTAACAACTGATCAGTGAGCGGTAAACAACAGCTTACATTAATAGAGAAGAGGTATTTGAGTAGTTGTAAAATATTTATTTCTCTTACTTCTGACGTTTACAATCATTTTCAATTTACACAAGTGATTTATTTAAATTATGAAATTAGTAATTCATAAGAAATAATACAAAGTAAAGTAACAGAGTAAAAAGACTTCAGATACGAGAGTCATTCAATAAATAAGTTGAATTTTTCGGTATAAGGACTTCTAATACAGATAGAAGCTTACTCTTTTTTATTTTTTTTATTTTTTATTTTTTTGTTTTACTTGGATTTAATTTTTGTTTCACATGGATTTAATTTCTTTTGCAGATTAAAAATAAACTTTGAGAGTTTTGGCGATTAACAAAGATGGCCGACCAAGAAGCATGCTCCAGGATTGAACAGCGGTCAGTTATCAAGTTTTTGGTTGCTGAAGGGTGCAAACCAGTTGAAATTCATAGGAGAATGTCTATTTTGTATGGTGCCACATGTTTCGGCAAAAAAATGTCTGCAAGTGGGCTAAATTGTTTAAAGAAGGACGAGGCAGTGTTGAGGATGAAGACAGGCCTGGGAAGCCTACAGAAGTGAGGTCT
>OZ038481.1:131913871-131956371 GCA_964036315.1 Acanthosepion esculentum | reverse complement strand
AATTTTTTTCCATTCGATAATGCAGGCGAATCGCTTTATACTATCTTTATGCATTTCAAGTAGACGCCTAGTTTGATGTTCTGGGACAGAGCCCTGAGGAATTCCGGTTGTAGACATCGAAAATATGTGGAAATTGGACATTACATCCGGGTACTGACAGGGAACTCGGAAAAGAGGCTGACATCGGTAGGAAATCTAAAATGGCAAGTGAGACTTTTTTTCACTGCTGAGAAAGACCGTATATCGCTTATGACAAGAACGAGAGTGAGAGAAAGGAAAGAGGAGAGGAAAAAAAAGGAAACAATAATGAAAGAGGAAGAGCGACAGAGTTACTTTACTCTCATCAGGGGGAGAAATACTGCTGTAATTACTTAATTCCATCATAATCCAGCACAAATACACATTTGTGGGGCACCCAGTGAGTGACAAACTCACTTCACCAGTGAGTTGATATGTGATAGCTTACTAATCATTTCTCTAAGATAATACGCCCTGGATAAGATGATAAACTACATCCGCGTACTGGGTAAGACGATAAACTACATCCGCGTCCTGGGTAAGACGATAAACTACATCCGCGTCCTGGGTAAGACGATATACTACATCCACGTCCTGGGTATGACGATAAACTACATCCGCGTCCTGTTTAAGACGATAAACTATGACCAACAGCAAGGCCTCTGATCAGGAGGTTTTGAAGAGCGTGGAACCACTTCTTAATTGCTAGCGTTCCCAGGTCCACCCTGGCCTGGGGTCGGCAGCACCTGATAGGGTCCCAGCTATGGGCAAATAGTTGACACCCAAACTTGTGTAAAAATAGGATTTAATACCAGAAATACTTTGTAATAAAAAAAATATTACCAGCAATAATTTTTGAAGGAAAAATTATTATCAGCAATACTTAAAAGAAAAAGTACCAGCAATACAAACATTTGAAAAAAATATGACCAGCTATAGATTTCTTCAAGGAAAATGTTCCCAGAAATAAAGTTTTGAACAAAAATATATTACGAGCAATAAAATTTTTGTCGGTATTAAATAACCCATTGGGGTTGATATGTCGTAAAACAAACAAAACCAAATAGAAAGCTAATATTTTAATTTTAATTTGATCCAGTAAACATACATACTCACGGGCCTGCTAATATGGATTGAACTCATTATCGAATGGTCTACGAGGCAACATTACTAAGCACGCTATGCGTTAGACACCTTCGTCCTGGGTAAGACGTTAAACTACATCCATGTCCTGGGTAAGACGATAAACTACATCCAGCAGCAAGGCCTCTGATAAGGAGGTTTTGAGGAGCGTGGAACCACCTCTTAATTGCTGGTGTTCCCAGGTCCACACTGACCCAGGGTGGTAGCACCTGTTAGGGTCCCGACTATGGGCAAATAGTTAACTATTACCAGCAATACTTTTTTGAAAAAAAATATTACCAGCAATACAATTTTGAAGGAAAAATATTACCAGAAACAGATTTTTGACAAAACAAAATATTACCAGCAATAAAAAAAATATTGTCGGTATTAAATAACCAATTGAGGTTGATATGCCATAAAACAAACCAAACCAAACGTTAAACACCTAAAAATACTTGTATGATAATGGTGGTGGCTGTCTACTAGTGCAGCTAGTCAATCCCTGTTGCAGACGCCTGCACAACTACTGCTGCTATGCATGAGAGGAAACAAAACAAAAATTTAAGAAACATCTCTTATGAAATTAAGCGTACCATTCAGAAAGACGAAATTAACCACAGTTTGGCAGAAGTGTAATTTTATTCTTATACCATTTTGCTGGCTTAGATGCAAGACAAATCTTTGCACCCATTTTGCAGCCTTATCTGCATTATTGAATCTGAGCCATTGCTCTGAAAAAGGTGCAAATCTGATAGTGCTGTAAAGTTTGACAAGTTTGCTCTTCACTATGCAAGTTAGCCTAATACGTGGTTTGTGACCGACTCTCACTATTTGTGATCTTGTGCCAGACTAAGACTGCACTTCTACCGATTGGTAGTTTTTCTTTCAATGTTTTTGTCATTATTCTTTATGATTTATGGCAATGATTTCAAGAATGTGTTGGGTTGACAGAATACTCGTGGCTCGACTGAGGGCAGTGAATGCACTCCCAATGCGTCTCGCGATCTCCAGTGACGCCTGAAATGAGACGTGTTTCAGCTATAGAGGTCATTAAGTGCACAACAACCCCAAAGCGGCAAAACATTTCATATGTTTTGGCTACATTTCTTTTACCGTGAAGAGAATGCGGGATTTACACAAATACGCGCACACATACACACACACACACATATATATATATATATATATATACACCACGAAAGAAAGCTGAAAATTTCTATCTCCCAAAATACAAAGTTTGGTCATTGAATTGCCAATCTAATAAAGTAGGTTAGGTTTAGCCGAAAATTTCACAACGCCCAACTCGTAAATATATATATATATATATATATATATATATATATATATATATATATATATATATATATATATGAAGAAATATAGTCTTAAAGTGTGCTATATTTATGGGATAAAGTGCTCAATATCAGAGATAGAGCGTGTGTAAATATAAAAGTGAACATAGAAGTCAACACTTACAGGCGACAGTCTGTTTCATGCTAGATGCAATCGTCAGGCCACGATTGTATCTAGCATGAAACAGACGGTCGCCTCTAAGTGTTGACTTCTATGTACACTTTTATATTTATATATAAAGATATATATATATATATATATATATATATATATATATATATATATATATATATATAAAGTTTGTGTATTTAGGCAGTAATCTGTGCATATATATAAAGATATATATATATATAAAGATATATATATATAAAGATATATATATATAAAGACATATATATATGTATAAAGATATATATATATAAAGATATATAAAGATATATATATAAAGAGATATATATATATATATAAAGTTATATATATATATAAAGATATATATATATATATATAAAGTTATAAATTAAATCTTTAGTTTGATATGTAGTTACTAATTCAATATTGATCTGAATTTTTTATTGTATAATGTTTGATCAATGTGATCTATAAAGAAACGTTGGATTAAGTGTAACGACAAGGAAAAGTATTATATGCTGAAAACTAAATATTTTGTTGTGTAAATATTTTCATCATTAGGCTAAGGACTTCCTGATGTAGCTTCCTATGTGTGATATGAGTGATACCTGATGGAGTTAATTTGCCGGCGTGTTCACGTGCGTCTACGTAGATATATGTAATTCAGCCTGCATGAGTTTGATTGTGTATTTAAATATGTCTGTACATATGTACGTATGTATGCGTATAAGTGAGCAATTGTAAAGTATACCCACGCGTGTGTATATGCACATATGAATGAGATAATGAGTATAGGTTCGTATACAAGAATATGCATATGGTTGTGTAGTGGGCCGTGGGGTGAAGATGTGAAGAGATGTCAGAAGGTTAAAATTTCCTGCTGGCCGGTCCAGCTACATCAGAATGTTGAACTTTAATTAAGTCCAAGGAAGACAAAGAAAACAAACAAGACCGATATATATATGTAAACAAATATATATATTAATAACACGTTAAACAAAGACATGGACAGTTACATAGAGTTTGTGTTGAGAAATAATGTTTGTGTTGTGAGTGTTCGTACGTACGTGTATTGTTCTAAGCGTGTACCCAGAATTTGGGAAACGCTGTATCTGTGATAGGTCACATATTGGTGTTAGTTGAAAAGAGAGATTTACCTCACCCCCACGCGAGGTGGCGGCCCAAGGCCTAAGTGGAAAAAAGAGATCGAGGCGAAGGGTCGGCCAGTATTTATATTTATAGCCAGGGGAAAGAGACCCCTGTTGAAGGATTAAGGAACTGAGGAGGAGGAGCTTACTCCGACAGTTGTGTATAAAAGAGGTTTCTATGGAGATTATAAAAGTGAATCTATGTGCGTTGCAAAGTGTATTCAGGAGAATGTCTTTGTGAGTGCGTATGTCTGTAAATGTATATGCAGGTGCGTTTGTGCTGGGTCTAGGGTGTATTTGTACGTGTATGCGAATGTGTTTGTATGCTGTGTGCATGCTTGAATATGTATGCGTGTGTGTGAATATCACTATATATGTGCAAGCGCGTTTTCCTCTGTAACGCCTTTTTATACTTATTTATCTGTAGAAATGAAGATAGGGAAACTCGAATTTGCCAAGAAAAAAGGTTTCTCTTGCCTTGAAAATCAGCATATAATATCCTGGATTTTTAACAGCGTTTTGAACTACGACTACTGGCGCTCACAAAATTGTTGCAACTATTTCAACTTTGAAGCAAGCTACTCCTCGGAGTCATCTTGATTTTCCTTCTTCAGGTACTTCCAGTTGGGTTCGTTACATTCACTTACATGCAAATACCCTTTGGAAATATATCCCTTCTCTCCTCTCGCTATGGGTTAAATCGTACGAATTATATCCGCAGAAAGCATGTATTGAAAAAAAAGTTGTTAATACAATATTCACTCGATAAAAAAAAGGAAGAATTATTCTAACAGTCCAAAATTAAATATTCACTCGATAAAAAAAGAAAGAATTATTGTTACAGTCCGAAATTAAATATTCACTCGATAAAAAAAGAATTCTTCTTACAGACCAAAATTAAATATTCACTCGTTAAAAAAAGAAAGAATTATTCTTACAGACCAAAATTAAATATTCACTCGATAAAAAAAGAAAGAATTCTTCTTACAGACCAAAATTAAATATTCACTCGATAAAAAAAGAAAGAATTATTCTGACAGACCAAAATTAAATATTCACTCGATAAAAAAAAGAAAGAATTATTCTTACAGACCAAAATTAAATATTCACTCGATAAAAAAAGAAAGAATTATTCTTACAGACCAAAATTAAATATTCACTCGATAAAAAAGAAAGAATTAATCTTACAGACCAAAATTAAAAATTCACTCGATAAAAAAAGAAAGAATTATTCTTACAGATCAAAATTAAATATTCACTCGATAAAAAAAGAAAGAATTATTCTTACAGACCAAAATTAAATATTCACTCGATAAAAAAAGAAAGAATTATTCTTACAGTTCAAAATATGTTTCAGAATTAAATAATCAACAAAAGGTTGATAAGCCATAAAAAGAGTCTATCAAATCATCAAACAATTCTCTTGCAAATAAGTTTCCAACGCGAATCAGATGTCATCAGTCTCAGTTCTTTCGTTTTACAGCTAAATCTTAATTTACTGGATCTGATTTAAGTTTTATACTTTTTACATTATTTACACGTGGACTATTGTCCTCATAATTTTTTCGTTGTTATTACAACGTTACGGTCGTTTTGACCACTGGCCTTCATCAGGTTCTTGTCGATGCGGATAAGCTTCAGAGAATGTTGAACTGAACTCTTATCAGCAGATAGATTAGGTTTAAGGCTCCAAGTAATCCACTCAGAATTGCCCCACGGGAAAATTGCCTAGTGGATTAAAGTGTTGGCTAGCGAATTTGATAACATAGTAACTGCAGCGCAACGAGAATAATCTACACGTGTAGATTAAATAAAGAGTTCAGTTGAAAATTCCCTAGGGATTACTCGGGTCGATAAACACATGATGAAGGCAAACTAGTGTTTGCAAATACTGTATCTTTACCAACAGTTTTAATAATTCATTGGCTAACCTCTATGAACCTTTTACCGAGATTAAGCCTCAACAAAAAAGAGTATCGAATGTCATCAAAATCAAGTAACATCATCGCAAACAATTCTTAATACGTATGCATACAAAAGCAAATAAATTGCTGAGTAAATTTTACAGACACTTCTAAGATTTTCCTAATATTGTGAAAAATATGAAATTGAGAATTGTGTATCATTCCAAACATAGATTTTCTTAGATTAGTATTTCACTCCAAGCAAGGCGATATAGTCATTAAGACAAAAGTAGGTTACTGAGAATGAAATAAACTGAGAAAATATTATTGAAGAGAGAGCGGACTATGAAAGAAGACGATTGATGGAGACGGGAAGATGGTGAGTAAATGTTATTTAATGCTTTCAAGATTGTAGTTGACAGGAAAGTAAAAACCGGACGAAAGTTCCCCAAAAACAGAAGAAAGAGAGAAGAAATTATTAGCATAGAACTTAGTATTTCATCTAGAATTTCATCAGTAAAATGATGAGACCTAATTGTCAATCTAGTACTGCGTTTAAATTCGTGCAATCTTTTGGTCCTCTCGCCAAGCTTTTTAAACATTGCAAAAAGGGACCAATTTATATACATATACATACATATATATATATATATATATATATATATGTGTGTGTGTGTGTGTGTGTGTGTGTGTGTGTGTGTGTGTGTGTGTGTGTGTGTGTGTGTGTGTGTGCAAATACATAGAAAAATAGGAAAGAACACGTTAGGTAAATAATACGAAGTTCTTTAGTATTTTTGTATTTATTTTTAAAAAAATAATTATAATATTAATTAACTATACATACATACATACATACATATATATATATATATATATATATATATATATATATATATCGTCTCTTTATCATCTTATACCAGTTTAAAACTGCCTCCTCAAACAAATGTGTGCATAAATTAAAACTAATAATAATTAAGTTTTTAAGCCTGGAAAAATTTGTCACCAATATTTTTGTATAAAAACGTAAAGCTGAAGAATTAGAAATTCCAGGTTCTAAGGAAATAAATTATAGCCCCATGAACTCTGTTTGTTAATGTAATTAATATTTGCTCTGTTTTTACCTTGAGCTCTCCTCCTTGGAATTATCCATACGGATTTCCAAATAACTTCATTAACTAACTATACATACATATACATACACACACACACACACACACACATATATATATATATATATATATATATATATATATATATATATATATATATATATATATATATATATATATATATATATATAAATCTTGTCATCCTGACTACTTGTTTAGGGAAAAAGAGTGTCGATGTCTACAAAATAGATTCCTGATCACTAGACTAGAATTGTTATTTGTTTAAATTGTTTCGAAGCCGATCACATCTCCCTGGTATTGGGGAAGGATTGCTTTTTGTTTTGTGGTGTTTTTCTTTTCTTTTCATCTTATCGGCAATATTTCACATCCCCTTTAAATTATTCATACAAGTAATTTATTTATTAATTAACTATCCCTAACTTAGCTTGGCAATAGGGATCCAATTCGTATATTTGTAAATATTTGTCTGGCAACCATTCAAACATTTACATAGCAGCAATATACACAATGATTTTGATATCTTAGATTTATAATTTAAAATTATATTATAATTTAAAGAAAATATTTTTACTCATTTTTAATATATTTCTTGAGAATTTGTTTTCTTCTATTTCATTCCTTCTTTCCTTCCTTCCTTCTTTTCTTCCTGCCATATTCTTTCCAGTAAATTTTTTTCCAGCCTATCCACGTTTCCCTGAATTTTTTTTTTCTTTTCATTCTTATTTCATGCCTTAACCTTTCCTTTTGGGGTTTTTATTTATTTTTCTCATGTTTTTTTTTTTGTTTTTTTACGTCGTTGTTGTTATTATCTCTTTGAGTTCTGCGAGAGTTTACTCGTATCACGTGATCCAAGTATAACATTACGTGTGTTTATCGCAGGTGAACACCATGGAGATTTTCTCTTCGAAAAAGTTCAGCTCCCCGCGGTGTCATTAAGTGCAATACTTCCTATGATTCTTTACGGAAGTCCCCAGTGACATAAAACGCGAAATTTGAATCTTTTACATCGAGCGAACAGGGAAAAAAAATGGTTCTTCACCTTCAAATGAAACCCTCACTGAACAAAGGCTCTTTCGAGATTTTTTTTATTTTTATATTTTTGTAATTTGGATCATTTTGCATGCTTTTTTGTTTTTGTTTATAAATAATGGCTTAGTATTAGTAAAATAATATTATAGCTCAATAATCTCAATCTACCTCGTGAAGATTGTGTGCGTGTGTGTGCCTGCGTGCGAATGTATGTGCGTATTTATGTGCGTATGTATGTGCGTATGTATGTGTGTACGTGTGTGTACCTGTGCGTGTGTGTATGTATGTATGCGCCAATGCCTGTTTGTGTGTACCGGTGCATGCATGTCTGCAAGCGAGCATGTGCCTCTGTGTGTGTATGCGTGTGTTTGGTTGACCATTTTGTTTCTCTGATTTCCTATATTTATGTAGCTTTACATGTAATACTGGCATAATACAAACACACACATAATATAATATAATATAATATAATATATATATATATATATATATATATATATATATATATACATACATACTTGGGAAATGGGAAATAAAACGTTTTTCATAGTTATACCATATTTCTCGCACTATTTAATTGCAATACACGGGAGGTTATTCGTGAGTATGAACGGATTTTATTAAAAATAAGCAGACAAAATGTCTGAAATTATTTAATCACACATGCCTAAAAGAGAATTTGATGCCTACATTAAGCAATACTATTCAAGTAAATTAACTATATATATATATATATATATATATATATATATATATATATATATATATATATAAGTATACAAATAGAAAAAATGCTGTAAGAATTTTTTGCCGTTAACAATAAAATTTTAAAAAACCAAGACGACATGCATTTTTAACGGATGTCAGAATTCGTTGAAAAATACATCCCTACCCATCACTAAACATAACCCCTTTTTCGAACGCAACTTATAACTGATACAACAAAAGTTAATGAAAATGAACACGCTACCACCCCTTGTCTGGATGAGTGGATTTCTCTGTATCCTTGGAAACAGTGAATTATGAATTTTTGCCGTGCCTTTAAAACTCAGTAAATTTTTAAATAAGTTACTCCAAAATTCGCTTGAGAATGAAATGGAACTAATGTTTTTAATTTAATTACAAAATTAAATTCGAAGCTTTTAGCTTCCATTTTTGAAACATGGTTATTACTGTGTAGCGAAAAAAAACATATTTTAAATCAGTTAATTTATAATATTAATGCTCTGTAAATTTACATTGAGCACTATTTTGTAAAAATAAAAATATCTATAAGAACACCGGATTATATATCTTCCTGTTGCTTCTTTATATATATATATATATATATATTTAGTTAATTTGCTAGAATATATATAGATATTTGAACTTTATTTCAATCCTTGGTGATTTTCCGATTATTATCTATGATAAATTAATGATGAACATGTCATTTTCGTTTATGATCGATTTCATCACGATACTTTTGTTAAACTTCGACGGTAATTATATATTCTTTTTTCTCAAAGTAAAGTTGAATAGTGTTATCAAAACTCAGAAAATTCCAGTAAGATATTTTTAACCGTTTCTAAGATACTCCGGTTCAAAGCTCAATCTGCCATTACACCCGGTATATATATATATATATATATATATATATATATATATATATATATATATATATATATATATATATATATATTTATGTATGTATACACACAAATACACACACACACACATATATATATATATAAATATATATATATATATATATATATATATATATATACATATATATATATATATATTACACACCAAAAAAACAAAAATTACCTCAACATAGGATAGTCTATTTCAAGCCGTTCTATACGCCGCTCTCCTCAGTCCCTAAGTGTCTGTGCTCTATCTATCCATCTATCTCTATATATATGTGTGTGTGTGTGTGTGTGTGTGTGTAATAAATACACACACACACAACTACGACCAGGATTACACATATTTCTAAGCGAACAAGAGCATATGAAAGCACTAACTTAAGTATTTCTAATGATAATAATACAAATTATATATATATATATATATATATATATATATATATATATATATATATATAAAGGGAAGAGCGTTTTTTGTTAATATGTCAATTTAAGAATTTTTTGATGTAAGAGTTTATCAGTCAACGTGGCATGGACTAAATTGTTCAATAAGTAGAGTAATGTCTCAGTTGTTATCCCGAAAATTTACACGTCGGATCAATTCTTATAAATCAAATATGTGATGTCGATTAATTTATATTACAATGAACCATTCATACAAAAAGTAAATTAGTAAAGTTAATGATATAAAATGGCGAATTCACTTCGCAAACTAAATTTTTAAAATCCATTAACCCACTAACCACATGATGAATGTTATGATCCTTTTTTTTTTAATTATAAACTGTATTGGGTCTTCCATAAATTGACAAGTACTTTCGATGGGTTCCCTGCTCATCATCAGATATAGGAAGTATTTTCTTTTTGGCAAAATTCAGGTAGCATCCGAGATGAAAAAATATAAAGCAAATCGAAATATATATTATATGTGCGGTACTTATTGGAAAGCGACCATCATCAGTGATAGCGCTAACATACATACATACACACAGACATTTAATATTTGGAATTGTACTATATCCTTTCTCATCTTACCTGGATATATATATATATATATATATATATATATATATATATATATATATATATATATATATAGTAGGGTCCAAATAGCATAATGAGAAGCCACGTATACTTTCTTAATATATAGAAAAAACAACTGAAAAGTTGCGAATTAAAAAAAATTGAATGTTTTTTTTGAGAAAGTATTTATTTATATTTTTTATATATATATATATTTGATATTTTAGATCGGCCCCTATTATATTCATTGTGTGATCAAGAATGATACAGGCAAGAACATTTCCAGATCTTCGCTAATGAGACAAAAAGGATTGACTAAAACAAAATAATAATAATAATAATAATAATAATAATAATAATAATAATAATAATAATAATAAAAACCATTGATCATCTTATATCAGGTTGCACAATATTGGCACCAACTGAATATAAACCCAGCATGACAGAGTGGGCCAATATCTCCACTGGAAAATTTGCAGCTTCTACGGGAAGGAAACTGAAAGAAACTGGTACGAACACCACCCTGTCCCGGTTACGGAGATAGGACCTGTTACAATTCTATGGGACTACACAATACACACTGACAGAACAATCAAATCCAACCGCCCAGATATTGTTATTAAAGACCACAAACAAAATAAGTGCCTCCTTATTGATATGGCAGTCCCTACAGACTGCAATGTATCTTTGAAGATATTCGAAAAACTGTCAAAATACAAGGACCTTGAAATAGAAATCTCAAAAATGTGGCACATGGGAACATCAACAATTCCTGTTGTAGTTGGAGCCCTTGGACTGGTTGGAAAAGATTCCAGTAGGCTGATTGAAAGGATCCCTGGAAGTCCATGCCTCAAAGAGATAAGAAAAATTGTTCTGACAAATACAGCCCACACTTTACGATGGGCTTTATCTATGTAATAATTTATTTTTTTGCAGTGGAAAGTGTCATGATACCATTTCTAACCTTAGGTCCCTGGGCGGGACCCGGAAAGAAATGTGTAAACGCCATATATCAAAGGAAATAAAAATAAGAATAAGAATAATAATAATGAACAAAAATGACTAACGTAACTCTTCCAATTATTTTCTTGCTCTCCAGTCAATTTTGATCTTCAAAAATTTAAATTCAGTTTCTGCTCTTAATAAAATTTTCCTTGCCTCCTTGTGCTTTAATGGCTTCATTGTCTTGCATCGGGTAAAATATATTTTTTTAACAACTTGTAAAAAGAAGAGTCCTATTTAAGAAAAAGAAAAGAAAAGACACTATTTAACAATAACACAATGTTTAATAATAACAGAATGTCTGTCTTCAACTTATGTTTAAAAACTGCATACAAATATAAAACAAAATATTTTAAAAATACACATATTTTTACAAATGTCGCTTGACTTAAGAAAAACATAATCAACGCGACAAAATGAATGAAACACAGACAACGTGAATAGAATTCAACTGAAGCGTGAGTAATTTGATGGGTAAAATAAGATTATGGTAAAATTTTTCTTCAGTTGATTAGTTAGTAATATCAGTTAATCAAATAGTTTAGTATAAATCTTATGGAACTCTCCTGTCATTTTGTTCATTCCCCTGTCGTGAAATGATAATATTTTGCATATATAATTATCTTGATGGATATGTTTTGCAGAATGCGTACCTTGAACAATTTCTGAAAAAATATCCAGAATCCACCGACCTTTCAACCCTTAAAAAAAATGAAGATAATTTCATATGGAAACTACCATCGCCCTGCCCACATTGCAATAATAATTATTATTATTATAGACAGTGAATGCATGCGTGAATGTATCTGTCTATATTTCTGAGATGAGGTATTATGTGCACTATTTACATTGTTCGGACTATTGTCCTCATCTTTGTCGCCAGATTTATTACAACATTTCGGCCTTTAAGTATCTGTCTATATTTCTGAGATGAGGAATTATGTACACTATTTACATTATTCGGACTATTGTCCTCATCTTTGTCGCCATATTTATTACAACGTTTCGGCCGTTGTACGCTCCGGCCTTCTTATTATGTACACTATTTCAAATTATGTACACTATTTACTATTGTCCTCATCTTTGTTGCCATATTTATTACAACGTTTCGGCCGGCATGTTCGGTTGGCATGTCGAACTGAACCCTTTATTTCGCTCACTGGGGTAAACTGTTCTAGTTCCATGTGCCATGTCAAATGGATGTCAGTTATCAGTTCATTCCCCTCTCCAAATTTTCCACCGCCTTAACCAGGTATTGAACTCACACTTTTTGGGTCCTGTCACTGGATCTAACTAACGCCTTTATGCACTGGGCCATGCGTCCTTGTTTTTGATTTTATTGAATCAGTATATTTTTAATAATTTGAACTGTCAAACCGTTTAATTGATCCAGTAGGAACAAAAATTACTTTTTCGGTTGACCATTCATGACTCACTGATTGCCTACTGTAAGACAACATTTGTAATTTGCCCATTGTAAGCGATGTTTTTAGAGTGAAGATAGAATTATATGCGTCATCCCAAACGCCAACATGACTAATGAAGAAGCAATGAACAAATATAAACAACTTATGTTTGGCCAAAAAGAAATGAAAGCAGGTCATCTTCTTCAATCGATCTGTTTATCTACGTGAAATCACAGAAATTATTCAAAAGTCTATAAAAGCTATAAACATTGCAGCAATTCATTATGTTATTTAATATTTTGATAAGCATTAAAGAATTATTATCATCACTCTCTAAGATATGTACTTGATGAAGACATTTAAAATTGGTTTAAGGTTGTTTTATATAACTAGGGAAACTGTGTAGTTGGCTCAACTTTTTCTAATCAGGATGTGTCACAATTAAGCCAAATAAACTGTATATTGAAAAGAAAGAACGAAAGAAATAACTGACATGCTATAGATAGATAGATATGAATAGGTTGAGATAGATAGATAGATAGATAGATAGATAGATAGATAGATAGATAGATATATAGATAGATTTTAGCAGATTGATATATATATATATATATATATATATATATATATATATATAGAGAGAGAGAGAGAGAGAGAGAGAGAGATAGCAGATAGGCAGAAAGAAAGAAAGAAACAAAGAAACAAAGAAAGAAATAGATCAAAACTGACAGATAGAAAGATAGATAGATAGATAGATAGGTTTTAGCAGATTGATATAGATAGAGAGAGAGAGATAGCAGATAGGCAGAAAGAAAGAAAGAAATAGATGAAAACTGACATATAGATAGATAGATAGATAGATAGATAGATAGATAGATAGATAGAGAGATAGATAGAGAGAGAGAGAGATAGACAGATAGACAGATAGGTTTTAGCAGATTGATATATATAGAGAGAGAGATAGAGCAGATAGGCAGAAAGAAAGAAAGAAATAGGTGAAAACTGATAGATAGATAGATAGATAGATAGATAGATAGATAGCCAGCCAGCCAGCCAGCCTCGAAACAACTCAAAACCAAAATTTTAAATTAGTTGTTATTAAGGGTCCAGATGTGCAGTTAATATCTTTCGAAACAGGAAACGTAACTGGACAAATTATTTCTTTGTTCATTTTTTTTCTTTTGCTAAATTACGGATTTTTGGTTTGTGTTGTCGTGTGAAATAGAGTAATTGAAAAGATGACAGGTAACTAACGAGAAATATGATGAATGTATCGCAACCCAGAAGGCTTTACTCAAACTTAAGGGCTATCTGACCCTGATATAATTGCTATAAGAAAAGAAAGTGGGTGTGCCAAGAGGCATTTATGTCGACATAGCAGGTAGGTCAGTCAGCAATGCACGGGTCAACACTGTTGTCTTCTCTTAAAGATTTCCTGAATTAAAAGAAAAAAAAGAACCGTTGTAATATCGTGCGTTATTTAATCTATAATATGAGAATGTTTTTTGTCTAAATACGTTCTTAATTCTTTAGTTTTTGTTTTATAATAACATCTTTGAAACAATGAAATAGAAATTAGATAGATAGATAGATAGATAGATAGATAGATAATGAACAAGCTGAAATAGATAGATAGATAGATAGATAGATAGATAGATAGATAGATAGATAGATAGATAGATAGATAATGAACAGACAAAACTAGATAGATAGATAGATAGATAGATAGATAGATAGATAGATAATGAACAGGCTGAAATAGATAGATAGATAGATAGATAGATAGATAGATAGATAGATAGATAGATAGATAGATAATGAACAGGCTGAAATAGATAGATAGATAGATAGATAGATAGATAGATAGATAGATAATGAACAGACAAAACTAGATAGATAGATAGATAGATAGATAG
The DNA here is from genome assembly GCA_964036315.1 of Acanthosepion esculentum. Taxonomy (NCBI): domain Eukaryota; kingdom Metazoa; phylum Mollusca; class Cephalopoda; order Sepiida; family Sepiidae; genus Acanthosepion; species Acanthosepion esculentum. The sequence goes on along the minus strand of OZ038481.1, from coordinate 131,941,551 downwards.
ATAGATAGATAGATAGATAGATAGATAGATAGATAATGAACAGGCTGAACTAGATAGATAGATAGATAGATAGATAGATAGATAATGAACAGGCTGAACTAGATAGATAGATAGATAGATAGATAGATAGATAGATAGATAGATAGATAGATAGATAGATAATGAACAGGTTGAAATAGATAGATAGATAGATAGATAGATAGATAGATAGATAGATAGATAGATAGATAGATAGATAGATAATGAACAGACTGAACTAGATAGATAGATAGATAGATAGATAGATAGATAGATAGATAGATAGATAGATAGATAGATAGATAGATAGATAGACATGAGAAGAAATACACTCACATAGTGATGAACAATTCTCAAAGGTAGATATGAGCTGATTAATCAAAAGGAAGAACCAAGTCAAAAGTTTAAAACCGCACTTTTCAAAATACACAGACAATGAATTGTTTAAGAAAGGAAAAAACGAAAGAAATGTTTAGCCTATTTAAGTTGTTAACTGAGCCATTTATAGCAAAAACATCCCTTAACAAGTTTATCTTTCGTTTCTTTCCTAAGGTATTGTTATAGTATATAAAATTCAACACTGGTGTTTTTTCACACTGACTTCGACTGCCTGTGTGGTATTAGCAACAGACCTCACCAACAAAGAAAAATAAATTGCCTTTATTGGTCTTAATGATTTCATAATCTTTAGTCTAAATGTCCTCTTGTTTCTGCGTACACCGTTATGAAACTGGTGGCATGAAATTCTTCCCGCTTATAGATTTACGGATTCGTCATGTATTCTAGATGTCTTGGGCACCTCGACGTGGTGTAATCGTTCGAAAGCTTGTCTTCCTAGATCAATTACGACTGTGAGTAATGAGTTCAATCCTCACTGGGTGCCCCATACTTTCGGCCTTGTGCCACATCTAAGCTGGGCTTAAAAAATCACTAGGGCACCTCGAGGCGGTGTAATGGTTAGCAAGCTTGTCTCGCTAAAACAATTACGACTGAGTAGTGAGTTCGATCCTCACTAAGTGCCTCCTACTTTCGGCCTTGTGCCACATCTAAGCTACGCTTGGAAAATCACTATATTCTAGATGTCTAGCTGTAGAGCAAACTCCGTAAACATTGCATTGAGGTCGATCTTTACTGGGAATCTCACACATTTCGTGTTGTACCGAAATGGTTAGTAATATTAATATCTGCCATTTCAAGCATCTTATGATAAATTAGTGGTTAAGATGCCAATTTCGGTGACGGATATCAAATAATATTTAGTTGACGCAATGGAAGTTAGAATGAATCTACATACAATTACGTTCAACTAAGAAAAACATAGAAAAAGGGAAAGCTTATGAAATGACTGAATGAAGCTTTGTATGTAACGGTGTTCTTATCGTATGTACGTGTAAAATTCCTATAAGACTTACAAGAGACTTTGAAAAGGTTAATTATCTGTTAGTTTCGTAGAATTCTATTTGATTTACCTGTGTATAATCTAGTGGAATTAGGGAATTGACTGCGATCAATGCGACATGAAATTCGCTGGGGACAAATAGAGCTCCCAGAGGGGAACGAAAATCACTTTATTTCTAAAGTATCCTGTTGGTAAATAGAAAGAGAATAACACTTTTCTTAAACACTGCTTTGACAACGCCATCTAGCGTTCGTTAGCAGAATTTTCTTGTTTGACATGTAAAGTAATCCCACGTTACTAAAGAGGCTGATTCTCACTGTCTGCATCACATGTGTCACCGTGTGTCGCGCTAAACTTGATAAATATATTTAATATCTACCTCACCATAGTTAGCAAATGGTCTCGCAGATCTTTTACCTAGCGACATGCCGAAATATGACATTTGTCTCCAGTAAGAGATTATAGTTTTGAATTATTCATTTATTTCATCATGCCTTATAGGGAAATCATCAACATAATAATATAATATTTAAATAGCTGCTTGTAGGGATCATAAAAGATTTCAAGTTCCTATATTTTTAAAAGTATTTGTAACAATCAACAGGGTCAGAACACCAGATATGTTTTTATGAGGGCGAATAAATGAAATCAAACGGTTGAGTTTTATGGCTTCTGGTAAACATTGCTCAACTACAAATGTAAATAAAACAAACACTATTTTGGTTAAACATCTAGATTAACTGGTAACCAGAAATACTCATAAGAATTAGGTTATGAAAAAGTTCATAATTTTTATTTTTGGCTAAGAAATCATCAGCTCGACACAAAGTAAAAAGTCCATTTTAGCATTAAATTTTATTGTAAAATGGACATCTCATTAGAATTTTGATTTCTTCTTAAGAAATTATCAACGAGATGTGATTAAACAAAAAGATAAAGATTTTGTTTAGCTAAACTGAGGGACACAAATTAAGGGTCCATTATACGTGTACTCAGGTACTGTAAAGTGTTTAAAAGTGTTAGAAATTTCAAAATCTAATATATTAAAAATATTGGGGGGTGTCTCATTATTATATTGGGGGGGGTAATTATTATATGGGGGTCTCATTATTATATTTTTGTGGGGATGTATCATTATTATATTTTGGGGGTGTCCCATTATTATATTTGGGGGGGTCACATTATTATATTTTGTTGGGGGTGCCGCATTATTATATTTTGCTGGGTTGTCTCATTATTATATTTGGGGGGTTGTCTCATTATTATATTTTTGGTGAGGTCTTATTATTATATTTTGGGGGTGTCTCATTATTATATTTTGGGGGGGTGTCTCATTATTATATTTTGGGGGGTGTCTCATTATTATATTTTTGGGGTTGTGTCATTATTATATTTTGGGGGGGTGTCTCATTATTATATCTTTGTGGGGATGTATCATTATTATATTTTGGGGGTTGTCTCATTATTATATTTTTTTGGTGGGGTCTCATTTTTATATTTTTGGGGGTGTCTCATTATTATATTTGGGGGTTGTCTCATTATTATATTTGGGGGGTGTCTCATTATTATATTTGGTGGTTGTCTCATTATTATATTTGGGGGTTGTCTCATTATTATATTTGGGGGTTGTCTCATTATTATATTTGGGGGTTGTCTCATTATTATATTTGGGGGTGTCTCATTATTAACTATAGCCAATTTGGTTGCCGTCTATCCTCCTAGTTGTCCTTGGGTTATGCCATGACAAACAGACAGAGAAAAAAAAGAAGAAATGAAAGAAAAAAGAAAACAAAAAATGATATTTATTGAATCATGAAGCGTTATCTATTATGAATTTTGACAGGCATTTCTTTTATCTTCATGGCCAGAGGTTCTTTACAACGAGTTAAGAATTGTGCCTTATAGCACTTAGTAAAAACAAAGAGAGAAAAAGGAATATTACTTTTTGTCATATAGGATGAAAATGAGTAACTACCGACACCGAGGTTCGAACATGATACTATATGTCTTCCGCCAGATGTATAATAAATAGCGGTGTCAGGCTATTGACTGCAATGATTATTGAGTGGAACTATCTAGTCGAATTAATGTGAATTATTGTGCGTCGATGATTTGGGTTTTTGATTTAGGATTTACCGGACGTTACGCCTAGCCGCGCTACTAGTAAGGTATTCACTGAAATGGTTAATTATCTTTCGTTGTTTTTTACTTCTTTCTTCTTGCTAAGTATTTATTTGCGGTTGTAATTTTAGAATTTTTTATTTCAACATTGAAGACTTCAGTTATACTTCATTATTAACGGCCACCGTAAGTCACAAAACCTTTTCGTTTTATTTTTCGTCTTTTGTACTGTTTCAATAATATTCCCTAAATGTATATGAGTGTGTAATCGTATGTGTGCGCACGCATGTGTGTACGTCTAAATAAACACTGTGGTGTGTTAAAAGTGCTAGACACATGCTGTTGGGGGAAAATGCCAATAGTACCAGATCATCAATAACAGAATATTTCATGATAATATTTTGCTGTCAGGTGCTGTAGCTCAGTGACTGAAGTGTCACAAGTAAATAGGTTTGAAAAATTGTATAAATCAAATTTAAATCCGCGAATTTCTACCCCTGGATTTCTTGTCTTCCTCAGTTAGAAATATTTTGACTTATTCTCCTTTTTGTTGCTTTTTTTTATTGCCACAATTTTTAGTCGTTAAACTAAACTATTGAAAAACAACAAATAACATTCGTAGAAACTGAAACTCTCATCCCAGTAACACTAATAGATCTCGATCAGTAAATGCTGAAAGTTTCCTGGGTGGAAGCGGCTTATTGCCATGTATCAGTTTATTATGATCGAAGCTTCTTCTTTTATGTGCCGTGTGCTTTCAGGATGTAGGCGTTCATAGCTCTCCACCTCTTCCCATCCCTTGTAGCTCTCAATAAGTTTTGTCTTTTTGTTATTTCTTCTAGACTCTCTTCTGCCATCCACTTGCTTAAGCTTGGTAACTATGTCACGCATTGCTTCCCCTTGTCCCTATTTCCCTTTATTCGCCCTGTGAGTATCAGATTTTCCAAGCCTTCCTTTCTCATTACGTGTCCCAGAAATTTCATCCGCCTCTTGCTAAATAAAGTTTCCTCTTTGTTTGCATTTTCTCCAAAACCTCATGGTTGCTCACATGTTCGGTCCATGGTATCCCTAGCATCCTTCTCTTCAACATTGTCCAACATTCTCTACCGTAAAGGGGAACAGGCATCGCGTACCTGTTCAGTACCAACGAATTACCCCTGTCTCGTAATACTCTGCCTAGCTTTTGGAATGCGTCTTTGGCCATCCCGATGCATCTTCGGATCTCAGCGTCGCACTTCCCGTCCTCTGGACACTTCCCAGACATTTAAATTTCCGCGCCTGCTTGATTATAGAGTCCCTGACCTGTAAATTGCATTTCGGGGTCACGTTTTTGCTGATAATCATGCATTCTGTCTTCTTGTAGTTTATGTTTAGTCCCTTCTTCTCGCTCTCCTACGCTACCTTCTGTAGGAGGTTTTGTAGTTTCTTTTCCATGTCTGCTATCAGTACTGTGTCATCTGTGTATCTTATGTTGTTAAGATTGCGGCCGCCAATGATAAATCCTGGTAAGATTTCTAGTTCTCTCAGAACTGCCTCACTGTATAGGTTGAATAAGTCCGGTGAGAAGACGCATCCTTGCCTTTCGCCCCTTTCTATTTTTGTATATCTGCCGAGATCATTATTTTATCTGTATGCAGGCGGTTTTCTGCCAGTAGAGGATTTTGCTTATTCTAATGTCTTTCCCGAATATATCAAGGTTGCTGAGCAGTTCCAGCAGATTCTTGTGGCGTACTTTGTCAAATGTCTTTGCATCGTCTATAAAACACAGGGGCATCTTCTTCTGCATTTGTATTGCTCTTTCTGATAGGATTCTGAGCATAAATATCGCCTTCCTTGCTCCGGTGTCTTTAACGAACCCGCACTGTTCTTGTCCTATCTCTGGCCTGATTCTGCTGCACGCTGTATTCAACAGAATACGGGTGATGTGTTTTGTTATGTGGCTCATAATGTGTCGAGAGGATTTTGTTTTATTTTATATTATCTATCTATTAATCTCCTTATTTATTTGTTTATTCAAATGGCTGTTTCATATAAACGCGTTCCACTGAACTACAATTTGTTTTTTTGACGACTTCACAAAGGGTTTTTCTATTTAATGATTGGGCTAAGCTTTTAAGACTTTTATTAAACTATGGAATTTATTTATTTATCTATTTTTTTATGCTAATTATTTAATGCGAAAATTTGTTGATGTCGGCAAAAGACCGTTAACTCCTGTCTATGGTTTAATAACTTTTCATTAATTAGAAACTTAATGATATGTAGTTTTTCATGTAGGCATAAAGAGCATGGGTCATCCCAGGTTTTACAAGTTCTTGTTCTATTTATTATTTTCCATTTTACTTTTGGTGTTTTATTCGTTTCTTTTAAATGCCAAAGAATATTGGGATAGAGATGACATATTTCTATTTGGAATATTGTTGAAGGAGCTCTTGTGTTGTCTCCATCTAATTTTAAATTTATTCTTCGTTGACCCAATGTATATCCTATCAATGTTAGGACTCTCAATGGATGAGATATTGCATTGGTATACCACGAATTTTGTGCGGCATTTATTTTCCAACGGGCACCCTTCAGGGTTACTACAATCACATAATTTTTCATTATTTTTGTCTAATTTTAGTTTAAGATTTTTATTAATACTGTTTTGGCATGCGTGTTTTTTCCAAGATTTTATTATTATGTTTTTTTATTATTTTTTCTAGGTTTTCAGTGCAGCAGTAACTTAAATTTTAAGTTGTTTTTTATTAAAGATCTCGCTAAGTTTGCTATTTGTAGGAAAGTGTTTTTCAATTAACGCTAGTAACTTATGCCCTAGTTTAGTACTAACCATTTGGTTGAACGGAGGGGTATACCAGATGATCTTTCTTTTCTTGTTTTTCTTACTACTTCTATAGCTTATGTTAGCATTTTTGTACCCTCTATTTTTCAGGACTGTGTTATAAAAATTACTGTGTTGTCGGAATATTTCCTTATTAGCGGAGTTCATGCTAATTCTTTTCTCTATTGATGTGGTTATATGCTTAATTATAGATGGAGGGTGGTTTGACTTAGGGTGTACATACAAGGGATTAGTGTTAGGTTTTCTGTAAGGCAGGTAAATGTATATTTATATTGAGGGTTTCTGGCTCTCGCTTTTGAAACATGAGAACTCTTATGTAGCGAAGGAATCATATTTTTAAAAATATTATAATATATATATATATATATATATATATATATAATCAGTCATCCGCGTCTTTGGAAATTCCTTGTTGTAGTTTCGACTATCAAGGCAAATATTTATTTAATGGTGATAAGAAGGTGAAGCGAAACTAATGTGTATCACTGAGAAATCACATGAAGCCAAAGCAATATGTGTCATTAAAAGACCACATAAAGCCATATCAATATGTGTCATTGGGAAATCACATCAAGCCGAAGGAATGTGTGTCAATGAGAGATCTCATCAAACCAAAGCAATATGTGCCATTGAAAAACCACAGCGAACCAAAGCAATATGTGTCATTGGAAGATTACCCAAAGCCAAAGCAACATGTGTCATTAAAATATCATAGCGAACCAAACCATTATGTGTCATTGGGAGATCACATCAAGCCGAAGTAATGTGCTTCATAGAGAGATCACATCGAATTAAAGCCATATGTGTCATTGAAAAATCATATCAAGCTAAATCAATATGTGTCATTGAGAGATCACATCAGGTCAAAGCAATATGTCATTGAAAGATTACATCAAACCAAATCAATATGTCATTGAAAAATTACAAGCCAAAGCAACATGTGTCATTGAAAGATCACATCGAAACAAAGCAATATGGATCACTGAGAGACCCCATTAAGCTAATGCAATATACATCATTAAATGATCAAATCAAGCTAAAACAATATACGTCAATGAAAGATCACATCAAGCAAAAGGATATGACATTGAGAGATCACCAGATAATTATTAAACAATGTCTATTCTCGAAAATTAAATAAAATTCCTGATGTCAATAATACTTCGGGGAATGCCTGATGTCTGAAATACTTGACAATGAACACGTGCTTTTAAATCTGTCTGGCAATAAAAGAGCATCACTGGAAAAACGGAAGAAACTCAGTTATCGTAACTTGTACAATGTTATTTGGATTCTTGATTTTAACGGGTGCTGACCTCACAGAGGAAGTGTCTTTTTTAAAATCATTTTTCTCTTTCAATGTAATCTAATCTCATCAGTCGGTCGTTAAAATAGCGTGCGCGATACAGTGAGGATTCTGTTTCTTATAGATTGTTCTTGTCAGCAATGCGATATTTTAAAAAGGCCGGACACGTGCTGTGGGTAAAATGTGACCGAGGGGTGCCATGCCATCAGTAACAAGATCCTTTGTACTAGTATTCTACCATCAGATACCGTAGCTCTCGATCGCCCACAATAAAGCAATATGTCACCAATGGTGAGAGATGTGGTATGACCAGGGGTCCATGAACAAAACTGATTACAGTCGCCGTGCGATACTTTTTCTTGTAAAGCTGGGCGGGGCGAGTGCCATTGCAAAGATAAAGAATTGATTTGGATGCCTTTCTCTTCCTTTCTCGACCATAGAAGACACATCAGAGGCGATGCTTACAAGGTATGAGAAAGGAAAACATTTCTAAGCAGGTCCCTTGAGATAATCTCTGCGGGATGAAAGAAGAGATAAAATCCGTTTTATTTATGATATTTTTCTGATACAAGACTATGGAACTTAGTACTTGGTGAGGTTTGACATTTGTGAATCCGTTTATAACAATCGTTTTCTAAGAATCCGTTTTTGAGTCTTCCATCCCAAAACATGGTTACAAGAATTCTTTAGTAAGACCTAAAAATAAGCTTACGAGAATTCTTTGCAAAGAGATGCGAATTCGTTTACGAGATTTGTTGATTAAGATAATGGAATACTTTTAGAAATTTTCTTTGCTAAAACTTGCGAATTCGTTTAAGAAACTTCTTTTGTAATACTTGCAAATTCGTTTACAAGACGTTTTTGTTATTGCTTGCGAATTAATTTCTGAAACTTGTTAACTAAGTCTTTCAAATCAGTTTAAAAGACTTGTTTGCTAAGTCTTGCATATCCGTCATTCCTAAAACGTGCGAATACATTTACAAGACTTATTTGCTAAGAGTTGCGAATCCGTTTACGAAACTTCTATGCTAAGACTCGCGAATAGGGTTTACGGGACATCTTTTGTAATATTTTGTAATATACGTTCACCGGACTACTGTTATTAGGACTTAGGAATCTTTTTATCAGACTTCGTTGCGAATACGTTTATGAGTATTTTTCTAATACATTTGCGAGATGCCACTACTATGATTTGCAAATCCGTTTGCAAGACTTGTTGTGGGTCGGTTTATGCGCTTCTTAACTTATTTCGGGCATTAGTGACGTCAGTGTTTTAAATCGGGAATATCACGCTGTCTCCCCGAAATACCCACAGCAAACATGGCAGACACGGGATGTGAGTCCACGTAAAGAAATGTAAAGGAGCGCCAAGAACCAATATATATGTACAAACAAATGGTAATATATACAAGTGACAAAGACAAAGATGTTTTTGGTTTGGTTAATTTTGTTTTACGGCATATCAACCTCAATGGGTTATTTAATGCCGACAATATTTTTTATTGCTGGTAATATTTTGTTTTGTCAAAAATCTGTTTTTGGTAATATATTTCCTTCAAAATTGTTTTGCTGGCAATAATCTTTTCTCAAAACAGCATTGTTGGTCATAGTTAACTATTTCCCCATAGCTGGGACCCTAACAGGTGCTACCACCCCTGGTCAGGTGGACCTGGGAACACCGGCAATTAAGAAGTGGTTCCACGCTCCTCAAAACCTCCTGATCAGAGGTCTTGCTGCTGGACGTAGTTTAACGTTTTACCCAGGACGCAGATGTAGTTTAATGTCTTACCCAGGACACAAAGATGTGTGTGTTACATGAATGTTAAAACTGTTTGGTCCGGTGTATGTGTAAGGATTAAATGTGTGTACGTACATATGTGTATCGTTCATGCGTTTCCCAAAAGGGAAGGCGTTCCCCGCGGTAGGTTACATGTTGACGAATAAGTAGATAAGGTAGGAAGAGAGTGATAAAGACTTATCGCAGACTATTTATAGACCTGAAAGCGTCTCCTAGGAACAGTTTCAAAAATTAGGAGGCGGTAACCCGACAAACTTATTTGCTAAAACATACAAATTCGTATACAAGAACTCTTTGCTAACCATCGCGATATGCACACGAAGGGTTATTTGCAGATCTTAGCTTTCTCTGTCACAATGTAAATTAGCGAGGATCAGTGAGAATTTAATCAATATATCATTGTTAAGTAACACACTACGGTAAGCACCTTTATTATGAAGTTTAGAGTTTAGCCTTGCGCAAGAACATGGCCTTGTGTCAGCCACAGGAAATCGAACTAAGACTAGCATAGGTGACCTAAAGAATGTTTTGCAACTTTTAGTTAAGCTTTGTGAAAGGACGTTACGAAATGAAAATGAGAGTTGGGACGATAGCGCCAATATTTCAGGTGTGGATTACTTATCTTGTTACTTTAAAAAAATCATTTAAATCTTGGCTTTTTACCGAGAGTGGGAATTATTTGGTTGTCTCCTTCAAGTTGCAAATCCAAAATATGCTGCTATTTCTGAAGCTTATCTTACGAGAATACACGGCCAAAAATGGAGTAACGATATTAGGAAGATACTATTCCGTCAAACTTCTAAGTTGCTTTCATCTTTAAAATCACCATCGGAAACCCGAATTTTTGCCTAATCTCAACACCAAGCGCAACTGGAAAGCATGCAACTATCTTAACCATAGAAGTTTCCGGTTTTAACTAAGTATATATTTTTTCATCCAAGGCAGACAGAACAAAATTAGAAAAGGAAAACTTTGTCTGCAAGAGTGTAGAGATTTATTGACTTGACTATCATCATCCTAAATCGTAGTTATATGTCATCAAACATCGGTCATCAGTGACAGTAAGAAAGATACAACTACCACGAAACAGTATATATCACTATGGGTTCATTTAATTTATATTTACGGTTATTTCTAACCATGTTGAAATTATATGCGTCGTATTACAAAGAATATCGACGGACATTCAAACAAAGCTTATAGTAGAAGATTCAAAGAAAGCTTATCGGGGAACATTCCAACAAAGCTTGCTGTGGAACATTCAAACAAAGCTTATCGTGGAACATTCAAACAAGACTTATCAAGGATATTCAAACAAAGCTTACTGTGGAACATTCAAACAAAACTTATCGTGGAACATTCAAACAAGGCTTATCAAGGACATTCAAACAAAGCTTATCAAGTAACATTCAAACAAAGCTTATCCAGGAACACTCAAACAAAGTTTATCGAATGATATTTCAAACAAAGTTTATCGTGGAACATTCAAACAAATCTTATCAAGGGACATTCAAACAAATCCTATCGTGGAACATTCAAACAAAGCTTATCAAGGGACATTCAAACAAATCCTATCGTGGAACATTCAAACAAAGCTTATCAAGGGACATTCAAACAAAGCTTATCAAGGGACATTCAAACAAATCCTATCGTGGAACATTCAAACAAAGCTTATCAAGGGACATTCAAACAAATCCTATCGTGGAACATTCAAACAAAGCTTATCAAGGGACATTCAAACAAATCCTATCGTGGAACATTCAAACAAAGCTTATCAAGGGACATTCAAATAAATCCTATCGTGGAACATTCAAACAAAGCTTATTGAGGGACATTCAAACAAATCCTATCGTGGAACATTCAAACAAAGCTTATCAAGGGACATTCAAACAAATCCTATCGTGGAACATTCAAACAAAGCTTATTGAGGGACATTCAAACAAATCCTATCGTGGAACATTCAAACAAAGCTTATCAAGGGACATTCAAACAAATCCTATCGTGGAACATTCAAACAAAGCTTATCAAGGGACATTCAAACAAATCCTATCGTGGAACATTCAAACAAAGCTTATCAAGGGACATTCAAACAAATCCTATCGTGGAACATTCAAACAAAGCTTATCAAGGGACATTCAAACAAATCCTATCGTGGAACATTCAAACAAAGCTTATCAAGGAACATTCAAACAAATCCTATCGTGGAACATTCAAACAAAGCTTATCAAGGGACATTCAAACAAATCCTATCGTGGAACATTCAAACAAAGCTTATCAAGGGACATTCAAACAAATCCTATCGTGGAACATTCAAACAAAGCTTATCAAGGGACATTCAAACAAATCCTATCGTGGAACATTCAAACAAAGCTTATCAAGGGACATTCAAACAAATCCTATCGTGGAACATTCAAACAAAGCTTATCAAGGGACATTCAAACAAATCCTATCGTGGAACATTCAAACAAAGCTTATCAAGGGACATTCAAACAAATCCTATCGTGGAACATTCAAACAAAGCTTATCAAGGGACATTCAAACAAATCCTATCGTGGAACATTCAAACAAAGCTTATCAAGGGACATTCAAACAAATCCTATCGTGGAACATTCAAACAAAGCTTATCAAGGGACATTCAAACAAATCCTATCGTGGAACATTCAAACAAAGCTTATCAAGGGACATTCAAACAAATCCTATCGTGGAACATTCAAACAAAGCTTATCAAGGGACATTCAAACAAATCCTATCGTGGAACATTCAAACAAAGCTTATCAAGGGACATTCAAACAAATCCTATCGTGGAACATTCAAACAAAGCTTATCAAGGGACATTCAAACAAATCCTATCGTGGAACATTCAAACAAAGCTTATTGAGGGAAATTCAAACAAAGCTTATCGGGGACATTCAAACAAAGCTTGTTGTGGAACATTCAAACAAAGCTTATTGAGGGATCTTCATACAAAGCTTGTCAAGGGACATTCAAATAAAGTGTATAGAGGAACAACCATGAAGCTTATCGAAGGCTAATCAAACAAAGCTTATAGAGGGACGTTCAAAAAAGCTCATCGAGGTTCATTTCTAGACAGCTTATCAAGTAACATTCAACAAAGCTTATCGAGGAGCACTCAAAAATTATCGAAGGATATTTCAAACAAAGCTTATCGCGGGACATTCAAACAAAGATTATAGACGTACGTTCAAGCAAAAATTATCGAGAGACATTCAAACAAAGTTTATTATGGAATATTCAAACTAAGCTTATCGAAGGACAATCATACTAAACTTATCGAGGGACATTCAAACAAATTTTATTGAGGGACATTTAAAAAGTCATCGAATGATACTGAATCAAAGCTTATCAAGGGGTTTCAAACAAATTCTTATCGTGGAGCATCCAAACAAAGCATATCATGTACATTCAAACAAAGATTATCCTGGAACATTTGAACAAAGCTTATCGTGCGACATTCATACAAAGCTTATCGAGGGACATTCAAACACAGTGTATCAAGGGACATTCAAACAACTTATCGTGTGACAGAGTGAGAGTCTGGGAAACACAGGCACGTATATTTTTATAGTGAAATTGGAGTAGATTTGAATAGCGAAATTAAATCAGAGCATTTTGTTTACTGATGGGGAAATCTGATCTAGGGCAGAAGTTGTACCCATTTAATCTGGGTTATTAGAAGACAATAGAAAATGGGCGAAATAATTTTTATCGATTAAAAGTTGAAATAGAGCTGAGTAAGCTTGAAGGAACTTTGGAATTCACATGATTTTGGTTGAAGCAGCCAGAACCCCGTGATAATCACGTGCGAAGTAGTAGAGCCGAGGTTCAGTTATAACCAGCCGGGTTTATCTATATAAACGCGTAGTTATGCTGACAAAGGCAGACTGAAGAAAATTCTTGAAGAGAGAAGAGAGAATTGGCCCGGGCAAGCGTTGGGAGGAGGAACGCCACTATAACTTTAAGTCCCGGACATAAATCTTTATCCCTCCATCGCAAGAGTCATATATCGTTCTGAGACGATTTAACAACAAGTTAATCCCATACACTCTCTCTCTGTGTCTAGAATCCAGTGTATGAGTTTTTACGTTAAATGCTTTTTTTTTCTGTAACCCGTTTTCTTTTCTCTACTGTTCTTTTCTGCTATATAAAAGTCATTAACAATTCAACCATTGCATAGTTGTTTGCCCGGTTTTCTGCAGATATTCATTTTTTTTTTTGCTGCATTCTAAATTTCTTAGCGCAGACTCCCCAGCCGTGTCGACATCTTCAGTCGACCGTGAATGGACGGACATCACTTCTGCTTTCTAAATCAAACAAATCACAACGTGGGCAAGAAGCAGGATTAAACCAGCGGACCGGTCGAATAATCTACGGATGCTCAGGGGACCTATGGCCACTCCATTAAGTTCGGTTAGGACCGAGTAGACTCCTCAACCCATAGAGTATGACGCCGGAGGTTGAGGGGTTGGGGCAAAAGTGTTAGACTGGTGCCGAGACCAGGAGAGACCCGTGGGAATTACCACGGCTGTCTGAAAGAGAGAAGGTTGCATTTGTTTTGTCCAGTCGGAAGCGAGTAAGACCATAAAGGACTCTAGTCTTCGGACTATATTGGTCTGAAAGGGACATAAGGAGGAAAAGAGAAGTGAGCAAAAGGAGGAGGAAAAAGAAACAAGACACGGAGCGGCGGACCTCATGTAAGTCACTTTTTGGTTTCCTTTGTTCGCTCATTGAACTTAGATCTGCCAGTAATATTGTTGATCTTGTTTTAACTTTGTCGACTTTGTACGCAGTTGAAGCGCCACCACCGTGTTAAGAATCTTTCCTTTCGTTCTGCCGTTGGTCTCTCTTCTCGTGGGAAAGTGTTAGTTGACAAGACGCTAGGATGAGCGTAGCAGCATCAGACGCCACAGATGACCTAAGGAACGTGGGAGTCCCTGAAATATCGATGGGTTTCAGGAGGCTGATAGGTAGCATGAAGCTACCTACTTATAAAGGAAACCCTACGGACCTGCACGAATGGATTCTGTCCATTCAGAAGAAGCAGGTGATCTATGGCCTCTCGGACAAAGAAATGGTGCTCTTAGCTTACGACGCCGCAGCGGGGCAGGTGTCCAAGTTCATAGGGGGTGGTACAAAGAAAACCCGTCCCTGAGTGGACCGAGCTTAAATCCGCTCTGGTGCGGCAATACGCAAGTGAGCGTACGGCCATTGAGGCAGTCAGGAAATTATTCCGGGTGCAGAAACAAGAAGGAGAGACTAATGAGGAATTGGGGGAAAGAATTGCGGGGCTAGCGGCGTTAGCTTTTCCGAAGTTCGCGACTCGGGACAGTGGTCCTATTTCAGGCCTTGTTAGCCGATGTGTATGTGAACGCGCTGAGTGAGGGGCGATGTCCTGAAGGGGGACCGGTCAGCCTGGCCGCAGCCATAGAGGCGTCTCGTACCACTGAACGACTAAGGGATAGAATAAGATGGGGTGTAGGTAGGAACGCCCGGCGGGGGCCAAAGTAATGATGAAAAAGGAGGACCGGGAGGGGAAATAGATACGGGACCCGAAAAAAGAGGTGGAAGAGGACTGGAAGGCTGAGGCAGTTCCCAATAGGAGAGCTTGGGATCTGCGTTATGGGTTTCACAAGCCCACACCGGGCCGATGTGTGCTGGACTTGCAAGTATGATGGGCATCGGGCCCGCGATTGTCCGACAAACTATGGAGGCGCACCGCACCGAACGAAACAACCCTAACTCGAATGGAGAGAAAAATGTGTTGCTAGTCCAAGAAAAGAGAGTCATCCGACTTCTACCCCACCCAGGAGGGCCCCTAGACAGAAATTGGAGCCCCTAGAAAAAGGTGAACTCCTGTCACCGACTCCCACGTCTCGGTTGTCGAGAAAGCGAGAGGAAGGGAGAGAACATACGGGAAGGAAAAAAGCACAGGTATACCGTTTGCTGAAATGAAGGGCCAGATTTCACCTGTAATGTGTTGCTGGGAGACAAGAAGTTGAAGGCCTTTGTCGATACGGGAGCTTCAGTGTCACTGGTTAGCTCCAAGGTTTTTAGACAGTTGGGACTGAAAACGAAGCTTAGTCCCGTCGATCTACTAATAAGTCAGGCTGATAGTAACAGGATAAGGATAGATTGGCAAGAAACAGATGTAAACTTAAGGTTTATGTGGCACCTGGCTTGTGTGGTGAGCTAATTTTGGGGAGTGACTGGCTTAGGCAGAATAAGGCACAGATAAGTTTTGACACTGCCACCCTAACATTGGACGGGGTGCGGATACTGTTGGGAGAGTATATTTATGAACAATTGCCAGTGGTGTCCCAGACAGATATAAAGCTTCCCCCTAGGACTACTGTATCTGGGAAGGGCAAGATTATAACAGAAGGAATGCTGAACAGTGACCTGTACCAAGTGGTCCCTACTGATAGGTATGATAATAGTAAAGGGGAAATAACCGTGTGTGATTTGTTGGTGAAGAGATCGGGGGCCGTTCCCTTACTGTTAACCAATACTGCCAATAAAACTATTAAAATAAAGCAGAGAGAGGAGCTGGCACAGGCGTGCCCAGTGAGAGAAGTCGAACAGGTGAGAGTATGGAATGAGAATAGGACTGGGAATAAGACAGGTAGCGATGAAATAAGGGATGAAGATATAACAGCCCCTGAGCGTTATGGGAGGAAATTGAGAAGGGGTTGCTGAACGGTAATCGGGAGGTAATAGCCATTACGGATAATGAACTGGGACAGATGGAGACAGTTGAAATGAAGATAGACACGGATAATCACCCACCTATTAAGTTAAGACCGTATAGGCCTCCAATCCACAAAAGAAAATTAGTAGAGGACGCAGTGAATGAAATGATGGAATCAGGGATAATCGAAAGATCCAAATCTCCCTGGAGTTTTCCAATAGTAATTGTTGAAAAGAAGGATGGAGGGCATAGGTTTTGTGTGGATTTTCGTCAATTAAATGCCATTACGAAACCGCTGGCAGTGCCCCTCCATTTGATTGATGATATTCTAGCTCTTTTAGGAAAGTCTAAATGTTTTTCCATCTTGGATTTGAGGTCGGGATATCGGCAGGTAGCACTTAGCAAAAATGATCAGGAAAAGTCCGCCTTTACCTGCCACATGGATCTCTTCAATTTTAGAGTTATGCCGTTTGGGTTAGCAAACGCCCCGGGTGTATTTAGCCAGTTAATGTCCATCGTATTGAATGGCACTGAGGTATTTGCGTATCTAGATGACATCATGGTGTTTTCAAAATCACCGGAGGTGAACTTTGAACATCTGCAGGTGTTCGACAGGTTAAGAGAACATGGATTAAAGTTAAAATTATCGAAGTGTCAGTTTATGAAAGAAGAGACACAGTACTTAAAGTTTATCATAAACAAAGAAGGAATAAAAACGAATTTAGACAAAGTAGAGGTTATGAGAGCCATGCCCGCACCGAAGACCGTAAGAGAGATTAGGTCATTTATTGGAGCCATCGGATATTACCGGAGGTTCATACCAGCATTTAGTCAGGTAGCGGGCCCTCTAATAGCTCTAAGAAGCATGCTAGGTTTAAGTGGACCGAGGATTGTCAGCGTGCATTCGAGGCCCTAAATGACCAGCTGACAGCTGTACCCCTGTTGGCCTACCCAAACCTGAGTAAGCCCATGGTGCTGTACACCGATGCTAGTGATAAGTGCATCGGGCCGGTTCTTACACAACCATGTCCCGATAAGGATGGACCAGTACCGGGTGTGCCTGAGGAAGTGCCGATCTATTTTCTGTCTCATCGGCTCTCCGAGACTCAGCAAAGATGGCCAGTAATAGAAAAAGAGGCGCTCGCCATTCTGTATACAGTGCAGAAATTAGATTATTATTTGAGTGGGGCTGTGTTTACCATTAAAACAGACCACAACCCCCTCAATTATTTGTTAGAGGCGGAGTGGACGAATAAGAAGATACAACAGTGGGCATTGAATTTAAGTGGGTATAACTGCAGAATAGAATATTTGGCAGGGAAGGATAATACCTGTGCTGACCTGTTATCGAGGATTCCGAGGCAATTAGAGACCAAATCTGTCAGGTTGGAGCTGGATGTGGATGATAAAGCATTCCAAATTAATGTGATCAATTCACAGGCGTGGAAGGAAAGACTTGGTTGGGCAGATCAGGAAATGAGTGAAACGGAGATTGTTTCCGACCCCCACTAGCGAGATAACAACTATCAGGTCCAGGGTAGAGGCAAGGCATACCTCCAAATATATGATGCACGATGGAGGGTTGTATTACCTTTCTAGAAGAGATGAGGAAGTAAGTTTTAAAATGGTGATACCTGAGAAGTTGAGAGCTGAAATTCTAGACCAATGCCATAGGAGGTTAGGACACCTGGGAATTGATAAGACGTATGGATTAATAATGAGAAATTACTACTGGCCTAAGTTGTTTAATGATGTTGTGAACCATGTAAAAAAAATGTGTAACATGCCAAGTACAGAGTCGATGGAGTAGGGTTGCCCCAGTATTAGAAACGGTTGTTCCGAATTATCCCTTTCAGAAAGTAAGCATGGATATTTCCGGGCCCTATGGAGAAACACACGGAGGTAATCTTTATATAGTGAGTTTTGTGGACTGGCTGACGAATTGGCCCGAGGCATTTGCCATACCGGATAAGAAGGCACGAACGGTGTCAGATATAATACTGAACGAAATATTCCCTAGGTATGGTGCCCCGAACAGTTGGTTATCGATAATGGATCGGAGAATGTGAATCAGATTATGAGAGAGACGTTGGAAGAATTAAACATACAGCACATAACCACCTCTCCATATCACCCCCAAAGTAACGCTAAGGTAGAGAGATTTCATAAGACCCTCGCTGATATGTTGGCTAAACTAACAGAGGATAATAGGGAAAATTGGGATTTATTCGTGACCCAAGCGTTAGCAGCTTTGAGATTCTCGATGAACGAGACGACAAAATTTTTTCCTTATTACTTGATATATGGCAGGGATGTAGTCTTACCTATAGACAATCTGTTACGACCCAGAAGGAAGTATTTAGGAGAGGATCATCATCAAATAGTTTTAGAACAACAGCATAAAATGTTTACGCAGGTGAGGAGGAGGATCAAAAGAGCCCAGAAAAGGCGGAACAATAGCGTAAATAAAAATAGAGAAGTTTCCTTCCAGATAGGTGATCCAGTGTATTATAAAACACAGATGAGAGAAGGTAAATTGGACCAGAGATGGACTCCATACTATAGGATCGTGGAGCAGACGGGTCCGGTTTCCTTTGTGATCTGGGACCAATTGACCGGACAGGTAAAAAGAGTACATTCGAATGATATAAAGCTAGCTGAAATAGGAGAATGGAAAGGGTCCAAAACAAAAACTCAACAGAAAAGGCTGAAGAAAACTATGTTGCTAGAGCCTGAAGGGTTAAAGACTAAGAGTGAAAGTGAAGGGAGTGAGGAGATTGAAATTAGCCCAACTACCCTTCGAAGGCTGAGGGAGGTAAATCGGACACCAGCGGGACATTCTGAGGAAGCAGGGATTGAGCCTAACCTTAGGGAAGAAGAAGAACTGAGTAAATGGAAAGAAGAGGATGAAATTCCGTTAGCTCAATTGCAGAGTAAATTGCGGGCTGAAAAAGCACCTAATGTTAATGAGGAATTACCACTAAAACTGCGATTAAGAGGGTCGGGTCCAGTCCGAGCCCAAAGATTAAGTGAAACCAGTACAGTGGCTGTGGTGAATGAGTGGCGGTCTGGGACTAACTGTGCATTTATCATCGGTGCTGGTGAACTGTGTGGACGGGCCTCATGCATGGGCAGTATTACCTATAATGAGAAAGGCATTAAGCGTGTTGTTTGGTACAGTCTCCGAAGGCGAAGTGAGAGTAATTAAGAGGAAATAAGAGGCGGTAGAACAGAAACAACAAGCAATGGCTCAGTCGGTTAAAGAGAGCGTATCTATACTCAATGTTACTAGGCTGGAATTGGCTAAGAATAGAGGGAGTATCAATTGGTTGATTTCCTATCTACAGGTTTTTAGAAAAGAAGTGATAAATGTAACCACGTCTGTAACAACCAAATTACAGAAATTAGAGGGTTTTTTGCAAAGGGATTTTCAGTTATTAGCTATAATGAGTAAGGTACGTCAAATAAGTCACGGTGTTGTTAGAGCATGTGAAAGCACAATTAGTCATGCTGTCGCTGGGACACCTGTCTCCGAGTATAATAACTCCAGAACCATTAAGGGAAATATTACTGGAGATACAAGCCAAACTACCCCATCATCTTAGGTTACCTGTAGACCCCACCCAGCAGTTATGGAGGTATTATTGTGCCTTGGGATGTACTACTTTGTTGGAAGATGATAAATTGCTAGTGCTAGTGTCGGTTCCATTACTGGACAGAGATCGTACCTTTGAAATTTATCAAGTGATGAATCTTCCCCTTTTCTATCCAAAACTAAGGCCGAAGATAGGAGCGGTGGCTAGGTACAACGTAGAGACGGAATTTGTTGCCCTAAACCTAGCCAGGACAGAGTTTATGCTATTAACAAAGGGAGAAACAGAAAAAGGCAAGAATTATGCCTTAGGTACCTGTGGGTCTGTAAGTCCAATTTACGTGACAGGTAGTCATAATCTGTGTGTACTAGATTTATTTAAGAAAAATAACAAGGGAATTAGAGATCATTGTCAGGTAGAGGTGTTGGCTAGTGTAATGTTACCTAAAGCAACCAGTGTCTCTGACGGAAATTGGGTGGTGGCTACAAAAGAAGAGATCGAATTATCTAAGGTGTGTGAAGGGAAGCCCACCACTACGATAAGAGTTATCCCCCCTTTGTTTTTTGTAGAGCTACCCATTAGTTGTGGAGCTCATGGTCCATCTATCTCTTTACCTCCCTACTACCAAGCAGAAGAGAAGTTTGAAGAGAATGAGGTTTTGTTAGAGCTGGTAGGAACGAATACCAGTGGATGGACCGGATTGTGGGAACCCATTGTAAGAGAGATTCCTAAGATGTCACTAGAAAAGATGCCGGCGTTGTTAAAGCCAATCGATAAGATTGATCTTGGACGGTTGAAGTCGGAGTTAGATAGAATAGGTACGCCGAATTCGGGCTAGAGAGAGAATTTGATTGCTATAATAACCTGGCCGACCGTTGTGGGAATTATACTAATGATAGTCGTGTCCTTGCTGTTTTGTTGGTGGTTGAAGAGGTGTGCGGTGTTGTCGACCGGGCAGAATAAACTGGCACGGGAGTGCATGAGTGAAGGAAGGATTCCAGTTAGAGTACTTTACCAAGGTATGTCCGACCCGAGTACATTAGGACCCCTAAATGATATTGAAGAAGAGTCCACGATTGTCGTGGAAGGACCTGAACCAACAAAAGGCCTGTTGTGAAGGCGAGACAAAATCGGAGGGAGAGATTTACAAAATAAATCGAATTTCTTTTTTTTTATTTTTAGTAATGAGACTGAAATAATTGGTAAGGAGTGTTGCGAACTCCAAGAAGAAAAAAAAGAACACTCGAACTAGTGAACTATGTGAAAAGGTTCTATTGCACGAGATCACCAAAACAGTGAACTTTAACCGGAAATTGCATGTACATATGTAACGTAAGAACAATGAAAATGTAAATGGGCATAATGAGCCCTAAGAAGAACCGAGGACTCTACCTTTGCATGCTGGAAGAGACATGTTTAAGCAGCCCCCTAGTAAGAAGCATATTGGATTGGGTTTTCTCATATTTTGTTGGCATGAAAGCTCGTGTGTCTTTTACTAGTAAATGACAGATGGGTAGGGGAGGAAATGTGACAGAGAGAGAGTCTGGGAAACACACATACACACGTATATTTTTTATTGAAATTGGAGTAGATTTGAATAGCGAAATTAAATCAGAGCATTTTGTTTACTGATGGGGAAATCTGATCTAGGGCAGAAGTTGTACCCATTGAATCTGAAGACAATGAAAATGGGCGAAATATTTTTTTTCGATTAAAAATTGAAATAGAGCTGAGTAAGCTAGAAGGAACTTTGGAATTCACATGAGCTTGGTTGAAGCAGCCAGAACCCGTGATAATTGCGTGCGAAGTAGTAGGGCTGCGAGTCAGTTATAAATAGCCGGGTTTATCTATATAAACGCGTAGTTATCTTGAAAAATGCAGACTGGAGAAAATTCTTGAAGAGAGAAGAGAGAATTGGCCCGGGCAATCGTTGGGAGGAGGAACGGCACTATAACTTTAAGCCCTGCATAGAAATCTTTTACCCTCCATCGCAAGAGTCATATATCGTTCTGAGACGATTTAACAAGAAGTTAATCACTTACACACTCTTTCTCTCTGTCTCCCTCTCTCTCTCTCTCTCTCTCTCTCTCTCTCTCTCTCTCTCTCTCTCTCTCTCTCTCTCTCTCTCTCTAGAATCCAGTGTATCAGTTCTTACGCTAAATACTTTTCTTTTCTGTAACCCGTTTTTTTCTCTACTATTCTTTTCTGCTATATAAAAGTCATTAACAATTCAACCATTGAATAGGTGTTTGTCCGGCTTTCTGCAGATATTAATTTTTTTCTTTTTTGTTTTTTTTCTTTGTTGCATTCTAAATTTCTTAGCGCACACTCCCCAGCCGTGTCTACATCTTCAGTCGACCGCGAATGGACGGACATCACTTCTGCTTTCTGGATCAAACAAATCACAACGTGGGCAGGAAGCAAGATTAAGCCAACGGACCGGTCGAATAATCTACGGATGCTCAGGGGACCTATGGCCACTCACTGAAGTTCGGTTAGGACTGAGTAGACACCTCAACCCAGAGAGTAAGACGCCGGAGGTTGAGGGGCTGGGTCGAAAGTGTTAGAATCGAAGGATAAGCAAATAAAGCTTATCGATGCACGTTCATACAAAGCTTATCGAGGAATATTCAAATAAAAGCTTAACCAAAATCATTCAAACAAAGATTATCCCGGAATATTCAAGCAAAGCGTATCGAGCGGCATGCAAATTAAGCATATAGAGGGACATTAAAAAAAAAGCTTATCGTGGAACATTCAAACAAAGGTCATCGAGGGACATTAAAACAAAGTGTATCAAAGGTCACAAAAGTGTTCATCGAACGATGCACAAACAACGTGGAAAATTCAAACAAATCTTATCGAAGCATATCAATGGACACAGGAACAACGCTTATCACGGAACATTCATTCAAAGCTTATTGAAGGACATTCAACCAAAGCTTATCATGGAACATTCAAACAAAGCTTATCGATGAATATCAAACAAATCTTATTATGGAACATTCAAACAAAGTATATGTAGGGACATTCATACAAAGCTTATCAAGTGACATTCAAACAAAATGAATCAATGGAAACTCAATCAGCGTATCCTAGCATACTCAAACAAATCTAATTAATGGTCATTCAAGAAAAGCTTATTGGAGAACATTCAAACAAAGCGTATCGAGGGATATTCAAAAAAAACTTATCAGGGAAGATTCAAATAATGCGTATGGAGAGACATTCATAGAAAGCATATTGAAATACATTCAAACAAATTGTATTGATGGACACTAAAATAGCTTATCGAAGCATACTCATCAAAGCTTATCTAGGGTCATTCAAAGATTATCATTGAACATTCAAACAAAACGTACCACGAAACATTCAAACAAAGCTTATCGCGGGACATTCAAACAAAGCTTATCACAGGACATTCAAACAAAGCTTATCGATGGAAATTCAAACAAGGCTTATCGTTGAACATTCAAGGGACATTCATGCAAATCTTATCGGGGTTCATTCAAATAAAACGTATCGCAGAATATTTAAGCAAAGCTTATCAACGGACATTCGTACAAAGCTTATAGTGGAACATTTATACAAAACTTATCAAGGGACATTCAAACAAAGCTTATCATGGAATATTCACACAAATCTTATCTAGGGACATTCAAACAAATCTTATCGGGGTTCATTCAAATAAAGCGTATCCCAGAACATTTAAGCAAAGCTTATCAGGAGACATTCGTACAAAGCTTATCGTGGAACATTTATACAAAACTTATCGAGGGGCAATCAAAGAAATCTTAGTGAGGGTAATTCAAACACACTACTCAAAAGTAATGACCTGCATGACCTGCTTCATCAGCATTATTCTATTTATTCATTGATATTTACTATAAGAGTAGTGCACACAATAAGGATTTAAAACATTACTTAGTTGTAATTTATCTTAACCAGATTGCAAATCACATCTCTCTCTCTTTCTCTCTATCTCTCTCTCTCTCTCTATATATATATATATATATATATATATATATATATATATAATATTGTAAATTAACTGATTTAAAAATATGGGTTCATCGCTACACAGGAATTACCATGTTTCAAAAACAGAAACCAAACACTTCAAATTCAATTATATTAAATTAAAAGCATTAGTACTGTTTCATCTTCAAGCGAATTCGCTTGAAGATGAAACAGAACTAATGCTTTTAATTGCTAACATTTAATGCTTTTAATTGCTAACATTTACCTGAACACTTATATTCAAGGATACCCGTCAACTAGGGCGGCTAGCCAATCCCTATTGCAGACGCTTGCTCAGGCACATTTGTGTTTGTTCAACACCCACAGAGCCAACCTGTGGATTATAGTGCAACTATGCTGAGCAGACCTTAGTTATAGCTTCTGGGAGAGAGCGTGTTATCTAGAATGTTCAACAATCTGAACAACCCCAACACACTCAAACCCTCGGTCACGATGACTTGTGACTTCATGCTAGCACAGCTATCGACGGCTTCCAAGTGTTCCGTCTACCCAATTTCACTTGGTTCAACCCGGAGTATGGTTTTCAGTCACTTTCCAAAATTGCCAAACGTTGAGATCGCCCCCCCCTCCAGATCGATAATCAGGATATCTCCTTCCTGACAAATCAACCGTAGTGAGATTCGAACCTGGGTTTCATCGTCGGAAAGCAAACGTTCTCACATACAGTGTAACCCGGATATAAGAGACCCGGATATAAGAGAAACCCGGATATAAGAGATTTATTATACGGTCCCGACAACTTTCTTATATCCGGGTTACACTGTATATGCATACATAATGTGGTTGAAATCTGTAAATTCTTTAGTAACACACAGAAATAAAACAGACCGTAAGTTCGATTTTTAAAAAATGCCACACAAATACAAAATAGAACATATCCTATTACGAAGGAAATATTTACAGGGAATATTAATTAATAAGCTTCTATCGATAAACACACGTGAAACACACTTTGTCATATTCCAAACATTCATAAAGCCCATGGAATGTAAATTCCAGAAACTTGCTGGCGGTGAAACCTAAACTTTTTATACGTTCATTTCCATAAATCCGTCTTGCTCATCACACGAAACGCTAGCAAACCCGCTACCACCTTTTTTATCAACATCAATTTTCGTACAAAAAGTGGATCACGGAGATTATTCAGCTTAATATATATTTTCAGAAAATCTCAACTTCTAATTGGTCACTTAATATTTAATAACATCGACCTAGTTCTTGACCTGACCAAAAAATAATTCCGCCAAAATCTGTCAAGCTAACACGTGATTAAAGTTAGCCATAAAATATGAAACGTCTTCGACAGTGAGCCGATCGGAATCCTTTGAACTCGTCACACAGTCCCAGGCTTTACGTTAAAGTTCCTTAACATGATTCCAGCCTGAAAGAAACACTCACTCATACAGCAATATTTTATCACGAACAATCAACTCAAGTTTTCCACATTCAACTTAATACAAGAATCTTTTTCATACACTTTCAAGCTGAACGTTAATTATTGCAATTAACAAAAACAGCTTGTTAAGAACCACTTACTCCAACTAGAATATTCTCTTCAAACAAGTGAAAACAAAGAGCGACAATTCCGTAAAACTTAAAGTAAGTTGTAAACAATATTTCTCTACTTCAAATACAAATTTGAACTGTTTATTTTGTTTTCTTAAGTGACAATAATACTCAAACACACTTTCTCATTATTGTACAGACAGTTCAACAACTTATAATCTATCAAACCAGAACTTTGACAACATTTCAATCTAAACATAAAAGGATGTTTGAACTTTTTAAAACCACTTTTTTACTCCAATTGTTTGTATCTCTTGTTTATATAAATATTTTATTCATTGTTGTGCAAAAACTGCTGCTTCTCATGTTGTCCTCATTCTATGTTTGTTGAACACTAAAATTTAATGTGAGGGGAAATTGTTAATTTCATCACGCAGCCTCATTTACTCAACAATTTTTGATCCATCCATTAACACAAACCTCCACAACACGCTCTCCCGATCCCACTTATATCCCAATACGCTTAAAAGTTATAAATAATAATAATAATAGAATTGAACCCAAATACACCCTCATATCCCCATTCTCACTTCATACCAGAAATTACCCGATACACACGATTTCTTTCTCAACAATAAAATGTGCTCCAAAATTAATAACGTACATTGAATCAACACCAGCACTGAAACTATCAAAACCCGTAAGGCCAAATAGGAATTTTGCACACACATACACACATATTTTACCATTTCTTCCCACGGCCATCTTCAGGAACAAGGCACACATATACTACAAGAGAGACACAAATAACTACGAGAACTCATACGCGCGTGCGCGCACACACAAACTACATAAACACGTGACATCTAACTGACCAATGAAAACAAATAGCACCGAATTCGAAATACGCAAACATTTTCTTCTAGAGATGATTTTTTAAAGTTCTGATGAAGCTAAAATAAGAACGAAACATGTTAAATTTATAAATGTTTTCCTATTTCTTCCTTATTCAGTCGATATTTTTCAAGTCACATATATTTGTATATATATATATAGAGAGAGAGAGACAGAGAGAAACAGAGAGACAGTGAGAGACACAGAGAGAGAGATAATAATAAATAAATATATATAATATATATTTATATAGAAAGTGCTGTATTATATTACATAGATCACTATTTATTAACACCGTCACCCATATTGAGACATTATACACACACAATATATATATATATATATATATATATATATATATATATATATATATATATATATTAAGCTTAATATATATTTTCAGAAAATCTCAACTTCTAATTGGTCACTTAATATTTAATAACATCGACCTAGTTCTTGACCTGATATATATGTATATGTATGTGGGGGGACCTCGAGGTGGTGTAACGGTTAGCAAGCTTGTCTGTCTAGAACAATTACGAGTGATTTCGATCCTGACTGGGTGCCTGATAATTTTGGCCTTGTACCACATCTAAGCTGCGCTTGGAAACTCATTATATATATATATATATATATATATATATATATATATATATATATATATATATATATATATATATATATATATGTGTGTGTGTGTGTGTGTGTATCATTGATTAGTTTGATTATCAGCTGTTGAAAGTTCTCAAATGCTTTGCTGCTGTGTTATTTTGCTATCGGATGAAACCTTTTGTCCTGTCTTTCTCTTTTTCTCTATCAAAAAGATCCGCCCCGTTCTATTTCTCATCAAAGAACGACACAGGCGTGTCCAAAAATTCCAGTTTTGTAACATCTTTTCTCATCATAATTCTATTTTGTCTAATGCCCTAATATTATTATTTTATCACCATTATTATTATCACCGTTTCTTTATCAGTCTAATTTCTTTCATCGCCCTACTATATATATATATATATATATATATATATATATATATATATATATATATATATATATATATATATATATTGTACTGAATCAAGAACGCAAAAAAGGAATATCCCATTTTAAAAGGTTCATTGACACAGTGGAACGACACACAAACCAATTTAGCCAAATAAAAAATTCTTTTTATGACTTTCTATTTTCTCTAGACGCAAACAAAATATTACCAATTCATTTATGAACGAACACAATGGGATTAAAACTTAAGCGAAACGTGCTTTTGAAAAACTCTGCAAAGTTTGCGGCCTTTTCTTGAGCAAATCTCAAATATTAGCTCTACAGTTTCCCACAATTAAGTATCTCCGTGTGAGTGTTTCTCAATGAGGTGTGGAAACGTTAGTCTTTGTCATTCATTGTAATACAGAATTAATAGAGTCCCATAAAGATTAGGGATCTACAATCTGAAAGGACT
>OZ038481.1:131846371-131908871 GCA_964036315.1 Acanthosepion esculentum | reverse complement strand
TATATATATATATATATATATAAATATCAACGGAAAGTTAAAATATACAATTCATTTCCCCATAATATTATCAGATAGCAAAGACATCCCATTACAGCAGAGCAATTTCATGTACAAATTACCTTACCCAAGAAGAACTACGTTCCTGATGCCCGAATATCACATTCGTTCGTCGGTCATAAACCACAACTAAACCCCGCAGGCTAACTAGCTTCTGCGTTGATCCCAATGCAATCTGCACCAATACCAGTAAATGCATACATGATGACAATAGGATCTCAAAGAATACAATTGAAACACTCGTAAATATCTTATTGAAAATGTCATCTTTGATAATGGCTTATGTAAGACGAAAGTTTAGATTGGATTTAAACATGTATCAATATGGTGATTTCCTTTCGTCTTTTAACGATAATGTGATTAAGCTTATCAGACAATATGAAAGAAACTTACTTAAAATAAATTGACAAAACTTGTCTATATCATTTAATGAAACATGCATTAATGAAAAATTGCTGCCGAAATATACACAATCTACATATATATATATATATATATATATATATATATATATATATATATATATATATATATATATATATATATATAAGATAAAAAGATAGTTAAAAATAAATTTTAACACATTCAACATCCTGGATGTTTACCACTACCCTCCACAACAATGCCTATCCGTTGGGCATTGTTCAATCAATAATTAGGAATAAAGTTGCTGAATTCAATAAAGTTAAACCTGCTATAAGTACAAAGATGTCAAGTCTACTTGAGCCTTCAGGGGTTTTTTTTTCGGGCATAAGCAAATGTTTGTATGAATTTCTGGGTATTATAAACCTAATGTTTTCATAACCATTTTTACCAGTGCTCAAATTGCAATTTTTGCTGTTTTCATTTAGTATTTACCAGAGCTCATATTGCAACTTTGTTGTTATTATCGCTTTTCTCTGGCACACCTTATTACTGGTTCCCATATTGTATTCATTTCTATGCTTGGTCGGCTCAGGAGATTTTTGTGTCCAAGCATATGTGCTGATTCCTTAAGTTTACGAATTTTCCAATTGTGTTCTTTGTCTATGATCTCAACCTGATCCCACAGAGGGCGGTGATCTCCTTTCTCTCTCCATATGTGGTCAGCCACTCCTGATTTTTCCACTTCCCCCTCGTGTTACAGCTTTCTGGTGATCTTGAAGTCTTACCTTAAGGGGGCGGCCTGTCTCCCCTTTATATTCTCTCCGCAGATGCACGGGATAGCGTACACACAGTCTTTAGTCATGTTCTCCTCTTTGGGGGGGTCTTACTCGGGAGAGATATCTGCGAAGTGTCGTCAAGCTTTTGAAGGTTGTCCTGATGTTATATGGACCGCAGATACTTTGTATTTTCTCTGATAACCCCTTCACATAAGGCAGGCAGACTGTTTTCTGAGTGTTGTTGTCCTCCTGATCCTCTTTTACCTGCCTATCCCAGGTTTTGGAGGCTGCTGCCATGTACCCAGGGTAGTTGTTACATTGTAGGGTACTACTTATACTGACCAAATCTTTATCTAATGTCTCTGGGTCGCCACTTAAGACTTTTGCTCGGTGTTGTAAGCAGCAGACGATCCCATTCTTTACGCTGTATGGATGGTGGGAGTTGAAATTGAGGTACTGTCCGGTGAATGTCGGTTTACGGTAAACGGATGTCTTGAACCCATGCTCTGTTCAAGATATTAGAACATCCAGTAATGGGAGTGTGTTGTTACTCTCTTTCTCCATTGTGAACTGTATCGATGGTCTTATTGAGTTCACATGGTCCAGTAGAACCTGAACATCTTCCTGGTGTAGCCAGAGTATGAAGGTGTCATCTACGTACCTTAACCATATAGTTGGATTTAGAGATATAGATTCTAATGCCATTTCCTCAAAGTATTCCGTGTATATATTCGCCATTGCTGGTGATAATGGCGAGCCCATTACTAAGCCCTCATCCTGTCGATATATGTGTGATCCCATTCCGAAGTGTGTTGTTTGTGTACAGAAAGTCAACATCTCCATCAGATTATCTATTGGAATACTGGTCCGTTCTTCTAGAGATGAGTCAGAGGCCAATCTGTCACAGTGGATAAAGGCGTTGGTTAGATCCAGTGACAGGACCCATAGAGTTCAATACCCGGTTAAGGCAGTGGAGAACTTTCAGAGGGAAAAAGTAACAGGAGATAACTGATAACTGACATCCATTAAAACATGGCACGTGGAACTAGGACAGACTACCCCAGTGAACGAAATAAAGGATTCAGTTCGCCATTCCAACCAGCTGAAGAAGGCCGGAGCGTAAAACGGCCGAAACGTTGTAATAAATATGGTGACAAAGATGAGGGCAATAGTCCGAATAATGTAAATAATGTACATAATACCTCATCTCAGAAATATAGACAGATACTGAAAGGCCGAAACGTTGTAATAAATACGGTGAGAAAGATGAGGGCAATAGTCCGAATAATGTAAATAGTTTACATAATACCTCATCTCAGAAATATAGACAGATACTGAAAGGCCGAAACGTTGTAATAAATATGGCGACTAAGATGAGGACAATAGTCCGAATAGTGTAAATAGTGCACATAATACCTCATCTCAGAAATATAGACAGATACTGAAAGGCCGAAACGTTGTAATAAATATGGCGAGAAAGATGAGGGTAATAGTCCGAATAATGTAAATAGTTTACATAATACCTCATCTCAGAAATATAGACAGATACTGAAAGGCCGAAACGTTGTAATAAATATGGCGACAAAGATGAGGACAATAGTCCGAATAGTGTAAATAGTGTACATAATACCTCATCTCAGAAATATAGACAGATACTGAAAGGCCGAAACGTTGTAATAAATACGGTGAGAAAGATGAGGGCAATAGTCCGAATAATGTAAATAGTTTACATAATACCTCATCTCAGAAATATAGACAGATACTGAAAGGCCGAAACGTTGTAATAAATATGGCGACTAAGATGAGGACAATAGTCCGAATAATGTAAATAGTATACATAATACCTCATCTCAGAAATATAGACAGATACTGAAAGGCCGAAACGTTGTAATAAATACGGTGAGAAAGATGAGGGCAATAGTCCGAATAATGTAAATAGTTTACATAATACCTCATCTCAGAAATATAGTCAGATGCTGAAAGGCCGAAACGTTGTAATAAATATGGCGACAAAGATGAGGACAATAGTCCGAATAATGTAAATAGTATACATAATACCTCATCTCAGAAATATAGACAGATACTGAAGGGCCGAAACGTTGTAATAAATATGGCGACAAAGATGAGGACAATAGTCCGAATAATGTAAATAATGTTCAAAAATCTTATTTCATCAAAGTCAAAGGATCGAGCACATTGATTTTCAGTGAAAATTATTGCCAACCAGGATAACGTTTCATCTCTCAATGTAGATCGCAGATAACATTTTATAAGTTTTCGTTTGTTGACACTACTTTCAGAATTTGCAACAAACATGGCGTAGTAAACAATAAAATGCACAATTTCCTGAACTTGTCTACTGATGCTGTCATCTACTCTTTTTCTTTTCGTTTCCCTTGTCCACTTTTATATTGTTTCATGCCTGTAAGATGCAACTGAAAATTATATAGTAACTTGTATTAGTTCTAAAGTTTAATCTTAAACTTTTTACATAAATATTTAACTTCTTCATTAATTTTATAATAAATACGTTACATTTATATAAAAAAATATAGCTCAAACAAAAAGTCACCAGTGAGTTGAAGAACGGATAAAAACCACCACAAACAAAATACGTTAAATAGAAAAATCATTAAAATTATATTTTTATGTTTGATGTTTTAATATTACTTATAATTTTATTAATAATTTTAATAAATATATCTAATAATATTTTTGGAATTAAATGTATATAAATATATATAATATATAATATAATAATAAATATATATAATATAAATATATATACTATATAATTATGAATTATTTTAAGACATTTTTTTATGTTTATACGTTCTTTTTATAGATACAAATATTTAAGTAAATGCTCTGTTTTTATAAACAGTATTAACAACATTTACCGGCCTGAATGTCCGTTAATACTGTTTGTTATAAACAGAGCATTTACTTAAATATTTGTATCTATAAAAAGAACGTATAAACATTAAAAAAATGTCTTAAAATAATTGTCGGACTTTGTCCATTTCATAATTATGAATATATATATATAATTTATTTTTATGGATTCTCCCGTCTTCAGCCAACGCATGAGTATTCCATTGACACATTACCGATGAGTACTTTTGTGAGAGTAGAAGATTCGTCTAGTGAAATTTATTTAGGTGAGAAAGGTTGTGTATTCCCAGGCGCAATCTCTTGTCCAATGCCCGCTATCTGCTTCCACAAGATAAGCGACGTGCAAGGATGCAGGTAATATTTCGGACTGACCTTCCCCTAGATAGGTTGCCTTGCAAGGCACTAGTGCCGCTATCTGCCCATCAAGTTTTGCTTCCAGGCTGGTTTTGAATTCAGTTGCCACCCAAGTCTGTCCTGCTATTTACCCATAAATATAAAGGTACTAGCACCTGAATGTAATAAATCCGACTGGAAGTGAATGTAATTCCGACTGGAATTCGAACTCGGCTCTCTGATTCCTCAATCTGAGTCAGCAATCTGATATATATATATATATATTTTTGTCATCCACAGCTCATCAGTGTGGCTAGAAGTCCGGTTGCCTCTAGCTAAGATCGAAACCCGACTGAATTTGCGTCAGTCCACTAAGTCTCCCACTAAGCCGTCAGCGTACGGTACGGGATGAGGGTGAATTTTAGCGTGTTTATTTTTAGATTCAGATAAACACACAGTGACTGAGAGTGACTCAATTCTGTCGAAGAGTCGTATATATATATATATATATATATATATATATATAGAGAGAGAGAGAGAGAGAGAGAGAGAGAAAGAGAGAGAGAGAGTGTGTGTGTGTGTGTGTATGTGTGTGTGCGTGTGGTTGTGGGCACACGATCGACCCGTCGGCATCGTAGAATGCAGCGAAGGCAATTGTTGTCGAAAACTTCAAGCCTTCGTAGGTCAACCGCTCTAAGTGGCCACATTTCGCAGCCATAGAGAAGGATAGTCGCCTGAGTCTCCATCCTTTTCCACCCGTCCTGCTCCAGTGTCGTCTCCGATGGTTCGGGCACGCAGCTCGACGCCCGGAGGGAGAGCTCATCCACGATGTACTTCTCCCTGCTTCTGTTCCTGGCTGACGAAGACGTGTCGGTGGGCAGCTGAAGACGTGTGCTAGCACGATCAAGGATGATCTAGCAGTACTATCGGGTCCGCAAGTAGTTGGTCTTCGACGATGGAATCGCGAGTGGCTCGGCATTTCGTGTGACCTGGGTCAGGATCGGCGGGCGTGGACAGCGATGCTCCGTGATGCTGTACTTGCTCGGGAGGAAGCCGGTTCAACCCGACCAGGGCGAAAACCGATAAAAGTCAAGAAGAAGATATATATATATATATATATATATATATATATATATATATATATATATATATATATATATATATATATATATATATATTGTGTGTGTGTGTGTTATAATTAATGAGATCTATTATCATCATGAGTGGTAATAAAAATAACTTTTTGATTTTCATGGTGGTCATAAAACTTTGTACCACAAATCATATCTTTAAATATTTTAAGACAAGGTAGAAATCTAACTTAATCAGTAGATTGAATTCTTTGTTAAAAGTTAAAAGTAAAATCAGAACTGCCTCAGCTAACAAGTCCTTTCTTCATTTGTGCTTGACTAACAAAGTCTGTCCCCCTTTTATTACTTTTAGAATAAAAAGGCCAATTTAGATCCAGGGCAGAATATTGAAGAGGCTTTTATTACCAACTTCATATCTAAGCTCTCTTATAATCTTGCCAAATTGTATAAGAAATATTATCAATTATTGAGTAAATACAATGGGTTTACTTTCCTATTTTGATAGGATTCGCCCGTTATGCTGTACTTATTCATGAACGCATCGTTCTCGACTTGCGAATAAACATCAGAATAAGTTGCAGCGTTTAATTTATAAAATATTTGGGTGTTCTGCTAATCCTGGTATTGGTCAGAATGTTCTGAATCTTTCTCCGTGCCAGTTATCTGCGTTAAAACTATCAATCTGCTCGCATAGATTGGATTTTTATCTTCCTCTCTTGCATATTAAGCGAGAAGAAATTTATTCAGAGTTTGAGGTTTTGTTTGCTCAGCTAGCCAAGCTTCAACCTGAATCTGTTAAATAGGTCAGTGAACTTAAAGCAAAGTTAATCAATATAGTGCATTCTTACGCAGGTACTCCTGTTTCCCTTAGTGAATCAAAGTGGAAAAGAGAACATCAGGTAATTAAAGCACTTCGTAATAATAAATCTTTGGTGATTACAAAACCTGATAATGGTTGTAGTGTTGTCATTCTTGATTATCAAGATTATGTTAACAATTTGATGAACTATTCTTGGGGATTCTTCTAAATTTCTCCAGTTAAGACCAATAGATAAATTTGATTCCACATTATCTATTGAGGCTAAGTTCCAAAAACGCCGAGTTAAGTGGGTTAAAAGTGGGATATTGCCCAATGACATATCTAATTTGATTATACCCTTGGGTTCCATTTGTCCGCGTCTCTATGGTTTACCCAAAGCTCATAAGGTTGCGGTTCCATTGAGACCTATTCTGTACATGGTAGGGGCTTCCCAACATGGCGTGGTTAAATGGCTTTCCACCATATTACAGCCAGTTTGGGAACAGTATAACGCTGCCTGTATTAAAGATTCGTTCGAATTCTCTGATTTTATGCAATGTTATTCGTCGATTGATAAATTCATGTGTTCCTACAATACTCCCAGTCTATTTACCTGCGTCCCACTTGCTGAGACTATCGATCTATGTGCTGATGCCCTATAGTCAGTTGCCTCCTTCTGTTATTCCCGACAACGTTTTCGTCGAACTGAGGAAATTTGACACGATGTCTGTTGAATTTAGTTTCGACGGCGTCATGTATAGGCAAGTTAATGGTGTTTCGATCTATTCCCGCTTAAGACCCATTTTAACAAACATCTTTATCGGATTCCACGAAGGGAGTGTGTTATTGACACCCAATAAACCTGATGTTTACTTCCGTTACGTTGATGACACCTTTTGTCTCTTTGATAACGACATTGAAGCGGACCATTTTCTTTCGTCCTTTAATAATAAGCATCCAGCTTTAAAATTTACACAAGAAAAAGAAATTGATTACATCCGTTTATCGTAAACCGACATTTACTGTTTTATAGACCAGTTGGGGCCCTTTTTGTCCCGTAAAACGTATAATTAATTTAATTAAACCCCTTACCCATAGGTCTTTAATGATCTGTTCTAAGATTAAGTTGCATGATGAACTCAGGTTTATTTATTACCACTACTCTCCACAACAATGCCTATCCGTTGGGTATTGTTCAATCAATAATTAAGAATATAATTGCTGAATGCAATAAAATTAAACCTGTGTACCTGCGCCATCCTTGTCTGGGTAATATCCGTGATAGATATGCTAGGCAGGTTTCCGTAGCGGTTAGACATTCATACTTTGCTGCTAACACTCGTGTAGCCTTTACTGCCAAGCTTGTCCTTCCATTCACGAGGAATGATGCCCTCCCTCCACACCATAATAGTTTGTCCGAGTTAGCTCCTCCTCAGTCCCTTATTCCTTCAACAGGGTCTCTCCCCTGGCTATAAATACTGGCTGACCCTTCGTCTCTTTGTCTCTTTTCCGACTCAGGCCTTGGGCCGCCACCTCGCGTGGAGATGAGGTGAAATCTCTCTTTTTCGATGTAGACCTTGGGCCGCCACGGCGCGTGGAGACGAGGTAAAAATCTCTCTTTACAACGAACTCCAATATGTGACCTCTCACAGATACAGCGTTTCCCAAAATTCTATGAACACGCTAAGAACAATACACGTACGTACGAACACTCACAACACACACACACATAATTTCTCCATACAAACACTATGTAACTGTTCATGTCTTTGTGTAACTTGCCATTAATATATATTTGTTTACCCATATATATTGGTCTTGTTTGTTTTCTTTGTCTTCTTTGGACTTAATTAAAGTCCAACATTCCCATGTAGCTGGACCGGCTAGCAGGAAATTTTAACCTTCTGATATCTCTTCACATCATCACCCCCAGCGGTCTGCTACATAATGGTGACTTCCCAACGTGATTTAAATTTTCAACTCCTGCTAACACACACAAGACGATATATATGTACAAGCAAATTCTTATACAGACCTTCCAAATGAGAGCCAGTCAAAACAACATAATATTGGAAACTTCTTTTCTATCCTACGCACGCCGTACACTATTAACGAAAGGACTTTTAATTCACTACAACATGTCCACAAAACAATTTGCTCCAGCATGGCAAAAAGAATTTCTCCTACAACACGTGAAAACTGCAATTGCTACTATGAGACGAGCCTTCCAATTCTTTCTCACCACTGGTCTATATTTGCATGACCTTTTCTTTTTATCGGCGACATTTGACCTTAATTTCACCCAGCTTACCAAACGGAAAACGCAACGCCATTTTTAACTAAATTCAACTCTCTTCTTCTGGACTGAAATAGATAAAGTGTGAACCACATCTCAAACAAAGGCAACTCACCGTCCTTTATCTCACCTTGTAATGATGCAACTCGAATTATCTAAGAATTTGCCAGAACGATATTCTATCGTCAATAATAGCAAATTCTCTCAAATGCATTCGACACTCGGTAGAAAGTCTATATCAGCTCAACTTGGCTCTGGGGTAGAGCGACGCGCTCCCCCCCTCACCTTCACTTGGCCGACCCTCGTCGCTGACCACAAGAAGCAGCCAAGCTTACCAGCAGTCCCCAACTTCGCCACAAAGATGCTATTATTAAACCATGTACGCCATTTTTATCCACACATCCCAAACAAACAACCTCATCTTTCAAGCAAAACTACGACCAGGCCAGCAAACAGATTGACGGGACGACAAACCCAACTCAATGTGGAGCATTGGAAAAAAGAGCAAACGCTGAACACTACCGACGTTTCTTCCAGGACGTGCCGCGACTCTGACCCACTAGAGAAATGCACAGCACCCTGACGACAACACAAGCACATTTTGTCGAATCACGCATGTCAACCACACTTAGACATATTTTCTTTTCAGTGCACAAGAACAATATTCAAAACCTTTTACATATTAAAAATTCGCCTCCTACAACTTTTAATCTAAGAGGGGGTATTTGTCGCAGTTAGCTCCTCCTCAGTCCCTTAGTCCTTCAACAGAGGTCTCTTTCGCCTGGCTATAAATACTGGCTGACCCTTCGTCTCTCTCTCTTTTCCGACTCAGGGCCGCCACCTCGCGTGGAGATGAGGTAAAGTCTCTCTTTTTTCCACTTAGGCCTTGGGCCGCTACGGTGCGTGGAGACGAGGTAGAAATCTCTCTTTTCAACTAACACTAATATGTGACCTCTCACAGATACAGCGTTTCCCAAATTCTGGGAACACGCTAAGAACAATACACGTACGTACGAACACTCACAACACACACACATTATTTCTCCACACAAACTCTATGTAACTGTCCATTTCTTTGTTTAACTTGTTATTAATATATATATTTGTTTACATATATATATCGGTCTTGTTTGTTTTCTTTGTCTTCTTTGGACTTAATTAAAGTCCAACATTCCCATGTAGCTGGACCGGCTAGCAAGAAATCTTAACCTTCTCTTCACATCTTCACCCGCACGGTCCGCTACAAGTTCTTAAATTTATTCCTTTAAATGTAGTTGTGGCTCACACTACATAGGGAGAATTGTGTTTCCTTTTTTTATTAACAATTAAAAAGGTTACTTTAATGAACGTTTCTTTCAGAAAGTATATCGGCTTTAATAAATTATAAAATCTCGGTAACATTCTGTTATTTTTCTTTATTAATATTCAGGTTTCTTTAATGAATATTTACAGTATTTTTCATCATGAACATTGCTTCATCGATACCGTAAGTGACACGTTCTGTAATCCTAATCAATAAATATTCTTTTAGAAAATATTGGTTTATTTTAAAATCGACTGTCTGATATTTCTTTTAGAAAATATCTGATATTTCTTTTAGAAAATATCGGTTTTATTTTAAAACCGACAGTTTGATATATCTTTTAGCAAATATTGGTTTTATTTTAAAATCGACAGTCTGATATTTTTTTTAGAAAATAACTGATATTTCTTTTAGAAAATATCGGTTTTATTTTAAAACCGACAGTCTGATATTTCTTTTAGAAAATATTGGTTTTATTTTAAAGCCGACAGTCTGATATTTCTTTTAGAAAATATCGGTTTTATTTTAAAGCCGACTGTCTGATATTTCTTTTAGAAAATTTGTCTTTTTTTTTTTAAATCGCCAGTCTGATATTTCTTTTAAAAAATATTGGATTTATTTTAAAATCGACAGTCTGATATTTCTTTTAGAAAATATTGATATTATTTTAAAGCCGACATTCTGATATTTGTTTTAGAAAATTATGGTTTTATTTTAAAATCCACAGTCTGAAATTTCTTTTAGAAAATATCGGTTTTATTTTAAAGCCGAAAGTCTGATATTTGTTTTAGAAAAATATGATTTTTTTTTAAAGCCGACAGTCCGTTAAAGAAAATAAGACAACTAATGCAATAAAACTGATACTTTCTCTTAAAAAATACCGGTTTTATGTTATTATTTTTCTTATTTAGGATTTACGAACTTTTTTTTAAGAAACTATATCGATTATAATTTTAAAAAAAAAATTAATTTTATTTATTGTATTATTTGTCGTATTTAAGATTCCAAAAATCCTTCCTTGATGTATCCTAATTCAAAAATAACTAAACTTTCTAAGTATTCCTAAGGCAGATGGCACAGAAGACTCATGTAAAAAAGAATATATCACGGATTTGAAAGAAAAAAAAAAGACGCAACTATTGACAGCCGGGGATCGTCTTCCCAAGCCGATATTATCATCTCCTTCACAACCTAAACACGGTAAGATCTCATGGTCGGAATGATAGCGCTCTAAACTCTAAGATACACTTGCCTATCAATATATATATATATATATATATATATATATATATATATATATATATTAAAGCATTGTTCAGAAAAAATCAATTTAAAGAAAGTATTAATTTTTTTCCTCTCGTTAATAGTGTCTTTCTTTTTTTCTCATATTCTCGAACACTCAGTAACTCCCCATTTCGTCTTAGTGGCTTTATTGCCTTGCTTGGGGGGAAACGATTACTGAATTACTGTCCAGATGACGTTCTGTTATTTATCAAGAAGTAAGCTAGACTTGTACTTTTAAAATTGCATAAATCTTGTAATATTAGGTTTTCACATGTCATATTCAGGGAACATGGAGCACTAACACGCAGGGAATTAATATTAGAGAGCACTATCGGAGAATAGCAAAATGAAAGAATCATCACACATGTTCTAACAACTTCCTCAGTCGACCTAACATCAAACTGAATAGCTTCTACGAATCTTTGATGAGAAAGGTTTAAAGCTAGAAATAAAATTACACCACCTACAGCAGTGAGATTCCCAACTTTTTTCTCTGGGACGCATTTTCGGAATGAACATTTTCCCGCGCCTCATCAAATTTTATGTGATAAAAAGTACATTTAAAAATAAAAACAGAAAGGGTTAAATGAAGATAACCGCGAATTCGAAGTCAGAACATTATCATTGATAACTCTCTCCTTCAATTTGCGTACCCTAGTTATTATATTCTTAATACTTGATAAAAATATCACAATTATTATATTAAAAATATCACAATTATTATATTAAAGATATCACAATTATTATATTCTTAATACTTGATAAAAGATATAACAATTATTATATTAAAATATCACAATTATTATAGACTTAATACTTGATGAAAATATCACAATTACTATATTAAAAATATCACAATTATTATATTAAAAATATCACATTTATTATATTCTTAATACTTGATAAAAATATCGCAATTATTATATTCTTAATACTTGATAAAAAATATCACAATTATTATATTAAAATATCACAATTATTATATTCTTAATACTTGATAAAAAATATCACAATTATTATATTAAAATATCACAATTATTATGTTCTTAATACTTGATGAAAATATCACAATTATTATATTAAAAATATCACAATTATTATATTCTTAATACTTGATGAAAATATCACAATTATTATATTAAAAATATCACAATTATTATATTCTTAATATTTGATAAAAATATCACAATTATTATATTAAAAATATCACAATTATTATATTAAAAATATCACAATTATTATATTCTTAATACTTGATAAAAGATATAACAATTATTATATTAAAATATCACAATTATTATAGTCTTAATACTTGATGAAAATATCACAATTATTATATTAAAAATATCACTATTATTATATTAAAAATATCACATTTATTATATTCTTAATACTTGATAAAAATATCGCAACTATTATATTAAAAATATCACAATTATTATATTAAAAATATCACAATTATTATATTCTTAATACTTGATAAAAAATATCACAATTATTATATTAAAATATCACAATTATTATGTTCTTAATACTTGATGAAAATATCACAATTATTATATTAAAAATATCACAATTATTATATTCTTAATACTTGATGAAAATATCACAATTATTATATTAAAAATATCACAATTATTATATTCTTAATATTTGATAAAAATATCACAATTATTATATTAAAAATATCACAATTATTATATTAAAAATATCACAATTATTATATTCTTAATACTTGATAGAAATATCACAATTATTATATTAAAAATATCACACTTATATTAAAAATATCACAATTATTATATTCTTAATACTTGATAAAAATATCACAATTATTATATTAAAAATATCACAATTATTATGTTCTTAATATTTGATGAAAATATCACAATTATTATATTAAAAATATCACAATTATTATATTCTTAATACTTGATAAAAATATCACAATTATTATATTAAAAATATCACAATTATTATATTCTTAATACTTGATAAAAATATCACAATTATTATATTAAAAATATCACAATTATTATATTAAAAATATCACAATTATTATATTCTTAATACTTGATAAAAATATCACAATTATTATATTAAAAATATCACAATTATTATGTTCTTAATACTTGATGAAAATATCACAATTATTATATTAAAAATATCACAATTATTATATTCTTAATACTTGGTGAAAATATCACAATTATTATATTAAAAATATCACAATTATTATATTCTTAATACTTGATAAAAATATCACAATTATTATATTAAAAATATCACAATTATTATATTAAAAATATCACAATTATTATATTCTTAATACTTGATAAAAATATCACAATTATATTAAAAATATCACAATTATTATGTTCTTAATACTTGATAAAAATATCACAATGATAAAATCGGTCAATAAATATTTATAACTATTTTTACTGGGTATCATGCATGTAATTATACAAGTAATCCACAATAATATTTTAAATTTTGAAATTATATTTATTATGGCGTATGATTTTTTTTTAACTGTTTCTAGATCTTTGATTGGCTTTCAATCATTCCGCCTCACCTGCTATCCTCTTCCGCCGTATTTATGAGTCGCGCCGTTTAGGAAGCACTGACTTACGGAATAATGTCCGAGTTTATATAAGTGTTGGTTTAGTTTTGCAGTTTATTCAGTGATTATGGCAGATATATATTCTCTGCTTCTGTTGGATGAACAAAAGTGTCATCAAAAAGAAAAAGTAACTAATACGAGATATCTTCTAGCATTTACAATAGAATAAGAACAGCCCCACTCAATGGACTGAATAAATGATTTCGTTGGATAGTTTGAGAATGTTACGGAATAAGGCTTGGGAGAAGAACAGCCACAATGCTGTTTATTTTTTACTCCAGCAT
The DNA here is from genome assembly GCA_964036315.1 of Acanthosepion esculentum. Classification (NCBI taxonomy): domain Eukaryota; kingdom Metazoa; phylum Mollusca; class Cephalopoda; order Sepiida; family Sepiidae; genus Acanthosepion; species Acanthosepion esculentum. The sequence goes on along the minus strand of OZ038481.1, from coordinate 131,894,758 downwards.
GTGACACAAAAATGAATACAACACTTACTCTACTTATATTTCATCCGAGTAAATGACAACGCCTACCTTCATTCATTATCTAAGTGCTTTTCATCAGCGTCACAGTCATAATTATTTACTATTCGGTACTAGGCGAGTTGAAGTCAGTATTCCTTACTTATTGTTCCTATTGCCGCCTCTTTCACTCGATGTCTCCACCTCTTATGGGATTATTCGCATATTATCAATTAGTTTTTTTTTTCTGCCATCTTATCACCTACCCGTATCAGTTTTATCTATACAGACTCCATCGGGTGTGACCAGTGACGTATTCCCTGTAATTCAGCAGTACTTTATTTTACGTCTGACATTTGACACAGGTCACTGTTTCGACGAAATTCACTCCTTGCTAACAAATGAATTGTTCCACAGTTAAACGCAACAGAAATGACAAGTAATATCCAATTGCAAAAGTTTTCGTGATAAATCCGTTTAAGGAATATAAGCAGAGACTCGTCTGCTTCGCGTCGGTAAAACTGTAGAGAAATTTTTAAAAAATAGATTTTTTTAATCAATCCACCCCAAGCAAGGCGATAATGCCACTAAGATGCAAATGACTATTGGTAGTGAAAGAGAATGAAAAGACTTTAGAAAGGAACCGGAAATACAACCCTAAATATATAACAAGAGATAAACTTCTAGTCCTCTTCTAAGAACCGGGGAGGAGTGTGAACTGGTCGAAAGTTAAACCTGTAGATTGCGATTAATCAAAGCGCACTAATTACCCATCTACACTGCTCGATAGGTCTTATCAAATCTTTTTGTGCCTTACTCACAAGACATAATGTAGGCACCAGGGATAGAGGAAAACAGGCTAGAAACTACCTATTGAGCTTGCGTAAATGGATGAGCGTACAGGGTTTAGAAGAAATAGCAAAGGGACAACATTTACCAGGAGCAACAAAGCACAGGAAATTTTGGAAAGTTATGATCATCAACGGGGTCAAAGGGCATGCTACATAAAAGAAGAATCATATATGCTTTTTGAACTTTCCCTAATACATTGTATGTTGTATCTTCAGATGATTTAATCTCTTATGAATGTTTCGTTTGCTGCTTGTCAATTTAACATCTAACGTGAATTTGAAAGAATACGAATCGATAATTTATTCTCGTCCCGTTCTTTGTTTTAATTTAAGGAATATTCGCTGATCATAAAACTCTTAAACCAAACTTAAACTGTTTTGAGCTGTACGTTCAACTACACTCTTTACATTATTCGGACTATTGTCCTCATCTTTGTGGCCATGTTTATCACAACGTTTCCTGGTTGGAATGTCGAACTGAACCCTTTATTTCGCTCACTGGGGTAGACTGTTCTAGTTCCACGTGACATGTCTAATGGATGTCAGTTAATTCTCCTCTCAAAGATTAAGGTATTGAACTCTCACTCTTTGGGTCCTGTCACTGGATCTAACTAACACCTTTATCCACTGCGCCATGTGTCCTTGAGGACATCTGTGTATGAATTTCTGGGTATTATAAACCTAATGTCTTCATTAACCATTTTACCAGTGCTCATATTGCAATTTTTGCTGTTATCATTGCATGTTTTTTTACCAGAGCTCATATTGCAATTGTTTTGTTGTATTATCGCTTTTCTCTGGCACTCCTTATTACTGGTTCCCATATTGTATTTATTTCTATGCTTGGTCGGCTCAGAAGATTTTTGTGGCCTAGAATCTCAGAAATATAGACAGATACGTTCAACTATTATTTCATTTTCTTCCCTTCCTTATTTATACAACTATCTTCAGTGGCTTTGAGGTCAACTTTAATTTAATGTCTGAAAAGTACCAGTACCTTATTGATTCGAATTGGCACATCTGAAAGCAAAGTGCAGCTGAAGATTATAGATATGGTTTTGATTTTAAAAAATAATAATAATTATAATAATAATAATAATAGCTGGGAATGAGGTGAAGTTCATGTGGGATATGACCATTTTGACTAACAAGCGCTTGGAAAGCAATCACCCTGGTGTCATATTTATGCAGATGAGCAGCCTTGAATGAATCCTGATAAAAAATGTCAACACCTTGCAGTAAGAACATCGTGATGACCGAGCAGGCAAAAGTACAGAATAACCAAAACCTAGCAGAGGGTAAATCAGAGAAATATACCAAAGCAAAAGCTCAAGATGTCTTCTTTGTGGCTGGTGCGCTCTATCTCCAGGAAACCTTCTGCCTCGCAGGACGTCTTGCAGATACCTGACATCATTGGCAGTTATATTGCAGTCATTTTGTGTCACTCGTTTATATATATATATATATAGAGAGAGAGAGAGAGAGACAGACAGACAGACAGACAGACAGAGAAATTTAATTCATGTAAGCTTCTTACAGGATGCAAATGAAAACAATCCGAAAAAATAATAACACTACATCAATATTATTATAATTTATTATATATTATTAGCCCAATAGGCAAAATACAAGAAAGAAGATAAATGTTCAAACGGGAATTTTTGGACACGACTGTGTCCTTTTTCAACCAAAAAAAAACTGAAGCTGTACTTTTTTAAGAATATTATGTTATATTTGATACTTGAATGTAACACTGCTACATTTTGCGGATTATTGAATATTTTAGTCGAAAAATAATATTTAAAAGTACATATTGTCAAATGTTATGTTAATTGTGGGTAGTTGAATTTTTGTAGAAAATATATCCTCTAAATGTGTCTAAATTTCTAGTTAAGTGTGATTTATTCAAATATCAATACATACATTTTATTCAAATATCAATACATCCATCCATCCATATATATATATATATATATGTGTATATATATATATATATATATATATATATATATATATATATATATATATATATATATATATATATATATATATATATATATATATATATATATATAATTTTGTTTGATAAAAATGACTCACCTGATTTTTTTTAATTTAAAATTTTTTCGCCTATTGTTTTGGGGGTCAAACTAATTTTTAATCTTGCTAATATAAAGACCCCTTCCCGGCCACCTAGTAAAAAAAGTTTACTCGCCCTAAGGTATTCTATTGATAATTATAATTTTGGATATAAATGAGATTTAAGGAAAAACTCAGTGCAGAAAAAGTGACTCACTTATTTCCTGCAACTAGTAATCAATAGAAACATAACCGAACAGCTTTAAATAAAGAATAATAGAGGTATAATTTATTTATAAGAGGTAATATAGTTCGAAATATTTAATAATCTATGGGTCCTCCTTCATTTTGAATAACCTTTTCAACCCTTTTTATCATTGACTTGATTAGGTGCTGGCAAATCTTATCTACAAGCATTGAATTCCATTCGGATATGAAATTCACAATCAAATCCTCTTTGTTGCTCAACTACTTTCTCGATTCCCAGTACTTTATAATCCTCCATAAGTTTTCTATGGGATTGAGGTCAGGAGATTGGGGCGGCCATGTCATAACACTCACCTGCTGCTCATCAAAATATTCCTTCATCAATTTTGATTTGTGACAGGGAGCATTATCCTGCATAAAAATGATCTTGGTGGGGTCGATTTGCACCCTTTCAGCACAAGGGAGCAGACAAGACTCTAAAATTCTCTTGTACTGCTCGCTCCTGAGGGTCTTTTCAATAGGTTTTAAGAAACCAGTTCCATGAAAAGAAAAGCATCCCCAGAACATTATGCTGAACGGATGCTTGACAGTACTTACTGCTAAATTCAAATAGCTTTCAAAGCTTCTTCTTCGGATTTTAGATCGCTTATCCTTTGAATTTAGCTCAACTTTCGTTTCACCGGAGAAGAGAACATTTAGTAAAAACAATCAGGTGAGTCACTTTTATCGAACAGCACTGTATATATAATTATTTATTCGAAAATTATAACATAAATATGTTATAAAATCACTGCAAAAATAGCCATTTTGTTTCAACACTTCTGGTGTCTTATCAAGTGATGGTGTTGAATGCAGAATAAAGGGTTTTAAAAGGTTCAAATTCTGAACCTTTTACATTCAACGCCATCACTTGAGAAGACACCAGAAGTGTTGAAACAAAATGGCTATTTTTGTAGTGATTTTATTACATATTTATGTTATAATTTTCGAATAAATAATTATATTTGCTCTACTCTGTATTGAGCACTCTTTTAAGAATAGTATTTGTTGGTTATTGGAATTGATTCCGTATACACCAATCCTATACTTGTCCATATATATATATATATAATGGACGTAAACCCTGCTTAATCAATGAAATATCCTATCACATATAAATATATATATGCGTGTGTGTGTGTGTGTGTGTGTGTGTGTGTGTGTGTGTGTGTGTGTGTGTGTGTGTGTGTGTGTGTGTGTGCGTGTATGTAATCATTTAGAGACCAACTATTAAAATCGCTTGTAAAACGTTTAAAATTCCAGTCTTAGCAAGCCTCCTGACACAACTGTAATTTTCACGATAACTCGATCTTCGCGCATCAAAAGCTTTGGTCTCTTGAAAATCGAGTTGTCCTGAAATTAACAGTTGTGTCAGAAGGCTTTGCTAAAAGTGGAATTTTAAACGTTTTACAGGCGATTTTAATCGCCATTTTGTATTTGACTACATAAATGTGTATGTTTGTGCGTGCGCACGTGTGTGTGTGTGTGAGAGAGAGAGAGGGAGATAAGTATTTGAACAAAATCTCATTTTACTACTAACTAAACGGTTGGTTTTGAGTGTTAAAAAAGAACATTGCATGAGAAGATTCAAATTTTATTTCAGTCAACATGTTTTGTAGTTCTGAAGGCTAGATTCATGAAATATATTTCTTTCAAAGAATTAAATCGTTAAATAAAGAAACTTTTAAACGCATTCAAGGAGATGGAAAAGGGGATTACACATTTTCTATCTGGAAGAATAAATCGTACTATAATCTGTATACCTTGTGGAGTCAGTCTACCCGGATTTTAGGGGGAAAAATAAAATCCGAGTGTCGAGTCCACAAATACAACACAATTTTTTATATAACGCGAAGAAATGTGACCGTAACATTTATACAGTCAGATACATGATACATATTTATACAGCCAGATACATGTATTTAAATATTAAAACTCAATGTTCTCTGTTGTGACCATCACTAAAACTTCATCAGAAAATGCATTATATATATATATATATATATATATATATATATATATATATATATATATATATATATACGCACACAAGTATAGGATTGGTGTATACGAAATAAATTCCAATAACCAACAAATACTATTCTTAAAAGTGTGCTCAATACAGAGTAGAGCAAATATAATTATTTATTCGAAAATTATAACATAAATATGTTATAAAATCACTACAAAAATAGCCATTTTGTTTCAACACTTCTGTTGTCTTATCAAGTGATGGTGTTGAATGTAAAAGGTTCAGAATTTGAACCTTTTAAAACCCTTTATTCTACATTCAACATCATCACTTGATAACACACCAGAAGTGTTGAAACAAAATGGATATTTTTGTAGTGATTTTATAATATATTTATGTTATAATTTCCGAATAAATAATTATATATATATATATATATATATATATATATATATATATATATATATATATATAGCCAATAGTTTTATTGTTCAAAATGATTCATTTCAAGTGAGTTTGCAAAGTTTCGAAGTATTTTTGTTGCAAGTGAGGAAATCAAGTGGTATGGTACGCCAATGTGCGTGTGTGCGTGTGTGTGTGTGTGTGTGTGTGTGTGTGTGTGTGTGTGTGTGTGTGTGGGTTAAGCACACACTAATGAAACATGTGTGTAACTGCTGACTGACTGCGTGGGATAGCAATAATTTTAAAACACAATGAACAAAGAAAGGGGACATCGGACTTACTTTCGTCGCGGCTTTGCATGTAGAAAAATCATCGCTGTCTGATGCGTTGTCATGGTAACGTGTGTCTAAGCTGTTGATTGAGGCTCGTCTGGTTCACTGAGTGTCTTTTACCGACTGCCCTTCATTGTGTCGTTGCAGATCTGATCGCTGACTGATTCTTTTGCTGACTACTCTCCACTGATGTTTTTCACCGAATGTTTTTCGCTGTTAACGGCGAACCGTTTTAGTGGTTTATGAAGAGCCGTGCTCTGCTCTCGATTCCTATCTGAGGTTTTCACGGGAATATACTCAGTACGCAATTCCAGGTCATTTGTAGTTCAACCGCACGAATGTAGTAAAGAGTAAACCACGTAACTTGACATATCCAATCAAGTTCCATAAACCACTTATTTAATTTTGAGCCGTGTTTGTACAGAATTGTAAAAATGTTTTTCCTATCTACTAAATTTAGTAAGATTTATTTGTAGGCGTCTCTTACTTGTTTGCGCTTCACTTATTGGCCACAAAACATAGTTTATATTCTATAACCTGTTCCCAGTCCCTAATTGTCGTCGCAATCTTAAACAACGAAAACAGATGTTTGGTGTTTGCTTAAATGCCTGTTAGCAAAGTCTTACATAAAATACTGACCATATGTATTTGAATAAGCCAATTCTATTTTTTTTATTCATTTTCTTTGATACGTATCGAAAAAATGTCATCGAAAAATATGGCACATGGTCAAAATTGGCGCGGAATGTAGTCGCTGGTCTTCTCTATCCGAATTTTAATTTAGCTATTTGCACCCACTGACCCAATTATTCTTAAGTTTCTTTTCACTACAATTCATTCTGAACATTTCTTTTATTTCATTATCACCAAAAGAATCTTAATGAACATTCTAATCCCATAATTACAATTTTATTGGGGACTAGGAAAATGGTTTTTAGGTAAAGTTTATAAAATGTCCCCAAAGATTTAATGACTTGGATTTCATTTCAAAAATACATCATCATTCGTCCCTATCACCATTAATTTAACATAGCAATTTTATCTGGTGAAAAATGAATAAAAACAAAGTGTATTTTTTTCCTAATTTATAAACCTGCCTGGATTGCAAATGAATGCAAATCCTTTAAGAAGTCTGGACCAACTTATTTCATTTTCTTCTCGACCTCTAAGCCGATATATATCAATTTAACATTTTACATGGATTATTTTTATATAGGAGTTTAATAGCAATAAAAATGTTGATGGTATTTTAAACTTAAATACATGTACAGTAATTTATTTAAATTTAAAACTCCAAAACTCTTCTATAAAAAATAATCCATGTAAATGTATATGTACTAATATGGAAAACAATGAAGATTTTAATTGGAATACAACTTTCGAGTTGAACAATCTTGGAAAGCGGTGAAAGGCATTCTAACATATGATGAAAAGGGTGCATTGGGCCCCCAAAAAGTTGAGGACCACCGGTTTAGTATATACATATATATATATATATATATATATATATATATATATATATATATATATATATATATATATATATATATATGGGAAACCATGAAACAAACTACAAACGTAGGTATATGTGTATTTATTAGTATATACTTCATAGCTCTGTTTAACTACAATGAGCACTGTTTTGTTTGCAGCGTAAATTAAATAAGTATTTATTTGCTTACCTGCATCTGAACGCTATCGCACGCATATACAGCTACTAATGTCTCGTTATTTACTTTATAGTCATACTTATATATATATATATATATATATATATATATATATATATATATATATATATATATATGAAGAAATATAGTTTTAAGGTGTGCTATATTTATGAGATGAAGTGCTCAATATCAGAGATAGAGCGTATGTAAATAATAAATATGAAAGTGAACATTGAACATCCGCAGCCTGACGATTGCGTCCAGCATGAAACACCCTGTCGCCTCTGAGTGTTGACTTCAATGTTCACTTATTTGAGGTGTGAGTTTGTAAACAGTGACTGTTTAAGCTAATATTGCACGACTCTTCGGCAGAATTGAGTCACTGTGTGTTTATCTAAATCTAAAAATAAACACGCTAAAATTCACCTTCATCCCTGCCGTGCGCCGACGGCTTAGTGGGAGAAGTTCCGACTGACGCAAATTCAGTCGGGTTTCGATCCTAGCTAGAGGCAACCGGACGTCTAGCCACACTGATGAGCTGTGAAACAGCGAAACAGTCTGTCTGTGGATGACAAAAATATATATATATATATATATATATATATATATATATATATATATATATATATATATATATATATATATATATATATATATATATATATATTGTAGTGTGGGGCCTGAGAACTGACCAGTACACTGGACTTGTAGATCCTTACTAGTATATTCGATCTTCAAGAGGTACCCGAAACTCATGGCCTTATGAATTTTAATCTCAGTAAATAAAAAAAATCCTCAGTTATATTTTTGGTCACATTTAGTTAAATACTTTATTATTATATTGAGATAAAGTTACTTTTTTTCAAAAATGTTTTAAGATTTTAAGGTATTTTTTACAAATATTTGTTACTAGCTTTTAAGCTAGCTCCTGTGGAGGGCTCTTGATTGGACTATCAACTTGTTCAGGATTTTGAGAGTCCATAAGTCTTTAAATATTCTCAGCATTGGAAGCTCTTCTGGTTATCGTTTGATCTGGGTTTTAATTTGTATAGTCCTTTGTTTTCCTCGCTGCAGCCTTGGCTCTTTTGATTGCAATCTGGTCGTCTGTTAGCGGAGATTTCTTTTTGTAAGTCATACTGCTGCCGTATGCGATAGGCGACTATAGATGAACTAAAAAATGATCGCTGCATTTAAGTATTGCATTTATATTTAAGCTTAAGCTTTAAAAGTTCAACTGTAATTCTTCTGTCGCCACTTAATTTAAAGACAATTTGATGTATGTAGGTCCTTACTTTCCGTACTCACAATTATTTATATTTCATGGGCGAATTTCGCTGGATTTAGCAATTAATTTCGATTATTCCCAAATTTATTTCCAAGTTATATAAATTGTTATCGTACAAAAAAATTCGTCGCAAAAAATCAAGTAAAAAAAATCGCCGAAAACAATCGCAGTGATGGAAACTTGGGAATCCAAAATTTCAGGATTGCGGGCGGGTCTGGATCCGGCCCGGAATGTTTTTAATTTGCTTACGGGGTCGGCCTGGTGTTTGGCTACGTCTTCTAGGAGTAGAGTTGAAAGAGTGTGACACATTGTCACACTGACATTCGCATTTAAACAAAGTAATAACAATTTTAAACTTTACTTTTTTTTTTAATTTTATATCAAAGAATACAAAACCTGTCGAGATCCAAATAATTATTGCCGGTAGAAAGAAGTCAAATATATTTATTATCTTATGCTGACCTTATTTTACATTTTTAAAAAAATTTAAAATTACAGAGTTTATTTGATTATAATCAAAGTCCGTATGGAAGTGCGTTATTTAATTTATTTAAGCGTAGTTCTCCGTGGCTGAGCGGTAAAGCTCACTGGATCAGTATCTCGTCTGTTAAAACTGGTGCTATGGGTTCATGGCTGAATGGTTAGAACGTTCGCTTTCCTATCATGAGACTCGAGTTCGAATCTTACCATGTCCGATAGGTGATTTTATAATGTTATCGAAACCAGTTCCTGAACAGATGTATGCAATAGATTAAGACTGACAAGCTTGGGAACGAATGGCCAGCCATTATATATAATATTATGTCTTTTCCTATTAATAAATAATTTGCTGCCTCTTCTTTTATTAACTAATAGTTTCAGCGTTGTTTGTCATTTTCGTCTATGCATCTGATAAAAATCGAATTATTCTACAATCTAAAAGATCGTTTTTTTTTTTATGATATTTCTTGGTGCAATAGTGATTATTAATTTTTGGCTACTATTGAGCAAATGAATCCTGAGGGTCTTGGCAAAGACCATCCTTTTTCAAAGATTATTTTCTGGTGCTACAAACAAAGAATTATACCAAATAAGAAACAAAATTACTTGAAGACAACCAACAGCAGCAACAACTAAAATGGATATTACATATAACTCGAAGAGAAAATACTGACATAATCAGGATGTTGCCATTCCACACTACTTCAAATAGAAGCTTATGAACACTGGAAAGAATGATAACAGGTTATTTTCCAGAAAAGTATTTTAAGAGTAATATTTGATAAATATGAACCTAAAACGTTGATTCCCGTACGATCCTGAAGTTAAGCAACGTCGAGCCTGGTCAGTACCTAGATGGGTGACTGCTTGGGAATACCAGGTGCTGTAATCTTGAATGTGAAAATGGTGTAACTGGTGAAGGCTCAGAATGTGAAATCGGAGAGCCAGGTTCCAATTTCAGTCGGGTTCGTTATATTCACTGCAAAAACAAATAAAAGGAATGCATAAACATAAAAATGTCTTAAAATAATTGTCGAACTTTGTCCATTTCATAATGTGACGTCATTTGTTTACATTTGGATACACCATGAGCAGATATGAATGTACGTGAGAGAATCATGGAAAATTCTAGTTTAAAGACAGTAAAATCGACCTTGCTAAACGAACGCTCCTCTGTGGCCCAATCGGTTAACGCACGTCAGGCTATATGACGGTTCCGTATAGAATACAGGTTTGATTCGGTTTTCTATGAAAATTTCTCGGACATTCAGGCCGGTAAATGTTGTTTAATACTGTTTATTATAAACAGAGCATTTACTTAAATATTTGTAAACATAAAAAAGTATGTATAAACATAAAAATGTCTTAAAATATATATATATATATATATTGACCACTAATATTATCAATATATATATATATAAGTTTTTATTAGTGCTTGAGTCTATGCATGCGATTATATGATTATGTGTGTCTGTGGTTGCATGTTTACGACAGTTTGTGTGTAAGTATGTGTCTGTTTACTAAACAGCGTTGCGTTTGGTAAAAGCCCAAACTAAAAAGAGGGAGACGTAAGCAGATTGTATTGGGCCCTCAACCAAGTTGGGGAGGGATATCCTGCCTTCCTTGAAAATCCACATTCGAAATCTAGCCTTTTATTTGTGTTACTGGGTAATAGTTTTAACTATTTTGTAAAAGTGTATGTGGATTTATGCGTGTTTGTATACAAGTGTGTGTGTGTGTGTGTGTGTGTGTGTGTGTGTGTGTGTGTGTGTGTGTGTGTGTGTGTGTGTGTGTGTGTGTGTGTGTGTGTGTGCCCGCGCGTGTGTGTCTGTGTATGTGTGTTTTTACAACCTTATCCACAAACTATGTTTTCCCGGGGATCGCATTTCTGATTGACGCGAGTCTGTCCGGCAGGTATTGTTTGTTACCCGTACACCAGTAACGACAACGGCAAAAACGACCCCCTGATGCTTGAGCGCTCCTCCCCAGCCACATGATTATCCGAGCACAACCAAACACGGGCGGCCTTTCAGCCTTACTGTAATGTCATGTAAACGGAGGTTGCAAAACAAATACACCTCACACGAAAACAGAATGAAAAATAAGAACAATCAAAGGGGGGGAAAAAACAAGGGAGATTTCATGTTTGAAGGGAGGTAATTCTTTTCTCTTTTTCCTTTAGTCAAATATAACAGGCAAAGTATAAAAAATATTGCGTGTGGCAGAGATGGCTTGCGATAAAAAATATTAAATGCAAATAAATGAGAGATAGAAAGACAGAGAGAGAAAGAAATAGGGAATGTGTGTGTGTGTGTGTGTGTGTGTGTGTGTGTGTGTGTGTGTGTGTGTGTGTGTGTGTGTGTGTGTGTGTGTGTGATATTAATCATCAAGTATTTTTGTTTTCTGCGATCAATGGTTGAAATTGCTTCTGGTTAATGAACACTGTAGGTTTTAGGGAGGACAATCCTTCTACGAACCCTTTGTATTGGCCCTCCCCTACAGAATCAGTAACGAATAACGGAAACCACTCCACTTGAGGACTTTCAACAGCAATTAAAACGATTATCGCAGAGAAAATAATAAAAAATATTGCTGATCCACACTGCTTCAAATTAAATTAACAGACAAAGAATAAAAATATTACGTTTGGAAAAGATGGCTTGTGATAAAATGACGCAAATAAATGAGAGAGAGAGAGAGAGAGAGAGAGAGAGTGTGTGTGTGTGTGTGTGTGTGTGTGTGTGTGTGTGTGTGTGTGTGTGTGTTTGTGTGTTTGTACGCGACCAAGGTTTGTATAACAAGTTCGATCTTCACTGAATGACACAAACTTAGGAATCTCTCACCGTCGCATAATATTTAGCAAACTTGTCTTTCAGGCTACCACAAATAAGTCCTGCCCCAATTAGGTTCTCCACACCCGTGGCCTAGTATTAGACTAACTTCAACAAAATGAATACCTATCGATTTTTGCTTAATATGACCATCTCTTCTAGATCCTCATTGAGCACCTTACACTATGACCACGAGCCGAGACAAAACTAAACGAAGTAAATAACCGAACACTTCATAATCAGGCTACCACAAAATAAAAAGTATGGTGGCGATGATAAAGCAGATGTCAAGTTTCTGATTCTATATTTTTTATCAAATCCTAACACAAAATGAAGATTTTTAGAAATATTATCCGTAAGGGCAGATAATAAGGAAAGAGGGCTTAGTAAATTTGACACTCACAGGATATATTGAATGCAAGAGGGACAAAGGAAAACAGAGCATATGAATAAGCTTATGTAAATGGCTAGCAGAACAGAGATTAGAAGAGGTAGCTTGACTGTGAAACTCTTCGTAGCCGAGTGGTCAAAGCACGCCGGATCAACGACGGTTTATCCCGCAAGGAGGGACTCAGGTTTGAATCCTGCTTTTCTTTAAGTTTTTTCGAATGCGTGGGCTGTTCGTCGTAATAAACACAGTTTAAAAGCGGGGCGTCTACTCAAATACGAGTAACCACTAAAAGTAACGTTTTAAGTAATAAAAATATGTTACATTTAAAAATAAAGTCCATTAATTCTTTAAAAATTGCTTTGTTTACGTATCAGATACGAAACTTAACGGATATAACTTTCGAGAACATCTGAACAAGTGAATGTGCTTTAAAAACAAAATAGAACTTTGCTTGATTGGGAAACTCTTCGTAGTCGAGAGGTCAGATCCTACCGGGTCAGGCGGTGGTTTCTCCAGGAGGACGCAGGTACGAATCCTGCCAGAGAGAATATTTCTTTATCAAGTTCTCTCGAGTGAGGAGGTTGGTAGTCGGAATGACCACTACCAGATTATATTTGCTATCTTGCTAGGCCATGTGGCCCTTAATATCATGACATACGCATGAACGCATACAAAATAATCTATAAAAAGTATATATATTACATGAATCATTCATAAAAAAACAGATTAGTGAAGTTAATGATATAAATGGCGAGAATACATTTGCAAACAAATTTATTAAAATTACATTAACCCATGAAGATGTATTCTCGCCATTTATATCATTAACTTCACTAATCTGTTTTTTGTATGAATGATTCATGTAATATAAATTGAACTGCACCACATATTTGATTTAAAAAAGAATATTTGATTTAAAAAAAGAATATATATATATATATATATATATATATATATATATATATATATATATATATATATATATCCTTGTGCAAATTAATTGCTTTAGTGTCTTTTCTTTCAACATACGGCCAGTTTTGGACCCACTGGAGTGACAGGGTGTAATCGATTTCTATTTTTTCCTCAGATTAGGTCATTTGCAGTGGTGTGTAGTAATATAAATCTATTTCGGGGTTTTGTTTGTCCTTGAAAAATATTGCGTCATTCTGGATTGCATCAGATTTTCATCACGCCCAAACACTATTGTCTCGATTATCGATTAGTTGTCCTCGGTCATTTTCTGCGATGGACATTACTCCAAAAATGCATACGAAAATAGTAACGCAGTCCGAACGCACTGGCAAGCCTTACCACTAATCAAATCAAAGTACTATAGACTGGCCCGGAAACTCTTCTGGTTTAAATCCAATCGAGAATCTGTGGTCAGTCTGCAAGGAACGACTTTGTGGAATGGACATACGAGGTACTAGCATGTACACTGAGTCATGTTTCATTAGAAAAATACGAAAATGTAAATAATAACGGAATTATTCGTTTTGTTTCAATTAATTTACACAAGGATGTATATATATATATATATGTGTGTGTGTTTGGTTTGGTTTGTTTTGTTTTACCGCATATCAACCTCAATGGGTTATTTAATGCTGACAAAATTTTTATTTCTGGTAATATTCTTTCTTAAAAATATATATAGCTGGTAATATCTTTATTTTTTTTTTAAATGTACTGCTGGTAATAATTTCTTCTTTTTTTTACAAAGTATTTCTGGCATTAAAAAATATTTTTACACTTACATGTTGTTTTGACTCCAGTTTGGGGGCTAACTATTTACACATAGTTGGGACCCTAACAGGTGCTACCACCAGGGGCCAGGAAGGACCTGGGAACACGTGCAATTAAGAGGTGGTTCCACACTCCTCAAAACCTACTGATCAGAGGGCTTGCTGTTGGACGTAGTTTATCGTCTTACCCAGGACGCGGATATAGTTTATCATACCCAGGACAGATATATATGTGTGTGTATGCGTACGCGCGTGTGTGTGATACACACACACACACACAAAAGCACTTATACACACGCACATACACACATATATATGGGGGTGTACGTATGCCTGTAATTTGGTATGTGTATGTGAAATATTTAAGACAACTTAGAAAAATTATTTATTTCACTTTGATATGGTTCGCCGATTATTCAGCGTCATCACAAAATTATTTTACTTCACAAAAACGCGGCTTTGTGGGTGATGTATTATTCTCCACGCTTCAACCCTTATTCCACAGACGAAACGTCGCCAGCTTTTCTCGACTAGATCGCTATTACTATGACAGATGTTCGGACGAATTACATTGCTTAAGGCCTCCAGCTCAAACCTTTATAGCTAAGACCTGCCATGCCGTGATCACGGTGGTAAACCATCCAATTCCCTTAGTGCTCCTTTGATAAAGAAAATAAAAAAAGTTCCACCCAGGCAGCTTCTTCCCCAGATCTGTCACTTTGTGGAAGAAACACTCCCGAGAGAATGCTTCCCGGACAACTACAATCTTGGTCTCTTTTAAGTCTAGTGTCAACTGATACCCATCCCAGTCGTCCTCATAATACTCTCTTATTATTTCCTCCCTTACAATCTCATTCTGAATCTCAATACCTTGAGTGACCTTTGAACCTTGTATTGTGGGAACTAGCAATAAAAAAAATTAACGTTAGCAAGACAAAACGTGAGTTACGTTACGCAACTGCACGCTTTACTTTTTAATTCAGGAGTATCGTTATGGAAAATAGATTCTAACAAGTATCCCTCTATATTTCTGAGATGACGTATTATGTACACTATTTACATTATTCGGACTATTGTCCTCATCTTTGTCGCCATATATATTACAACGTTTCGGCCCTTCAGTATCTGTCTATATTTCTGAGATGAGGTATTATGTACACTATTTACATTATTTGGACTATTGTCCTCATCTTTGTCGCCATATTTATCACAACGTTTCGGCCTTTCTATATATGTCTATATTTCTGAGATGAGGTATTATGTACACTATTTACATTATTCGGACTAGTGTCCTCATCTTTGTCGTCATATTTATTACAACGTTTCGGCCGTTGTAGGCTCCGGCCTTCTTCAGGTGGTTGGAGTGTCGAACTGAACCCTTTATTTCGCTCACTGGGTTAGACTGTTCTAGTTCCACGTGCCATGTTTAATGGATATCCGTTATCAGTTATCTCCTGTTAATTTCCCATGCCAAGTTCTCCACTGCCTTAACCAGGTACTGAACTCACACTCTTCTGGTCCTGTCAGTGTTTCTAACTGTCGCCCTTATCCACTGTGACATGTGTCTAACTAATTTCAACTCAGTTTTTATGACATAGATTTTGCTAGAAAAGGGTTTAATCTGAAATAATCCAGTTGTATCTTAATCGTAGGGAACTTGTGGGTTGCTCTCACATGTCTTCGCCAGATTCGCCAAGACGTCTACAGTTATATAAAACACATGAAAATATGGCCTTGATAAAAATTCTTCCATTTCCTTTCACCGCTACTAACAATGCTGATCCGTCTTCAACATTAATTTTCGTTTTCTTCTGTCTTTAGTCCATCTGGGGGCAAAACCGAAACAGACTTCTTTATATCGTCGCACATTGAGGGCATCTACTTTCAAGGCCCTGATTCTTTTCTTTAAATCTTGTATATCAGATATTATTATGCAAGTCAATGTTTTTGTAATAGAGGCTTATGACCATATCACTTTAAAACACCGTACGGTCGCTTATGACCATATCACTTTAAAACACCGATTCCCATACGATCACCGAAGTTAATCACCGAAGTCGTACCTAGTTAGTACCGAGATAGTTGACTGTTTGGGAATGCCAATTACTGTAAGTTTTGATTGGCAATTTATAGATAACGGCTCGAAATTGTTAATCGGAGAGCCGAGTCCCAGTTCCAGTTGGTTCGTTATATTCACTTACACGCAAATACCCTGTGAACGGTATGAAAGAGTAGAATTGGTAAATTATATGTATATCAAAATATAAAGTAAATACCAATAATTATACACTATTTTCATTACTCGGACTATTGTCCTCATCTTTGTCGCCATATTTATTACAACTTTTCGGCCACTGTACACTCCGGCCTTCTTCAGTTGGTTGGAATGTCGAACTGAACCCTTTATTCCAATGATGTTCTTTGTCTATGATCTCAACTTGACCAATAATATATATGTATACAGGACTCTCCCATCGTTTTTTGACGTATGAGGTTATAGTAACTCGATTCTTCGGATCGAAGATCCAAATTACTTACACATGATTTGATTATAGTGGTGAAAGCTTGTGCAAAAACACCCACGCTTTTTAAAAGAGCCGAATGATGAGAACGAGTACACATAATTTGCCGCAAGGTCCCCAAACGACTCTTCTCAGGTTTTGAATTCCTTCTCCTAGACCAGTTGCCACCCAAGGCAATAGGGGCGTCCATATATATCTATAGATTGTTTTTAGAATAGAACTTATACCACTAAATAAGTTATTAGAAATCTGTAAGTTATGTGCCATGCGTGATACGCGCTTAGGCGATCATGTAACTTTCGATACATGATCGCTAAACGAGACATTTATTTCCCGAAGTAGGTTGCCATTTCTTTCTGCGTTAGACCAGTTGCCATCCAAGGCTATAGAACCCGGTCTCTACTGCTATTTACCCATAGCTGGGGGAGAGAAGATGAGGATTCATACCTTCCCCTTGTTAGCACGTAAGTGAATGTAATGGATTCGACTTGAATTCGAACATGGCTCTCCGATTCCTCAATCCGAGCCACTATCCATTACTCCATCTTAGAAATACTTCTAATAAAAACATACAATAATAGATATTTTTATATCCCTATCATCTAAATATAAGCATATACTGAAGAATCCACCAAAAGTGTTTGGTTAAAACAATTTTTTTTTAATTTTTGTGTAAACAGACATACATAATAAAATTTGACATAGTATTTATATAAAATACCGAATGAATGAATAACATTCCTTTTCTATAAGTAAGTGAAGGGGTGGACCTTTTCGAGAGATCAGGCTATTCCCTTTTTATTCCTTTTCTAGGATTCTTTACGTGCCTATATAACCGGGTTGATTTGAACACATCAAACGAAGCAGACGATAATTTATCCATCCATATCAAGGCATTGATGATTTACACATTTTAAAAGTTATGCGACAAAAATATCGGGCTAGATGATAATAAACATTTTAATGTTTATGCCGACGGATAGTCAAAGGTTGACAATGAAAATAAAATCATTTTATTTCTTTTTATTGTTATTATTGCTTTGTTACGTTTATCACATTGACATTACGAACAAGAAATGCAATAGGCGAGTCGAGTTTAGGCCGCACTAAAATATTTGAGGAAAGGATATTAGCTGGTCTTTCACAATAAATTAGATCAGGGATTACACCCTACTAGTGGTACCCTCTAGTACCTTCTAACCCAGTGCAATATGGGTTAGAGGGTACCATTCGTCGTCATCTATCTCCTTGAATTTTGTTCTTTTTAACTAACCTTTCCCCTCTGTCCCGTTTTCTCAATTACCTTCACTCTGTTCTCTTCGATTCTCAGTAACCCATTTGCTCTTAATGGCTTTATCATGTTGAAATACCATTTCCCGTACGATCATCGAAGTTAAGCAACGTCGAGCCTGGTCAATGCCTAGATAGGTAACCACTTGGGAATACTTTCTTTTTATGTGCCATGTCCTTTCAGGACGTAGGCGATCATGGCTCTCCACCTCCCTCTATCTCAACAAGTTCCTTCCTTCTCCTTCCTCCCCCAGACCACGTTCTATCATCCACCTGCTCAAACTCGTCAGGTTTTGTCACGTGCTGCCTTCCCTTGTTTCTCTTTCCCTCTATTCGACCTATGAGTATCAGATTCTCCAGGTCCTCCTTCCTCATTATGTGTTCCAGAAACTTCAGCTGCCTCTTCCTGATGTTAAGTATAAGCCTTCTCCTTGTTTGTAACCTCTCTAAGACCTCATCGCTGCTCACACGCTCGGTCCATGATACCCGTA
Source organism: Acanthosepion esculentum (assembly GCA_964036315.1). Lineage (NCBI taxonomy): Eukaryota > Metazoa > Mollusca > Cephalopoda > Sepiida > Sepiidae > Acanthosepion > Acanthosepion esculentum. Next base: position 131,876,177 of record OZ038481.1, on the reverse strand, counting down.
GCATCCTTCTGTAGAACCACATCTCTGTTGCTTCAAGTATCTTCTACATCTTTGAGGAAATCGTCAAACATTCACTGCCATAAAGGAGAACAGATGTCACGTAACAGCTCAGTATTCTTTTCTTTGTTACCAAAGAAATCCTCCTGCCTCGCAATACACTGTCCAGCTTTAGGAATGTGTCCTTAGCCTTCCCAATACGCCTACGGATCTCAGTGTCGCACTTACCGTCCTTTGTTAAGACGCTTCTCAGATATTTAAACATCTGCGTCTGCTTGATTCTAGTGTTCCCGATCTTCAAATCGCATTTCGGGCTCTTCCTCTTGCAGATGACCATGTGCTCTCAATTCTTGTAGTTTATGCTTAGTCCTTTCTTCTCACTCCCCGTTGCTACCTTCTGTAGGAGATGCTGTAATTTCTTTCCCGTGTCTGGTATCAGTACTGTGTTATCTACGTATTATATGTTGTTAAGATTGTGGCCGCCAATGCTAAATGCCGGTAGGGTTTCCAATTCTCTCGGATTTACCTTCGTTCTCTATGCCTATGCATGCTGTTTGCTGCCAGTATAGGTTCTTGATTCTTCTGATATCCCTCCCGAATATATCAAGATTGCTGAGCAGTACCATCAGATCCTTTGCCGAAGCAAACATAGGTACACATCCTTCTGCATTTGTATCGCTCTTTCTGATAATATTCTAAGCATGAATATCGCGTTCCTTGTTCGGGTGTCTTTAACGAACCCGCGCTGTTCTTGTCCTATCTCTGGCCCGATTCTGCTGCACGCTCTATTCAACAGAATACGGATGATGTGTATGAGTCATGTGGCTCTGTAGGCTTATTGTTCAGTGGAGTTCGCATTCCTTTGGGCCTGGTTTCTTAGGCATAGCTATGAAGATAGATCTGCTGACGTCTTCCGGTATATCCCCGCTGTTGTAAATTTCATTTGTTATTTCGGTAATCTTGTCTTTGCCAAAGTCATCTAAGGCTGTCATCATTTCCGCTACAATTACGTCTGGCCCAGCTGCATTGTTCCTGTTCAATTTGGCCAGTGTGGCTTTTACTTCGGTTTTCAGAATTCCAGTTTCGTCGGTAGTTCTGTGTATTTCTGGTTGTTTTCTTTCGTCGTGGAAGAGTTCTCCTTGCATTAATCGTTAAACATTTTCCTAGAGATAGTAAACTCAGTACAATTTTTAATAAAAATACCCTAAAATGAAGTTATAGTTGTACTGAAGACTTAGAAATGATTATTAAGAAATATAATGCTAATGTCTTGAGTAAAAACTTAGATCAAAATCAAAAGAATTAGAGAGTACAATAAAAAGAAATGAAGATAAAGAAAAATTATGTAAGTGTAGAAATCCTCATAACTGTCCACTTAATAATAAGTGTCGTACTGAATCATTAGTGTACTCATCTATTGAGGATCCAGACAAAGTAAAAGTCTATATTGCATGCACAAGACATGAATTCAAAAGGTGTTGGAACCGACATCGAAGTTCTTTTTAAAATAAGTAAATACCGAAATCAAACGTCCCTATCTAAATATTTCTAGCACTTAAAGCAAAGCAATTAAACACCTACTGTAAAATGGAAATTAATAAGGAGAGCTAGAGTTTTTAGGTTATTAAATCACCCATGTGCTTTGTGCATACATGAGAAATTATGCAAAATTAAGTTTATGAAAAATAAAAATTTATTTAAGCAAAGAAATGAAATTTTTTGCAGACACTGTCAAAGATTTTCTTTAAATAATTAATAAAAAAAGAAGAAAAAAGACGAAAAATGATACATATTTATACTTGAACTTTGAATAATAGTTTTTAAATAAGAAAGCAATTCTAACATATTTATTTGTTTTAAAAAACTTATAGTCTATTAGTAATTAGAATTAGGAATAAAAATATAAAATTGTTGGAATAGATTTTGAATATTAAAAATACGACGTACTCATATTTAAACGGCCATATTGAAAAAAGTCTTTGTGGATACAATTATACATTAAACGGCAAAATAAAAATGCCAAAAAACATTTTGTCACTGAAAAAAGCCAACATGACATGCGAAAAACGGATATCATCATTTGTTGAACAGGCACCCCTACCCTACCTAGGTTAAGTTATTAACCTTAGTTTGAAAGTAAAAATGTATATAAACTCAGTAAACTTCAAAATAAGTTATTCGAAAAATCGTTTGAATATGAAAGAGTACTAGGGATTTTAATTTAATTCTATAATTACATTTAAAGTTTTAGTTTCTGTTTTGGAAACATGGTAATTAATGTGTAGCGATGGGACTATATTTTAAATTAGCAAATTCATAATATATATATATATATATATATATATATATATATATATATATATATATATATATATATATAGGTGGGAGGGATAGAGTTTAAAAGAATAATCAGTAAGTTCATAGTCTATTAAAGCAAATTTATTTATACAACAACATTTTTTTTCTCGCATAATCTTAAGTAAATACTTTATAAATTACATAACTCGAATATATATATATATATATATATATATATATATATATATATTCGAGTTATGTAATTTATAAAGTATTTACATATATATATATATATAGTGCCGAAATACGAAAGCTATTGTGCAACGATTACAACATTTGTTCTAATTTCTTATAATAAAAATAATAATATCTATATACCTATATATATATATATATATATATATATATATATATATATATATATATATATATATATATATATATATATATATATGTATGTATGTATGTATGTATGTATGTATGTATGTAATAATAGTAATAATCTTATAAATATAAGAGATTATACTCGTCCGGAAAAACCTAGCTACCTTGATTTACAAATAACCAAACCAATACCAAAGGGGAAAAAAGGTACAAAACAAGAAAGAACAGAGAACATGTACGTCAGCCGAAAATAATCGTCTAGCATCCAAGTCCAGAGTCCAAAGAAAAAAAACCTGATACGCTAAGTAGAGCAAACCTAAATAAACCTTAGGTTTAATTTTACATATATATATATATATATATATATATATATATATATATATATATATATATATATATATATATATATATATATATATATATATATAGTGCCGAAATACGAAAGCTATTGTGCAACGATTACAACATTTGTTCTAATTTCTTATAATAAAAATAATAATATCTATATACCTATTTATTTATATATCTGTTTATTTCTTTTTGTCTATATATCTATTTATGTATCTATTTATCTATATTAAATAGAAAAACTTTGGTGCTTCAGACTCACCGATCCGTCACTTTTAGTTCCACGTGCCATGATTAAGGACAAATGTCACAGTGGATAAAGGCGTTAGTTAGATCCAGTGAGAGGACCCAAAGTGTGTGAGTTCAATACCCGGTTAAGGCAGTGGAGAACTTGCAGAGGGGAATTAACAGGAGATAACTGATAACTGACATCCATTAGACACGGCACGTGGAACTAAATCAGTCTACCCCAGTGAGCGAAATAAAGTGTTCAGTTCGACATTCCAACCACCTGAAGAAAGCCGAAGCGTACAACGGCTGAAACGTTGTAATAAATATGGCGACAAAGATGAGTACAATAGTCTGAATAATGTAAATAGTAAGACCATCGGACACTCAATAAAAATCTTTTTTCTATTTTGTAAAATTTCACCAATCCAAGACTTTTCCGAACTTAATTGATATTTTGTAAACATTTATACTTCCATTGTTTAGTGCAAGTAATTTGTGAATATCTTTCATTTTTAAAGTTCCGTTTTACTTCCAACAGAATATAAACAAATCAAAGGGAAGTCTTCAAAACGCAAATAATGTGAAATAGAACAGATATTCATAGTGTCTGAATTCTTCTAAACGTAATGCCGTAATCATATTAGCTTGTGTAAATTCATTCCTTTTTGTCTTTTAATACAATATTTTGATATCTCTAACGTCGAGCCTCTTTCTGACAATTCTGGAACTGTCATCCCTACACTAACTCTATTTTCTCATGCTACAGCGCTTCTGTACTTCTGACCCACGTGATATGTACACGTGGACAAGCGTATGCGCTGTTAGATGAGGGTAAGTCATCCCAAACACGATGGACATTCGTTGTAGTAGACTTTGTAATCTCAAATTACAATTTTAGTAACGCTGTTGAACAATACTGGTGTCAGACAATAGTACTTGCTCGATAATACTCGCTCGAATAGTGATCCGTATAGTGATCCGAAAAGAGAAATAGTATAGTGAATAGAGTAGAGAGGAGCGGTCCATAGAGTATTAGAGGATAGACTAGAAATGACGATCCGAATAGTAATAGACAATAGACTGGAATGAAGATCGTTTTAGACGTGATGCTCTACCTAATTATGCGTTTCTCCGTGGTCACATTTACATTATTCGGACAGTTCCGCAGAGTTGAGAGAGAAAAGGAGAGCAAGGACGAAAAATAAAAGTAGATAAGTTTTCCAATCCATATAAGAGAACTGGTATATTTCCAAAAGAAATATAACAGGGCTTACATAATGAAAGCACTGAATTATGAAAATAGGGAAATTATGTCTCATTGGTGCCACCCATCTGCAAAAAAAAATGTCAGTATCGTATACCTGCAACTACTCAGAAGGAAACATTTTAGTTTCAACCACCGAGCACCCAAAACGGAAAGAAAGAAAATTAATCGAGCCATAAAAAGATGGAGAGGTATGTCTGAATGTTATACACAGAAGATAGACAGCAGCATCAAAGTGCTAAAATAAAGACGCATTCCATACCCATCACGTGCTAAACTCCTCAACTCGCAACTGCACTGGATCAAAATCCTCCCTGAGCTTCTCACTCGCATGGCTTTCTTCTTCATTAATCGAAACCTGGTAAACATAGTTTAGTCCTTCTCTCTAATCTCAATGTAAATAAATGAACATTGAATATACAGTGTAACCCGGATATAAGAGAGTTGTCGGGACCGGAGACTAAGTATCTTATATCCGAGTTTCTCTTATATCCGGGTTTGGTCTATTACAGTGTAACCCGGATATAAGAGAGTTGCCGGGACCGGATGAAAATTCTCTTATATCCGGGTTTCTCTTATATCCGGGTTTGGTCTATTTTGTTTTATTAACACAGGCTCTAATTTGGGACCAGATAAAATCTCTCTTATATTCGGGTTTCTCTTATATCCGGGTCTCTTATATCCGGGTTACACTGTATATATACATTAACACAGGCTCTAATTTCGGACCAGAGAAAATCTCTCTTATATCCGGATTTCTCTTATATCCGGGTCTCTTATATACGGGTTACACTGTATATGTAATTATATACTTGGAAAGATATTATCGGATGAAATATATATATACATTCATGCATATATATATATATATATATATATATATATATATATATATATATATATATACACACACACACACACACACACACACACATATATATATATATATATATATATATATATATATATATATATATGTTGTCTTTCATCGGATGTCTTGAGATTGTGGGACAGCCGAAATATTAACTGAAATTGCAAAATCAAGTTTAGCGCCAACTGACCGCCAGATGACCTCAATTTCGATCTCGTTTCTATCTTAGCCAACGGCATTCTTGACCTCTTGACCACAGAGTGCAATGCAGCACCCACCTTTAAATTGTTTCCACATTCTATCATATACCCCCCCACACACACACATACAGACGGGCGCACACTCAGTCATACACAGTTGCACGCTGATAGATTGGATCCAACCCAAACACTCAACTGTCAATTCTTTCTTCCTCTTTTTCATGTTTCCTGTTGAAAAAATTATTGTAGAATTTTTTCCTCTTGATTCTATTTTATCAAAAACATAAATTAAATAGTCCTTTTGAATTTTAACGCAATTGCAATAGCATTCAGTAAGTAATTAACATTTTTAAAATAAGTAAATTCAACACATATTTTAAGACATTTTTATGTTTATACATTCTTTTTATAGATACAAATATTTAAGTAAATGCTCTATTTATAATAAACAATATTAATAAAATGTATATATATATATTCTTCTAGACTCTATGAATATATATTTTTCTAGACTCGATAAATTACTTAATTATGATTATTCACATCCCACTAATAATAATAATATATATATATATATGCACAAAATGTAAACGAACAAAGAATAAAATTACAACGTTCAAAAAATTAATTTAAAACAGGGCTCAATACCAGAGTAGAGCAATAAATATTTATTATACACATTAGAACATGTAAGTAATTACTACCAAATTGTACATTTTGTTTCGACGTTTAAATAAAACGTCTCTTCAGTTAATTAACAATGATGAAGCGACGTTTTATTTAAACGTCGAAACGAAATGTAAAATTTTGTTGTAATTACTTACATGTTTTAATGTAACAGTGTATAATAAATAAATAATTATTGATATATATATATATATATATATATATACACACACACACACACACACATATATATATATATATATGTATATGTATGTATGTGCGCCGACGGCTTAGTGGTAGAAGTTCCGACTGACGCCAATTCAGTCGAGTTTCGATCCTAGCTAGAGGCAACCGGACGTCTGATGAGCTGTGAAACTGCGAAACCCGGCTGTCTGTGGATGGCAAATATATATATATATATATATATATATATATATATATATATATATATATATATATATATATATATGCTGAACAACATAGCTCAGAAAAAGAAAGGAATATATATATTTATGTGATTAGCTGTAGTTTGTGTAAGGAGTGATTGATGTGCCATGGTGTTTCGATTGAGGGTAAAATGTCGTTTGAACCGGGAACTAAGTCTCCACGAAGAGATAACACGTCTTGTCCAGTGACGTTGTATAAAACAGTGTAAAAGGAAATGATTTAAATCCCCTCCCTTTTTATTTTCTTTACCCACAGGATGACTGTTAAGAGAAGTCTCCCTGACAGACAAAACGTTCTGATCCTAAAGATTTTTATGTGACAAAAAAACGTATGCATCTTTTGATAACAATGTTACAATTTGAAATATTCTTTTTAATATTTCATAAATGTCAGATGCAAAAAAGTGTTACATGTTTATTTTTAAATTAAACTTTACTTGAAACTAGCAGATGTACCCGGCCTTGCGCGGGGAAAATGTCTTTACAATCACCCACAAGGCTACGCAGCTGTTTCTTTAAGATATTTCCGTATACAGTAAAATTAGTGTAACTAATTAATTTGTCCTACTAAAAGCAGAAAAATAACAACTATTGATCGCAAAGGAAATTCGCCAAGCTAAAGACACACCTTCTAAACTAATAAAGGGAAGACGCAAATAGACAGGACATTTTTTAACAAGATGCGGCTATTAAAATTATTGATGACATCACGGATAACAGCATCTAAAACATCCAAAGGATATCCATTTTTGGAAAGTGTCATCTTAATAAAATTAATTTCACCGCAGAGAAAGCCTTCGGAACAGATCATAAGAGCCCTATGAGTTAAGTTTCATCTTAATGAAATCACAGTATTTACATTAGTCGGACTATTGTCCTCATCTTTGTCGCCATATTTGTCACAACGTTTCGGCCGTTGTACGCTCCGGCCTTCTTCAGGTGGTTGGAATTTCGAACCGAACCCTTTATTTCGATCACTGGGGTAGACTGTTCTAGTTCCACGAGCCATGTTTGATGGATGTCAGTTATCAGTTATCTCCTGGTAATTTTCCCTCTGAAAGTTCTCCACTGCCTGAACCGGGTATTGAACTCACACTCTTTTGGGTCTGTCACTGGATCTAACCAACGCCTTTATCCACTGTGCCATGTGTCCTTTTAGTGATCGAAATAAAGGGTTCGGTTCGAAATTCCAACCACCTGAAGAAGGCCGGAGCGTACAACGGCCGAAACGTTGTGACAAATATGGCGACAAAGATGAGGACAATAGTCCGACTAATGTAAATACTGTACATAATACCTCATCTCAGAAATATAGACAGATTAATAAAATCAGTTTCACCGCAGAGAAAGCCTTTGGAACAGATCATAAGAGTCCTATGAGTTAGGGTCTTAATCAGATTTATCTTACGTTGTCGGGGACTAAAAGAGTCCCAACGTGTATAAAGTCCCGAAAAAGTAGCCTTCCTAAATACAGAAGTCAAAAACTTGTCACTAGTCCTATTGACTAGAACTTCCAAAAAGGAAAGACAACAATTGGATTCCTTTTCTACGGTAAAATTAAGCGATATTGGTCACATGACTACTAGCCTACACTTATCTGACCACAGCTCTATTAGAATCCATTTAAACACACACACACACAAACTTAGCAGACTCCATCTGAAACATCCTAGTAGAAAATACAAATATAATAACCTCATCCACATGAAAAAAGAAATGATTAAAAATAATGGAAGCCTTAATAATAACAAAGGAAAACAAAAAAAGGCCAAAAGCTCTCAGAATTATCGAACATTTCGATATTTTCTACACACTCTATGTCCCCAAAAGAAAACACTTGTTCGAACACAAGAAAAAATAAATAAAAATCTTAATCGTAGTACCTTGTCTGTCGTTTTTAATGAAACATGTATAAATAAAGGATAGCTGCCTAAATACACGATATATATATATATATATATATATATATATATATATATATATATATATATATATATATATATATATATACTGGAATGCTAAGCCTACTTAGCTCAGTTCTTAAAACCGAACAGTCAGACGACCTGCAGATAAGATTTGGTTTTAGTGCTGAATGCTTTTGCAGAATCAAACACACTTTTTTAGGATCCGAATACAGAGAACAGGTGCGCATAGTGGGACACAAGATTCTCAAATGCCCCTCCTCAAGATTTAAATTCACTGATTCCCTTGTCCTAGACTGGCTGCCAACCAAGGCTATAGAATCCAGTCCGCCCTGTTACTTACCCATAACTGGAAATAATTTTGGCGGGAATAAGAGACGGATTTCCCAGGGGTATTTGTACGGAAGTGAATATAACAAACTCATCTGGAATTAGAACTGTTTTCCGTATTCTCATTCCAAGCTGCTATCAATTATAACACTGACCGTCCACACACACACACACACACACACACACATACATACATATATATATATATATATATATATATATATATATATATATATATATATATATATATATGCAGGGTGTCCATAAACTTCGTGGGCACTTTAAAACATTTATAACTTTATTTGTATTTGCGATAGAAATAATTTGTAAAAAAATTAGAAAGAAGTAAATCTATATTTTTTAAGGTTTTATTGAAATTTTATTTAAGTTTATACATGTCCTCCATCATTAGCAATACAAAGGGTAATACGATTTTGCAGTTCACGGAAAACATTTGCCAACTGATTTACACTAATGCCTGAAATCACATTAGTTATTTTAGCTATACTTAAAACTAGGTACATTAAACTTTATAACATTTTTTTTTACAGATTATTTCTATCGCAAATACGAATAAAGTTATAATTTTTTTTTAAGTGCACACGAACTTTATGGACACCATGTATATAAGCAGTGTATCTTCATTCCATCATCTTTGGCTGAATAATCTAGACATATGCGTAGTTATTTTATTTTAATCATTTCACAATCACGGATCAATTTCTTAGTGCTGTTACAAAACTGAGTAAGAAAGGCGCCGTAGTTTTGGTTATTTCTTTTATTTCCCTATGTACTTTCATTCTCATCCAAGATCATCTTCAGGATGAATTGTTAAGAAAGAAATTAATGTAATTGATTGTTGTGATTATTATTTATTTATTTATTTTTTTTTTTGTAAATGCACCATGAAACGTGCTCCGTTATAATCGATTTTCGAGCACGAAGATATTGAACCGCGAATTTAAGAGGACTAACATAAAATGAATTGACATAGCACGTCTAGATTATTCAACCAAACATACACTCACAGTCCGGTTCTGCAATACTATTATCATATACAGTCGTACACTATTTAAATTATTCGGACGATCGTTTACGATTTTTCCAATGATGTTCTTTGTCTATGATTTCAACCTGATCCCACAAAGGGCGGTGATCCCCCTTTTCTCTCCATACATATATTTATCACAACGTTTCGGCCGATGTACGCTCTGACCTTCTTCAGATGGTTGGAATGTCGAACTGAACCCTTTATTTCGCTCACTGGGGGTAGACTGTTCTAGTTCCACGTGCCATGTCTAATGGATGTTAGTTATCAGTTAATTTCCATCTCCAAGTTCTCCACTGCTTTAACCAGGTATTGAACTCACAACTCTTTGGGTCCTGTCACTGTGTCTAACCAACGTCTTTATCCACTGTGCCATGAGGACATCTGTGTATGAATTTCTGGGACTTATAAACTTAATGTCTTCAGCAACCATTTTTACTAGTGCTTATATTGCAATTTTTGCTGTTATCATTGCATTTTTTTTTACCAGAGCTCATATTTCTTATTTTTGTTATTCTCTGGCACTCCTTATTACTGGTTCCCATATTGTATTCATTTCTATGCTTGGTCGGCTCAGGAGATTTTTGTGGCCCTTCCTATGTGCTGATTCGTTAAGTTTACGAATTTTCCAATGATGTTCTTTGTCTATGATTTCAACCTGATCCTACAGAGGGCAGTCATCTCCCTTTTCTCTCCATACAGTCGTAGTAAAATGTTTTAACAAGTCGAATGCTTTTTTACCTCAACGATCAGTTTGACTTTTACTTGTAGATGGTCTATTTTTGAATAGCCACTCCTTAAAACTGTCTCTTCGCTTGACTGATTTTCACTTTGTGTATTTTTTTTAGTCTGTAAGTGCTTTCGGGAATAATTTGTGTTCAATAATAATGGAACATTTTTCTCCTGCATATTTTCAAAGGTCTGTTTGTTTGCCATTATCGCTTAGGGATTTTACGCGTTTCACATTTAGTAGTACTGATTATTCAGTTTGTAGTTGTTTTTTGTTGCTTCTGTTCTGTTCAGTGGTAAAGTGTTTTGGAAGATATTCATGCATATTTGTGCATATGTGTGCGCATGCGCGTCTGTGGCTTCATCAATCAAAATTTTACATCATCTAAACTTACCCCCTCCCTTTCCTCGTTTTTCTTTATTACATTTATGTGCCATTCTTGGTCAGAAATCGTAATTATTCCAGCTTAGAAAAGCTAGTGATTGACCAGATTCTACAACCTCATTCGAGGCAGACAAGTCTAACAGTCGTTCATACAAACAAGCAGAATAACAGTATAGATTATCACAAGAAAATTCAGTTACCTGTCCTCATACATTGAACCCTATAACTCAGACTTCAACTCTGATATGAATATCTCACGCAGTATCTGTTTCCATCGAAGTCCATAGCCTAGAGAAATGGCAATAATGCAAGTCTTTTAAGATTTCATTAATTTTCCTTAATTAGACTGATGATCAGTTAAAGACTTGGAAACGAGACTAGGCAAAAGTAGACTAATAAACTTCATTAAATCTGAATATCAAATTGAGTTCAAGTTGATCGACTGGGAGAGGAAGGAGGAATAAAACTAACAAACAAGAAATCTCTTTCGGACGGATCTTTTTCAGTGAATATTTTTCAGGCTGCAATGAGTTTTTAGATTTTAGAATAAGAAAAACAACAGCAAATTTCATATGTAGATTACGTGATATATTTTTTAATTATTTTAAAATGAGATTCACCCTGTACAAGGCCTAAGAGCCACTCGAAGTAGAGGGCTACAAAGAATCACAGTTTATAAAGATATGTGAGGAAGATAGCGTTTGACCCATACTTGAACAGGTTGTAGATTATAGTGGTCAGGGAAGCACTCTCTTGGGAGTCGGTTCCAAAGAGCAGCGGTTTGTAGGAAAAAGATGCTTGAGTAGAACTTACATCTCAACAATGAAATACGAAGGAAATGAGGCGGGGATCTGTTACAATTTGTGTGGTATGGTGGGTTTTAGCCGTAGAACTAATGATGAATCTAAGAAATGTTGTGTGTCTGAACACACTTTCTATAGGAATAGTGATAGCGAGAGGTTTGCGACTTTTGGTCGGTAGGAAAGAGATTGTAGGGTGGAAAATAATTTGTCATCCACAAGGACGCGGAGACGTTTTGGACTCTATCGAAACCGGAAATTGAAAACAGGGCAGCCCCTCTCAAGATATATATATATATATATATATATATATATATATATATATATATATATATATATACATATATATATATATGTATATAAAGCATTTCAACCCAAGCAAGGCGGGAAGCCACTAGCACGCAAGGGGTTACAGAGGATTTGGAGCGAGAGCAGATAGGAGTGATAGAGGAAAGGATGAGGAGAAGGGTAGTGGATAGATCAAGGCAACTGGAGATGTCGATTGACATTACATTTGAACAGTTGGAGATTATAGCTATTAGGGAAACAGGAAAAGGGAAGGCAGTTCCACAGGCGAGAGGCGCGAGATATGAAGCCATTGGAGTAGAAGAGACGGCTACATTAACCAGTTTCAACAGTGAAAAGGTGAGAGCGGGATGCCAGCCTCGTAGGACGCTTGAATTCATGAAGTCTGGGAACCAGCGAAAGCAGCTCATCGGAGCAATTACCATGGAAGTATTTGTAAAAAAGACAGAGAGAGGCGACGGCACGTCTGTGAGAGAGCGACTGCAGACGAGATGCCAGATCAGGGCCAATTATATTGCATATCCGTCTCTGGAACTTATCAAGAACCCCGAGACAAACAGTAGGGGCTCCAGACCATATATGGCAGCAATACTCCATGCAAGTGCGAATGGTTCATTTGTAGATTTGAAGGATCGATTCCGGGGAGAAAAATTTCCTGGCCCGGCACAGCGAACCAACTTTCTTCGCGGTGGCCGAAGCAATTGACACAATGTATTTGTTCCATCTCAGGTCAGCAGTCAATGTGAGACCGAGCAGTCAGTTGAGCCTCAGACATTCTAATGGGGTGGGCAGGGAAGGATCTCTGTGGTGATTAATAGAGAGCTGTTTTGTTTTTGAGGCGTTAAAGTTAACCAGCCAATTCCTACCCCAGTTCACAACCGATTGGAGGTCCTTTTCGAGACGAACGGTCAGGTTAGTTTGTCAGCGACACTAGATTTGTTTTCGAGGCAGGAGTAAATTGTAGTGTCGTCCGCGTAGATGACTACTTGGGAACTATGGCGTCAGCAGTACTCCATTTTGGGCCTAATCTGGCTCTTGTAAATGTAGAATATAGCTGGAGGAGTCAAGTACTCACTGGAGTGGTACAGAGAACCGACTATTTTTCCAAGATATTTAACGGTGGATCGTATGTACGAGTTCCACTTGAGATCTGGATTGACTTTAAGTCCCACTAGGCGCTCAAGGTACCGGGCTTCCCTGGGGGTACACCTTTTCATTGCGATCGGTGAAAATTTTGGTGAGGATGCAACACTCATTAATGATGGAACGTCACTAGTTCAGTTTCTGAGACACTGAATGTGACCATGCTGTTTATCCCCTACCGAGCTGTTGAAGCTAGGTCATAGGAGAGATCAGCTGCCAAGCGCTTGTCATCTAACGTTTCGAAAGTGCACCCATATATACCGTTGTAACATCAGGCATAGATATTCAAAATGATCGGAGTATACTCTGAGGCAGACCATTTAAGTTGAAAGAGGACCGAGAAGCGAGCCTTGGGGGATGCCTGCATTGCTCGCTTGGGCCTCGGAAGATTGGTCGTTAACACCTGCCTTCAGGAACCTACCCGTTAGGAAGGACTTGATATTTAAGAAGACTCTTCCAATGATTCCATCGATAGAGAGCGTGCGCAATAACTCCTTATGACACAGCTTGTCAAAGGTATTTGAAATATTTAATGTGATCGTCTTTGACATGTATTTGTTGTCTAGTGCTACAGTGATTCTAAAAATTTCTGAAGGAAACCAGGTGAAAGGAAAAATGTATATAGTTTCTTCTTCCTGTTAAGCGCATGAAACTAATCCATATGTGTATGAAATTTGCATAAAAATATGGACAACGAAAAGATAAGCGATAGAACGAGAAGATATAGGCAAAGGTTGAGGAAGATCATGAGCCTGAAAATCGATAATTTTCATTGTAAAAATCCATGGAATTTTTAAGATTTCGGTCCGTCTTTTTAAAACTGTCACTAATAAATACTAATATTCTTCCATATCTGTCTATATTTCTGAGATGAGGTATTATGTACATCATTTACATTATTCGGACTAATGTCATCATCTTTATCGCCATATTTATTACAAAGTTTCGGCCTTTCAGTCTACCCCAGTGAGCGAAATAAATGGTTCAATTCGACATTCCAACCACCTGAAGAAGCCCGGAGCGTACAACGGCCGAAGCGTTGTAATAAATATGGCGACAAAGATGAGGACAATAGTCCGAATAATGTAAATAATGTAATATTCTTCCAATGAATATACTGCCCAATTTTATCATATTGGCCTTTGTATTCCTGTGGCATCAAGATTGGATAACTAGACACTAAGTGGTCAAGACTCTCAAAATATTCCACTTATCTGGTTGGTATCATTCTTGATTATGTTTATCTATTAATTACTGGTAGGCAGGTTTTAGTCTTATGTAGCCATCATAAATGTCCCTGTTTCTATATTTAGTCATTCAATATTCATGTACTGTACGTTTTTGTTTATATACATCCACATTGTTATTTCTGAGTGAATATTATTGACTATGTAATAGTTTTCGTTCCCAAAAGGTTTTTTTTTTAAATTAATTCTTTGTTGCCATATTTATCACAACGTCTCGGCCGGTATACGCGCCGGCCTTCCTCAGGTGGTTGAAATGTCGAACAGAACCCTTTATTTCCCTCGTTGTGGTAAACTGTTCTAGTTCCACATGTCACGTCTAATGGATGTCAGTTATCATTTATATCCTGCTAATTTACCTATCCAAGTTCTCCACTGCCTTAACGAGGTATTGACAACTCACAACACTTTGGATCCTGTCACTGGATCTCACAACTCTTTGGGTCCTGTCACTGGATCTAACCAACGCCTTTATCGACTGTGCCATGTGTCCTTGAGTTCAATACCTGGTTAAGGCAGTGGAGAACTTATAGAGGTGAATGAACAGGAGATAATTGATAACAAACATCCATTAAACATGGCACATGGAACTAGAAGAGTCTACCCCAGCGAGCGAAATAGAGGGTTTAATTCGACATTCCAACCACCTGAAAAGACCGAAGCGTACAACGGCGGAAACATTGTGATAAATATGGCAACAAAGATGGGGACAATAGTCCGAATAATGTAAATAGTGTACATAATACCTCATCTCAGAAATATAGACAGATACTGAAGGGCCGAAACGTTGTAATAAATATGGTGACAAAGATGAGGACAATAGTCCGAATAATGTAAATAGTGTACATAATACCTCATCTCAGAAATATAGACAGATACTGAAGGGCCGAAACGTTGTAATAAATATGGTGACAAAGATGAGGACAATAGTCCGAATAATGTAAATAGTGTACATAATACCTCATCTCAGAAATATAGACAGATACTGAAGGGTGATAAATATGGCAACAAAGATGAGGACAATAGTCCGAATAATGTAAATAGTGTACATAATACGTCATCTCAGAAATATAGACAGATACTGAAGGGTGATAAATATGGCAACAAAGATGAGGACAATAGTCCGAATAATGTAAATAGTGTACATAATACCTCATCTCAGAAATATAGACAGATACTGAAAGGCCGAAACGTTGTAATAAATATGGCAAAAAAGATGAGGACAATAGTCCGAATAATGTAAATAGTGTACATAATACCTCAACTCAGAAATATAGACAGACACTGAAGGGCCGAATCGTTGTGATAAATATGGCAACAAAGATGAGGACAATAATCCGAATAATGTAAATAGTGTTACATAATATCTCATCTCAGAAATATAGACAGGTACTGAAAGGCCAAAACGTTGTAATAAATATGGCTAGAAAGATGAGGACAATAGTCCGAATAATGTAAATAGTGTACATAATACCTCATCTCAGAAATATAGACAGATACTAATTAGTTCTTGTTTCTTAGCTTCAGTTTTAATAATTTTAGCTACATTTTTTTTTTTTTTTTTGGTAGCGTACATTTATTTATTTCCCTAATAGTGATGTTAAGTTCCTTTAGGAATTTATCGTTTTTTTATGTATAAAATAAATGATAATTATTAATAATAACAATAACGATAAGTAAGAAATACCGGAACAAAAGTTATAACTCGTTTTGTTTTATTACATTTTGTGAGTTGTCATAAAGATTTTGAACTGCACACACGTCTCTGTTGTTGCTGCTGCCTAACAGTAGAACGTGGGTCTGCTATTAAACCCACTGAACTGGATAACTTGAAGCAATAGACGTTTCACGATAAACAAGTTTTCTTTATAACTGGAGAATTTGTCTTAAATTTCTCATTACACTTAACTAGTTCTTGCCTCCAGTCATATGTGAACCAATTGTGTTTATTTTAAAGGTTAACACAAGTTGAATAAAAATTTTATCACATTTCCTTCTGGTAGCATAAAGGCAGCCAAAATCCGCCTTCAGATGGTACACGTAATGATTTACCAAGTATAGCTTAGATATGGCACAAGGCCTGAAGTATGCGGCACCCAGTGAGGATTGAACTCACTACTCGGTCGTAATTAATCTCGCCAAATACGCTTGCCAAGCGTTACCCCCAAATTGAAATGCCTTCAGATAGCGCATGTAATGGCAATCAGTAATCTTAGTAATTGGGGATCCATTTTTTTATTCCAACGGAAAAATGTTGAAACTATAAGTTACAACTGGTATTTGTAACAAATTTATAGATATAATCCAATTTCACTATTATTGAATCCAGTAGGCAAAAGTGCCGTTATGCTTCTGTAGAATTCCTTTCTGGCTTTTTTTTTCGTATTTGCCACACGCCATACGCCATTTGCTTTTTGAATTCCTAAATATTCGTAGACTTTGTTCTGGTTGTGGTATCTCTACCAATTACAATGTTTGGACGGTATTAAATGTAATTTTTGTGCGTATACAAGAGTCTGTATTATTATTATTATTATTATTATTATTATTATTATTATTATTATTACCTAGTGTCTAATGGTTGACGCTATGAAATAGCCTCAGTATTTGATCGAATCTACAATTTAGATAGATAGAAACAGACTGAGATAGATAGATAGATAGATAGATAGATAGATAGATAGATAGATAGATAGATAGATAGATAGATTGATAGATAGATAGATAGATAGATAGATAGATTATAAACAGACTGGGATAGATAGATAGATAGATAGATAGATAGATAGATAGATAGATTGTTGTTTTGTTGAGAACAACGATAAGAACGTTATTCATTTCAAGACACATGTTTAATTAAATTGAAATCTATGTTTCCTACCGTGAAAAAAATCTAGTTTGCCATGAAATACATAATTTAATTAAAATTTTCATTCCGTTTGAACGCCAAACATGAATGCCATTGAATAAAAAGAAAACTTCATTGAAGAAAATTATCTGCCATCTTTATTCGTCTCAACAGGCACACCTGAGGAGCATAATCGGTAACACTCAAGCGGAAACCTTAGAAATGGAATAATAGTCCTTGGAAAGGAACTTCATTCCGTTACATTATAAATTGTAGTTACAATTATTTATTTGCCACGATTAACCAACACTTACAAGTGTGGTACTATGAGTCCAATATGTGGCAATATTCAAAAAGGATAATAAAAATGAAATATGTCTCATGGTCGCGAAAGACCCAAACAATGCTTCATCATACTCCGTATTATAATCGCATCATTATGGAAATAGCATACTTTAATATTATACGCGTCAGCTATCACTGAATTTAGATTACAGAGCTCGCATTTATCCAGTCGGTGGAAATACTTTCGACATTCAGTAGAAAGGGCTGGTGCAAGAGGGGAAGGTTTTACAGTCATTACTACCTGTACGGTGGTTATGGATGAGTGGTTTGTACAAGTGATTGCTTATTCTCTTCTTTATCAACCATTCTGACATGCCAGAGATGAGCGTGTTGCAGGTCGGTGTATGCATTCCCTAACTTATTGCAGGCGTTAGTAACGTCGCTGTTAGTGTTGAGAAATAAACACGTGTGTCTCCTGTAATGCCCACAGCAAACATGGCAGACTTGGGAGATGTGAGGCCCCGTAAAGAAATAAAAGAAATGACAAGAATCAATATATATATATATATATATATATATATATATATTATGAAATCGACAAAGACCGACAATTATTTTAAGACATTTTTATGTTTATACATTCTTTTTATAGATACAAATATTTAAGTAAATGCTCTGTTTATAATAAACGGTATTAATATCATTTACCGGCCTGAATGTCCGAGAAATTTTCATAGAAAATACTCGTCCTCCGACAGGAATCGAAACTGTATCCTATACGTAACCGACATATAACCTGACGTGCCTTAATCGATTGAGCCACAGAGGATCGTTCGGTTAGTTAGATCGATTTTACTGTCTTTAAACTAAAATCTTCCATGAATCTCTCACGTACATTCATATCTGCTCAATGCGTATCCAAATGTAAACAAATGACGTCACACATTATGAAGTGAACAAAGTCCGACAATTATTTTAAGACATTTTTATGTTTATACATTCTTTTTATAGATACAAATATTTAAGTAAATGCTCTGTTTATAATAAACAGTATTAAATATTTGTATTTATAAAAAAAAATGTATAAACATAAAAATGTCTTAATATATATATATATATATATATATTCATTTACAGGTTCGGCGTTAATGTCAATTATTAAATTTGTTTGCGAAGATGTATTCTCGCCATTTATATCATTAATTTCAATATCTGTTTTTTGTATGAATGATTCATGTCATGTAAATTGAACTGCACCAGATACTTGATATTAAAATAACTGATTCGACGTGCAACTTTCGGATAATAACGGTGACATTCCTCTATTTATTGAACAATTTAGTTCATGCCACATTGACTGAAAAACCTACCAGTACAAAAGAATTCTCCTATTACCATATTAGTACAAAAACGCACAATCTTAAAATTTAAAAATTCAACCTCAGCGTTGCGACCGCACGCTCCAAAATTTCTTACAATTAACAATAACACATTTCTTAAAAACATCTTCCGGATTACACATATTCTTTCGTTGTCCTGTTATTACCTGGATGTAAAAAACAAATATATTTTCATACCTGGAGATATCTGTAGGAACAGATGAAAGCTTGTAAAAAAATAAAAAAAGGACCTTACACAATTGGAATTTATAAACAGGGATCATAACATTCATTTACAGGTTCGGGGTTAATGTCAATTATTAAATTTGTTTGCAAAGATTTATTCTCGCCATTTATATCATTAACTTCAATATCTGTTTTTTGTATGAATTATTCATGTCACATATATATATACAAACAAATGATAGTGTATCAAAAATAAAGAGTTACAAGTGACAGAGATAACTTTTGTAGTGCAAAATAGGTAGTGTAGTGAGTGGATGTGCATACGTGTACGTGTGTACGTGTGTGTGTATGTATTGTTCCTGCGTTTCCCAGTTTGACGTGTAAACGGAAAAAGTAAAATGAGAATGATAAAATTTTATCGCAGAGTATTTATAGTAATGAGAACCATCCCCCTAGGAGCAGTTTCGAAAATTAGGAGGAGATAACCCGACAAGCGTTCCTTGTTAAGATATCAGTTAATGACTGAAGGATGTGTGGGTTCATCTCTTTTCAAACAGGATTTGTCTTAATTGAACAGTTTCGGCCGGATTTCGAATTCGGTTTAAAATTTCTCCTTTTCTTAAAAAAAATCATTTCACCCCCATCAAGGCAGTAGAAGCTACTACGCTTCGATGGAGTTACTGAGAAAGAAAGAAACCGGGAGGAAAATAAAAGAAAAAACAAGGCGACAGATGACGATTGATATTACATTTAAATTTTTTATGATCATCGGTAACAGAAAAACAAGAAACCAAATGAGAGTTCCACAAGCGAAAAGTGCGGAAGAAGAAACTATTAGCATAGAACTTTCGGTTACAATTTGTAATTTCAACAGTGAAATTATGAATCTTAGTTGCTAATCCTTTGCCTGTAACTTCGCAATTCCTTCACCTGATTCTGGTTAATTCCTGATTATAACCAAACAC
This sequence comes from Acanthosepion esculentum, assembly GCA_964036315.1. Lineage (NCBI taxonomy): Eukaryota > Metazoa > Mollusca > Cephalopoda > Sepiida > Sepiidae > Acanthosepion > Acanthosepion esculentum. Next base: position 131,855,902 of record OZ038481.1, on the reverse strand, counting down.
GTTATCAATTCTGCTTCGTGTCAATAACTTTTTTTCTGGTTTTCTTGAATGAAACAACGGGATTCTCTTTTCTTTTTTTTTTTACTTCCTTTACGAGAGAAGACTAATTTCAATTTTTGAAATCCAAGGCCAAACAGGAATTTTATAGATATTCACTATGCTTAACCAGGATCAAATGAAGTGAAAATAAAAAGATCGTGTTGCGCCAATCTGTCAAAGAGAGAGAACGAGAGAGAGAGAGAGAGAGAGAGAGAGCTTGATAATTAGCATTCTAAATACCAGCTTTTATCTAGATTCGAATACCAACCTCGAGTGCCAGAAGGAAATTGTTACCAATATCTACTAAACTTAGTTAAGACCGATTTGGATAGGAAATGCGCTTTACGCACACTTTAAAGAACAAGGAGTATGCTTTACGCCAGTGGCTCCCAACCTTTTTTACATGGCGGTACACTATTAAGTTCTTTAAATTCTCGCGGCACACCTATCACAAAAAATAAATATTTTCCACTCATAAAGCCTTTTTTGCAATAAAATAATAAAAAACAAAGAATATTATATAAGAAGAATTTTTATTCACATAAATCAACATATCCTGTATTCAACATCGGGTATAAAATAATAATGGTGAATGTAAATGGGAGAGTTTTGCATAAAGTTAGATTAGCCTGAAAATGAAAAGATTCAAAATGGTTAGGAAAAGGTAAAAATATGTTTGGGAGTTAGGAGCATTACGTAAAACCTCACATAGTACAGTTCTGTGTTACGACTTTTTGTCTTACAACCTGTGTATTTAGGAATCGTTTTGGTATCGAAATCGGGTCTGAATTATTCAGCTCCGATGCCGATTCCCGATACTTTGAAAAACTCCTGATATTCCGATTAATCGTCCCATGACTAATATAAACCATAATAACGCTTACCAATTAGTATGCGCGAAACGTTTAGATTCCAGAAATTCGGCCATTTTGAATTGAGTGGTGTCATCATGATTAAGAAATTAGATGTCTTTATGAAACAAGATGAAATTAAATGGCTTCTAGGTATTATCTCATCGCGGCACACCAGTAATCATTCCGTGGCACACTAATGTGCCGCGGCACAGTGGTTGGGAACCACTGCTTTACGCTAATCTTCCACAGTTGAGGTTTTCTTGCCTTGAAAAATCCTCATTCCAACTCCTAGTTTTTACCGAGATTCAAATACCGACCACTGACGTTGATTTTAAACCATCTTCTTCCTTGAGTAGATTCATATATGCCTCCAATATGATATCGAGATATAAAAATGTTATTCTACTGTATTATATAATTTAATAACAATAGTAATCATAATAATAATAATAATAATAATAATGTATCTCATGATTAATGTCAGAGGCTATGAAAGGTATTATTATTATTATTATTATTATTATTATTATTATTATTATTATTTCCTTGAATTTCTGTTGTATACAGATTTTCTTCCGGGTCCCAACCAGAGACCTAAAGTCAGAAATGGCTTCATGACATTTTCTACTAATTATTTTTGAAAAAACAAAACCAAAAATAAAAACTACGATCACACACATTCTATATAGATAAAACTCTTCGTAATGTGTGATCTGTACTTGGATTACATTTGTTTGTATTTCTTTAAGGCATGGGCTACCAGGAATCCCTTCAGTGAGTCTCTCTGAATCGTCTTCAGTCAATCCGAGGGCTCAAACTACAACTGGAATTATTGATGCCCTCATGTGCTACATTTTACAGATTTCACATTTTAATTATTATTATTATTATGGGATAGCAGGTGATAATATTTACGTGTTTTTTCTTGGGAAATTGAGATGGACTACAGTAAATATCGCGTTCAGTACCACATATTTTCTTGTCATTTGTCAGATCATAACCAGTTACGCAAGTCTTCTGGGAAATAACGTGCTGTAAATCCCTGTTCATTGGCGGGAATAGTGAGGGAACGTTATAGACGCGTATCTAGAGGATTTTTTTTTTTTTAACTTTGAAGATTGGGGAAGCCAAATCGACTTGCAAGTCACATCTAGATAATTGAGAACACCTTCAACCGGAGGACGTCCAAAAAACTAGATTAGCCAAACTGAAATGATTTCAGTTAGTCCTACCTGCAAGGTTATGTGTTTCTTATTATCAAAATCTGTCACCACATCTCGCATATTTGTCTGTGATTGACGCACCTGGATCAGACTGTTATATTTAACAGAAAACCCCCACACCACACCCCGTCCACGAGGGATGTATGTGACACAAGGCGGAATTTACCGTGGGTTCTTCAAGCCGTAGGCTCGGCCAAAAATATTCCCTTCGAACCCGTATAAACGGGTTCAGGGTCTGTCTACCTTCCCGGACGAAACTTTGCCCTTCGGCAAAGCCTCGTCCGGGTTCCTATCCGCTCGAGGCAGAGAGTTCGACAGATGAACAATCTGGCCGACTGTTAATGCCATGGATCAGACCGGCTGTCATGACGGGTAGATTGGGCTTCATATATTTCTATCGCACCGTCACTCTGCTGGGGCGCTTCTCTCTCACTCAATAATAATAATAATAAGTAACTATGGAAGGCTACTATGTAATTAATAATATAAAACTTAAATATAACTTTTGAGAAATATATGCTAGTTTTAATTAATCTTCGTTTTTACTATTAGGGCCGATTCCATCAGTGAGTAGCATAATAGGGGTTCTCAATCAGGAGAGGAATACACCGACGGTGGAATTTTAGGGTTTCAAATGGGAGCGGGATTGATCTTTTACTTTTTTTCAATTTCTTATTGACTTGTAATCTTCATTAGAATAAAATCGATTTAAATAACCTGACATTTTATTGAACTTTTTATTTATTGGATTACAATACACTAGGTGGAGTAATGGATAGCGGTTCGGATTGAGAAATCGGAGAGCTGAGTTCGAATTCCAGTCGAATCCATTACATTCATTTACGTGCTAATACCCTTGGGAAAGGTATGAATCCTCTTCTTCTCCCTCCAGCTATAGGTAAATAGCAGGATAGACTGGGTTATACAGCCTTGGATATAGACAGATGTTGAAGTATGCTTCAGTTTATTTAATAATTAGTTATGATTTAAAATAAATTATTATACGTTTTCTATTGCTACCACAGAAAGAAATAGCAACTTACTGTGGAAAAAAGTCTGCCTCGTCAGTCATGTATCGAAAGATACATGATCGCTTAAGCGTGTATCACGCATGACACATAACTGACTGAGCCTTCGTTTGATCATTTTGTTTATTGAAGTATGCCTCATCGTTCCGACTGTTGTCCTCATCTTTATTGCCATATTCACGAGGATTCGGACGTTGTACACTGCAGCCTTCTTCAGGTGATATACGTTGAAATTTCGAACCGAACCCTTTGTTTAGTCCATAGGGGTAGATTATTCTAATTCCACATACCATACCTTTGTTAAAGTTAATTCCCTTTAGTAACTTTTTTATCCCAACGGGGACATGACCAACCCGTATAATGGTTCCTGGGGGTATTTTATGCGAAAGTGAACACAGAGGGCTAGGCTGAAAGTTGAACTTGGCACGCCGATTTCACTTTCGGTGTCGACATCCGTTAGGCTGCCTGCATATCTTCAAACTTAACACGTCTTTAACTTTCGGAAAGTTAAAACAGAGTGATTAAATAAAATAATAGCTGAAATTATTTCATCTGATAATTCAAATATTTATTTGATTTTTCTCGGTAACGAACCCAGTCATTTTTAGTAATTTGAGAACCAGTTGTGTGGCCTTGATGTAAGTCAGCAACCAACCAGAGGGGACCTTACTGCATATGAGTCCACTGACACTCTCCCATAGTTTCTCAGTTGATAGTGAGACGTCAGTGGGATATATTGCAGGACAATCAGCCTCCTTTTACAATTCAGATTTTTCGCTCACTAATAAAATCACCTTGAAGCGCCGGGGACGAGATTAAAGAGAGTGCAATGATGCACCCGATGGTGATCCGATAAAGACTTTACAAACTTTTAGCAACATAAAATGTACACTTGTATAAGTGCGCGGTTCCAAGGCAACCACTTTGAATGAGAGTAAGGTGCCACTGCCATATGCAGGATACATTTTCGTTAAGATTTTATTGCTGGATACTTTTCTGATGAACCTCCTAAAAATCTTGTGAAAACTGTTTATAAATTAAGAATAACTAGGGATTGGAATGTCAGGACAGTTGAGATAATATTTGAGCCTCGGTAATCCGGACAGAATCAGTTTATATTTCCGAGATGAGGTATTTACATTGTTCGGACTATCGTCCTCTTCTTTGTTGCCATATTAACAGGAGATAACTGATAACTGACATCCATTAGACATGGCACGTAAAACTAGAACAGTCTCCCCCAGCGAGCGAAATAAAGGGTTCAGTTCGACATTCCAACCACCTGAAGAAGGCCAGAGTGTACAACGGCCGAAACGTGATAATATGGCAACAAAGATGAGGACGATAGTCCGAACAATGTAAATGGTGCCGATAGAATCAATTTACTTTATCAGATTTCAAGTCGGGACAATATAGTACATAAACGAAGCTGTTTGAATTGGTGTTAGTTGGAAGGAAGCTTATATCTGATACCAAGTCATATGAGCTTTAGCCTTGATAAGCATTGCGGACATGGTCCCTTGAGCAAAAATGAAAGGTCAATCTGAAGTCGAGAAATGGCAACAAATTATTGTCATTTCTGACTTCAAAACAATAAATTCAGTTTTCTTTTCTGTACGTCATTAGGCATGTTTAGATTTGAACAAATAAAGAAAAGGGAAAGAGTTGGTATTTTAACAAAAGCATTTGATGAATGATCTGCCAAACTGCTTGAGGGTAAATAGGTTATGACCCAAGTCAGTCCAATTTTGATCGTCCTTATTTCCGTCTGGTTCCCTCTACCTTAATTCCGCTTTCTTTCGTCTCAAAGATTCTCTGACGACAAAACAAAATCTCATCAGGGCGACCGATATGATAAGTAACAAACTGGTCTTGAAAAACGACTGGTTTACAGTGAGTTCGATCCTGAGTAACTAACCTGGTACCAGACTAACCTGAATAAATATGTTTGTGTGCCAATACGATGGTTAGCAGACGTCGTATTGCACACTTACTGATTTGTATAATGGAGTCGATCCTCATTGGGTTCAATACTATTGTGATTTTCCGCTAAACTAAACTTTGAGTACGTGCCATTAACAAGTACGTGCCATTGCAAACCAAATAGCTGCCGCTGTCTATTCGAACTTCACTAATATCTCGCCTACCGTGTCCTTGTGCCAGTTTAATCTAAACTTAGTGAAAACCTCATACGACATGTAAGAAAATCTCTAGGCGAATTTTTCCAAGATTTAATAATGCCTTCTTTTTTCAAATAAAATAAAAATTTATCCAAACTAAAAATAGGACAAAATTATTTGAGAGAAAGCCAGAAAAATTTGTCACTTTAAAGCACATAGTTCGCAAATGCATCAAGATCTCGGAAAATGAATTCCAAACATCAAAAAGCAGAAAGAACAGAGGCAGAATGGAGACACACTGGGAATTATGCAAACAATTTGAGCCAAATTATAGATACAAATAGACCAGGGGCTTTTCTACACACACACACGCACACACACACATAGAAAATATTCTTTGACTTATTTAATGTGAGATAGATAGATAGATAGATAGATAGATAGAAAGATAGAAAGAAAGAAAGAAACGAATATATTGACAAAGAAAGAAAGAAAGAAAAAAAGAAAGAAATACACAAACAAATGAACAAACAAACGGATTGGAATAATCGATGCATAGACAGAGAGAGAGTGGGGTATATGATGTGTGGTTGGTGTTGAAACCCAAATAATTGGTAGGATTTCGAAAGATTACTTTTGATTAAGCTGGATCACTTTTTTAAAAATATAACAATTTTTCCTGCCCCCCCCCCCCAATTGTACCCTAATTTCTCAATGCAGCGATTTAAGTGCTCACATATGGCGGACCCGTAGGTGTTTGGGACGAGTCCATTCAACGGCAAAGTGTGGTTCCTGATTTTGGTAGGAACGTGCTGTTTAATTCTCATGTCCAAGCGTTGTGTCGTCCTTCCTATGTAGTCAGCCCCGCAACTACAACCATATTTGTAAATTATAGAGTTAATTTGATGAGAAGGGAGGACGTCTTTACACACTGGACGAACCATGGGCCGGGTTTGAAAAACAATCCGGACCTCCGCAGAGAAAAAAACAGCGACGAACCTTTGATGAAATTTGTCTAACCATACTTTCACATTTGGTTCCAATCCAAGGCAATCTTAGATAAACCGGGCACTTTTTAACAACACAGAGTTTGGCACTTCTGAACTCCTCAATTTTGTCACGGATGACCGAATGAACAGTGTTAGGTGGATAACCTAAACCACATAGGGTATCCTTGACAAAATTGATCTCATCGTCCAAGAAGGACTCTGAACAGATTTTTAGTGCCCTATGAAGGAGGGTTCTGATAATGTTTATCTTACGTTTTGGGGAGCAAAAGGAGTCCCAACGCGTATACAATCCCGCGAAAGTTGGTTTCCTGTAAATAGAAGTAAGAAAACTTGTTGGGGTTCGATGTACTAATACATCCAAGAAGGCCAATTGACAATTGGATTCCTTCTCAACGGTGAACCTTAGCGCTGGATGGATACCATTTAGAAAACAAAGAAACTGATCGGCCATACAGCTGAAGTAGTTCTAGAATAGCAGACATCTTGGTCACGTAATCAGCTCGGTCTAAAATAACTACTCCAGCACCTTTATCTGGTCTGGAAATTATTAGATAATTCTGATATATATATATATATATATATATATATATATATATATATATATATATATATATATATATATATATATTACAATAAATCATTCATACAAAAAGTAAATTAGTAAATTTAATGATATAAAATGGCAAAATCCCTTCGCTAACAAAATTTTAAGATGCATTAACCCACTAATCACTCGGTTAATATTATGATCCTTGTTTTGTTTTTTTTAAATTATAAACTGTATTAGGTCTTCCTTAAATACGCAAGTACTTTCGACGGTTCCTTCGGTCATCATCAAACATGGAAACTATTTTGATTCTGGTAAAATTCAGGAAACATCTGAGATTAATAAAATGTAAATGCACATCGAAATATGTTGCTTGTATTTTTTAATGTGTTATTGACAACGGACAGAAATTTGTGGAGCGTGCAGTCGCAACCCTAAGATTGAATTTTTTGAAAATTTAAGTGAGTTGCTTCACTAATTTTCTTTTTGTATGAATGGTTCATTGTAATATAAATTAAACTGCACCACATATTTGCTTTATAAGAACTGATCCGACGTGCAAATTTTCGGGATAACAACTGAGACATTACGCTACTTATTGAACTATTTCGTTCATGTCAAGTTGACTGATAAACTCTTACATAAAAAATTCTTGAATTGACATATTATTAAAAAACGCACTCACATATAAATGTGGCCGGAGGATTGCGTCTAGCGTGAAACAGCCTGTCGCCTCAAAGTGTTGAATTCAATGTTCACTTTTATATTTACACACGCTCTATCTATGATATTGAGCACTTTATTCCATAAATATAGCACACTTTAAGAGTATATTTCTTCATATATATATATATATATATATATATATATATATATATATATATATATATAAAATTTTTATATATATATATATATATATATATATATATATATATATATATGTATATATATAACAATGAACATTGAAGTCAACACTCAGAGGCGACAGCCTGTTTCATGCTGGACGCAGTATTGCGTCTACCATGAAACAGCCTGTCGCCTTTGAGTGTTCACTTCAATGTTCACTTTTATATTTATACTTACATACGTTCTATCTCTGATATTGAGCACTTTATCCTATAAATATAGCACAACTTAAAACTATATTTCTTCATATATATATATATATATATATATATATATATATATATATATATATATATATATATATATACCAAAATTCTGAGTAAGCAATGACTGGCCACGACTGCCAGTTTCATGCGCAATCTTCAGGCGGCCAGTAGCTGTAACTTGTAAAGTGTGTACCCTATTTACCACCAAGCGAGTCCAATATGACGAGCAAACCAAGCCCGCCCGGTGGGAGGGTAAACCATCCGGCCGATATATATATATATATATATATAATCAGGCATGATTATATATATATATATATATGTGTGTGTGTGTGTGTATGTGTGTGTGTTAGTTTTTTTATACCCTCCTGTAGTACGGTCTAAAATATTAATAAAACAAACCCCAGAGAAATATCCTTAAAATGGCGACGATGTTTGGTATAAAAAGAAATAAAAACAGGAGTGAATCTTCTGTTAAAGGTCACATTTCATTTAAGGCTCATTATTTTACCTTTGAAAAGAGTTGGGAAGAAACGGAAAAAGAAAATTGCTACCAAAAATTGGCAGAAAAAAAACACCTTAAATGTTAAGCGAAATGAAGACAGAAAATAAACAAAAAGTAACATTCCTCAAATTCTAGAGCAAATTTTACTTCATGCTATAGACATGTAGTTCTACAGAAGGATGCTGAGAATATCATGGATTAATGATGTGAGCAATGATGAAATTTTAGAGGAAACGGAAGCAAAATGGACACTTATGGTTAACATCTGAAAGAGAGTTTTAATTTTTAGGCTCGATAAAAGGAAAAGAGAGCTTGGAAAATTTGGCACTCACAGGACATATTGAAGGCAAGAGGGAAATAAGAAAACAATGCATAACTCTTGCCTAGTGAGCTTTTGTAAATGGGTGATAGAACAAGTTGTAGGAGAAATAACAATAAGACAACATCTGCTTTCGCTGGTCCCTAGGCCTCATCAATTTAAGCGTCCTACGAGGCTGGCATCCCGTTCCCACCCCTTCACCGTTGAAACTGTTAGATGTAGACGTATCTTCTACTCCATTAGCTTCATGTCTCGCACATGTCGCCTGTGGAACTCCCTTCCCTATTCCTGTTTCCCTGACAAATACAATCTCCAACTATTTAAGTGTAACGTCAATCGATATCTCCAGTTGCCTTGATCTATCCACTTCCCTTCTCCACATCCTTTCCCCTTTCATTCCTATCTGCTCTCGCTCCAAATCTTCTGTAACCCCCTTGCCTTGATCGATCCACTGTCTTTCTCCACATCCTCTCCTTTACCACTCCTATCTGCTCTTCCTCCAAACCTTCTGTAACCCCTTGCGTGCTAGTGGCCTCCAGCCTTGCTTGGGGTGATAAGCTTAAAAAAAAAATTACTTAGAGCTACAAAGGACAGAAAATTGCGGAGAGTCATGATCGCCAACGAACTGAAGGGACACGGCACATAGAAGAAGAAAAATAAGAAAATGTTTCCTCCTCAGATTTCAGAAGAAATAACAGATGCCCAGGGGATAAACTAAGAGAAGGAAAAACAATCAAAGATCCATGAAAGAGACACAGAGGTTGCAAGTCAAAT
>OZ038481.1:131786371-131843871 GCA_964036315.1 Acanthosepion esculentum | reverse complement strand
TGCTTTAGAAAATGTAAACCTCGCTCAGCTGATATCTCTGGTATATGTAGCGATTCTCACAAATTAACAAAAGCCATAGCAGAAATGTTACTCGTCTTTTTGGAATAATCAGCTCGTCCTCGCATTCATTCATCAGAGGACTTGATTATAAAACTAAATTTATTTACACAATTCCTATTCATTAAAGGAAGTTAATTTTGCGTAAAAAGTTTTTAATTTATTATGTAAACTTGAATTTGTTTCTTCTTAAAGACGATAGGCCGGTAGGAGAAAAACTGATTTGAAATTATTTTGTTATAAGCATTACATAGCTTTATATAATCAGAAGTCAGATATTGATTTGAATTCTGATTGAAATTCTAATTTAAATCAAAAGCCTCGTTTATCTCTAACTTATATAAACAGAAGATTAAATAATGTCTCTACTGTCAACCATTTGTTTGGATCAATGATTAAAAATAGCTCCGTACGAATGAAGCCTATAGGTCTTAGCGTAGGCCATCCTTCTTCGAACCTCTTGGATTGGCGCTACAGAATCACAAACGAAGAACTGTACCACGTGACAGGAACCACATTACATAAAGACTTTCAAAAAGCGCAGCAACTAAAATGGATAGCACATGTAATTCGAAGAGAATGTAACATAAGACGTTGACGTTCCACACGACTTCAAACAAAAGGTTAGGAAGGAAACCCCCATTAATACTGGAAAGAGTGACGACAGCTTCTAGACTTGATTGACTTATTTTCCTGGAAAATTGTTTTAAGAGAAAGATTTTATAAATTTCAACTGAAAGTAAGACTTCTCATAAAATTAATGCCGAATGTTTCCTTATAAGGAAACGGTACAACATACTGATTGTGCCTCTATACGGAAACTGCCATAAATAAATGAATAAATAATAATAATAATAATAATAATAATAATAATAATAATAATAATAATAATAATAAACACCATCCAGACCCGGTTACGGAGATAGGACCTGTAACAATTTTATGGGACCACACAATACACACAGACAGAACAATCAAAGCTAATCGACCTGATTTGTGATTAGAGACGGCAAACAAAAAAATTGCCTCCTTATTGACGTGGCAGTCCCTGCAGATTGCAATGTATATTTGAAGACCTTCAAAATGCTATCAAAATTTTTGAAATCGAAATCTAAAAAATGTGGCACATGAGAACATCAACAATCCCTGTTGTAGTTGGAGCCCTCGGATTGATTGGAAATGATTCCAATAGACTCATTGAATGGATTCCTGGTCGCCTGTGCCTTAAAGAAATATAAAAAATTGTACTCACAAGTACAGCCCACACCTTACGAAGGGTTTTATTATGTAAAATATGTTTTGTTTCAATTGCTCAGTGGAAAATGTCATGATGCAATTTCTGACCTTAGGTCTCTGGTCGGGACCCGGAAAGAAATGAGTACACACCAGAAATCAAAGGAAATGAATAATAATAATAATAATAATAATAATAATAATAATAATAATAATCCTGTATAATATCAAAGATAATATTAACATGTTATTTCTACAAATAATATAGTGTAATAATGCCCTCTCTCGTTTGGTACTTACCATTTTTGCCAGCAGTTCCGTTTTTGCATCATTTTCGGGCGCCTGCATTTCTCACGTGCCACTGATATCTGTCCGTAATTCCTATTCCTGGTTAACCCTTGCTGCTGTTTCTTCAAGAAAAATCTAGGGTAGCTGTTGCTTCGGAGAGAAAATGCTCCATTTTTCTAACCCAAACAAACATTCCGCGGTCAGCTAGTGTTAAATCCTGCCTGTATTCCACACACCGTTGCCACAGCTACACTGTACTTTTACCTTTTACATCACACATACGTCATTCCCGCTGAATATATTTCTCTAAATAGGTGTGCGTGAAACTACCCAATGAACGGATGTCTCTTATTTTCTCGCATTTAGTTTACAACAACCCCCCCCTCTCTCTCTCTCTCTCTCTCTCTCTCTCTCTCTCTCTCTCTCGTTTCCCAGCGTTTCTCGTTCGTGCGCATGTGCAGTAGCATCAACGTAAACAAACTATGTCTAAAGGACGAAACATGTGACACGAAAACTTTTTCCATTTTGTCATATATCTTTCCCCACGAAATTGTTCTTGATATACAAAAATGTATATATCATTATCCCATAACCTCTTCATATTACAATATTGTGTCGATATTATATTATATTGATATATTTCTTCTCATATTTTGATTTCAGAGGGACGATGTTTTTTATCCTGTTTATATAAATCGTATTTATTTTTGATTTATGTATAATCTTTTTTGTCAATTTATTTTTTTCGTTTTTACTCGATAAGTGAACTTATTCTCCTCTTCGCAATAATTAGGGTCCTGTCATTTCAGGCTCGTGAGATCAGAAAGGTCGCCGGGTCAGTCACACTTGTTGACAGAAACAACACAAAAGAGAGATTCACGAATAGACTACACACTTACATGCTCATATAGACATTAACTTGAATATATGTTTATATACTTATCTTTAAGCCTACTTATTCAATCCAATGAAGGAGAATTGTAAATAATAATAATAATAATAATAATAATAATAATACAATCTTGGGGACTATGACATGGTTGAGAAAGGTAGTTATTTTCCACTGGTATCAGAAATTATTGTTCAAACCCAGGTAACAATCTCCCCCCCTCTCTCTCTCTCTCTCTCTCCCCCCCTCTATATATATATATATATATATATATATATATATATAGATATATATACAAAGAGATAGATAGATAGATAGATAGATAGATAGATAGATAGATAGATAGATAGATAGATATGAACAGACTGAGAAAGATAGATATGAACATACTTGGATAGATAGATAGATAGATAGATAGATAGATAGATAGATAGATAGATAGATAGATAGATAGATAGATAGATAGATATTGTATTGATGTTTGGTTAGTATTATTAATATTTTATATGGATGGACAGGTATTTGGTTGGCATCATTGATTAGTTGGTATTATTAACATCTTATATGGATGCATTTTATTTAACGGTTGCATATTGTTATGGGAACTATTCCGGACATCATAAACACTGCGCCTCAAGAGGAAGCAGCAGAGAGAGGTTCAGAGTACAGTTCACTTCAGAGTCAGTCACAGTCAGAGACAGAGTTGCGTCAGACGATTACTGTAAGACATTGGAATAGTGATACTTGTTGAGGCAACATAGTTCACTCTAACCAAATCTGATAGTCATTACTAATACTTCTACTTAGGACCATCTCCCTCTGGCTAGAGAATGCACTCTCGAATCGCCGGATCATTCGTACTTGTGTCTCCGGCTATCTCTTCTCAATGCTGTAAGTTATCTTTTCTTCCTCTACCGCTCTCCATCCTCTCAGGACTGTGGGATACTCGATGTCATTTCTGACAGCATAGACAGGGCCCTCTCTGTCCATCCGTACGCTTACATACTTGTGTTTGGAGATTTTAACGCCCATCACAACCAGTGGCTTAAGAACGCTACTACCGACCTCGCAGGCATTCATACTCTCAACTTTTCAGTCTCTCAATCCCTCACTCAGATAATCGATTTCCCCACGCGTTTTGCTTACAACCGTGACTGTAAGGCCTGACTCCTCGACCTGTGTTTTACCTCCATCCCTGAGTCTTGTAGTGCCACGCAGCTCTGTCCTATCGGTAACTCCGATCATGCTGTAGTGTCTGTTAGCATCTCCTTCAGCCCCAGCCCCTGCAAGGAGCCTCCTACCACCAGAACCACATTCTGCTACCAACGAGCTGACTGGGACTCGTTTCGTGACTCCCTCCGCGATGTCCCCTGGGATGCTGTATTTAAGCTCCCCATTCAAGATTGTGCTTCAGAAATCTCTTCCTGGGTTAAAGCTGGAATCGACGCTTTCATCCCCTCCAGGAAATTCACGGTCAAACCGCGCTCCTCCCCCTGGTTCACAGCTGCTTGCTCAGCCGCCATTGCCCTAGGAACCACTTCTTCCACCGTTTTCGTAGTGATATGTCCGACTTCAAGAGACGTCTATTTACCTCTGCCCGTAACGAGTGTAAGCGTATCCTCGACGATGCCAAGTCACTATTTGCTGCTCGGATGAAGGAACGTATTGCATCCCGCAAATTTGGCTCCAAAGATTATTGGCGCCTCTGTAAGAGCGTTCTGAACAATAACAAACCCTCCATTCCTCCCCTGTTCAACCAGTTTGAGGTCCTGACCACCTCTGCCGACAAGGCCGAATGCTTTGCTTGGAAGTTTTCTTCCAATTCAACGCTAGACTCTTCCGAGGTACCCTTGCCCGATTTCCCTCCCAGAACTGAGGCCCTCTTGAACGGATTGCACATAACCCCGTCGTCGGTATTGGGCATTATTTCTAACTTAGATCACCACAAGGCTACTGGTGGTGACGGGATACCAGCCATTGTCCTGAAGAAATGCGCACCTGAACTGGCGCCTGCCCTCTCTAAATTATACAACCGCTGCCTCAAGGAGTCCTGTTTTCCTGACTGCTGGAAGTCCTCAACCATTGTTGCTGTTTTTAAGAACTGTGGTGACCCCTCCGACCCTTCCAATTACCGTCCTATCAGTCTCCTACCCCTCTTCGGCAAAGTCTTCGAGGCCATTATCAACACCGAAGTGATTAATCATCTGATATCCCATGATCTGCTCTCAGACAAGCAGTATGGTTTCCGCTTTGCCCGATCTACTGCCGATGTGCTTACGGCCATCACTGAATTTGTCTACCAAGTTATCCATAATAACGATGAAGCTCGTGCCGTTGCCCTTGACATCTCCAAAGCGTTTGATAGAGTTTGGCATGCGGGCCGTCTTCGCAAGCTCCAGGGTTATGGTATCACAGGTCGATTGTTTGACCTAATACAATCATTCCTGTCAAACCGGGATTTTCTCAGTGGATTCATCTCCAGCTCCCATCCCACTAACGCAGGTGTTCCTCAAGGCTCCATCATAGGCCCTACTCTGTTCCTCATATTTATAAACGACCTTCCTGACGCCATAGATTCCCAAGTCGGCATCTACGCTAACGACACCACTATTTACTCCTGCCTCAAACACAAATCTAGTGATGCTGACAAAGTTAACCTGGCAGCTCAAATTGAAAAGGACCTTCAATCGGTTGTGAACTGGGGCGAGAAATGGATGGTTAACTTTAACGCATCTAAAACAAAACTGCTCTCTATTAACCACCACAAGGATCCATCCCTGCATCCCATTAGAATGTCTGAAGACCAACTTCTCGAGAGCTCCTCTCTGCGGCTGCTCGGTCTCACGCTGTCCGCTGATCTGAGATGGAACAAATACATCGAGTCAGTTGCATCATCCACCGCAAGGAAAGTTGGTTCCCTGTGCCGAGCCAGGAAATTTTTCTCCCCGGAATCGATCCTCCAAGTCTATAAATTGACCATTCGCCCTTGCATGGAGTATTGCTGCCATATATGGTCTGAGACCCCTGCTGTTTGCCTCAGCGTTCTTGATAAGATCCAGAGACGGATATGCAATGTGATTGTCTATGATCTGTCATCTCGTCTGCAGTCGCTCTCTCACAGACGCGATGTTGCCTCGCTCTGTCTTTTTTACAAATACTTTCACGGTAATTGCTCTGAGGAGCTGCTTTCGCTTGTCCCTAGGCCTCGTGAATTTAAACGTCCTACGAGGCTGGCATCCCGTTCCCACCCCTACACCGTTGAAACTGTTAGATGTAGACGTCTCTTCTACTCCAATAGCTTCATGTCTCGCACATCTCGCCTATCGAACTCCCTTCCCTATTACTGTTTCCCTGACAAATACAATCTCCAACGGTTTAAGTGTAGCGTCAATCGACATCTCCAGTTGCCTTGATCTATCCACTTCCCTTCTCCACACCCTTTCACCTTTCATTCCTATCTGCTCTCGCTCCAAATCTTCTGTAACCCCCTTGCCTTGATCGACCCACTGTCTTTCTCTTTCTCCACATCCTCTCCTTTACCACTCCTATCTGCTCTTCCTCCATCCCTTCTATAACCCCTTGCGTGATAGTGGCCTCCAGTCTTGCTTGGGGTGATACGCTTAAAATATATATATATATATATATATTTCTGTTTGTAATATACCTGTGTTATTCCATACCTGTGTTCGAGTTATTCTTCATTGGTTCTACCTTGGACCATCACCGTGGTACAAGGAACTTGGACCATCACAGTGGTACAAGGAACTTGGACCATAACACATATTGATTTGCCAAAGTAGTTCTGCATTTTTGATCCGGTTTTGTTTTTGGGTTTTTTTTGTTGGTTTTTTTTTCCAATGGTTGAGTTATTTACCAGTTTCTTAAAGGGGCTTTTATTTATCAACTACAAAAATGTTGTGTAAGAAGCTGAATGAACATATAACTAGCTAGCATTATGTTAAATTACTTACCCACCTCTTTCGTTTTTACTTCTTAGGAAAATTGAACGTCAGACTTCGATACAAATTACGAAAGTGTGTTATGAGGAACATAATAGATAAGGTTAACTGTTTATTAAGACAGCAAGGTGGTTAAACCATTTACTCGTGTTTCCTCTATCTATGGGAGAGCAGAGCCAACTGGGAATAGAAGGATTGGCCTATTCGTGAAGAACTTTTGTTAGGACGAAAAACGACATAAATGAATCGCTGGTTAACCGGGATCGTATCATCCTGTACCCATTACATATCAAGTTGGGCCTAATGAAACAATTTGTCATGGTATTAGAACAAGATGGCACATGCTTCCGTTATATCTGCTCTGAATTTCCTGGCCCGAACTGAAGGCAGGAATTTTGGACGGGACCCAAATAAGAAAACTGATTAACGATGAAAATGTGTCTCTCACATGAATGAGATTGAGGTTGCTGTGTGGTCTTCTTTTGTTACACTGGTGAAAGGCTTCCTGGGCGGACAGTGGGTAACTACCAGGAACTAGTCGAAGTGATACTAAAAACTTCCGACTCTTAGAACAAGAATGAGTATTAAATCTACCACCTGTTTAACTAGTGCCGTGAAATTGCTTAAAAATGAGCATAGCATGATCTAAAAGACGCCAAACTTGACGAAACCAAAATTTTATCGTCTAAATGTTTATGTTATTATTAAGAGGAAAGAACAAAGTATTTTTTAATTATTTTAAAAAATTTTCCTTCTTTTTAGAACATTCTAAATTTTGATTAAAAAAAAACTTGTTTCTCTTTGTGTCACTGGAACTATTTAAAATAACATAACATTTCAGCGCCTTTCTTTTTCTGTATGACAGACATTAATTTGGAAAATCTTGCAAAAATAATAATAATTGTCGCATTTTAATGAAACTTTGAGAAACTATTCACAAATGATGGAACTTATTATAAATATGTTTTCCTTTTTTAAAGTCATGACAAAATTTTATATATATATTTATTACCACTCCATAACTAATTTTACGAAAACTCTATAATTTCAATTTTGGGAAGATTAGTGATTATATTAGTTAAAAGCAGAAGGCTTTGAGGAAACCAAATCATGCGTTTTTTTTTTAGTTGAAACTGAAAATCATCTCCGAATTGTATCATACAAAACTCAATAAAACAAATATATTATTTAATTTCAAATGCTTTTAATTGCTTTTATTTGTTTTAATGAATATTGATAATATTGTCTGAAAGCAAAACAATTTTCGATGAAAAATGAATTTTTTAAAAAATTCTTTGTATTTCTTAAAATATTTTATTATTCTTTTATTAAATGTTGTTAATTCTTCTAAAATTAGTGAAAAGTTTGTACAATTTAGCCAATTTGTTATTAAGTAGATCTATAATTTCAGATTATAATTTCCAAAGCTTCTTACAAACTAACGAACACCAGTATATAAAAAATATAATTTGTGTCCATAAAAACCACTGTAATTCTAATCTACGGAAGACCAGAAGTATCAGGAATGCAATAAAAAACGTCACGTGGATTGAGTTTCTGTCTAGTATTTAAGGGTTGTTCTCCACTGTTTACGGCTTTACTTTTGCAAATTGTCCCCGTGCGAAACACGTGTGGAGTATTTTATTTTCCGTTTTTATTTTTTTTTTAAAAAAACATTTAAGACAAAGTCGTCTGCTAAGTGTTGTTGTCATCATCCGGGTCACGAGATGTTAAAAAACAAAACAATACACATTAAGCCATTGATCAAACATAGGTTTGAAAAGAAATAATAATCCATATCAAGATTTTATTACAAATATTGCTCCTTTTTTTTCACTCTTTGCTCTTATCTTGTAAGTGGTGGGATTTACAAGCTGATGACAGCTTGTTCTATCGCTGACTTGCTGGCCTTTGACCCAGATATATCAAAGTCAATTTTCTTTAAATTTCTTTATCACTGCTTTTTTTTTAAAAGCAATTTTTTATCATAGCAGATCTGAATTGACTTTATTTAAGTTTCGGGGTCTATAAGTCCCCTCAAACAGCTGTGCAGCACTTGTATTTTAATTTTTTTTATAGTATTTATAATTTCTCCAGACAGTATCAACAAACTTATGGTGAAAGCTACATACTAAAAAACAAAATAAAAAAAATTTGAAATGCTGAAAGTTTGTTTTTTTTACTTTAATAATTGCGAGTTACTATACAAATTGGTTCACTTAAAAATGTCAATTCTGTCCTTCCGTATGATAACTCGAATCTCACGTTAGCTGTCAATACGTGATGAATAACATCATTCAGCACTTGCTAATCGCCAACGATGTTAAGATTGGTTCCCTTTTATTTTAAACAACATTTTTCTGCGAAGAAATTATGTAAAAGTTTATTTCAAAATATATTAAATAAACTTTAAATTTTCTAATTTTCTTCAAATAAATTTTGAAAAACGTATAATTGATTTTTGGACGAGTTTTAAACGAGGAATTTAACTTAGTTTACAAAATTTTTAAAAAATGTCTGATATGAGCTTTTTAGTAATTTCGCTGACAAAAATCGTTTTTAACTAAAATTTCGGACATGCTAAGAATGATTAAAAAATTTCAAAAAATAATCAAAAAATACTTTGGTATTTCTTCTTAATAATGAAATATACATTTAAAATGAAAAAAGATTTTTTCCTCAAGTTTCAGGCCGTTCTTGTCCTGATATCAATTTTCAGGACGGTACCTATGTTTAGGCATTTAGACATATTTCCTGAAAACCTTGGTGATGTAAGCGAAGAACAGGGGGAATTGTTTCCTCCAAGTCATCAAGACTATGAAGGAGCAGTACCAAGACCGATGGAACGTCCACATGATATCCGATTACTGCTGGAGCTTTATGCGTGATTGCACTCAGAAAATTCATTAAAGGAAAGCATATATAAGAGAAGATTCATTCGGATGAAGTAAAGTACAATGACCTGGACAGCTTGTGATATTTGGTTTGTAAGATATTATGTTGAATAGCTTAAATTACATATTTTCCTAGTTTACTTTTGGTGTAAAATTTGATTAGTTTGGTTTGGTTTGTTTTGGTTTTACGGCATATCAAACCTCAATGGGTCATTTAATGCCGACAAATTTTTTATTGTTGGTAATATATTTTTTTTTAAATCTATTTCTGGTAATATTTTTCCTTCAAAAAATCCATTTCTGGTAATGATTTTCTTTCAAATATGTATCGCTGGTAATATTTTATCTTTTTTTTCAAAACATGTTTAGCTGGTGATATATATTTTTCTTTTTTTTTTCTCAAAAATATATTGCTTATTTTTTCTAAAAACGTACAGCTGCTAATATTATTTAAAAAAAAATGTATAGCTGGCAATATTATTTTTCAAAAATGTATACCTGATAATATTATTTTTTCAAAAACGTATAGCTTGTAATATTATTTTTTCAAAAACGGCCTTTCTGTTGGACGTAGTTTATCATCATACCAAAAACGCGGATGTTGTTTATCGCCATTTGATTAGAAATAGTGTTTTTAATTTATACTTTTTCATTAATCTCTTGTAATAAATGACGAAACTACTGGAAAATGTGCTGGCTTTTCTTTGTTTATTGTTAAAAAAGTTGCATGCTGTAAGTAAATATCACGTTTTAATTATTCATATACAATCAGAAAACTTAAATATATTGATAGTTTTATTCAAAATTATTTGATTACCATTTAATAGTCTAAATATCATAATAAATGTGCTTTTGTTGAAATATTCATGCACCAATAACACACTAATCCAATTAGTATCACTGTGTACAGATTCACAGAAATAAAAAATGCATTTCAGCAATATCTTATATTGGACAAAACAAATGTTCTCCTCGAATTCAGCGACCCCAATATACCTCAGAAACAGTCTCGCTTAATATACCGAAAAGTTTTTGTTGGCCAGTAATTATCAGGATAGATAGATAGATAGATAGATAGATAGATAGATAGATAGATAGATAGATAGATAGATAGATATCTGTGAAAAGACAGACTGACAGAAAGGGGTGAGTCAGAGTGAGAAAGACAGATTGATAAAGAAGCAGACAAAGAGAGAAAGAGAGAGAAAGAGAGATTGATATATGTGAGCAGACTGTGATATATAGATAGAGAGAGAGTGTGTGGGAGATAGGGGAAGTTAAAAAGAGAGACAGACAGAGAAATGTAGTGTGGTAGATACAAAGATAAGGATAGACAAAGAGAGGGATAGAGAGATTGATAGAGTGAGAAAGAGAGAATAAACATAGAGATGTGAACAGACTGTGATTATATATATATATATATATAAAGATATAAAGAGAGAGAGAGAGAGAAAGGGAGAGTCAGATAGAGATATCTATAGATGGATATGTGAAAAGAATAAGATAAACAGATACATATTTAGATAAAGCGAGAAAGATAGATTGACAGAGTGAGAGAAAGAGACATTCAGATTCATATAAAGATAGATAGATAGATAGATAGATAGATAGATAGATAGATAGATAGAAGGTATTAGTCTTAGATAAGAAAGAAACAAAAGAAACAAAATAAGTATTCTAATTGGCTATTTGCAAGTCGAGCAGTCTGCCATTGAGCCACTAATGTTGTCTGAACGTTGACGACTTTTTCTCCCGAAATCTATCTTTGGTGGCCCGTTTGTAGCGGTATCTGCAACGAATAACGGGTCAGCAATAAACATGTGAAGGATTGTCAATAAGATGTAGCGAACCCCACCACATTTATTTAAATTTGATTAGAAATGACGTGGAAAAGGACAAGCAAATACGCTGTAGATCACCATCAAATGTGGCGGTCACATGCAATTTATATTTGACGTAAAATAGCATATAGCATAAAATACAAGAAAGAATGTAATGGTTCAAAACATAACTTTTGAATTTATTTGTTTTGATGTACATGCATATAAGCTAAAGGTTTGATAGAGTTACGTCTCTTAGATTTGGGAAATATTTGTACCGGAGCTCACGAAGTTGAATTAATTATTAAACTGTAGTTCCTGTTGCATTTTAGGAATTGTGTATTGGAAAAGTTGGTAAGAGTTCGTAAGAGTTCGTACTTGCGTGAATGTTGGTAATGTTCTTTAACGTCTGACCGCAAGGTCAAGACGAGAGTTCTTGAATATCACATGGCAGCAAGGAAGGAGACGAAAGATGAAAAGGAGAGAGAATGAAGACAGAAGGTTTGCCCGTGTTTTGTTTATATAAGCGTGGTGGATCACGTGACAGGCTCCATCTTAGTGCGCAGGAAATATCATTCCTCGTGTGCAGGCGATCTGATTGGTCGGAATTGACCAATCAGCGAGCTAGTCTTGAGGAGATTAGCCAATGAATGTTTGTCGTATGATCTGTATGTATGTATGTGTGTGATGGTGATGATAATCACCATACGTTCCCCATCAAATTGTTTACAAATGCCTCATTTCTTGCAGCCGATTCAACTTTCTCACAGTTTTTTCGATTCTGCATATGTATCAATCAAATAATAAATATTCCTCTCCTCTTCCTGTTCCTCCCAACTTTCTTCTCCTCCTCTCTTTTCTCTTTTCGTTGTTTTTATTTTCCCCTTTCTCTTTTCCTTTCTCTCGCTCTTTCTACACACTCACACACACACACACACACATATATATATATATATACATATACATATATATATATATATATATATATACACTCAATTAAGCTGAAAAATCGAATCATCCTTGATAATGGCTAAAGGTATAGCCGAAAGCGCTCGGAAATATAAAACATTTGGACAGTTTTTACAGACCCTTTGTCCAGAAAAGAAAGCTCTTGTTCGAACACAAGAAAAATTAAGTAAAAAGCTCAATCGTAGTACCTTGTCTGTCGTTTTTAATGAAACATGCATAAACGAAGGATTGCTGCCTAAATATACAAATATATATATATATATATATATATATATATATATATTATGTCAAGTGATCAGTTTTCTATACAGTGTAACCCGGATATAAGAGAGTTGTCGGGGCCGGAGAAGAAGTCTCTTATATCCGGGTTTCTTTTATATCCGGGTTTGGTCTATTATATATACATTAACACAGTCTCTAATTTGGGACCAGAGAAAATCTCTCTTATATCCAGGTTTCTCTTATATCCGGGTCTCTTATATCCGGGTTACACTGTATATGCACCAATTAATAAACTTTACTCTCTGCCTTTCTGTTTCATATGCCCATTCTCCATTGGATGAATCGAGAGTTTGTCGAACCACAAGTCTTTACTATTTACATTCCTTCTCCACGCGTTCAGACAAAGTGATGCTTTAACGATATTACCGGCGCCATTAACTTCTTATTTCTCTGTACAAATCAGGACAAAATGTTTTAACAGGGTTTTGTATTTCTTTCATCGTAACGCAGTCTGTAAAGCGAAGAATGAGAAATGCTGTGTTGATAGAGTTTTAAGGAATATCTTGAATTAAAAAATGTTTCTACAGCTAGGTTACTTGACTGAAATCTTCTGAACGGTTATAAAAAAGACTGCGTCGGTTGACCTGAAAAAAACTGTTTTTCATATTTACAGAAATTGGCAGAGTTGCCTGTCTTTCTGTTAAAAATAGAAGCGATAAACAATATGCAGGAAAACGTATCGATTAATTTCAATACGAAACACAATGCGATCCAGCGTAGGTTTCGTTAATCATTTCACCCCAAACAAGGCAAATGCCCCTAGGACTCAAGGGGTTACTGGGAGTAGAAGAGAACGAGAAGACTTTAGTGGGGAGAAAGGACAATAACAGAACAGGATTCAAGAAGACAGAAGATGGCGATAATGCACCTAGGACTCAAGGGGTTACTGAGAGTGAAAGAGAATGAGAAGACTTTAGTGAGGAGAAAGGACAATAACAGAACAGGATTCAGGAAGACAGAAGATGGCGATAATGCCTCTAAGACTCAAGGGGTTACTGAGAGTGAAAAAGAATGAGAAGACTTTAATGAGGAGAAAGGACAATAACAGAACAGGATTCAGGAAGACAGAAGATGGCGATAATGCCCCTAAGACTCAAGGGGTTACTGAGAGTGAAAGAGAATGAGAAGACTTTAGTGAGGAGAAAGGACAATAACAGAACAGGATTCAGGAAGACAGAACGTAGTGACTGACGTCGCATTTAAATTTTTGAAGATCGTAATAAACAGGAAGAGAATTCCACAGGCAAAATTACGAGAGAAGAAATTATTAGAATAGAGCTTCCGGTTACACCTGACAATTTCAACAGTAAAACTGTGAGACCAAAAGTTGCAAATCAAGCAGAATCAATAAAATCATCCGGTTGAGGTACCAATGATGAACATTAGAGCAATTGCCATGAAAATATTTATAGAAGAGACACAATGAAGCCACATCACCGCGGTGGGAAATTGACTGATGTCGAGATGCCAGGTTAGGACCGGTAAGATTATGAGATCAATGTAGACTTTGTGAAGCGTTTTGAGGTCAGTGTAGTTCTTGTAAAGCATTTCGAGGTGTCGGAGTTAGCTCCTCCTCAGTTCCTTAATCCTTCACTCTCCCCTGGCTATAAATACTGGCTGACGCTTCGCTTCGATCTCTCTTTTCCACTTAGGCCTTGGGCCGCCACCTCGCGTGGAGGTGAGGTAAATCTCTCTTTTCAACTAACACCAATATGTGACCTCTTACAGTACAGCGTTTCCCAAATTCTGGGAACACGCTAAGAACAATACACGTACGTACGAACACTCACCACAACACACACATAATTTCTCCACACAAACTCTATGTAACTGTTCATGTCTTTGTTTAACTTGTTATTAATATATATATTTGTTTACATATATATATCAGTCTCGATTGTTTTCTTTGTCTTCTTTGGACTTAATTAAAGTCCAACATTCTCATGTAGTTGGACCGGCTAGCAGGAAATTTTAACCTTCTGATATCTCTTCACATCTTCACCCCACGGTCCACTACAGAGGTAAGCGTAGATGCTGTGAAACCTTTTGAAATCTGCAAAGTATTATAATAAACACTTCATAACGTTAACTAATTCAAGAAGCCGACAGATGATTCCAATAGAGTTGAAATGTAGAGACGAGAAGTTGAACAAAAAAGCTGTTGGAATTTCTCACTAAAGACAACTGTAATGACAGTGAAGATAACAGTACCTTTCAAAAAGATCTGTGCAAATGAATTTAGTCAGTATTACAGACCAATATATTCGACGACGTTCTTATTGTCAAATATACCCTTTTATATTCTGATACAAATTACATTACTTTTCTGTTTAAACAAATACTTTTCCTACTATTTACATGCAAATTCTTGCCCTCATCTTTGTTGTTATTATCACAATGTTTCAGGTTCCAGCCTTCATCAGATGTATCTGAATCCGGGTAATCTACAGGGAATTCCGAATTGAGTCCTTTAAAGCGCTAGTTTTGGTGACATAGCAATTTTAAGTTCCATCCCTGGGCCGGGCGGTGCGTATTTTGAATCAGTTGAAACTGGGCGAGCAATAACTGAGCAGTACTAAAAATGACGAGACGAGATATCCCTTGACATGGTTAGTGGAATGAGAACAGCCCGCCCCGTAGATTAAATAAAGCGTTCAGTTCGGAATTCCCTGTAGTTTACCTGAATCAAGATACACCTGACGAAGGGAGGAGGCCACAACGGGCTAAACGTTTGTGACAAAAACAAAGATACGAACCATAGTGTAGATAATGATTACATCTCATCCACAAAAATTGAGACAGAAACGATACATGAAATTGACATTTTACGATTAACATTAAAAGCCAAAATAATGATTTTTTATCGACTTTATATGAAAACAGTAAAGACAAAGATTTCGTTTATAAGTCTTTGAGTTTCTCGTTAACCTAAAAAGTCGGCACATGTTCTAAAATAGCCTCGTTAGATCTATCACCTTGCGAATTCGAGAAAAATGTGCAGACGAAATACAAACAGTTCAATAAATTAAATTGGGGCGTCTATTACAAATACGGATATCCACTATAATAATGTTTTAATTAATAAAGATGTTGGATTGAAAATAACTGCATGAATTCTTAAGCATTCGGCCTTCATTAGGTGTATAGAGATCTGGGTAACCTACAGGGAATTGCGACGAAACGAAACCTAGTGGGTTATAGCGTTAGTTTGTGTATTTGGTAATATAATAATTGTGAGTTCGAACACAGGTTCATGCAGTCTGTATTTGAACTCAGTGGAAACGGGGCGGGCAATAATCGAGAAGTACTAAAAATAAGAAATAGATGAGATATCCCTTGACATGGTTAGTGGAATGAGAACAGCCTGCCCCGTAGATTAAATAAAGCGTTCAGTTCGGAATCCCCTGTAGGTTATACGGATCGACATACACCTGATGAAAGCTAGAGGGTATATTATGAGTGTAACGGGTTTGCAGTTCTCTGAATCAGCCTGAGTCCGACTGGTAATAAGGAGTTCGGACTCTTTGGTAGCACTTCGAGGGGCTGCTCTGATCGGGCTATTTCTAGTGTCATGCTATATATGGGTAGGTGTCCCTGAATGTATTTCCGGTATGCAACCCTGAGGCCACATTATGCTTTAGTCTTAGCCACCTTCTGACTAATTTATATATTCACTGGTGATGGTGATATTTTTGCCTTTGTCTTCTTCCAAAAACTTCCCATGAAAAGAAAGAAGAGTAAACTAGGAAACAAAAAAGAAAAAAACTATCTCACTCAACCTTTCTTTTTCCAATATTCTTGGAATGCATTCCAGTTTCTAAAATGTAGAATCTTGAAACATTCTCCAGATATCTTCTCGAAACTAATTTAAATTCTTCTATTGAAACCAATGAATGCTCTGTTCCAGGCTATCTTCCTTATTTTCGAAAAGATTTTTGCATGGCTTATTTATATCCGAGAAAATATTTCGTTATCGCATTCTGTTAGCTATCTCTTTTTCCTTTATCGCTCTCCTTCTTCTCAGCATTGTAATATATTAGACAAAATCTCTGATGATATAGAAATGACTACCTCTCTACATTCATCTACGGAAACGTTTGTCCTTGGTGATTTTCAAAGCTCATCACGTCACGTGACACAACAGAAGCTTACTTGTGTCCGTTCGTAACAATTGTAAATGTGACCTCAAAGAGTCTAAGACTTTGCGGATAGAGTGAGACAACTCATAGCTTTTAACTCTCGTGACTACTGGCAGCACTGTAATAGTGTCTTAGATAAGAAAAACGTTTTCTATCCCTGCTCTTTTCACTCAATTTGAGGTGTTAACTTCTATTGATAAATCAGAATGTTTTGCTCTCAAATTCTCCTCAAATTCTATTCTTGACTTATCTGGAGTATCAGGGCCAGACTTTTCACTTATAATTGTGTCTCTATTGAACGATATGCATATAACTCCATCCGTCGTTTCTGCTATCATCTCTAAACTAGATCCACTCAAATCATGTGGACTTGGTTGTATCCCTGCAATAATCTTTAAGAAATGTACCCTTCTAACTGACTCCTGTTCTCTCTAAACTCTACAATAATTTCCTTACCGCTTCTTGCTTTCCTGCTTGTTGTCCTATCGTTACTGTCTTTAAGAACTCAGGCGAATCGTCTGATCGTGCTGTCGGTCTGTTAGCTATCTTCCTATTTTTGGCAAAGTACTAGAGGTTTTAATCAACTCTGAATTGGTTAAGCATTTCACCTCGCAGAGTCTTCCCGATAAGAAATATGAATTTCGCTTCTCTAGGTCAACTGCTGATATATTAACGGTCAGTACTGAAAGAGTCTATCAAGTTTTAGATAAGAATGGGGAAGCTCGGGCTGTTACTTTGGACACATCTCGAATGCATTTGCCATATTGGTCTTCTTCACCAGTTGAAACGTTATGTTATTTCTGAATGAAGTTTTGAATTGAATCATTATTTCTTAATGAATCGCGAAATGAAAGTTGTCTTGAACGGCCACTCTTCTAGGTCTTTTTGCATTAATGTAGGCGTTCTCCAGGGCTCTATCCTTGGACCTACGTTGTTCCTTATTTTCATCAACGACATTCCTAATGGCATCAGTTCTCAACTCGATATCTATGCTGATGACACCGCCATTTATTTCTGTCGTAATAGTAAGTCTGAGCGGTTTGATAAGATCACATTAACAGCTGATCTAAAAAAAAATGATATATCTGGCCACACTGTCGATATTATTTTATACTTGTCGAGTCACATGATGTTTGCTAGCT
Organism: Acanthosepion esculentum; assembly: GCA_964036315.1. Lineage (NCBI taxonomy): Eukaryota > Metazoa > Mollusca > Cephalopoda > Sepiida > Sepiidae > Acanthosepion > Acanthosepion esculentum. The sequence continues at coordinate 131,826,199 of OZ038481.1, read as the reverse complement.
CGGAGTCAGCGAACCGAATTTGAATTTCGAATGAGCTTTATTGAGCGTTCTCGCAAGAAAAGACATGCATTCGAACGCCAGATATCAACCAAATATCTCGTCACTCACATTAAACGATAAGTGACGCAAAATAGAGTAGATGAGTGACTAAGCCACTCTCCCATACCTATCTTACCGGACAGTAGCATCAAAAAGTGGTTGTTTCTATAATCAGTCAAAATAGGGGCCGATATTTCTGTTGTTGTTTTTTCTATTTTCTTGCCTACCTTTCCGATCCGTTATTTTCTTCTATTTTATGCTGGCACCTTGCCAATCTGGCCCTACCTTGGATTTAGAAGCGTTCATTTTCTCCTACTGTGAACGAAAAAAAGGGCTGATATCTTCATGGATCTTCCTTCAGGCAAATAAACTTACGATCTTCATTTCTATTTATTTTCTCTTTCTTTTTCTTCGTCCTATTTCTGAATGAAATAATTGAAATTCGAAAAGCGGCCTAAGTAATTTCTAGCTGATTCTAAAATGATCTGCTAGTGTTTCGAGTTCAAGGCATGTGGGTGTGGCTACACTGGCTAATGGTAATCTTTACTTTCTCTTCTTCCTATCTTCTTTCTTTTACTATTCAATCTTCTTTTTCTTTTAGTTTTCTTGTCTTTCTCTCTATTTTCTCCAATCGTATTCTATTTCTTTTACTTTTTTTTTTTCCTTTTTTCTTTTTTGTCTATCGCCATCATTCGAATGTCTTCACATCTCTCTTTCTCTTTCTTTTTCTTTTTCCTTTTTTCTTTTTTGTCTATCGCCATAATTCGAATGTCTTCACATCTCTCTTTCTCATTCTTTTTCTTTTACCTTTTTTCTTTTTCCTTTTTTCTTTTTTGTCTATCGCCATCATTCGAATGTCTTCACATCTCTCTTTCTATTTCTTTTTCTTTTTCCTTTTTTCTTTTTTGTCTATCGCCATCATTCGAATGTCTTCACATCTCTCTTTCTATTTCTTTTTCTTTTACCTTTTTTCTTTTTTGTCTATCGCCATCATTCGAATGTCTTCACATCTCTCTTTCTCTTTCTATTTCTTTTTCTTTTTCCTTTTTTTCTTTTTTGTCTATCGCCATCATTCGAATGTCTTCACATCTCTCTTTCTCTTTCTTTTTCTTTTTCCTTTTTCTTTTTTGTCTACCGCCATCATTCGAATGTCTTCACATCTCTCTTTCTCTTTCTCTTTCTTTTTCTTTTTTCCTTTTTTCATTTTTGTCTATCGCCATCATTCGAATGTCTTCACATCTCTCTTTCTCTTTCTCTTTCTTTTTGTTTTTCCTTTTTTCTTTTTCCTTTTTTCTTTTTTGTCTATCGCCATCATTCGAATGTCTTCACATCTCTCTTTCTCTTTCTTTTTCTTTTTCCTTTTTTCTTTTTTGTCTATCGCCATAATTCGAATGTCTTCACATCTCTCTTTCTCATTCTTTTTCTTTTTCCTATTACTTTTTTGTCTACCGCCATCATTCGAATGTCTTCACATCTCTCTTTCTCTTTCTTTTTCTTTTTCTTTTTTCCTTTTTTCTTTTTTGTCTATCGACATTATTCGAATGTCTTCACATCTCTCTTTCTCTTTCTTTTTCTTTTTTCCTTTTTTCTTTTTTGTCTATCGACATTATTCGAATGTCTTCACATCTCTCTTTCTCTTTCTTTTTCTTTTTCTTTTTTCCTTTTTTCTTTTTTGTCTATCGCCATCATTCGAATGTCTTCACATCTCTCTTTCTCTTTCTCTTTCTTTTTCTTTTTCCTTTTTTCTTTTTCCTTTTTTCTTTTTTGTCTATCGCCATCATTCGAATGTCTTCACATCTCTCTTTCTCTTTATTTTTCTTTTTCCTTTTTTCTTTTTTGTCTATCGCCATAATTCGAATGTCTTCACATCTCTCTTTCTCATTCTTTTTCTTTTTCCTATTTCTTTTTTGTCTACCGCCATCATTCGAATGTCTTCACATCTCTCTTTCTCTTTCTTTTTCTTTTTCTTTTTTCCTTTTTTCTTTTTTGTCTATCGACATTATTCGAATGTCTTCACATCTCTCTTTCTCTTTCTTTTTCTTTTTCTTTTTTCCTTTTTTCTTTTTTGTCTATCGACATTATTCGAATGTCTTCACATCTCTCTTTCTCTTTCTTTTTCTTTTTCTTTTTTCCTTTTTTCTTTTTTGTCTATCGCCATCATTCGAATGTCTTCACATCTCTCTTTCTCTTTCTTTTTCTTTTTCCTTTTTCTTTTTTGTCTACCGACATCATTCGAATGTCTTCACATCTCTCTTTCTCTTTCTTTTTCCTTTTTTTCTTTTTTGTCTATCGCCATCATTCGAATGTCTTCACATCTCTCTTTCTCTTTCTTTTTCTTTTTCTTTTTTCCTTTTTTCATTTTTGTCTATCGCCATCATTCGAATGTCTTCACATCTCTCTTTCTCTTTCTTTTTCTTTTTCTTTTTCCTTTTTTCTTTTTCCTTTTTTCTTTTTTGTCTATCGCCATCATTCGAATGTCTTCACATCTCTCTTTCTCTTTCTTTTTCTTTTTCCTTTTTCTTTTTTGTCTATCGCCATCATTCGAATGTCTTCACATCTCTCTTTCTCTTTCTTTTTCCTTTTTTTTTTTTTGTCTATCGCCATCATTCGAATGTCTTCACATCTCTCTTTCACTTTCTTTTTCTTTTTCTTTTTTCCTTTTTTCATTTTTGTCTATCGCCATCATTCGAATGTCTTCACATCTCTCTTTCTCTTTCTTTTTCTTTTTCTTTTTCCTTTTTTCTTTTTCCTTTTTTCTTTTTTGTCTATCGCCATCATTCGAATGTCTTCACATCTCTCTTTCTCTTTCTTTTTCTTTTTCCTTTTTCTTTTTTGTCTATCGCCATCATTCGAATGTCTTCACATCTCTCTTTCTCTTTCTTTTTCCTTTTTTTCTTTTTTGTCTATCGCCATCATTCGAATGTCTTCACATCTCTCTTTCTCTTTCTTTTTCTTTTTCTTTTTTCCTTTTTCATTTTTGTCTATCGCCATCATTCGAATGTCTTCACATCTCTCTTTCTCTTTCTTTTTCTTTTTCTTTTGCCTTTTTTCTTTTCCTTTTTTTTTTTGTCTATCGCCATCATTCGAATGTCTTCACATCTCTCTTTCTCTTTCTTTTTCTTTTTCCTTTTTCCTTTTTTCTTTTTCCTTTTTTCTTTTTTGTCTATCGCCATCATTCGAATGTCTTCACATCTCTCTTTCTCTTTCTTTTTCTTTTTCCTTTTTTCTTTTTTGTCTATCGCCATAATTCGAATGTCTTCACATCTCTCTTTCTCATTCTTTTTCTTTTTCTTTTTCCTTTTTTCTTTTTCCTTTTTTCTTTTTTGTCTATCGCCATCATTCGAATGTCTTCACATCTCTCTTTCTCTTTCTTTTTCTTTTTCTTTTTAATTTTTTCTTTTTCCTTTTTTCTTTTTTGTCTATCGCCATCATTCGAATGTCTTCACATCTCTCTTTCTCTTTCTTTTTCTTTTTCCTTTTTTCTTTTTTGTCTATCGCCATAATTCGAATGTCTTCACATCTCTCTTTCTCATTCTTTTTCTTTTTCTTTTTCCTTTTTTCTTTTTCCTTTTTTCTTTTTTGTCTATCGCCATCATTCGAATGTCTTCACATCTCTCTTTCTCTTTCTTTTTCTTTTTCTTTTTTTCTTTTTTGTCTATCGCCATAATTCGAATGTCTTCACATCTCTCTTTCTCATTCTTTTCCTTTTTCTTTTTCCTTTTTTCTTTTTCCTTTTTTCTTTTTTGTCTATCGCCATCATTCGAATGTCTTCACATCTCTCTTTCTCTTTCTTTTTCTTTTTCCTTTTTTCTTTTTTGTCTATCGCCATAATTCGAATGTCTTCACATCTCTCTTTCTCATTCTTTTTCTTTTTCTTTTTCCTTTTTTCTTTTTCCTTTTTTCTTTTTTGTCTATCGCCATCATTCGAATGTCTTCACATCTCTCTTTCTCTTTCTTTTTCTTTTTCCTTTTTTCTTTTTTGTCTATCGCCATAATTCGAATGTCTTCACATCTCTCTTTCTCATTCTTTTTCTTTTTCTTTTTCCTTTTTTCTTTTTCCTTTTTTTCTTTTTTGTCTATCGCCATCATTCGAATGTCTTCACATCTCTCTTTCTCTTTCTTTTTCTTTTTCTTTTTCCTTTTTTCTTTTTCCTTTTTCCTTTTTTGTCTATCGCCATCATTCAAATGTCTTCACATCTCTCTTTCTCTTTCTTTTTCTTTTTCCTTTTTTCTTTTTTGTCTATCGCCATAATTCGAATGTCTTCACATCTCTCTTTCTCATTCTTTTTCTTTTTCTTTTTCCTTTTTTCTTTTTCCTTTTTTCTTTTTTGTCTATCGCCATCATTCGAATGTCTTCACATCTCTCTTTCTCTTTCGCTTTCTTTTTCTTTTTCCTTTTTTCTTTTTCCTTTTTTCTTTTTTGTCTATCGCCATCATTCGAATGTCTTCACATCTCTCTTTCTCTTTCTTTTTCTTTTTCTTTTTCTTTTTTTTCTTTTTTGTCTATCGCCATCATTCGAATGTCTTCACATCTCTCTTTCTCTTTCTTTTTCTTTTTCCTTTTTCTTTTTTGTCTACCGCCATCATTCGAATGTCTTCACATCTCTCTTTCTCTTTCTTTTTCCTTTTTTTCTTTTTTGTCTATCGCCATCATTCGAATGTCTTCACATCTCTCTTTCTCTTTCTTTTTCCTTTTTTTCTTTTTTGTCTATCGCCATCATTCGAATGTCTTCACATCTCTCTTTCTCTTTCTTTTTCTTTTTCTTTTTTCCTTTTTTCATTTTTGTCTATCGCCATCATTCGAATGTCTTCACATCTCTCTTTCTCTTTCTTTTTCTTTTTCTTTTTCCTTTTTTCTTTTTCCTTTTTTCTTTTTTGTCTATCGCCATCATTCGAATGTCTTCACATCTCTCTTTCTCTTTCTTTTTCTTTTTCCTTTTTCTTTTTTGTCTATCGCCATCATTCGAATGTCTTCACATCTCTCTTTCTCTTTCTTTTTCCTTTTTTTCTTTTTTGTCTATCGCCATCATTCGAATGTCTTCACATCTCTCTTTCTCTTTCTTTTTCTTTTTCTTTTTTCCTTTTTTCATTTTTGTCTATCGCCATCATTCGAATGTCTTCACATCTCTCTTTCTCTTTCTTTTTCTTTTTCTTTTTCCTTTTTTCTTTTTCCTTTTTTCTTTTTTGTCTATCGCCATCATTCGAATGTCTTCACATCTCTCTTTCTCTTTCTTTTTCTTTTTCCTTTTTCTTTTTTGTCTATCGCCATCATTCGAATGTCTTCACATCTCTCTTTCTCTTTCTTTTTCCTTTTTTTCTTTTTTGTCTATCGCCATCATTCGAATGTCTTCACATCTCTCTTTCTCATTCTTTTTCTTTTTCCTATTTCTTTTTTGTCTACCGCCATCATTCGAATGTCTTCACATCTCTCTTTCTCTTTCTTTTTCTTTTTCTTTTTTCCTTTTTTCTTTTTTGTCTATCGCCATCATTCGAATGTCTTCACATCTCTCTTTCTCTTTCTCTTTCTTTTTCTTTTTCCTTTTTTCTTTTTTGTCTATCGCCATCATTCGAATGTCTTCACATCTCTCTTTCTATTTCTTTTTCTTTTTCCTTTTTTCTTTTTTGTCTATCGCCATCATTCGAATGTCTTCACATCTCTCTTTCTATTTCTTTTTCTTTTTCCTTTTTTCTTTTTTGTCTATCGCCATCATTCGAATGTCTTCACATCTCTCTTTCTCTTTCTTTTTCTTTTTCTTTTTCCTTTTTTCTTTTTCCTTTTTTCTTTTTTGTCTATCGCCATCATTCGAATGTCTTCACATCTCTCTTTCTCTTTCTTTTTCTTTTTCCTTTTTCTTTTTTGTCTATCGCCATCATTCGAATGTCTTCACATCTCTCTTTCTCTTTCTTTTTCCTTTTTTTCTTTTTTGTCTATCGCCATCATTCGAATGTCTTCACATCTCTCTTTCTCTTTCTTTTTCTTTTTCTTTTTTCCTTTTTTCATTTTTGTCTATCGCCATCATTCGAATGTCTTCACATCTCTCTTTCTCTTTCTTTTTCTTTTTCTTTTTCCTTTTTTCTTTTTCCTTTTTTCTTTTTTGTCTATCGCCATCATTCGAATGTCTTCACATCTCTCTTTCTCTTTCTTTTTCTTTTTCCTTTTTCTTTTTTGTCTATCGCCATCATTCGAATGTCTTCACATCTCTCTTTCTCTTTCTTTTTCCTTTTTTTCTTTTTTGTCTATCGCCATCATTCGAATGTCTTCACATCTCTCTTTCTCATTCTTTTTCTTTTTCCTATTTCTTTTTTGTCTACCGCCATCATTCGAATGTCTTCACATCTCTCTTTCTCTTTCTTTTTCTTTTTCTTTTTTCCTTTTTTCTTTTTTGTCTATCGCCATCATTCGAATGTCTTCACATCTCTCTTTCTCTTTCTCTTTCTTTTTCTTTTTCCTTTTTTCTTTTTTGTCTATCGCCATCATTCGAATGTCTTCACATCTCTCTTTCTATTTCTTTTTCTTTTTCCTTTTTTCTTTTTTGTCTATCGCCATCATTCGAATGTCTTCACATCTCTCTTTCTATTTCTTTTTCTTTTTCCTTTTTTCTTTTTTGTCTATCGCCATCATTCGAATGTCTTCACATCTCTCTTTCTATTTCTTTTTCTTTTTCCTTTTTTCTTTTTTGTCTATCGCCATCATTCGAATGTCTTCACATCTCTCTTTCTATTTCTTTTTCTTTTTCCTTTTTTCTTTTTTGTCTATCGCCATCATTCGAATGTCTTCACATCTCTCTTTCTCTTTCTTTTTCTTTTTCTTTTTCCTTTTTTTCTTTTTTGTCTATCGCCATCATTCGAATGTCTTCACATCTCTCTTTCTCTTTCTTTTTCTTTTTCCTTTTTCTTTTTTGTCTACCGCCATCATTCGAATGTCTTCACATCTCTCTTTCTCTTTCTCTTTCTTTTTCTTTTTCCTTTTTCTTTTTTGTCTATCGCCATCATTCGAATGTCTTCACATCTCTCTTTCTCTTTCTTTTTCTTTTTCCTTTTTTCTTTTTTGTCTATCGCCATCATTCGAATGTCTTCACATCTCTCTTTCTCTTTCTTTTTCTTTTTCTTTTTTCCTTTTTTCATTTTTGTCTATCGCCATCATTCGAATGTCTTCACATCTCTCTTTCTCTTTCTCTTTCTTTTTCTTTTTCCTTTTTTCTTTTTCCTTTTTTCTTTTTTGTCTATCGCCATCATTCGAATGTCTTCACATCTCTCTTTCTCTTTCTTTTTCTTTTTCCTTTTTTCTTTTTTGTCTATCGCCATAATTCGAATGTCTTCACATCTCTCTTTCTCATTCTTTTTCTTTTTCCTATTTCTTTTTTGTCTACCGCCATCATTCGAATGTCTTCACATCTCTCTTTCTCTTTCTTTTTCTTTTTCTTTTTTCCTTTTTTCTTTTTTGTCTATCGACATTATTCGAATGTCTTCACATCTCTCTTTCTCTTTCTTTTTCTTTTTCTTTTTTCCTTTTTTCTTTTTCCTTTTTTCTTTTTTGTCTATCGCCATCATTCGAATGTCTTCACATCTCTCTTTCTCTTTCTTTTTCTTTTTCTTTTTCTTTTTTTTCTTTTTTGTCTATCGCCATCATTCGAATGTCTTCACATCTCTCTTTCTCTTTCTTTTTCTTTTTCCTTTTTCGTTTTTGTCTACCGCCATCATTCGAATGTCTTCACATCTCTCTTTCTCTATCTTTTTCCTTTTTTTCTTTTTTGTCTATCGCCATCATTCGAATGTCTTCACATCTCTCTTTCTCTTTCTTTTTCTTTTTCTTTTTTCCTTTTTTCATTTTTGTCTATCGCCATCATTCGAATGTCTTCACATCTCTCTTTCTCTTTCTTTTTCTTTTTCTTTTTCCTTTTTTCTTTTTCCTTTTTTCTTTTTTGTCTATCGCCATCATTCGAATGTCTTCACATCTCTCTTTCTCTTTCTTTTTCTTTTTCCTTTTTCTTTTTTGTCTATCGCCATCATTCGAATGTCTTCACATCTCTCTTTCTCTTTCTTTTTCCTTTTTTTCTTTTTTGTCTATCGCCATCATTCGAATGTCTTCACATCTCTCTTTCTCTTTCTTTTTCTTTTTCTTTTTTCCTTTTTTCATTTTTGTCTATCGCCATCATTCGAATGTCTTCACATCTCTCTTTCTCTTTCTTTTTCTTTTTCTTTTTCCTTTTTTCTTTTTCCTTTTTTCTTTTTTGTCTATCGCCATCATTCGAATGTCTTCACATCTCTCTTTCTCTTTCTTTTTCTTTTTCCTTTTTCTTTTTTGTCTATCGCCATCATTCGAATGTCTTCACATCTCTCTTTCTCTTTCTTTTTCCTTTTTTTCTTTTTTGTCTATCGCCATCATTCGAATGTCTTCACATCTCTCTTTCTCTTTCTTTTTCTTTTTCTTTTTTCCTTTTTCATTTTTGTCTATCGCCATCATTCGAATGTCTTCACATCTCTCTTTCTCTTTCTTTTTCTTTTTCTTTTTCCTTTTTTCTTTTTCCTTTTTTTTTTTTTGTCTATCGCCATCATTCGAATGTCTTCACATCTCTCTTTCTCTTTCTTTTTCTTTTTCCTTTTTTCTTTTTTGTCTATCGCCATCATTCGAATGTCTTCACATCTCTCTTTCTCATTCTTTTTCTTTTTCTTTTTCCTTTTTTCTTTTTCCTTTTTTCTTTTTTGTCTATCGCCATCATTCGAATGTCTTCACATCTCTCTTTCTCTTTCTTTTTCTTTTTCCTTTTTTCTTTTTTGTCTATCGCCATAATTCGAATGTCTTCACATCTCTCTTTCTCATTCTTTTTCTTTTTCTTTTTCCTTTTTTCTTTTTCCTTTTTTCTTTTTTGTCTATCGCCATCATTCGAATGTCTTCACATCTCTCTTTCTCTTTCTTTTTCTTTTTCCTTTTTTCTTTTTTGTCTATCGCCATAATTCGAATGTCTTCACATCTCTCTTTCTCATTCTTTTTCTTTTTCTTTTTCCTTTTTTCTTTTTCCTTTTTTCTTTTTTGTCTATCGCCATCATTCGAATGTCTTCACATCTCTCTTTCTCTTTCTTTTTCTTTTTCTTTTTCCTTTTTTCTTTTTCCTTTTTTCTTTTTTGTCTATCGCCATCATTCGAATGTCTTCACATCTCTCTTTCTCTTTCTTCTTCTTTTTCCTTTTTTCTTTTTTGTCTATCGCCATAATTCGAATGTCTTCACATCTCTCTTTCTCATTCTTTTTCTTTTTCTTTTTCCTTTTTTCTTTTTCCTTTTTTCTTTTTTGTCTATCGCCATCATTCGAATGTCTTCACATCTCTCTTTCTCTTTCTTTTTCTTTTTCTTTTTCCTTTTTTCTTTTTCCTTTTTTCTTTTTTGTCTATCGCCATCATTCGAATGTCTTCACATCTCTCTTTCTCTTTCTTTTTCTTTTTCTTTTTCATTTTTTCTTTTTCCTTTTTTCTTTTTTGTCTATCGCCATCATTCGAATGTCTTCACATCTCTCTTTCTCTTTCTTTTTCTTTTTCCTTTTTTCTTTTTTGTCTATCGCCATAATTCGAATGTCTTCACATCTCTCTTTCTCATTCTTTTTCTTTTTCCTATTTCTTTTTTGTCTACCGCCATCATTCGAATGTCTTCACATCTCTCTTTCTCTTTCTTTTTCTTTTTCTTTTTTCCTTTTTTCTTTTTTGTCTATCGACATTATTCGAATGTCTTCACATCTCTCTTTCTCTTTCTTTTTCTTTTTCTTTTTTCCTTTTTTCTTTTTTGTCTATCGACATTATTCGAATGTCTTCACATCTCTCTTTCTCTTTCTTTTTCTTTTTCTTTTTTCCTTTTTTCTTTTTTGTCTATCGCCATCATTCGAATGTCTTCACATCTCTCTTTCTCTTTCTCTTTGTTTTTCTTTTTCCTTTTTTCTTTTTCCTTTTTTCTTTTTTGTCTATCGCCATCATTCGAATGTCTTCACATCTCTCTTTCTCTTTCTTTTTCTTTTTCTTTTTCTTTTTTTTCTTTTTTGTCTATCGCCATCATTCGAATGTCTTCACATCTCTCTTTCTCTTTCTTTTTCTTTTTCCTTTTTCTTTTTTGTCTACCGCCATCATTCGAATGTCTTCACATCTCTCTTTCTCTTTCTTTTTCCTTTTTTTCTTTTTTGTCTATTGCCATCATTCGAATGTCTTCACATCTCTCTTTCTCTTTCTTTTTCTTTTTCTTTTTTCCTTTTTTCATTTTTGTCTATCGCCATCATTCGAATGTCTTCACATCTCTCTTTCTCTTTCTTTTTCTTTTTCCTTTTTCTTTTTTGTCTATCGCCATCATTCGAATGTCTTCACATCTCTCTTTCTCTTTCTTTTTCTTTTTCCTTTTTCTTTTTTGTCTACCGCCATCATTCGAATGTCTTCACATCTCTCTTTATCTTTCTTTTTCTTTTTCTTTTTTCCTTTTTTCATTTTTGTCTATCGCCATCATTCGAATGTCTTCACATCTCTCTTTCTCTTTCTCATTCTTTTTCTTTTTCCTTTTTTCTTTTTCCTTTTTTCTTTTTTGTCTATCGCCATCATTCGAATGTCTTCACATCTCTCTTTCTCTTTCTCCTTCTTTTTCCTTTTTTCTTTTTTGTCTATCGCCATCATTCGAATGTCTTCACATCTCTCTTTCTCTTTCTTTTTCCTTTTTTTCTTTTTTGTCTATCGCCATCATTCGAATGTCTTCACATCTCTCTTTCTCTTTCTTTTTCCTTTTTCTTTTTCCTTTTTTCTTTTTCCTTTTTTCTTTTTTGTCTATCGCCATCATTCGAATGTCTTCACATCTCTCTTTCTCTTTCTTTTTCTTTTTCCTTTTTCTTTTTTGTCTATCGCCATCATTCGAATGTCTTCACATCTCTCTTTCTCTTTCTTTTTCCTTTTTTTCTTTTTTGTCTATCGCCATCATTCGAATGTCTTCACATCTCTCTTTCTCTTTCTTTTTCTTTTTCTTTTTTCCTTTTTTCATTTTTGTCTATCGCCATCATTCGAATGTCTTCACATCTCTCTTTCTCTTTCTTTTTCTTTTTCTTTTTCCTTTTTTCTTTTTCCTTTTTTCTTTTTTGTCTATCGCCATCATTCGAATGTCTTCACATCTCTCTTTCTCTTTCTTTTTCTTTTTCCTTTTTCTTTTTTGTCTATCGCCATCATTCGAATGTCTTCACATCTCTCTTTCTCTTTCTTTTTCCTTTTTTTCTTTTTTGTCTATCGCCATCATTCGAATGTCTTCACATCTCTCTTTCTCTTTCTTTTTCTTTTTCTTTTTTCCTTTTTCATTTTTGTCTATCGCCATCATTCGAATGTCTTCACATCTCTCTTTCTCTTTCTTTTTCTTTTTCTTTTTCCTTTTTTCTTTTTCCTTTTTTTTTTTTTGTCTATCGCCATCATTCGAATGTCTTCACATCTCTCTTTCTCTTTCTTTTTCTTTTTCCTTTTTTCTTTTTTGTCTATCGCCATCATTCGAATGTCTTCACATCTCTCTTTCTCATTCTTTTTCTTTTTCTTTTTCCTTTTTTCTTTTTCCTTTTTTCTTTTTTGTCTATCGCCATCATTCGAATGTCTTCACATCTCTCTTTCTCTTTCTTTTTCTTTTTCCTTTTTTCTTTTTTGTCTATCGCCATAATTCGAATGTCTTCACATCTCTCTTTCTCATTCTTTTTCTTTTTCTTTTTCCTTTTTTCTTTTTCCTTTTTTCTTTTTTGTCTATCGCCATCATTCGAATGTCTTCACATCTCTCTTTCTCTTTCTTTTTCTTTTTCCTTTTTTCTTTTTTGTCTATCGCCATAATTCGAATGTCTTCACATCTCTCTTTCTCATTCTTTTTCTTTTTCTTTTTCCTTTTTTCTTTTTCCTTTTTTCTTTTTTGTCTATCGCCATCATTCGAATGTCTTCACATCTCTCTTTCTCTTTCTTTTTCTTTTTCTTTTTCCTTTTTTCTTTTTCCTTTTTTCTTTTTTGTCTATCGCCATCATTCGAATGTCTTCACATCTCTCTTTCTCTTTCTTCTTCTTTTTCCTTTTTTCTTTTTTGTCTATCGCCATAATTCGAATGTCTTCACATCTCTCTTTCTCATTCTTTTTCTTTTTCTTTTTCCTTTTTTCTTTTTCCTTTTTTCTTTTTTGTCTATCGCCATCATTCGAATGTCTTCACATCTCTCTTTCTCTTTCTTTTTCTTTTTCTTTTTCCTTTTTTCTTTTTCCTTTTTTCTTTTTTGTCTATCGCCATCATTCGAATGTCTTCACATCTCTCTTTCTCTTTCTTTTTCTTTTTCTTTTTCATTTTTTCTTTTTCCTTTTTTCTTTTTTGTCTATCGCCATCATTCGAATGTCTTCACATCTCTCTTTCTCTTTCTTTTTCTTTTTCCTTTTTTCTTTTTTGTCTATCGCCATAATTCGAATGTCTTCACATCTCTCTTTCTCATTCTTTTTCTTTTTCCTATTTCTTTTTTGTCTACCGCCATCATTCGAATGTCTTCACATCTCTCTTTCTCTTTCTTTTTCTTTTTCTTTTTTCCTTTTTTCTTTTTTGTCTATCGACATTATTCGAATGTCTTCACATCTCTCTTTCTCTTTCTTTTTCTTTTTCTTTTTTCCTTTTTTCTTTTTTGTCTATCGACATTATTCGAATGTCTTCACATCTCTCTTTCTCTTTCTTTTTCTTTTTCTTTTTTCCTTTTTTCTTTTTTGTCTATCGCCATCATTCGAATGTCTTCACATCTCTCTTTCTCTTTCTCTTTGTTTTTCTTTTTCCTTTTTTCTTTTTCCTTTTTTCTTTTTTGTCTATCGCCATCATTCGAATGTCTTCACATCTCTCTTTCTCTTTCTTTTTCTTTTTCTTTTTCTTTTTTTCTTTTTTGTCTATCGCCATCATTCGAATGTCTTCACATCTCTCTTTCTCTTTCTTTTTCTTTTTCCTTTTTCTTTTTTGTCTACCGCCATCATTCGAATGTCTTCACATCTCTCTTTCTCTTTCTTTTTCCTTTTTTTCTTTTTTGTCTATTGCCATCATTCGAATGTCTTCACATCTCTCTTTCTCTTTCTTTTTCTTTTTCTTTTTTCCTTTTTTCATTTTTGTCTATCGCCATCATTCGAATGTCTTCACATCTCTCTTTCTCTTTCTTTTTCTTTTTCCTTTTTCTTTTTTGTCTATCGCCATCATTCGAATGTCTTCACATCTCTCTTTCTCTTTCTTTTTCTTTTTCCTTTTTCTTTTTTGTCTACCGCCATCATTCGAATGTCTTCACATCTCTCTTTATCTTTCTTTTTCTTTTTCTTTTTTCCTTTTTTCATTTTTGTCTATCGCCATCATTCGAATGTCTTCACATCTCTCTTTCTCTTTCTCATTCTTTTTCTTTTTCCTTTTTTCTTTTTCCTTTTTTCTTTTTTGTCTATCGCCATCATTCGAATGTCTTCACATCTCTCTTTCTCTTTCTCCTTCTTTTTCCTTTTTTCTTTTTTGTCTATCGCCATCATTCGAATGTCTTCACATCTCTCTTTCTCTTTCTTTTTCCTTTTTTTCTTTTTTGTCTATCGCCATCATTCGAATGTCTTCACATCTCTCTTTCTCTTTCTTTTTCCTTTTTTTCTTTTTTGTCTATCGCCATCATTCGAATGTCTTCACATCTCTCTTTCTCTTTCTTTTTCCTTTTTTTCTTTTTTGTCTATCGCCATCATTCGAATGTCTTCACATCTCTCTTTCTCTTTCTTTTTCCTTTTTTTCTTTTTTGTCTATCGCCATCATTCGAATGTCTTCACATCTCTCTTTCTCTTTCTTTTTCCTTTTTTTCTTTTTTGTCTATCGCCATCATTCGAATGTCTTCACATCTCTCTTTCTCTTTCTTTTTCTTTTTCTTTTTTCCTTTTTTCATTTTTGTCTATCGCCATCATTCGAATGTCTTCACATCTCTCTTTCTCTTTCTTTTTCTTTTTCTTTTTCCTTTTTTCTTTTTCCTTTTTTCTTTTTTGTCTATCGCCATCATTCGAATGTCTTCACATCTCTCTTTCTCTTTCTTTTTCTTTTTCCTTTTTCTTTTTTGTCTATCGCCATCATTCGAATGTCTTCACATCTCTCTTTCTCTTTCTTTTTCCTTTTTTTCTTTTTTGTCTATCGCCATCATTCGAATGTCTTCACATCTCTCTTTCTCTTTCTTTTTCTTTTTCTTTTTTCCTTTTTTCATTTTTGTCTATCGCCATCATTCGAATGTCTTCACATCTCTCTTTCTCTTTCTTTTTCTTTTTCTTTTTCCTTTTTTCTTTTTCCTTTTTTCTTTTTTGTCTATCGCCATCATTCGAATGTCTTCACATCTCTCTTTCTCTTTCTTTTTCTTTTTCCTTTTTCTTTTTTGTCTATCGCCATCATTCGAATGTCTTCACATCTCTCTTTCTCTTTCTTTTTCCTTTTTTTCTTTTTTGTCTATCGCCATCATTCGAATGTCTTCACATCTCTCTTTCTCTTTCTTTTTCTTTTTCTTTTTTCCTTTTTTCATTTTTGTCTATCGCCATCATTCGAATGTCTTCACATCTCTCTTTCTCTTTCTCTTTCTTTTTCTTTTTCCTTTTTTCTTTTTCCTTTTTTCTTTTTTGTCTATCGCCATCATTCGAATGTCTTCACATCTCTCTTTCTCTTTCTTTTTCTTTTTCCTTTTTCTTTTTTGTCTATCGCCATCATTCGAATGTCTTCACATCTCTCTTTCTCTTTCTTTTTCCTTTTTTTCTTTTTTGTCTATCGCCATCATTCGAATGTCTTCACATCTCTCTTTCTCTTTCTTTTTCTTTTTCTTTTTTCCTTTTTTCATTTTTGTCTATCGCCATCATTCGAATGTCTTCACATCTCTCTTTCTCTTTCTCTTTCTTTTTCTTTTTCCTTTTTTCTTTTTCCTTTTTTCTTTTTTGTCTATCGCCATCATTCGAATGTCTTCACATCTCTCTTTCTCTTTCTCTTTCTTTTTCTTTTTCCTTTTTTCTTTTTCCTTTTTTCTTTTTTGTCTATCGCCATCATTCGAATGTCTTCACATCTCTCTTTCTCTTTCTTTTTCTTTTTCCTTTTTTTCTTTTTTGTCTATCGCCATCATTCGAATGTCTTCACATCTCTCTTTCTCTTTCTTTTTCTTTTTCCTTTTTTCTTTTTTGTCTATCGCCATCATTCGAATGTCTTCACATCTCTCTTTCTCTTTCTTTTTCTTTTTCCTTTTTTCTTTTTTGTCTATCGCCATCATTCGAATGTCTTCACATCTCTCTTTCTCTTTATTTTTCTTTTTCTTTTTCCTTTTTTTCTTTTTTGTCTATCGCCATCATTCGAATGTCTTCACATCTCTCTTTCTCTTTCTTTTTCCTTTTTTACTTTTTTGTCTATCGCCATCATTCGAATGTCTTCACATCTTATTTTTCTCTTTTTTTTTCGTTCTTTTTCAGTACATTTTTTGTTGTTTTGGAGAAATTTGAGTCAAATTGATTCGCTTATTGTTTTAATCCTTTCACCCCCAAGCAAGGCGACAATACTACTAGGACCTGGGTGTTACAGGAAGTAAAAAAGAATGAGACTTTAGCGAGGAAAAGTGAGGAGAAGGACAATAAAAGAACAGGATTAGGAAGGCAAAAAATGGCGATTGATGTTGCATTTAAATTTTTCAAGATTGTAGGTGTCAGGGAAGCAAGTAAATGGAAGGGAGTTCCACAGGTGGAAAGTGCAATAAAAACTGTTAGAATAGAACATATGGTTGCATCTATCTAGTTCAAAAGTAACATGGTGAGACCTAGTTGCCAGTCTAGTAGCAAACTTCAATTCAGGCAGTTGAGTCACCAAAGAGAAAAGCTTATCAAAACAATTATCATGAAAATATTTGTAGAAAAAGACAGAACGAAGCCACATAAATTTCTGTGAGAAAGTGAGTGAAGTCGAGATGCCAGGTCATGATCGATTACATTGCAGATCCTTCTTTAAATTTTGTCAAGAATCTCGACCAGTTATAGCAGCAGTACTCAATGCACGGACGAATAGTAAATTTCTTAATATGCAAGATGACGAGAAACATTTTCTGGCACGACACAGTGAACCAAATTTCCATCAGTAGACGTAGTAATTGATTCAATAAAGTTGCTCCATTTCAGTGGAAAACGTGAGACCAAGAAGCGCTCTCCTTGATTTTAGCATCAGCCATGCAGATGGCAAGTAATATTTAGTCACCCCGCCACAAGGGTTACATGTGGCACAAGGCCGGGTTTAATGTGGGTTATCCGAGCCCCTAGGCTCGGCTAAAAATATTCCCTATTAGAACTCGTTTGAACAGGTTCAGGGATAGTCTACCTCCCCGAACGAGACTCTGCCCTTCGGCTGAGCCTCGTCCGGGTTCCTCTGCCCGAGAGCAGAAAGTTCGACAGAAAAGGTTCTCTGTGATGATTAAATTAAAGAAGTTTTCTTTTGGAGGTGTTCAAATGTACAAACCATTCCATGCTCCAGTTAACCACTGATTGATGGCCATTTCCGAGGGCACTTGCCAGGTTTACTTTACTGTAACTTTCAAAATTCTATCATTATATATTATCAAGATAAAAACTTCACACAAGTTTTATCGAGAGGTCATCACTGAAAATAATGTATCCCAATGGATACAACTTTCATTTCATGCCCCACAACGACGGAAACTTTAGTGAAAAATTATTATTACTGTTTTATTTCCTTTGATTACTGGTGTGTACTCATTTATTTCCGAGGCCCGCCCAGAGACTTAAGGTGAGAAATGTCATCATGACATTTTCCACTGAGCAATTAAAAAGAAAAGGTGTGAGCTGTACTCGTGAGAACCTTTTTTTTATTGTTGTATTTCTTTGAGGCATGGACTTCCAGGGATCCCTTCAATTAGTCTACTGGAATCTTTTCCAATCAATCCTAGGGCTCCAACTACAACAGGGATTGTTGATGTTCCCATGTGCCACATTTTTGAGATTTCGATTTCAAGGTCCTTGTATTTTGATAGCTTTTTGAAAATCTTCAAAGATACATTGCAGTCTGCAGGGACTGCCATATCAATAAGGAGGCACTTTTTTTTGTGGTCTCTAATAACGTATTGCCGATTAGCTTTGTTTGTTCTGTCTGTGTGTATTGTGCAGTCCAATAAAATTGTTACAGGTTGTTGTTGTTGTTGTTGTTGTTGTTGTTGTAGTAGTAGTAGTAGTAGTAGTAGTAGTAGTAGTAGTAGTAGTAGTAGTAGTAGTAATAATAATAATAATAATAATAATAATAATATACTGAGCCTGGATGGTGCGGGCAGTGTAGCAGATATCGGCGTGGAAAGTGGAATTGGTAATCCGGGTTCAAACACCAGGCTAGTCTATTCTGTTCAATTTCTCATAAATTCACTTGGGAAAGGCATGAATCCGCTCTCCTCCACCCAGATTAGCTAACTAGCAGAGTAGGCTCACCGCCTAAACTTGGGTAGCAAAATGTCTAAGAGGACAGCACTGAATTTCAAACCGCGGTGAAGATAAAAAGAAAACCCTTTATTATCTTTCCCAAGAACGCATGGCAATT
Source organism: Acanthosepion esculentum (assembly GCA_964036315.1). Classification (NCBI taxonomy): domain Eukaryota; kingdom Metazoa; phylum Mollusca; class Cephalopoda; order Sepiida; family Sepiidae; genus Acanthosepion; species Acanthosepion esculentum. The sequence continues at coordinate 131,808,604 of OZ038481.1, read as the reverse complement.
CACAGAAAATAAAGAAAAAATATGTGGAGAGTCATGAAGTGGGGGTGGCATTAAATAATACCAATTCATCAGTATATGGCGGCTTCTGCTGAGGATCAAGTGACAGTAGGTCTTCTTTTTAAATTCTGTATATTTCTCATTTCCTGCACAAGGAGCTGGTATTTTAACCATGTTTCGTTTTCTATTTTCATCATCTTTAGATCTTGCAATTTCTTTCGGGCATTCTTTTTCTACCCGCCCCCCTTTACGTTTGTATAATAGAGTAAACGATCTAAATCTGAAAAACCTTGAATAATTTAAATTTTTATTTTCTTGGAAATTTCTTTGGTTTTTATTAAATATGCGGAGACGGTAAAAAGTTCTCCGTTCAAATCACTTCCCAAAATATGACCAAATAACGGAACATGTGAATTCTTTTGGAAGGGCTTCTTGGTCAGGTCGTCAACTTTTCAGCACCTATATATATATGTATATATATATATATATATATATATATATATATATATATATAGAGAGAGAGAGAGAGAGAGAGAGAGAGAGAGAGAGAAAGAAAGAAAGAAAGAAAGAAAGAAAGATGAAGAGAGAGAGAGATGGAGAGAAAAAGAGGAAGGTCGAGAAAGAGATCTCTGTATTTACGAAAACCACAACTTTGGTGTGTCCTGTGAGGGTCGTACTTATTACACATTAGTAATGACTTAGCTTACTAACGCATGCTCCACGGATAGATAGATAGATAGATAGATAGATAGATAGATAGATAGATAGATAGATAGATGTGAAATTGTTTGCCTCTTTTAGAATCAATTATCTTATTCGGTGATTGTAGTCACATTTACAACGTCTTGAAATAAAAATAGCTTCGGTGTTAATTATGATTAATTGCACATTATTCGCTTAATTCTGCACGACTTCCTCACAACCACGATCATATACCGCATCTGCCTCTTTGCAATTCCTCAAAAAAAATATGTTTATCCATCCTGTTCGAGGAGAAAAACAAATCTGATGAGTGAATGGACACACAGATATTTATTTATCTTATTACTATAAACGATATATTTAGTCCGTACACGTTTTTGAATAGGCATAAGCCTGTTTTTACTGTTTTAAACAGTGAAATTAATGTCTGGAGTTCGATATGTCTAAGAAAATGCTTCTCTACATAAAACCAATCTATATTCCCGCTTTTCATCATGCAAGCCATTGTTTAAGCTGAGTAGTACTTACCAGAAACCATAGTGACGAAACAAGTTCGACTATCTTATTCAAGAAATGCGCATCTCTTTTTAGAACCTTTCAATATCTGCTAATTTAATTTCCTATCCTAAAATTCAACAAATTAATTTTAAGCAGTTTAATGAATCTAATGGTTAGAATTCCCGACAATATTTTTAATGCAGTAAACGTGATTTTATATATAAATAATATTTATATGTCAAGAGATATGACAGATCTGTCTCACTTTTATCAGATTGTCGTTCGTATGCTAACGAGGTAGAAGCTTGTAAAATTCGACAGTACAGAAGAAAAATTTCGGCAAATAATAAAATAGGTGTTCGCCTGCGTGTATAAGTGCGCGTGCGCACGTTTGTGTGTGTGTGTTAAAGACAACGTTAAATTTCCCGATGTCCTCCAATGACAACAGTTCGTGAAAAAAATAGATTCTCATCATGCGATCGTGAGGGATAAGAAATACACCCACAACCCTATTCCATTAGTTGGTGTGTAAAGAATAAGGTAATCTCATCCCGGAGATATTGGATATATTTGACTATTTAATGGGTAAAGAAGAAACGAAGATCAAAGAAACACAAAGAAATCATTGTACTTTCATCTTGGATACAATCCAATTAACCAAAGGGAAACAGAACACAAGCATTATTCCGTAATCCTATATTTTACATTGCGGGAGTAAAAACTACCAACGTTAGTTTTGTGGAAAGCCGATAATCTCGAGGCTGTAAATCTGGCCGGATGTAGAGAAACGGAGGAAGTTTGTCAGGCTTATAAATGCAAAAAGCGCCCTTTTATTATGACCTTCCGCCCAACAAAAATAAAGTTTAGCAAATATCTACATACATAGGCGGCTGCAGCGCAATGAATTTAATCTCGCTGACCATTCATAGTAATGTTAACTATTTCTCCTTTTCAATACAGAAATATATTTTTACCTGATGTTGGCATTGTACACTCTACAGCAACTTTGTTTGTCTTTCATTACAAACATTCGAACTCCGAATTTCTGAAGCACAAACGTTTCAACTGACATCCAATACCAGTTACGTGTTCTTTTATCACTCCATACGTTTTTATATTTTGTACTTTGTAATCTAAAATTTATTTAAAAAATATTAATCTTGTGCTTGTTGCTCGTCAGTATCTGTTCGTATTTGAAAAACGCTTAAACAAAACGTGTTAGTAAGGTGTGATAGATAAACATAGATATATGCGATTTCTCACACATCCTTAGAAGATAAATAGATAAATTGCTTTTCCTTTCAGTCCACTTAATTATCTGAGTTTGTTAGGACATTCGTCTCCAATCCATCTTTGAGTTAATTTAAGGGTCAGTGTTTTCAGGAATGCTGTCTCCAGATGCCTTTGAATTGGCAAACATAAAATGTTGTTAATGATTTTAGATAATCATAAAAGTAGTCGTCTGAAGAAGTTTGTTTGAACTGGTTCGAGTCGAATAAGGGAAAAGAGTGATTGCATATTTTTACAAATTGTTCACTCAATGCAATGCCCAAGAGTCACTCAAAATAGAGTGTTGCTGATGAAGATTGATACATGTAAATTTGGGAGATGGGTAAGATGTACGTTTATGGGATACGTAGGAAAGACATGGGTTAATAAGAACGACCTCATTTCAAATAAGTCGAACAGCCTCATACAACCAACAATCCAGATTCACAGCCTCGAGATTTCCGGCTTTCCACAAAACTAAAATCGTCAATAAGCAGACCGTGAACGAGATTAAGGAGAATGCGACGTCGAAATTGATGGCCAACCCAAAAAAGAATTCTGTAGACTGATTTAATGAGTAGGTTTGAGATGTTCCAAGGAAGGAATTTTAAATGAAACAAAGTCGTCAGTGCCCTAGGTGGGCTATTCGCATCAATACGAAGAGAAGGCTTGATAGACGAACTTACCATATAAAACATTGGGGTATTTCTATAATGTTTTATATAATAGAGTTATTTTCGTTTGCAGTGGCGATGCCAGATTGGAGTGTCTTTTTTTATATAAAAATGGTAGACTCTTCGAACATATTTATGAGACCTGGAGGAGGTGAAAAGGCCGACTCCGTGAAAGAGCTGAGGTTAGCAATAATAATTTTTTAAAATATTTAAAGGTTCACCTTGGGAAACCTTTTGATAGTCATAAATACTTGACAAAATATTAATTTTATAGATTATTTACATTATTCGGACTATTGTCCTCATCTTTGTCGCCATATTTATTACAACGTTTCGGCCTTTCAGTATCTGTCTATATTTCGGAGATGAGGTATTATGTACACTATTTACATTATTCGGACTATTGTCCTCATCTTTGTCGCCATATTTATTACAACGTTTCGGCTTCAGGTGGTTGGAATGTCGAGCTGAACCCTTTATTTCGCTCACTGGGGTAGACTGTTCTAGTTCCACGTGTCATGTTTAATGGATGTCAGTTGTCAGTTATTTTCTGTTAATTCCTATCTCCAAGTTCTCCACTGCCTTAACCGGGTATTGAACTCACACTCTTTGGGTCATGTCACTGGAACTAATAACGCCTTTATCCACTGTGCCATGTGTCCTTGAGGGAAATTAAGAGGAGATAACTGATAACTTACATCCATTAAACATGGCACGTGGAACTAGAACAGTCTACCACAGTGAGCAAAATAAAGGGTTCAGTTCGACATTCCAACCACATGAAGAAGGCCGAAGCGTACAACGGCCGAAACGCTGTAATAAATATGGCGACAAAGATGTGGACATTAGTCCGAATAATGTAAATAGTGTACATAATACCTCATCTCAGAAATATAGACAGATACTGAAAGGCTGAAACGTTGTAATAAATATGGCGACAAAGATGAGGACAATAGTCCGAATAATGTAAATAGTGTACATAATACCTCATCTCAGAAATATAGACATATACTGAAAGGCTGAAACGTTGTAATAAATATGGCGACAAAGATGAGAACAATAGCCCGAATAATGTAAATAGTGTACATAATACCTCATCTCAGAAATATAGACAGATACTGGAGGGCCGAAACGCTGTAATAAATATGGCGACAATGATGAGGGCAATAGTCCGAATAATGTAAATAGTGTACATAATACCTCATCTCAGAAATATAGACAGATACTGTCATTCGAAATAAAAATAACACGAACGACATTACAAAGATAAAAATAGCACAATTATCAAAATATAAGACCATATATCGTAGAAAAACAAACAAGCAAAAATGGATACCTGACGATAGCCAGTGGGTATTTGATGGAAACGTTGTATCTATAACAACATCATCTAACAAACAAAGATAAGAGCAATAGTTCTGCTAAGTCAAATATTTATTCAGAATTGTTCAGATCTGATGTTAACAATATTTTGGCCTATTCATTCTTCAGCCGTAACTTTCTGGAGAGGTTTCCATTTTTATTCATGAATTTTCACCTGAGGACTATTGGAGAATGGATCGGTCGAAACGATGTCAATAATAGTAAATACACAAAGAAGAAATGTAAACATCAAATTTAAACAATGCATTGCTCGCCTGCATATAGGAATATTTCGTTACTGTTAATTTTCTAGTGGGGAGGGCCTTACTGTCTTAAATCAACATTCAGATTCCAGGCTTTTAAATCGACTCGAACACCAACCACTGGCACATATTTCTTCACGTGACAGGAGACATTTTAGGTTCGCTTCTTTGAGGCAAAGCCAGATGTAAGGATTGAACTTGTTACACGGAAATAATTGGCTGCTTGAGGATTTTGTTAAAACACTATAAAGTCTTATTTATTCACAGTCACCTGCCATTTTAAATCAAAATTAGGTTGTTTACTTTTCTCATATAATTAACTGTCTAAGGATTCTCCCGGAGCTACACTCACCAATCCACACCCACAAGCTTAGGGGGGAAAAACAAAAATAAAAAATAATCCTCCTTTTTAGCAATTTTAGCATAGTTACAAATGTTTTCAGCTATTTCGTTGTTGCTTCACATTTCCATGTAGCATTCTTTGTTTTTATTCGCCTTCATCCATCGGCTTCATTCATCATCGTGTTCGCAACTGAGGAATAACCATATTTTTTTTTATCGTCACGATGCTTTTATTCATTTACAAAAATTTGTGGTTAGATCCAACGTGCTTTAGGCTGACTCGGCCACGGATGGCGCCGTCGTCGATCAAGAGCCGGAGAACGCATCTTTTTCTTTAAAAAGATTTCACGAATATTCAGGCCGGTAGATGAAAATAAATAAATATGCTGTTTAATAAATAAACGGAGCTTCTACTCAAATACGGGTATCCACTAAAAATAACGTTTAAAGCGATATCAGATTAATAAATAAAAAATCCGTTGCTTTTTTAGAAATTGACTTGTTTGCGTTCGGATACGAAACTTTCGAGAATCTAGGAAGGGTTTGCATTTGTAAAGCACTATTCGGTTTTGCTTGATTCCTGGCTGAATCGGTTTAAATCACGTCGGCTCTAACGATGGTTTCTCCTGCAAAGGAGAACGCAGTTTGTTTTTTTTTTTAATAAATCTTACGTTTTTGCAAATTTTTCTTTTTATTACAGCGTTTCGGGCTTTCATTGTCTGTCTATATTTCTGAGATGAGGTATTATGTACACTATTTACATTATTCGGACTATTGTCCTCATCTTTGTCGACATATTTATTACAACGTTTCGGCCCTTCAGTATCTGTCTATATTTCTGAGATGAGGTATTATGTACACTATTTACATTATTCGGACTATTGTTCTCATCTTTGTCGACATATTTATTACAACGTTTCGGCCATCCAGTATCTGTCTATATTTCTGAGATGAGGTATTATGTACACTATTTACATTATTCAGACTATTGTCCTCATCTTTGTCGCCATATTTATTACAACGTTTCGGTTCTTCAATATCTGTCTATATTTCTGAGATGAGGTATTATGTACACTATTTACATTATTCGGCTCCTACAGGGACCGACTATTTTACCTTTAGCGATGGATCGTATATAAGAGTTCTTAAGATATATATTTCATGTCGTTATTAATTCATTAGGATATGTGGATAGCATAACGGTTATCGACGTGAAAAGTGAAATCGGCGAGCCAAGTTCAAATTCCAGCTCAGGTTCACTTCGTACTTGATTTTATTTGTTCTTTCTTACCATCATCTATGGCTTAAATAAGCAGGGTAAACTGGTCTCTCAAGCCTTGGCTGACAGCACTCTGATTTCAAAACCGTGGAGAAGGCAATGAAAACCACTCTGATATGTCATGGCAGTTCACAGATAATAAAGAAAAAGAAAATTTGTGGAGAGTCATGATCTCCTACGCCCTAATTTTTTTCTTATCGGATGATAAATTATATAAAAACTGTCAGAATGTTCTTTTTATCCGAGCGCTTTCGGCTATACATTTACCCATTTTCATAGATTATATTTTAACTGTTAAAATTAGAAATAGTTTGTTGTATGTATGTTTTATAAAATGTTTTCATTTTTTTGTTTCAAAACACGGTCAAGATATTATGTCCATGTTCAATGTTATTAAAGGTTGGTTTGTATGTTTTTATTAATAAGGCTTCCATTATTTTTAGAGCTTTTTTTTGCATGTGGATGATGCTATTATATTAGTGTTGTCGACAAGTATGTTCCGAATAGTGTCCGGTAGGTCTCCATGAATATTTAAATGTGATCTAATTGAGCTATTGTCAGAAAGGTGTAGAGTTAGTCTGCGTGTTAAACATGTTGTAGTATGGCCTATATAATTATTTACGAAAGTTGATTGTTGAGGAATACAATTTCTTAATGGGCATTTGAATTCGTAAATAAAAGGACACTTGTATTTTTTTTAAAAAGAAATTGTGTGTGTGGGTATTAAGTTGGCGATTGTTTCGTTGGGCCGTTGTTCAACCTCTTCAACTTTCATCGGGACTGATTATTTTTTTCTCTCTTTGTTTAAATCACTTTCGAAAACAAATTATTCGACAGAATTAAATCCACATGCTGAAGAAAATTCCCAACAGATATATTTTGTGATTTTTTTACCACTGGTCATACTAATGCAACCAGATGTTTAAAATTAAACAAATCCCGATGAGTACATCTCAACTGAAGTGAGACAGCTAAATGATATATCCATTAGGCCGACATTCAGCTAGAGACAGAGTAAGAAAAAAGTGTGTCTCTGTGTTTGTGTGATTGAACATCGTGTTTTGAAGGTTTCCTTTTTTATGTTGATGCATTAAAGTTATTTACAACTGCGAAAATTGAATTGAACATTTTTATTACATTTTAAGAAGAGATCCGTTAGAAATATATTCGCAGCCCCCGTGGAATTTCCCCGAACTAACTTGTTAGTATTTTAAGCGTCAATCTGTACATTTTTTTTCTTTTTCCTTCTCATTCTTCTTATTCATTAAAAAAAACGAAATAATCCATGGATAATGGCAAATCTTCAAGTAACACACCCACACATTAAGACAATGAACTCTTTTATATATATATATATATATATATATATATATATATATATATATATAGGCGAGCTTCGTTTGTATCCAACACTCCTTACGAAAAATGATTGGAATTCAGCTAATCACAAAACATTTTTATCATTTTCTTTTTCTTCTTCATATTTTTCCGTCTCTCATTCCTTCTTTCTTATCAGTCCCCTGGTTCATTTTTGTGGGGTAGGGTAGGGTGTTGTTTGGGAATAACTAACTTGATGAGAATTATCAACACCAACCAACTAATTGCCTACAGGCGCATTTCGGTCTCTATTCTACTGACATCATTAGCTTAGATCGCAGACCAGTGACTTCGAGCCTCACTAGGTGTTTCAAATTTTCGACCTGGTGTCAAACTAAACTCCGATATCGCCTACCATAATGAGATGGTGAACAAAACTGTTTCTTTGGACAATTCACCAATCCTTATTGGGCTCCCAAATATTGTGGTCTTGTGCCAGGCTAGGCTAAGCTTAGTAAGATTGCTTCCTACCGTAGTGCACTGATTACTAAACACTGCTTGTTGACCAGTTCGCTAATGTAGTGAGTTTGATCCCTACAACGCGCCCAAAGACTGTGACCTTGTACCCAACAAAGTTAATGTACATTTAAACGGATATGTGGGAGAATATATTTACCAAAATATATAAATTTAGATGTGCTAATTAAGTAAAGTCTGGCACAAGGCCACAAGTATATGGCACCCAATGTTAATCAATCAATAGTAATGGTTTTCGAAACCATTACTCATTAACCATACACTGAAGCCTCCCCAATTCTGTTTTAGAAATATACACTTACATGACACACGCATCTACACCTGTTATATGGAACGTATAAATTCACATACACATACGCATATATATAAAGAGTCCGCCATAAAAATGTATACAGACTACAGGAAAATAAAAATTTATATAGATATGGTAATATTAAATTAATTCAGGCATCACGAGATTATTACAAGTTACCTTTGGACTCTACAATCACAAGAGATTTCAAAATTGTAGCCTTCAGCTTCCAGACATTTATCAGTACGACGAACTACTGCTTGATCAAAGCGTCCAGTAGGATTGATGAACATGCTTTTTCAATTTCTTGTCTAAGGGCCACCAATGTAGATAATTTTCTGCGATACCCAACATCCCTTAGGGTTCCCATAAGTAAAACTACGAAAGACATGATTTTCCTTTCCTGAAGTGTGTATACATTATTTGGCGGAATATATATATATATATATATATATATATATATATATATATATATATATATATATATATATATATGCACATTTCATTAAAAACGACAGACAACGTGCTTTTATTTAGTTTTTATACAATTTCTCATGCGATCTAATAATTTTTTTCTTATCGGATGATAAATTAGATAAAAACTGTCAGAATGTTCTTTTTATCCGAGCGCTTTCGGCTATACATTTACCCATTTTCAAGGATCATATTTTAACTGTTAAAATTAGAAATAGTTTGTTGTATATATATTTTATAAAATGTTTTCATTTTTTGTTTCAAAACACGGTCAAGATATTATGTCCATGTTCAAAGTTAATATTATTAAGTGTTGGTTTGTTTGTTTTTATTAATAAGGCTTCCATTATTTTTAGCCTTTTTTTTTTTTGCATGTAGATGATGCTATTATATTAGTGTTGTCGACAAGTATGTTCCGAATAATGTCCGGTAGATCTCCATGAATATTTAAATGAGATCTAATTGAGCTATTGTCAGAAAGGTGTAGAGTTAGTCTGCGTGTTAAACATGTTGTAGTATGGCCTATATAATTATTTACGAAAGTTGATTGTTGAGGAATACAATTCCTTAATAGGCATTTGAATTCGTAAATAATATTTGCCCTATTTGAAGGAAAGAAGGATTGCTGCCTAAATACACAAATACATACACACACACACACACACACACACACACACACACACACACACACATATATATATATATATACATATATATATATATATATATATATATATATATATACATACATACATACATACATTCATTCATACATGCATACATATATATATATATATATATATATATATATATATATATATATATATATATATATAATAAAATGCTGAAACACTAATATTCCATGTTTATAAATTATTACATTGGAATCGTAATCACGATCCAAATCATCAGAGCTACAAATTCAAAAAGAAATCGGAAAATACAACTCAGGGTATAAAAAACAAAATTTCAGTGAGAGTGTATATGCGGGTGTGGGAAACAAGTTTGAAAGTGATATATAATTTTATTTATTTTAGAATATTAAAACATGCTAAAAATTGCTACACAATTGTTGTGGGTCTCTCTCCTTTTACACAAGATGGACTCGTCTAAAGTATACTTATACTGACAGAGTTGGAGACAGGGTGGAGATACGTTGAGACAAGGTTGAGATACGTTGAGTCTGGATGAGAGATACGGAGACAGTACACAAGGTGTTCACAGAGAGTTATACGAGAGTCCAGAGAGAGATAATTACGGCTTCACTTACAGAGACTTGTACATATACTTTCTACTAACCCGCATTCTTGGACTACTAATCTTCACTTCAAGTTTATATTCTTACGTTCAATACACTTATTTTCCTATTTCAATTACTGGCGTTGTTTATTTATTTGCGCAGGATTCCATCCCCGGAATCCACAACAATTTGGCGACGAGGACTTCGGACCCACACGGAAAGAAAAAAAAAATTTTCTCTCGTCACCACAACAACTTGGCAACGAGGACTTCGGACCCACACGGAAAGAAAAGAAATTGCCGTTGCACAACAACTGGATGACAAAGATTTACAAGGATTTGCGAGGATTTTGCGTGACCACCGTGATTAAAAGGTACTTCCTCAAAATACGGAAAATCGAGGTTTTCGTAAGACTCTCATCATGGAGGATTTTAAAAGTATTTTGGTAGAACTTGTAAAATACCAAAATGAACAGCAACTACAACTCCAAGAAAGAATGGAAGAGAAGTGGCAAAAACAATTGATCTCTCAACAGGAAAAAATGGAAAAATGTAATACTACAAACACAGAAGGAAAATCAAGAAAGACAGCTCGAATTTCAGAAGGAAAATCAAGAAAGACAAATGCAACTACAGGAATTAATATTAAAAGTAACGGGTAACACACAACAAAAGAATATCGAAAAAGAGGCGACTTTTTCTCAAGACGCAGTTTGGAACACAATAGAAACATTTAAATACTCTCTAGAAGATGATAAAAATTTCGGGGACTATTACAGACGTCATGAAGACATTTTCAACATTGGTTGCCAAAATTGGACGGAAGCTAAGAAGCTACGTTTATTAGTCAGGAAATTGGGAACAGATAAGTACACAACATTTGTGGACTATATTCTACCGAAAAAGACAAACGATTTGATGTATGCCGAGGCAATTACATGCCTTACGGAGCCAAAGACTTCACTTTTTCACAAAAGGTGGAAATGTCTCAACCTCGTAAAAAGCGAAAATGAGGACTACTCCACGTTCGCCGCAATCGTGAACAAGCATTGCGATGACTTTAAGTTGGCAGAATTGACTCCGGACAATTTTAAGTGTCTTATTTTCGTACAGGGATTAGTCTCAGCCAATGACAGTGAAATGCACAAAAGAATACTCTCGAAGCTTCAAAACGAGCCTGGATTAACGCTACAAACATTGTCAGAAGACTGCCAAAAATGCTTGAGTATAAAAAAAGACTCTAAGGATATCGAGGAATCGGGAGTAGCACACATACGTAAGTTGAACAAAAGTTTACGATTTTACACCCCGCCCCACGGAAGAAAAACAAAAATTTCATGATAAAGGAAATATTACAAGGTATAAGGCGATTAATGACTGAGATCAAAGCAAATATAAGCCCCCCCCCCCATCTGCATATTACAGATGTGGTGGGTTACACTGGAATAAAGGCTGTCGATTCAAATACAAGAACTGTTTAGCTTGTGGAAAAATGAGACATAAGGCATCTCAATGCAGAAACAAAAAACACACTAGTAGAGTAAGAACTCCTAGAATGGACTATGAAGACAAACTAAACACAAGAAAATACGTGGAACTCGAGATTTTAAATAAAAAGGTAAAATTACAGTTAGACTCATGTTCGGATCTAACTATAATTAATCTACAAACATGGAGGAAGCTAAATAGACCGACCATGATGCATACACAGAAAAGTCTGTTACAGGGAAGCGTATCAAATTTGAAGGAGAAGTAATTCTAAACGTAAAATTCCATGGAAAAACGAAAACATTGAAGATATTTGTAATGAAAAACACAGAAAATTTGGTGGGCACAGATTGGATGCAAAAATTTGACGTATGGGATTTATCCATTAGCTCATCTTGTAAGAAAATAGAGTGCGAGCCGTCAGAAGCTACAAAATTAAAAGAAGAACTACACAGTCAATTCGCCGAAGTATTCTCGAGCGGTTTGGGACGATGTAATGAGATTGCAGGTAAAATTGAACTAAAGGAAAATGTTCAGCCCGTATTCAAGAAAAAGTGAAACGTGCCTTTCGCAACCATAGAAAAAATTGACAAGGAGTTAGATAGATTGGTACCAACTGGAATCCTTTCACAAATCGAATTCAGTGAATGGGCGGCACCAGATGTCTACGTAAAGAAAAAATCCGGAGAAACCCGTGTTTGCGCAGATTTCTCGACTGAGTTAAACAAGGCTATCAAGGATTATCACTACCCATTGCCAAGCCCGGAGGAAATATTTACCAAGCTTAACGGTGATAAGGTATTTTCTAAGATTGAATTAAGTGAAGCTTATCTTCAGATTCCAGTAGCAGAAGAAAGTACAAAAATGTTATGCATCAATACTCACAAAGGACTTTACAAATTTAACAGATTGCCATTTGGGATAAAAGTAGCACCGTCAATCTTCCAACAGACTATGGATACCATGCTCATGGGACAGAACTTTGCTACTGCTTACTTAGACGACATTTTAATCAAAAGTGATAATGTAGAAGAACACGCAACGCACATTAAAGATGTCTTTAAAAGAATTCAGGATTTTGGTTTTAAAGTGAAGGAGAAAAAATGCGATTTTTTTCTAAAAGAAATCAAGTATCTAGGCCATATAATCAATGTAAATGGCAGAAAACCAGATCCAAATAGGGCATCTGCAATAAAAAATATGTCTGAGCCGAAAAATGTCGCAGAGTTGCAAAACTTTCTTGGTCTAGCGAACTATTACGGTGAATTCATTGAAAACATGCACAAATTGAGAGCTCCTCTCAATGAATTATTGAAAAAAGAAAACAAATGCCACTGGACGGAAGATTGTCAGAAAGCTTTTAAGGAGATCATAAAGAAATTAACGTCTGATCTAGCACTGACGTATTTTGATCCCAAACTGGAAATTATCATTGCTAGTGACGCAAGCTCACACGGAGTGGGAGCTTGTATATTACACAAGATGCAGGATGGCACAAAGAAACCTATAGCTCAGGCATCTAGATTGTTGTTACCAGCAGAGAGGAATTATTCGCAAATTGAGAAAGAAGCGTTAGGCATAATATTCGCCATAACTCTTTTCCACAGATACATATATGAAATAGAGTTTACTCTTCAAACTGACCATAAACATCTTCTCACTATATTCGGATCGAAAAAAGGACTACCAATTTACACAGTCAACAAACTTCTGAGATGGGGAACTATATTATTAAATTATAATTTCAAACTAGAGTTCCTACCGTCAAAGAAAATTGGTCATGCGGATGGATTATCTAGATTGGTACCTGCGAAATGCAAACCTCTGGAAGACTCTGTAATAGCAGCTTTGCGAACCGAAGACGAAATTAGTAAAGTGCTAAACAATACAGTAAGGGAATTACCAGTGACCTTGTTAGAAATCAGAAGAGAAGCTGAAATGGATGAATTCATACAAAGTACAAAGAGAAAAATAGAAGAAAATGAAAGAACAGTTTTTCAATTTGTGATCACGTATTACTTTATAATGAAAGAGTAGTCATACCCAAATCTTTAATAAGACGAATTCTGAAAGACTTTCATCTAGGACACCCAGGGAAAAATCGTATGAAAGCGTTAATGAGAAGTTTAGTGTACTGGCCTAATATGGATAATGACATTACTCAAATGGTAGAAAAATGTAGAGGCTGTGCTGCGTTAGCAAAGGCACCACCTATTATACAAAAACCATGGCCTAAGGGAGACAGACCTTGGTCTAGAATCCATGCGGACTAAGCAGGACCCATAGATGGATATTACTACTTGATAACGGTAGATAGCTTTAGCAAGTGGCCAGAAGTTTTCAGATATAAAAACCCTTCGACGGAAAACACTATTAATTGTCTACACGAGTTATTCGCAAGATTCGGAGTGGTAGATTGCCTTGTAACGGATAATGGCACCCAATTCACCTCGAGCGATTTTCAAGAATTCTTGTGCGACTTATCAAGTCAAACATATTAAAATAGCACCATACAATCCACGATCTAACGGGCAATCCGAAAGGTTTGTGGACACGCTTAAGAGAGCCTTGAAAAAAGCAGAGGACGTACAAACAGAAAGAGCCATACAACAGTTCCTACAAGTCTACAGAATCACCCCGAACGGAAACACACCATCTGGCCTTTCGCCAGCTGAAGTGATATTTGCCCGCAAAATACGGTCTGTTTTTGATAAACTATTACCCAGCAAAAATAAAAACCGTCATACACCGATAGTGTCTAAAAGGTCCTTCAAACCAGGCGAACGGGTCTATTTCAGAATGTTTAAGAATAATATGGCATACTGGGAACCAGGTACGATAATAAGCAGACCGGGGAATGTTCTGTACACGATCCAAGGCGAAAAATTCACTCACAGGAGACATATTAATCAGATACAAAAAAGACGGGTAGAGGAAAATGAAGACTCAATAGAGGCGATTTTTGAAGCATTTGAAATTCAAAGACCACAAGTAGCCACGGAGATTAGAAGAACAAGCAGGAAAAGAAAATTCACAGAACCGCTAATAATAGACCATAAGCGAAAATATATTAACTGCCCACCAAAAAGAAGCTAGGGAGGGGTATGCAAAATTATTTTTTTTTCCGTAACAGATTCTATTTATAACCGTTTGGTGAAAGACTATAATTCATTTTTAATTATTAATAATCTTTGAAAAAGTAATTTTACTAATCAGTTTCAACCCCAAATATTTTTCAATATTTTATGTTATTTCTGCATGTTACTAGGTTATGTGGGAGTCATTTTGACGATTACACACACACACACACACACACACACACACACACACACACACACACACACACGCACACACACAGATATATATATATATATATATATATATATATATAATAAATAGATAGACAGACTTCAAGTCATCTGAATATCGCGTAAGCGTGAAACTCGAGTTACGACTAGAACGTTGGTAAGCGTTTTGGGTTCGGTCTAGGTAATCTGGGCTTCGAGTACTTTACTGGGCAGGTAAGTTTGCCTTCAGGCATTTTTTTTTTTTTCACCCTTGTCGGTTTTATTCAAAAGTTCTAGGTTTTGGCAAGTTCACCGTTGGTTCCACGAACGGTTTTTTCTTTAATATATATATATATATATATATATATATATATATATATATGAAGAAATATAGTTTTAAGGTGTGCTATATTTATGGGATAAAATGCTCAATATCAGAGATAGAGCGTATGTATGGTATGTATGGTAGACGCAATACGGCGTCCAGCATGAAACAGGCTGTCGCCTCTGAGTGTTGATTTCAATGTTCACTTTTATATTTATAAAGTTTCGAATAAGCTGATTCTAACACCTCAGACTCACAGAATTAGAATCATTCTACTATTATTAAAATCCCGTGACTTCTTGACCTCTAACCTGACATGGACGAGTATTCCAGTTCATGTGCGTACCTGTGTGCGTTCGTGTGTGTCTGTGTGTGTGTGTACATGCGTGCTCGCACTGTTCACTTTTCTGTTAATTTTGATTTATTGTGTCTTTGTCTACACATGTTTTCCCTATTTCCTTTCTCTTTTGTGTTTTTTGTTATTTATTGACTTATTTGTACTGTGCAGAAAATATTCAGCATAAAATAAATCAGCAATCAGTACATTTTTTTTAATATTGTATCGACGTTCAATTTAGAAAAGCAGAAAAACGTAAGTCAATAACATCGCCATAAACCTCGCAATATATTTTAAGTTAAAATTTTTAACCTAACTCTGATTTCCTTTCCTTCGAATATATAAAAAATATAGATAATTAAAGTCTTTTAAAATTCGTTTGTTTATTCTCCTAATTTAGTTTTAGCTAAAATCATAAAGCTGTTTATTATTTATTTATTTTTTTTTTTTTAGTGAAATATTTTACGCTATTTTAAAAATTGAGATATTTAAATGTTGGGAATTATAATATTGAGATTACACTCAGGTTTCACCCAGTAAATGTTGTAACAGTTATCTCCCGTTGGTTCACGGTTGTTTCCCTTTGATTAGATTACGCTGATTTCCTTGTCTGGGCGCCTACTTTTGCAGTTTTGTCTAACTAAGCCACGTAAATAAATTACTAGATTAGCATTATATTTGATTAGAAAAAATACTAAATAAATAAAACGATAATTCGATAAGAATAAAAGCAAAAAACGAATCGCAATTGTCATTTTTTCAGTATCAGTTGTTTGTTTTTTTGCTTTAGGTAAAAAGAAGAAAAACAAAAAATCCATTGGGCCAATTATTTTTCTATTTTCAATAAAACAAAAAGAATTTAATACAGTCTGGGGCGAAGCGAAATGGTAGCGCGTGTACAAATAAAGATACAAAGATTATTTTCCAGTTGCACCAATGTTTCATGTCATCTATTTTTTTATCTGATTTTGAGCGCAATTTTTGACACCAGTAGTAAATATGCAATTACATTAACCACCAAATTGCCTTTATTAATTTTATGAAGAATGTTATTGGATGTCAAGATAAAACAAAATCCATGGGATAATAAAATAAATAATAAAAATATACTGTAGTGACTACTCCCAAGCCCACAAAATACTTAATAATTATTGGCTAGAAAATAAGTACTATTTACTACATGACAATTTATCCATCGCAGTAGCCACACCAAATTTTCTGACATTGACTTTGCCAAACTTGGTTTAGTAAAAAAATCAGTGATTGGTTGATTTTTGACCAATCGTATAATTTAAACATTCCTTTCGATATTTTTCCTGCTCCTCTCTGGAGCCTACTCAAAAAGTATAAATACCACGAAAATAAAACAATAGAACAATAGTAGAACAAATAAATCAACAGAGCTAAACTACGTACGTGTACCTACATTCTTCTACTCACACACACACAGACACAAAACTACAATTGCACTACGCTGTGAACTGTCTGTCCAAAAGCCAAGTAACAAACTCAAAATTCTATTATCCTTTTGTACAAGCTTTTTCATACTTGAACTCAGTTATCATTTATCTGAACATTTAAACAAGAAAGTTCTTTAATACATATTTTCAACCTTGCATCAGTACAAGAGAAACTACTTCCTTTTTCTTAATTTTATTTCATCAAGCACGATTGTTGTACTCGTCTATTTTCAATACATTTTATTGTTGATTACTACATAATCTCTTGTGATTTTTTTCTTGTGTCTTTTGCAAATTTAAATGTGATGTGCTAACCAAAAACGCAACCTTCACCAAAGCCTTCTTAACAATTCTAAACGAAATCTAATTAGCACGTCACAATACCATTAGCTCTAAACAGACATACTAGTGCACACATCTGGAGTTTTTTTTTTTTTTTTTGGTCGAGGATATGGTACATGTATTACCAGCTTAGTCTCATAGACAATGACTACTGTTGTGTGTTCGATCCCTGCTAGATTCACCTCATATGGTTTTATACCAGATTGAGCGAATTTTGAGATATATTAAGTTAGAATAAAAGTTCGTAGCATTTTTCAGTAAGTGGCGTTTGAAGCCATCGTTTTGTTTCACACATGACTGAAATTGATGACATATGCATATGCTGACAGGTAAAATTTCAAGGTGTCTTTCTCTATGATTTATGTGTAGATTATTTGTGAATTTTAAATGTTATTTTATTAAATTAGAAAATAGAGTAAAATGAGATGCATTTTCATCATTTGATGCCCTTTTATTTCAGGAAAGTCAAATTGCTGGACAAATAACAAAAAAGATATGTGCCGTTTATGGAGATTGTGCCATAGCTGAGTGTATTGCTTGTAAGTGGCTCGCTGGGTTCAGAAACAGAATTTTGATCTGGAAGACTGAGAATGTTCTGGCACGTCTGAAGTCTTTGATGATGAGCAAATTAAAACTCTGATCGAAAATCATTCAGGTCCCGTGACATGGGACATCGCATAAGCCACATATCTCATAAGAACAGTGTAGGCATTTGATAACACTTGGATACATGAATTGCTACACTGTTTGGACTGTCGTGCCTTCTGGGCTCCATCAGGTGCATATCAATCCAGGCGACCTACAGGGAATTTTGAATGGAAACCTTTATTCCTAGTGGATATAGTCAACCCACTGACAGGGAGATCCTTGTCCATTGTTAGAAACACAGAGACGGGATATCGCCGAGATGCTCTACATATCTTATATGAGTGTTGTAAGATATTTGAAAACATTGGATACATGAATCGTTATAATTTTTGAATGCTTCACAATTTAACTGGAAGAAATCGTTTGAATTTTCTTTTGGGAAACGAAATGAGCCACCATTAACGATTTGAAAAGCTAGTCTGTATCCAAAGAAGATCCGAAGGGTGACCGATGGGCAGACCCGGGCACCAAACTGTTAATCGTTAATTAACGAAGTTAATATTTTCATCAAAGATTTAACTTTTAAGTTAACTTTGAAAATCATTATTGGACTAGTTAACTTCCGTTATATTTAACTTGACTTCCGTTAATAAGAGTCGAATAAAAATGACGAAAATAAGCGGACGATTTCAAGAAAGAAGATGAATTTATTCAATGATAACTTATATATATTCAATGAGATATAAGGATATACTACAATATAAGATAGAGAACAGAAGTGTTTCAAATCAAACATAACTCTTGCTTCTCTAGAGTTCTCTTTCATATATATTCCAAAAAGCAGCCGATTCAAATATTCTTAAAATTCGAGTGAGTAAAAGATCGTAGTCTATACTTTATTATTCTTCTTTTCAATTTATTGTTGTCATTTTTCACTGAGGGTGTCCAGCTTTCATTAATCACTTTATTCATTTGAACATTCTCCTTCCCTTGTCTCTTCTTTCATTTTCTTTACCCTCTCGCTCTCTTGATTCTATATCTTTAGTTTTAAAAAAGCATCGTACGTAGTTATTTCATTTCATCATTTAAGTTTAAATGCATAGTACCCAATTGTTAGTTTTTTTTTCATGGAAGGGTCCTTATCATCTACAATACAGAATATAATGTGTATTAAAGATTTTTCTATTGAGGGAGTAAATGAATGCAATAATACCATTTACAGTGTAATCCGGATATAAGAGAGTTGTCGGGACCGGATAATAAGTATCTTATATCCGGGTTTCTCTTATATCCGGGTTTGGTCTATTATATATACATTAACACAGGCTCTAATTTGGGACCAGATAAAATCTCTCTTATATCCGTGTTTCTCTTATATCAGGGTCTCTTATATCCAGGTTACACTGTATATATATATTTTTAATGTCTTAATATAATTTATATATATTAATATTATATATGTATTTTATTAATATTTATTCTATTTGCTTATGGTTGTTTTGTTTGTTTAGATGTAAGAAGTTCTTTGGAACTTTTTCTGAGAAATATCAATACAAATATCTAATCTGGAATAGTCAAGTTTATTAAAGTGATATTTAAGCTAAGCATATAATCGGGTATTTAGTTTTACAGCATTTCTTTCTTACTATTTACTTTCTAAAATGTTTGATTGTTGAATAAACTTCTTCCTTTTAACTTTCAATGAGTGCTTAAAATTAATCAGCCGGGAAATATTTTCGTGAGAAATTTCATCCATTAGAAATGATTATTCAAATTTTTCATCGAAAGTTCACTTAATTTTTTTTATTATTTTTCGTTTTACGAAAACATTTTTGTCGCAAAAAATGATTTCATCAAAACTCACATTCATTACTGTAGTTTAATTCAAGGAAAATGTGGCAATATTTGAAAAGATGATTCCTAAATTTTATTAAATAAATTTATTCTTTTTTTTTACATATTTTCCATTGAATTTGTTTTGTCAAATGGAAATATTTTACAAAAATGGGAGTTTTTCCATGACACAATTAACTTTTAGTAGATTTATGAAAAAATTTTGCCCCAACCACCTCTCTCAAAAAATTGATCATATTGCGTTTGTCGGCTGGCTACTGACCTCTGCACTTTTTCACTTTCTGACACCGATGTTTTGCAGGTGTCCAAATTCATTTAATAAATCTTTTTCCATAAATAGTTAATTTAAGTTCTTATAAGTAAATAAAATAACTAAAACCATTACAAAACCTCACTTAATCCCTGTCAGACATTTGTATTTTCTACTATTTTCTACTATTTTCTACTATTTTCTACTATTTTCAATCGAGACACTACTGTAATTTTGACTTTTATACGTCAACATGGCATCTCAAGAACTGGAATCTGTTGATGTCGTAGAAGTTAAAACTGCCAGTGTCACTAGACCTTAAACCTAAAATTAGCCTTTTCTAATTCTGAAGCATAAAAGCAATACCTTTTGGGATCTGAAGCTCTTAACTCTTTGAGCCCTGCATTCCTGAACAATTTTAACCCTTCTGCCTGAGCTGAGTCAAAATTCGGAAATTATTGATATGTAATGTTTCACGGAAGATAAAAAAATAGTTACAAGTGTTTACCCACCGTTCAACCGGTGACTGGGACTTAAGTCATTTTTCTCTACCACCGGTAAAGCGATGGTCAGGGCTCAAAGGGTTAAAAAGACAAAAAAAAAACGATTTTATAGTTTTAGCACATTAAAGGTTTTTATGTGTGTTTAGAGAAAAACAGGTTTTTGATTTTTCCAATAAAAATTAACGTTAACGATTTATCGATAACTTCCGTTACATTTTTAAAGAGCTAACGGATCAACAGTTAACGAAGTTCATTTTTGGTTAACGAATTGACGGTTAACGAAATTAACTTTTTGATTAACAGTGCCCACTTGTGCCAATGGGGTTGAAAGTGCATTGTATATTATGAGTTAAGAATCCGATGTAGTGAAATGGGGGGTGAAGATGAAAAGAAAACACGTGCGTTTATATTTCCTGCTAGAAGAAGGTCCAGCTATAAGAAAAATGGCGGACTCTAGTTGTGTCCAACCGAAGATGAAAGAAGACAAACAAGACCGATATATATATAAAAACAAATATATGTATTAAACAAAACAATTGTACAATGGACATAGACAATAATATTTGTATGTGTGTTTGAACATTTGTGTTTCTCCTTTGGTGAGTGTTCGCACGTACGTGTATGTGTGCATAATGTTTATGGCGTCTCCCACAAATGGGAAGACGCGAATTTCTAAGAGAGCTTACATTGTAGTCGCTGAAATGAAGAAATGAAAAAGAGGATTTACCTCACCTCTACGCGAGGTGGAATGCGGCACGAGGCCTGAAGGAAAGAGAACCAGGCAAGAAGTCACCCAGTATTTATAGTATAGGGAGAGTGACATCTAGTGACAATTTGGCAATTAAGGAGGAGTTAACTCCGACAGTGACATCCAATTCAGACAAGTACTTCATCACAACTGGACCGATTACAGGCAGCAATCAATGAAAAGAGTTCGGAATTGGACAAACGGAAGGTTATCATGTTCCCTCAGGACAACGCCAGATGGCACGTCCCTTTGCAATTTCGTCAGAAAGTGGTACAGATTGGTTTGAATGTCCTACTACGCCCGACATACTCACCAAAGTTTGAACATTTGGATTATCACTTATTTCGATCCCTACAAAATTCTCATAATAATAAGAATTGAAATTCTCTGGAACGCCATGAAAGGCACTCACACCAGAATCACCAAGAAAGATGGCAAATTCTGGGAGGACAGACTCATAAAACTGTGTGAAAGATGGGAAAATGAGTGAAACAAAATAAAAATTACGTCGTTGAATATATATATATATATATATATATATATATATATATATATATATATATATATATATATATATAACAGAAATTAGGAGGATTTGAGAGAATTATAATTAAATAATTCATCGAGTCTAGAAGAAACCTTAACAGAATGCAGAAAGCACTGGACGGCCGTTTCGTCCTATATTTGGGACTCATCAGCAGTGCGAATCCACTACCGAGAATTGAAACTTGGACAGTTACGTTATCAGGCAAACGTCACATCAACTGTTCCAACGGTCCTCGGTGACGAAGTGGGAGCAAATATAT